>JABXJD010000014.1:2385000-2985000 GCA_013375575.1 Percina caprodes
CAACTGTTTACTTTTATTGACAGGAAACATTCTCTAAATTCTGAATCCTGTTAGAAACATCTTAAACAGCTTAGAGCTCAGAGAATTCAATATGTTTAATTAACATTGTCATTATTTAAATATAGTTTCATTCTCTGACAGCTGGAGACACAGAGAGAGAGAGAAATGTGTGAATGAAGTTCTCACCTCGGATCGAGCACTATTGCGATGGTATACAGGCGCCGAATGAATGTCACTGAATCTGTTCTGGACCACTTCCAACAACGTGGCTTTCGAAGTTTTTATATTAACGGTAGGCCTACGGTTCCACCTGGTAAGTACATCCTGTTGTAGCCTCTTAATAGGCTGGCCAGGTTGCTTCAGAATATTTTGAAGTTGAGAGTAGGCAAGCTGTGAATGTTTGAAATGACCGACGATGCGTATTCCACAGCCTGTTATATCAGCGATGCTGCGTTGTGATACAACTCCGTCGGCAACGGCAAGCTGCATTGTACGAGCCATGCACGGCAGGCTGGGTAGATCTGCATCCCTCATGGCCTTTACCAGGCTCTTGGCATTATCCGTTAGAATAACGTGCACTTTTTCTTTTGGGATCCCCATGCGTGAAACATGTCGCTGAATGCGGCAGCAAGAGCCTCCGCGGTGTGTGACGCCGAAAATTCTTGAGAATGAAGCACAACTCTTTTTAATTCAAAGTTTTGATTAATAAACTGCACAGTTAGGCTCAACATGGACATGGGACGTACATCTGGACTCCAAATGTCACTTGTGAAGCTGATTGATGTGATGTCCTTCATTAGGGTGTCAACAAGTGCTCTCTCTCTCTCTCTCTCTCTCTCTCTCTCTCTCTCTCTCTCTCTCTCTCTCTCTCTCTCTCTCTCTCTCTCTCTCTCTCTCTCTCTCTCTCTCTCTCTCTCTCCCGTAGCGCTAACTAACTTTGGAATTTCCTTGGCACACACGTTGCAAATCGCTAATGTGTTGTCTTGTTCAGACACCTTGTACAACTGCCAGACCTGTGAATGAAGAGAGTCCGCCATTTTAGCTGCGCGTAGAATTTCTTTTCTCACGAGTGGTGCGTCTCATCGGCCCATCTGATCGGCCTTTAAGGAGACCACCGATCAAACTATTTAAAGCCTTTATCGGCCAATAACGATCGGTGACCGATCAATCGGAGCACCCTTAGACATTTCATACACAGGACGTGTGTAACTCTGCTGACCCCCATTCGTAATGAGTCAGCCGTCTGTCTGTGAGACAGTCCATTGCACTCCCTCTCTCTCACTAGCTCATTTAATCAGTTATTGTTGAAAATAAGTGAAGGAGCTTTCTCAAAAATACATTTAAAAAAAAAATCCCATGCTATTTATTTCAGCTAATTTTCATTTTACACGTGTTGCAGCTGTATGTCTATACAATATACAACTTCAACATAAGAGGAATGTAGCATAATATGGATGTGAAAGCAGTTATAAATAGCCTAAATGACAATAAAATATGTTTTGGTTAAAATCAACAAATAATCGTGAGTTAATCGTGGTTATCATTTTGGCCATAATTGTGCAGCCCTAACTAAAATGTTTATAAAATTATAGCACGCTCTATACTCTTACACGTTTGTGAGAAAGTTGTGGAGAACAGACGCAAAACCAAGCAAAATTGGAATATGCATACAGTACAACCAGAGTCTTACTTGCAGATAACATAAAAAAATGGTAGCTTAAGATTTATTTTTATTTTTTAAAAAGGATTGAGAAATATTTCAGACTCGTATTGTGGTGTGTAGAGCCTTAAAAAGAGCTTCAGTGTAGTGGTTATACAAGATAGAAATATATTTCTAGGATTCAGTTACAGGAGCTTGATTCCCACATGTAAAAAATGTATGCACTTGTGGTGCCATCTGGCACTTTGGATAAGAGCATCCTACAAGCAGCATGCAGTATGTGACCAGAAACAACCCTCGGTACGCAAGTCTCCAAAGTTGGTCATTCAGCATAAAATGTCTTACTGGTACACATTTGGAGAAACCAAATAACAAGAAGAAGCTACAAGTACTACAACTTTCATAATCATACTATAGTCCAAAACTGACAGAAGTCACACCACATCCGATGTCATGGTTAAATTAAAGGATCAGTAACAGTACATAGTTACAGATTCAGAATGCCAGAGTATAACACATAGCAGTTAGCTGAATAAGAACAGATGGAAAAGAAAAAGCATGCAAGGAAAGTAAAGAGTAAGAAAATATGTTAAAAGGTGCCCTGCCACACGTATTTTATTACTTTCTGGTAATGTCTGAAGTTCTACGGACTAAAATTGTTTGTGGAATAAATGCCTTGGTTACCTTGTTTCAAACCATTCTAGCGTGGAACAGAAAGCCTGCAGGAAGACTCAGGTCAATTTGTTGCCAGTTCTCATTACTATTCAACAAGCTAAGCTGCTTGACTGATTGGCTAACAGCAAGCCAATGAGAGCCTGGCATCCCTTACCCAGCGCAACTGGGAGAGCTCATGAATAATAAAACCAGCTTTTGACCAGCTTATTTATTTCAGTGGCTAGAGCTGACAGAGGATGTAGAAGTTCATTTTCACATTTACGACATAACACAGACACATATGGACCTAACATATTTCAAAAAATGCAAGTAAAAACAGTTTTGTGTGGCAGGGCACCTTTAACGTTCAATTATTAATAAGCCACAGCTTCAACCGCTCAGTAAAAGAAAGCTTATGGAGAGTCCATTCTTCATCGATTTTGCTACTGTATTCACAGAATGCAGTCACAGTCTCTTTCCTCCAAACATTGATAAAACTAGGGCTGTAATCTCCCTCGACTAGTCGATTTATTGGTCGATGCGTTCTGGCTCGACCAAAATTCGATTGGTCGATTTTTTTGCCGTGTTAATTTCATCAGGTGGAAAGCACTAATTGCTAATGGGGGTGTTTTTAGTGCACCCCTGTTTCACTGGTAATAGTCTGTCTTCAGAACACCCCCCTTGTTTTCACCTTTTTTGGATTAGCCCAACCCAGGAGACAGATTGAAGAAAGTACTAGAAAGCCTTGGTCTGATAGTTTGCTGAATATTTATTTAATTGTGAGTGTTTCATTTACAGTCAGTCCTCGACCATGTCAAAGACATTGCCAGTGTGACAGCATTTTACAAAAATAGATAACGGAAAAAAGGTTGAATGCAAAGTTTGCAAGCAACAGTTTGTATGTTGCAGCTCAACTACAAACATGGCATATCACCTCAAAACGGTAAGCTAACTAAGTTGCCCTGTCTGTTTTGAGTAGGCTATATGAACATATCAGAATTGTCATATTTCAATGTTTTAGTCTAATAATCATTTTCTAACTATAGGCGCACCCACCCGCAACGACGGTAGAATCCCCCAGACACACACAGACCAGGCTGGATGTTAGGCCTCCTCTATCATCCAAACGCAAAAATAATTAGGTCAAAAACGATTTAATATATTGCAAATAGCCTACTAGTTTTTATGTTTTTTTATAATTAATGTAGGCGGACAAGGCTACCAAGTACTGGGCAACTAATTAAACGGTTTTTTTGCCCCTCCGTCCCCCACCCCCAGTTGATTTTTAGTCGCAATTTCAGGGCTTTAGTCGACCAAGATTTTTTTTGGTTGATTACAGCCCTAGATAAAACTCTGTAAGCCATGCTGACCACACACCTCTTTCTTAACTAAGACAACATGGATCTTTCATACCACACAAACAAGAGTCTTATAAATAAACAAAGTATGCCTCAAAGCACACTTGACACTTTCCCATCCTGCAAGTTTTGTAATGCAGTTGTTATGTTTGGTTCCACGAGCGCGTCTTCCCTTTAATCTGAGGAGGCTTTGGGTGGATCATGGGTAATAAATCATCCCAGCACTCTGGCATGGCAGCCCCGAGACACTGAGGCGTTAACGAGGTGCTGCGTCATCACCTGATACCGAAGGAACCTTTGGCAGAGAAGATACAGAATCAGCTTTCCCCCACCGTTTCCCCCTGAACTCCCCACCTTAACTCGAACATTCCCTCCCGACACACTTCGTCCAGCTTCCAGTGTCAGACCTGCACTGGAGCTCAGCCATTTCCTTCCTATTAAAACCACATTTATGGTGAGCAGTGACGGAGCCTTGCAGGTCTCTGAAGGTCATTGAGGTCTCAGCCTGAGTCAGCACAACACTGTGGTCAATCACAAGCGAGTTCCAAAACAAGAGCCAAAGTTGGACAACCAGACAACACTGAGCTGCAGATCATTCATGCATGGAATTAATGAACGTCTGGAGTCAATCACAAAATCAGATGACCATATACATTAAATACAAGGATATAGAACTGGTTCAGGAGTGTGTGTGTGTGTGTGTGTGTGTGTGTGTGTGTGTGTGTGTGTGTGTGTGTGTGTGTGTGTGTGTGTGTGTGTGTGTGTGTGTAAAATGTGCAAAGTAACTATACACCACATATCCTAACAGACTTCTGATTAGAATATGCCTGCATAGTCCTTGTAATTAACAATAATTGAGTCAGCAATCCTTGGTACACTGATGAAATGCGTATACCCAGCTGCAAGAAATAATTCAAAATCAGTGTTCACTGAATCACTGTTACAGCTGATGTGAACACCTGGATTCGAGCTGTAAGCTTCAGTTTTGTTTTTGCAGATCATACCTAGAGAATGAGTGTCCATGGTGAATTTCTCCTGCATTATTTTCAAGCCAACTGTTGGTATATGACTTTTGAAATAAATTTTTTTTAGAGCATTTCAACAACTGGAATTTAAATCAATGCAAACATCACAATGCAAATTCACACAGGTGCTGTACCTGGTGGTACAATATGAGCACATATGTATGTATTGGCCTGTGTCCCTCTCTCTCCCTCTGGCAGCTGTCCTCACTGCTCGCTCCAAAACAGATCATTAGGAGAGATATGTGGCCTGTGCCAAGTCGTCTCCTGAGCGTCTCCCACTGGTGGGTTGAGAGTTCCAAAGCGCATGAAAGATTCATGCCAAGAGACAGAGTCGCCACAAGGAGCCTATTAAAATGTCTGGACTCGGGTCTTCAATCGTTGGGGAGGTAGACCTGGAGTATTAATGTGCCTAAATGGCCCCAGTAGAGCCAGCTGATAAGTAATGAAGAGAAAGAGGGACATGACAATAGAGTTGTAAAATGACTTTAAAACTGCTTTAAAAGGAAGTTTGTATCAAAATAATATAAAACATTTTAGCACTTTGTCTTAAGATGGACACTGTGGGTTTATAATAATGGTAAACGTTGCACACAACACATTTTAATCGACTTTCTGCACATCCATGTGCAGGCTGTGGCTCAGGTGGTAAGAGCGGTCATCTACCAATCGGAAGGTTGGTGGTTCGATCAAAGTTCCCCTGGGCAAGACACAGAACCCCGAATTGCTCCCAATGCTGCGCCATCTGAGCATCTGATGGTGGCACCTTGTACGGCAGCCACGGCCACAGTGTATGAATGTGTGTGAATTGTGCCTATACTATGTAAAAGTGCTCTGAGTAGTCGTTAAGACTAGAAAAGCGCTACATAACTACAGTCTATTTATCCCCAGGTTGGTGTCTTCTGAAAATTCAAATGAAGTTTTTTTCAAACAAGAAGACCGCATCCTTAACACCCATCCATCCATCTTCGTCCGCTTATAAAGTTTTGGGTAGCGGGGGCAGCAGCTCAAGCAGGGGACCCCAAACTTCCCTTTCCTGAGCCACATTAACCAGCTCCGACTGGGGGGATCCAGAGGAAACCCATTTAGGCCGCTTGTACCCTGGATCTCGTTCTTTTGGTCATGACCCAATGTTCATGACCATAGGTGACGGTAGGAACGAAAAATTACCGGTAGATCAAGAGCTTTGCCTTTTGGCTCAGCTCTCTTTTTGTCGGTGCAATTAATTTAATGTAATACCACCCCGCGGTGCACCGATTCTCCGACCAATCTCCCGCGCCATTGTCCCCTCATTCGCAAACAAGACCCCAAGGTATTTAAAATCCTTCACTTTGGGTAAGGACTCATTCCCTTAACAATCCTTAACAATGTTATCAAAAAAGCAAGAAGGGCAGCATTGCTTTGACCAAAATGTTAGTGAATATCTAGTAAACATTGAGCATTTAGCAGCTTGAGAGTCAGATATTTCAGAAAACAGATCTACAAGGAGAGCGAATACTGACCTTACGTTTGCCAGGTGGAAAGATGCATGACTTCAAATCAATTCTAGTGTTGCTCTGTGTCTGCTGGATTAATTAATGACTGCAAGCTTAAGCACAGAGGTATTTTATGTTATGAACAAAGGCGTTAAGTCCAAACAGAATCAAAAGGAACAATCTTTTTTTTCCTACAAAAAAATTTAATTTGTAAGTTATTGTAAGTTATTCAAATATAAAGAACATGTGTAGAATTCACAGATTGGTTTTAGCTACAAATGCCACATACGCTATGTAGAACATGTCTGCATACTCAGAGCTTCAACATCAGTCAGTATTTGGGTGGCACTTTGATTGAAACACTGGATTAACAATTGCATTAACTGAGCTGCTGTTTCTTCAAGCATTTACTGTTTGTCAGAGCATTTTCCCCTCTTTTCAGTTTATTTGAATCACCGAGCCAACCCAAATCAATAGACCTTTCCAGAAAAGGGTTGTGTTATCTGGGTGGAGAGCTGAGTGGTATCTACACTTTGTGGAATAAGAGGAAATTTCACAAGAAATATCACAGACAAAAGAATTCTCCAGAAAACCTCTAACCTGTTGTCCTCCCCTCTCAGCAGCTCTCTCCGCAAAATCAAGCTTGTATTGAAACTGCAGGGATGGTGTGTGCAGAAAATGAGGGGGTTAGTGAAAGCAAATACAAACCATCATGGGGTTTTTACAGTTTCATTAGAAAGAGTAGAAGGCAGAAAAAAAGCAGAAGACAAAGGAGCAGGGAAGTGAAAGAAGGACATACAGAGGAGTGGAAAGTAATTTGTCTGAAAGAAATTGCCAATTTGAGTGGGCTGCCTGGGGATAAGGTTCCACCTTGGGAACCACATAGTATCCTGTGTGGATCATAATGGTGAGCCCACTGTGCTTATTATAAATTAATAATAATTTCATCAATCACCACCCATCTGTAGGTGTTTTCACTTACTTACAACCGGAAGAGGAGTTATTTTGAGAAGAAGATGTACAACTAAATCGGGTCTAGCTCAAATGCACTAGGGAGAGGTTCAGAAAAGGGAGCACCATTAATAGATGTATCAAGGTTAGATGAGGAGAGCTGTTATTATTTGAACATTTAACATCTTATATTGTCTTATTGTTTAATTGTAGTAACATGGTCTTTAGGTTGCCTTGCTGCAACAATTTCCTCTTGAGGGCCAATAGAAGTTCTGACTTGAACATCAGAATCACCGTTGCTGCTTACGATAATCATGCAGGAGTTTGTCCTTCTAGACACAGATCCAAATACACACAATCTTCTTCCAGACTTTCACAGTAAAGTTTGTGCTTATCTTGGCTACAGGTCAAACAGGCTGACAGAAGCGGCACCAATGTGAAACTAAAAGCAGTAATAAGTCCTAAGAGGGAAAGCATGCCTAGCCATGCTAACAGACAAAAGAAATGCTCACCAAAATTTTTTTCTTCTTCAAATTTTCCTGATCCCTTCCTATACGGGCTTGTAACTTTGAAAGGATTCAGGATTCCAGGATTCCGCAGACTTTTATTGAGATTGTTGCAGCCCAAAATGCGGGAGCTTTTGTATAAAAAAAAATTGTGATAAAGTTGCCGCCCGCCCGCTGCAGAGAGCCGACAGAATTGAAACAGCAGCTGCTTCAGCGACATCAGAGTTAAAAAAACATTACAGCGTACATTGATGTTAAAATGTATACTGGCTGGCAGGACGGTGTCACATACTGATACAGGTTCTGGCACGTGGGCCTGCTGGGATTGGGTTATGTAGCGGTAAACTCCAGGTATTGGTCAAATTTGCAAAAAAGTTGCGGTGATTGGTCAAAATTGCGAGTCACACCAAAGTCATCGTGATTGGTTGAATTTGCGTGAATTGGCGCAATCGCCAAATCCTGGAGGGACTGTATGATTCTTCAAACACAGAGGAAAGCCTTTGAACTCAAAGATGATCAAACCCGTCACTGACTTTGTGACTTCTCAGGAGTGAAAAAATCATTTGGCTACCAACTGTCGCCAGTGCTGAATTACTTGTGCTCTCCCACCCCTCCCTCCCTCAAAACAGCCTTTCCAAAGAAGAAAATAATGAAACCAATTCATTTATGTTTCTGTTGATAAGATTCAATTTGCATACAAACAGTTTGTGTGGTTGCTTTATTTGATTAGTAAGATGCCGGACTCTAACATAAAAAAAAAAAATAATAATAATAATGAGGAACGAATTCATTTATTGTTGCAATTCATTATTTTCCAAATAAAAATGTTGTGGTTTGTGAAAAGAAACAATAAGCAACCGCCAAAACCTTACAGTCTTTGAACAAATCATGAATCATGAAAGAAGCACTTTAAAAAAATGGATAAAACAGCCTCTGCCTTCCATTAGCAAGCATGGAAACTAACAGACCTCCTAAATTGTCATTTAATAATTGGGCCTGCAGACGCCATATGTACAGATGAGCAAAATAACCTCTTCAAGGAACAGTTCTTTCATTTATTAATACTTTCAGACGCCAGCAATTTAAAATGCAAGATTCATTTTTGCTGAGCTGTGAATGCATGTTGAGGAAAATGATATATTAATTTTCTTTTCCTTTGAGGTAGCTGGGAGACATCAGTCACCTTGCCACAACTGTTTGACAGCCCCATTCTTTGACTTTAATGAAATCCCAGAAACGAGCCAATTTTAAAGCTCAGACAATGAACCCTCTACTTCCTTATCCTCTGACAGACACACACACACACACAAACAGAGCAGGCATCGCCCTGCCAACAACCACATCCAGTAAATCCCCAAAATATCATCTTCAATTAAAAACAATGGCAGCCTAAGCTTTTGAGCGGATCATGACTATATTAACACATCAATAGTTCTTTCATTGGATATTTGAAATGCAGTGATGTCTGGCCTGCTGACATCTGACTGTAGAAACAGATGATTCAGTGAATATGTTATTAGAGATTCAGGTCAAAATTAGAGTTGCAAACCCCAAGGCTAATACAATTCTTAATTTAAAGAGGAATTTAAAAGTAATTAACGTGTTGGCCATTTTAATAACTGGACGTTTTAACATGCTAAAGTTATCAATACGGTTGGGTATACTTCTAAAACTGTGCCAGAACCGAAATATATATTTATAATGTATTTAATATAAAAAAGGAGCACAAAACGACGGTTGGCAACATTAAAGAATGGCTTGTTTATTGCTAAGGCCATATGGTCAAAATTAAATGACTGATTCATAATATAATAACAATAATAATAATAACTTATAACAATTACTTATTTCACAATTGCTGGTAAATGACAAAAACAAGCACCAGAAGGGAAAAGGGTATTTGATAATGCACCACAAGGCTGGCGAGTTTCAAGTGAACGCACAGTCTCTGCTGTTTTTCTGACAACGGCAGCTGCCTGCCGACTGTTACGTCCCGGTGTTAGAATCCTCTACAAGGAAATACTGTCACACTTTACACCGCTTAACTTAAGCTGTCAGCACTCTAACCATTGTTTAATCCAGCAACTAGCTGGATTGCTTCTGAAAAACAAAAAAGTCAGGCACCTAAATGAGGAACCAAAATTCCCGTTCTTATTTGGTCTTGTTACTACCGTTTACACAGGAACCGGTGCCCTATTGGCACCGTGTTTCTGTACCTAACCATAGTTAGCAATTACCATATAAAAGACAATTACTATTCCGGTATTCCATCCAAAATGATCTAGACTGGTTCCAGACCTCTGAATCCCTGTCCACACCAGATTTTTTTTAAGCCATGCGTCTGCCTCATACACGCTCTCTCTCCCCCTGCCTCCCAGCATTGTGCCTGAGTCACATATTTGGTGGCCAAGTAACCTTCTGTGGCCAACACGCCATGGTTACAGTCACACACTGGTGTGATAACGACGTATCAGTTGATTGTAATTTTAAATATAAATAAACAATTTTGCAATGATGCATAACAAAAGTGGGCGCTCGCTGTAGAGAAGGAAATTGAAAAATTAAACGGAACAGATCTAATCACACTTCATAAGCGTACATAAAAGTTTTAAATCCTGCAGGAGAACTTGTTAAGTTTAGTTTAATCTTTCCCATGGCAACATCTAAAACGCCCTTTCTCTGTTTTTGAACCAAGACAGCACTACCATTACTGCATATATTTTTAGCACAACACAACAAATTGTATAATTGGTGTGATGTGAAAGCATTAAAGCCCTTTTTAAAGCCCAAAGTGGACTACTGATCACTAACATCTACAGTATTATTTTTTGAAACACAAAAAAAGAGATTTACCACATTAGACATCATTGTATCTGTGCATGATCCGCTCTACAGAAATTGTCAGGAGCTCCCTTAGACATCTATCTGAGGTACTAAGCTAGGCACAAGTCAAAAGCCATGCTATTGCTGTGACCAAAACACTTACATGCTAGGCGTAGCTATAGATCCACTTCAAATGGATCAGCAAACTTATGAGAGCTCTGCTGTTCTATCATGCTACACAACATCGTGTCCAGGGCTTCTTTAGGTGGGGAGTAAAAGCAGTTAAGCTAGAAAAACTATTCATTCCCAAGTTTAGAATATCAATAGTGAACACAGCAGCTTAAGGTGACCCTGTAGACTATCATAAACACAGCTTTGGAGCCCTGGGATTAGTGGGCTTTCTTGCGGTGAAACCAGCAACCTCAGAAACACTAAATCGCATCCCCCCTTGGCCTTTCAGATAACAGCTTTTATACAGAAGTCGCAGAGGACACTGGGATGGTACTGAGAGATGTGTTGTGGGGAATGAATTCCAAATAAGTGCTGCCTGATTCTCAAGTGCAGTGATGTGCTCTGGTCATCTCTCGGTGTAGTTCTGTTTAAGCATGGAAGGTGAGTAAACAAGAGTAGTATACACAGAGGCAGGGCCTGAAATTAACAGCCAACCCCCTGCCAAATGTGGGTGAATTTAGCAATTGGCGGCTAACACTGTCAATCTACCTGCCACATTGGCAGTTAGCCAATGAGAATTGAGTGATTTAGACACATTAGACACTATCGGTATGCAGGGTACGCAGTTGCTTACGGGCCCGGAGCAATCAGGGGCCCGCATCAGTGGAAGACATTAGCTATGTTTCCATCCAGACGTTTATATCCGAATTAAGTGATATCGAATGAAAAATGCCTTATGGAAACAGTAAAATTCTATGGAATTTTATGAATATCGACTCAAAGGAAATATGTTCCGTCTCATCGGATTTTATCTTAATCGATATATGGTTTATGCGATAAATGCTGATGGAAACGTTATTTGGCGAATAAATAATGAATTGCGATTAAGTTTTAGCTCATTTTATGGTTACAACCGGCCACAAAACAAAGAAGAAGACGTTTAAGTTCATTTCTGCCCAGTATTTCTGCTGTGTTTGCACCATGGCAAGTGTCAACATAGACAGATGGAAGTGGACGGACAAGGAGACAAGAGACTTTTTGAATTCAATTTATCAGGAACTCGCAAAGGAAATGGCCAACAAAGGTTACGACAAGCCATGGGACATCCTCCGGAGTAAATAGAAGGTGCTCAAACAGCAATACATGTCTCAAAAAGGAGTTGTCTCGCAGCGGTGCCGGAGGGAAAATAAAAGGCAAGCTGCATCTGCATCATCACAGCAATGTGTTGATAGCGTGATATGTCGCTATCAGCTGGCACATAAGCACTATAACTTGTGCAATATTGATCATTTGTTGGTAGATGGCACGATCCAGTTTGTCTAGCAAAACTTTGTTTGCAAATGTTTGCTTGAATGTTCTGCGATTCAGTGCAAAAATGAATGGAAGCACCTTAAAATGTCTAAAATCAATTTGATATATCAATTTGATCGCAAAACAGCATGTGACGTCATTACGCACAGGTTTTTATTTGCTTTAAAGCAGTTGGATGGAAACACATTATCACCAGCTTTATTTGAATGAGTTTTTGTTTGTATTTACCAAACTTATATAATTATATTATATAATTCGATTGGCAAGTAGATGGAAACTTAGCTATTGATTGACAGCCGGGGCCCCCTATCGCATTTTCATTTCTTGCGACAATTCCATCAGTCCGACGTGGGAGTGGGAGCCACTGACCAAGTGGGGGTGAGAAAGGGTCAAATTAATTTCCGTGTTTCTGATATAAAGACGGTACGTGTGTGACTCAAACATCTCACCAACTAAACGTACAGCAAAAGACAGAGCAAAACATTTTAGACCGTCTTGCCAACATGTTCACATCTTAACATCAAGGTACACTGTAACGTTTTTCACTATAAAGCAGCTGAAAGTTGCTATTTCAATCATGTCTGTTCGCTGCAGTGGGCGGGGTGCTGCAGCGTTTCCCCCCGCGAATGACGCGCTCGCACATAAACACACACGGTGGATGCAGGTGCAGATTAGATGTACAGGATGACCTAAATTGAGGACAGCTACATTATTGTAGGTGATAATGATAACTTAAAGTCCAATAAATGCTTTATTAAACCGTATGAATGTGTGTCCCAGGCCAGGATAGGAAATTATACCTTTAAGATGGATTATCAAGGCGGGCCGCCCTGCTACAGCACGATGATGGCATAATGTCCACGAGTAGGCTACCATGAACAGGACAGGATACAGTTCTCATAGAGAAACTGCAATTCCTTTTTTTCACATTTATAAGGCAAAAAAATAAGGCTGGTAAAAAGTGACTTTTAAATCCACCTGCCACAGAAAGCTCACACATCGACACAGACAGGGAGGAGGGGAACAAAATACGGGGATAAAAACCCAGGCCACTTGAGAAATGTTGCCATAAAGATCACAATCCATGGGAAGTTGAGCTGACATGGAAAAAACAATGTGTTTTTCTTTAGCTGTTATTTAAATGAAAAGGAATAACATTTCAACACAAGGTGTATTTACAGAGTCAGAATTAATGGCACAAAGACAGGATTTTTCCTGCATAGAGGAATTTTTGGCACCGGCCCTAAAGAGGTTTTAGTCAGCCCCAAAGGAACACCACCAGCACCAAAATGATAAGAACTGAGAATAAAAATAGCAATTCAAATCCTCTCTACATGTTGCATCCGTTGAACAAGCAGAACATAAACTTGAATATGAGCGCTAATCTCAGTTTTATCTCCAGAGTTGGGCTGCACCGGAATCTCCCGGTGATTTATTCAAATATTAATATCTTTTTTGTTAATTGGGGTTTTATTTACTCAAGTTTAATATATATCTTCATCATCAGAAATAACAAGAAAATGCATGGATTTCTGTCAAATAAGGTAACAGGCTCATTGGCTTAACTGTACCCGTACCAGTACTGATCGTGCTTACTGCCGTGTGCCCAAATGGTCTTGCAACAATCACAATATGTTAGATGAGCCTGCCTTTCCAATGAGGTGGAGCTAAATCAGACAACAGATAGTATGGCTGCACCTCATTCAGTACGGGTGGGAATCACCAGAGACCTCACGATACAATATCATCCAAAACTTCTGTCACAATACATTATTATTGCAATTTTTTTTAGACATATCGCGATATTCTGTGATATGTTGCAATGTATTACCTTTTTCCAACTTCAAATTCTTTTCTGAATCCCCCACTCATTCAGACCAAATAATTGCTATGACAAACATAACTATCCAAAACCATTCATAAAGTTAAAATATATATGTGTTGGAGGTAAGAAAACTGAGTAGGGACGATACTGCCTAAAAACAAAAACGACAACAAATGAAATCTTTACACCACTGCAAGGGTAAGCGGCATTTCTATTGTCAGGGAGAAAGAAACAATCTTTTCCTCTGACATGGAAGGATATCTTTTGGTAAACACTGCGCAATCGTATGCAACTTCCCTTTCTGGTGTTTCAACACTCAACTGGAAGGGGATCAAATTCTTAATAAAAACAACAGGAACATAACTTTAGAGCTACAGTCTCACAACTGTTATTTATATATACTATATACACACACGTATATATATAAAAATGAAAGTAGTATCTATCTCTCTATCTATCTATCTATCTCTCTCTCTATCTATAATACTACTTTCATTTTTAAACATTTTTGAAATCTTTTCTTTAATATACATGTAGATTGGGCTTTCTTTTCTTTAAATGCCATATATAGTAAAAATACATCATACTTATACTAAAAGGCCAATAAAGAAAACTTGTTAAATGTGTGTCAAAGGGAATGCGTAGGAAACGACATCCTTCATGATTTCCTGTATTGTAATTTAGCGTTTTCAGTTTCAGTTTTGAGCCATCAAAAGCTTATGAAGCCATCCTAAATGTGCTCAATCATAGGCTTGAAACCTCCTGCTGTGTTACTCACACCTACTCATACCCTGGGGGTTTGCAGTCATGGAGTTGAATCACTGTGACAACACTGCTGTTTACCTCCTAATAGATAGAAACACTTGCACCGGATGCAGGTAAATAACTTATGATGCCATAATGTGGCAGAAAATGCATATCCATAAATATTGGATATGTCCGCATATAAAGCAGCTCCAATCCCCTAAAAAATGTATTCAGCCATGGCAGAGTAGGGAACTTGGATTAGAGCTTGTCAAACACGGCAAATGTTTCTGCATTAGAAAGAAATGGCTTAAGTACACTTAATGTGATTTAAATCATTACACATATTTCTACACAAGAATCACAACTCCAATCAGCCACATCTTTATGTTAAGCTAGTGCAGAGAGAGCTTGTCGGTCCCCTGTGTTCTTTAAACACCACTGACCAGACCATGAATATGTGTTAAAGCAGTTCTTTGTCTCAGAAAAGCTTTTTGTGCTTGAGTTTCAATCCATTGTACACCCTCAAATGTGTCCTGGGAGCTTGAGAAAATGAGTTAGAGTCCGTGCAATGCCCAGCTATTCTGAGCGAAGCCATTACAGAAGATCCGCAGAGACGAAACAAGAAACTCAAACAGACCGAGAGGTCCGTCTTGTGCAAGATTATTGTTTCCCCTCTTGATCCTTTTCTATTTTTTATTGCTTTTTCTATTATTTTGTCGTTTTCCCTCACCTCGTTTGTGCTTACCTTTGCTTAGCTTTCTTGGCTTTTATTCTCTTTACAGTTTCTCTGTCTATTTTACCATCTCCTTGCCCATTTTCTTCCATCCTCCCTTATTCTCATCTAATCTCAAATCTCCTGCTTGTTTTGGTTTTGTATCTGATAAGCTTGTGAAGTGGTACAGTGTACAGAAATGTAAATTTGAATAAGTGGTATGTTGTAAATTTGCCATCTGCATGAATGACTTACCACAGCTGGGCAACGGTTCCGACTTAGGAAGACAAATGCTCAACTTGGCCCTATAAAAAACGTTTGTCCATTCAGTGGTGT
Organism: Percina caprodes; assembly: GCA_013375575.1. Taxonomy (NCBI): domain Eukaryota; kingdom Metazoa; phylum Chordata; class Actinopteri; order Perciformes; family Percidae; genus Percina; species Percina caprodes. Next base: position 2,400,552 of record JABXJD010000014.1, read on the forward strand.
AAGCCTTGAAAGTATCACACACTACAGCTACAACTCGCTTCTTTTGTCAACAGTTACTGTTGATTCCTGATATTTTGTTTTGTCAATATCAAAGTATATGGTCAAGCATATCGTGATATCTAATTTATCGCCTAGCCCTAATTCTGATATTTGCCGTGTGTGCAGCCCTATGTACTGTGCTGGGATTCAAATGTTTTTTTTTCCTTCTGATTCTGTGCCTCTGCAAAATGCTGATGAGTCCCAGAAAGACTCACATTACACCCTTTGTTTTCTCGCCCCCTTGCGTGATCATAACCTGGGGCTTTTAGTTATTACAACAGTGTGTGTTTGAATGTAAGAATGTGTGTGTGTTTGTATGTAAGAATGTGTGTGTGTGTGTGTGTGTGTGTGTGTGTGTGTGTGTGTGTGTGTGTGTGTGTGTGTGTGTGTGTGTAGAGCCAGACACAAAGAAAACAAGGATAGAAAGTACAAGTCTGATTGGAAATGTGAAAAAAAGGTACTAAGTCTGTTTGGCCGGTGGTTCAAGGCAGGTGTCTGTCTCCTCTTGCATTATTTACTCGGCAGGCTGAGCAAGTCAGAAAAACCTGCAGGTAGCCAACTCTAAAACAACACAGTTGATCAAAGATTGTAAATAAGAGCCTGATAAATATGCACTCTGCCATGTCCCATGTCCTTTGTCTCATGTGAGATGAGAATGAGAATGTATGTGACGGAAATGATAAACTGCAATCTGCATCTTGATGCAATCTTGATACTGATGTTAGCAGGATGATGTGAGCAAATTCGTAGATGTACAAACATACCATAACACACACTTTAAATTTATTTTTCTTCATCTGAATTTACACACATTCCTTCCTTGTGATTTTTTTTCCTGCAGCAGTCCTGCCCAGTGATGATCAGTAGCCTTTGGGACCAAACACACTGTTTCAGACATTTTCACTGACCAGACATTGACGTGAAAATCCAGGCCTGATCCAGACCTGGTCAATATGTGGTTTTAGCCTAAAGCCACAATAGCAGAGTTCTTTTAAATACATCTGAAAACATTTGACCTAGTATCCCCTTTTTTGCAGCTGCATATCAAACTTAATGTACATTTTCCTTTAGCTGACCCTTCACTATTCACTTCGTTTTTTTTGTATGATTATTTACATTGTAGATTATCGCTGAAGGCATCAAAACTATAAATGAACACATATGGATTTATGTACTTAAGAAAAAAGTGTGAAATTACTGAAAACATGTCTTACTCATGTCTTATTCTAGTTTCTTTAAAATAGCCACCCTTTACTCTGATTACTGCTTTGCACACTCTTGGCATTCTCTTGATGAGCTTCAAGAGGTAGTCACCTGAAATGGTTTCCCAACAGTCTTGAAGGAGTTCCCAGAGATGTTCAGCACGTGTTGGCCCTTTTGCCTTCACTCTGCGGTCCAGCTCTCTCCAAACCATCTAGATTGGGTTCAAGTCCGGTGACTGTGGAGGCGCAGCACTCCATCACTCTCCTTCTTGGTCAAATAGCCCTTCCACAGCCTGGAGGTATGTTTAGGGTCATTGTCCTGTTGAAAAATAAATGATGGTCCAACTAAACGCAAACCGGATGGGATGGCATGCTGCTGCAGGATGCTGTGGTAGCCATGCTGGTTCAGTATACCTTCAATTTTTAATAAATCCCTAACACTGTCACCGGCAAAGCACCCCCACACCATCACACCTCCTCCTCCATGCTTCACGGTGGGAACCAGGCATGTAGACTCCATTCGGTCACCTTTTCTCCGTCGCACAAAGACACGGTGGTTGGGACCAAAGATCTCAAACTTGGACTCATCAGACCAAAGCTCAGATTTCCACTGGTCTATTGTCCATTCCTTGTGTTTCTTGGCCCAAACAAATCTCTTCTGCGTGTTGCCTCTCCTTAGCAGTGGTTTCCTAGCTGCTATTTGACCATGAAGGCCTGATTTGCGCAGTCTCCTCTTAACAGTTGTTCTAGAGATGTGTCTGCTGCTAGAACTCTGTGTGGCATTCATCTGGTCTCTAATCTGAGCTGCTGTTAACTTGCGATTTCTGAGGTTGGTGACTCAGATGATTATCCTCAGCAGCAGAGGTGACTCTTGGTCTTCCTTTCCTGGGGCGGTCCTCATGTGAGCCAGTTTCGTTGTAGCGCTTGATGGTTTTTGCGAATGAATTTGGGGACAAATTCAAAGTTTTAGCAATTTTCAGGATTGACCGTCATTTCTTAAAGCAATGATGGCCACTTGTTTTTCTTTACTTAGCTGGTTGTTTTTTTGCCATAATATGAATTCTAACAGTTGTCCAATAGGGCCGTCGGTTGTGTATCAACCTGACGTCTGCACAACACAACTGATGGTCCCAACCCCATCAATAAGGCAAGAAATTCCACTAATTAACCCTGACAAGCCACACCTGTGAAGTGAAAACCATTTCAGGTGACTACCTCATGAAGCTCATTGAGAGAACACCAAGGGTTTGCAGCGCTATCAAAAAAGTAAAGGGTGGCTACTTTGAAGAAACTAGAATATAAGACATTTTTTCAGTTATTTCATACTTTTTTGTTAAGTACATAATTCCATATGTGTTCATTCATAGTTTTGATGCCTTCAGTGATAATCTACAATGTAAATAGTCATGAAAATAAAGAAAACGCATTGAATGAGAAGGTGGTTCCAAACTTTTGGCCTTTACTGTATACAAAAGAAAGTTTGCTGATTTACACAACATTACATGCCGGACTTATTCTTGGCTGGGAGCAGTTGCTAGGCAACCATTAGAAAAGCCTGTAATAGTCACATAATAGGGACATAAAACAGCGGATTTAACCCGTTTGTTGTTTGCAATAAGGTCATGTCATGCTTTAATCAAATCCCTCACGCTAATGGTGCTTGCAGTATTTCATTCACATTGTTATCATATGTGTGGCAGTAGCTCAGTCCGTAGGGAGTTGGGTTGGGAACTGGAGGGTCACTGTGTAATGTGCGTCTAATAACTAACAACAGAGTGGAAAAATTAAATTTCATCTTGTGAGATCAATAAAGTATGTCTTAATCTTAAAATAAACTTCACACATCAACTATAGTATAGCCATCAGAGGCTACATGCATAGGCTCCATAGATACACCAAGACCCGCGCAAAAATAAAGAGAGTAACAACTGGCAGAAGTGTCCTAATGGGTTTAAATGTTAAAAAAGGGATGCATATTGGCGAATCTGAAGCCCACTTTAACTTATGGATGCAGCTGCCGCTTTTCTCCTCTCCTCCCTTCACTGTCAAGATTCCCATCAGGCCCTCTTTGGCAGAGATGGCCTGATGAAGTTAGCATTGATCTCACCCCAGTGAAAAACATATTGACAAAGACCTGAGACAAGCCCATCCTGATCCCTTTGTCCCGGTACAAAGTCATCCCTTGCCCATTCTTAACAAAGTGTCCACGAGGAGCAAAACTAAGCGACAGCGACACCATTATTCAAGTTTCTGACTTGGATTCTTTTTTTTCCTATAAGCAAAGGGATTGCCTCTACTCTGGGACAAAAGACAGGGAAAGAAAGCAGAAAAAGAGAGATAGGGAGAGGGAGAGCAGGGGATGAACTCAAAAGAAGGCATGGATATCAAGGGAAACCGGAGGAGAGGTCAGAGTATAGAGAGTAATAGAAAGAGGACAAAAGAGGAAAGAAGAGAGGCAGAGCAGAGAAAGAGAAACAGAAAACCTCTGGGGTCCCTGTTTTGAATGTGTGTGAGTGTTCATCCCAGTTAGCGTCTAGCATTTAGACCCAAAAATGTGGTGTAAGAGGATGAGGAAGCTCTTCCCTACCTGCTGACCTTTTTTTTTTTAATTTTCTTTGCATATACTGTACACAGTGTTTCTATGAGCCTACACTTTCTTTTTCTACAATAATGTTTGTTATTCTCATGTTGATACAAGTAGGGGGAGAGAAAGGAGAGACAAGACTGCAAAGGCAACAAGGTGATACTTCGGGAACTTGCACAAATGCAGGCCACTTTTTTTTTTCCACCGGAGTGGGTCCTTGAAAACAGAATGAACATGTCTGTGTCATCAACACATTTGTTTTTGCCTTTGACGAGAAAACTGCATTGTAAAATGAGCATCAGTAAAGTCCTATAAAAATGGATAGAAATGTGGCACGACTGCGTGAAATAGTGGTGAAAACAGTCTCCGGAACCACAAACAGTACTAGAAATAGCTAACTATTAAGGAAAAACACTAAGCAACACAAAGCCCACGGGGAAAAAAAGGCACAGAACTGAAGTTAAAGCTGGTGCAGAAATGTGTGATGGAGTATGGAAATGCGAAGGGGGAAAAGCATGCTGAGAAAACACATTTGTTTCAAACTGCATCATTTTAGTTTAATTAGCAGGCAGTAAGGCTCCATTATAGAGCTGTTCACACATATATACAGTATGCACACGCGCATACACACACTCATCCTAGCTCACACTATCACAAGTGTCCAATTCCATTTTATGACTGCAGTGCTAATTTCCCTAATGCATGAGCAAGCGCTTGAGTAAGCTGGCAGATATCAAATCCATTCAAATTACAAACACCTGGATGGAGAGAGTAGCTGAAAATGTAATTTTTGTTTTTTTAAGTTCAAAAGTTCCGTCACTGGTGAAGATGCCCTGTAAACAGTGCCAGGTGCAAAATCAATAAACCACAAATAAAAACAAACCACTTGAACAGACTAATAAAGCCAGTGCTGTAACTTCCCTGGAAAATAAAACAATGGCCCTTTAAGATGACAGCTATTTAATGGGACAACGATAAAGAAGTCATATATATATAAGAGTTATATGACCAAATACTATGTAGGGGGACGCTTCGCAATGACAGGGAGGATGTCTCACCTGTCTGCTTTCTGGGCACCGTGGGTAATTTAGGGGAGGGAGGAGCAAAATTGCGGGGGAGGCAAAGTTAAATTGTGCTTCTGGGACCTCATTCTGTTAAAGAGAATGTCTGAAAGTCAGTGAAAGGCATATTTAATAGACTAAAGGGATATTTAATAGGCTGTGGTGTATAGACACAGAGCTGGCACTGAAAGGGAAAATAGTATGCAAGAAGACAGAACTTGGCTTCCTAAACTATTTTTGTGTTAGAATTATTTTTTATTCTTGCATGCAAGTGGTACAAACATTCTAACGAGACTAGGCCCATAGGCTAAACTGAGACTACCTGCGGGACTTGGGGGTTAGTGTGTTTGTATGGCCAATGTAATGGCTCATAAATACACATACACACATATACCTTCACTTTCATCCTGAGGCTGATTAACAAGCACCACAGGCAGAGACCAGAAGCCCATAAAGTCCCATAAAAGCAGCAAAATAAGTACCTGCATCCACAGCAATATTCATTTTTACTGCTTTACTTCTTTATTGACTTTATGACTTTATTTGTGGTCACTCCTGCACTCATCCACCCAATCCTCGCCTCAACACCATAACTTACAGCCCCATGGCTGATGTGCGTGCGTGCGTGTGTGTGTGCGGGTATTTTATGGCTGGTGGGAGACTACAGGCATAAAAAGACCCCTATCACAGTTGGGTCATCTAAACAACTTAACATGGCCTTGAGTAGAGCCCAACCGATATTCAAAAAAGAAATCCAGGAACGCGTTACAAAACATAAACAGATTTCACTAACATTAGTTATTTGTAGTTATTTATGAGTTCTCACTAAAATAATATGATAATAATTTGATATGCCTATTATTCTGACAAATAAAATGTATAAAAATACAAACTTAGATATGAAACTTGAAGTCCTTTAAACAAAATCACAATAAAAAAAAAAAATCAGTGTTGCCAACAGTGACGTTGTAGTCCGCCCTCTGGTGGACAAACTATGCAATACAAACACTCATAACATGGTGGATTGTGCCTTTTTATTTTTTAAATATTAATTTATCAGAATCATTTCCTTGTCATTATAAATGATTCTGATGAATTAATATTATTGGCCATTATAAATGCTGATACCGACAGTTTGGAAAATGCCTAATATCGGCCCGCCGATTTATCGGTCGGGCTCTAGCCTTGTGGAGGAACATTAAATGACAAGCAGTGGAAAAGCCTGAGTGTCTTTACTGGTTGTAAAAAAGGAGAAGAATAAAACAACCCTTCATGGAGGGCAAAGGTTAAAATGAGAGGGGAAAAAATATCTCTTAAGTTGTAGAAAGTAGTTCTGTGAGCGTCTACACCACAGTCACATAAGAATCAATGTCCATATGCAAATTAATGTTGATTAAACGTTTACTGCATGAACACATGTCCCGGCATATTAAGTTGGAAATGCCATTGATTTATCACACATAAGCTTAAAGGCTGCTCCTGGTTTAAAGCTGAACTATGCAGGCACTTGATATCACTCAGAAATATTAGTTTCATGGGAGGAGCCTGTAGCCAATCTATAACTAGTATAAAAAGAGCTGAATAATGAGAGCACAGCAGTGAGAGGAAAAAAAAAGTAAGAAACTTAAACTGTCAGAAAACACTCTGCCTACAAAGTAGTGATGATCTGATTAAGTTTAGCTTTTCTGATGTTCCTTAATCTGCCTTTTCCTTTCTGCATATCTCCTACCCAAAATCCATGACAACTACATAGTTGGGCAACAAAAAAATGTACAAAGAACACAATAAATCATTTCACTGCTTGTAAGTTACGTCTTAAGCAAAGACGCTGGTTTTGAATCCTTTTATCGGTCTAATTTGCTTAATGTTCATGGTTCTGTAGACACAGCAGAAACAAGCAGAAAAGCACAAAATAATTTCTTCTTGCTGAATTTAATAACTTTGGTTCTTTCATTGGTGGGACAATTTGTAAAAAGAAGAGTCATAACCTGCTGTTCTCTTCCCAAACTATTTTAATTTACAATGTCTCATTTAAAGCTATAGTGCATAGTTCCTGTTTCCCAAATGAGGAATTCTAAGTAATGACCACAAAACGGTTAGTGCACCCACATGACACAAGACTTCTGTGATCGTGCACCACCCACACCACCCTCCATGCAATTGCTTGTAACCAAGGAGTACTCAGAGGATTGAAATAACTTGATAGAATTGAGAGAATTATATTCGCTCGATTTTCTGCTTGCAAAAGTCACCGGATTACACCATTTTGTAAACATAGCCATACTGAGAAATACAGAGAGTTTTGTGGAGCTGAAAGTTTAAATTAGCTTTGGATCAACTCATTTGGTAATGACTTGAATGTAAGGATTTTCATTAAGTCTTTGGATTCTAAAGAAAACATTTTCTCCCAATCCCTGGAAACACTCCCCTTGTCTCTCTTAGCCCAGTCCACATCCGCCTCAGATGACACATCCTGGTGAAGTCAATGGAGGTAACATCAGAGAACATCACGCCTGTCTGAGCAATCAGCCCACACACATCTACTGCTGATACCCTTCACTCATCTGGCAGAATATGGAGACAATGACTGACATGGATGATGCTTGTGAAATGCGTGCAAAGTAGGATCAGTCATGGAACGTATGCTTTGCAGTGCATGTCAATGTGTGATAATATCTGCTGTTATCTGTTATTTAATTAAAGGGCAAAGAGAAAATTATATTTCTTCTGCACTGCTGCTTGACTTTGATCTATTTGCTAACACTAGTTTTTGGATATGGCTACTTTTATTTGCACAAAGTGAAAGAGCTGCAGATTCTATTGATTCGGCTCCTCCATCCATCTCCAACTAAAATGCATTAGCCCCATCTATTATTCCACTCAGGCCCCTTCGTGACAGTGCTGCTCTATGAATAAATATGCAGTAATGTAATGTAAATGTAAATGTGATGGCTGTAGGTTTAGTATCCGGCTCGCAAAACACAATCAGATTGTCCTCTGATTATCAGAGTGACTCAACCTAATTCAAAGTCAAGAGGAACAAGAGGCTGTTGCTCTCCAGACAAGGACTGGTCATCTCTAAAGAATCAGCCTGCTGAAATAAAGGGACTCATCATCATCAAGAGAAGATGAGGCAAGAGGTCAACGTTAACGTAAGTGTCCTCTAATCACTTTTAGTGATGCACCGATGTGAAAAGTGTGGCCAATACCGATAACTGATATTCATATTGCTGTTATGGCCGATACCGATGTCGATATCTCTGTATAACGGCGGGGGGGAAGCAGAAGAAGAACCGCTAGCCTGGCTAATGAAAGTACCACACCAATCGCAATTACAAAGACTCCTCACCAACGCCAGATAGATCACCAGATAGATCACATGCAGTAGCTCCATTTTGCTAGCACCAATTCGGCTCGTTTTTTTCTATTGGCAGCTCTTGAATAGTATTAGTTATAAAGATTACCGTAAAAATTTGCCGGAGTTTAATTTCATTTGCATCTGTCCAAAAAAATAGCCAGGTCTACCTGTATGCGAGCCAGGAATTATTGGGCACGTAACACGGCTCTCTTCATCTCGTGTAAATTTATGCGCTCATGCAAAAACAAACATCCCCACACTCATATCTACTTCATCTTCTTCTGATTATTATTATTTCGGATTTTGGCAGTGTATACACTGTTAAGTGTATTACTGCCCTTGACAGTTCAGATTTAGATCTAAATTCTCACACACACACTCACATCTAAGCCTACACACACGTCAAATACACATCCACATTGGCCATGTTTTGACATCAGAACAATACCAATGGGTAAAAATTGACCCTATGGCGATATTATATTAGCAGCCGATAAATCATGAACCACTACTCTTTTTCAATACTCCAATACCGAGATTGACGGGATCTGAATCATGCGGTCTACTTTTACACTCCAGCAGGGGAATCAATGGAGAACAAGACAAGGGTGCTGCTGTATGGATGTAATGGATTAATTTGTGATTTTGGATTAATATTCTAAAAATTAGATTTTCATGCAGGTCAAGGTTGACTGACCAGACACTTCAATAGCTTCACCTGCATACACCTCTTTCTGCTGCTTTAAAGCACTACTAACACATTTCAAAATGACACAGATTTACTGTAGTTTCTTATTTATGTGCCATTTTTAACCTCTCACACACACACACACACACACACACACACACACACACACACACACACACACACACACCCCACTGAATCTAGTGTTCAGAACTAGTGAATGTGGTGTTCCTTCAAAAACTCTCACACACATTTATTTGTAAATTACACATGCAGGAAGGTTTTGACAATGTCAAATTGTCCACATATATTAAGTCAGGGGAAATGAGCCACTCGTGTTGTCTTTTTAAACCACACTGAGCTCGGATGCAACCTGCAACACCTTCTCTTCCGGCTGCTGAATACTGATCATACACAAGTGGAGAGAGAGAGAGAGAGTATAAAGTACACAGGATAAGTAGAGATAGTGAGCTAAAGGATACTTTATAGAGGCAGGGGATTGCCTCAGCTTAGCTGCTCTCTCATACATATGCAGTCACAAATAACACACACACACACACACACAAGAGGGTGACAATTTTTTTCGGGAGTCCCGCAGTCACTGATGGTAATGTGATTGGGACGGATAGAGCGTTGAAATCAATCGGGGGCGGGAAGGAGTCAGAAGATTTGAGAGGCAATTCATTTTAGGAAAAAAAAAAAAATGTAATAAGGATAAAACTACACAGTGTCATTATTGAATAATAGAGACATGGGGAAGTTAAGGCGATAATAGGCCTGTGTGTGGTTAACTCTGCTGCAAAATGCAGTAATAGATCGCTATTGTATGAAGTCTTGTCAGGTCTACCTGGCAAAATGAAACTCCGCGTTGTTGATATGCAACCTGGGGAAACTAAGTGGCGTGATATCCAACTATTTAAAAGCGCGTTGTTAGGTAGTCGTCGGATGAGTTGAGTCCAATCATGTCGTGGATGGATAAGACGTGGAAAAAGGGGCACAAACAACAACAATGCAGGATACTATTTTTAAAATCAGCGACAGAGGAGACAACCGATAGAAGGTAACATATTAAGCCAGACTCGAATACGTAGGAATAAAAAAAAAATGCTACGCAAGTCTGATAACTTGCTTAGACGACATAAGGAACGAAACGGGAGTCCGGTAGTCTTTCTCTTGGGATCTCACAGGGAATCAGTTGTTTATTCCCATGACACCCTAGCGTGTACACACACACACACACACACACACACACACACACACACACACACACACACACACACACACACAGCAATGACCTTCTGACACAATAAAGCTGTAGATGATTTAACAAAGACAAGTTGACTTTTAAAAACCCCTGCTCTTAAGGTGCTGTGAAAATATCACTGAATTAAATGCAAATCAAAATTCCTCCCTGGTTCACTGCACACCTGATAGCTCATGCTTGTGGGACTATAATTCTTTATGTATGAGATCACCAAGTACAGTGCTGTATCTCCTTTAGTCAGGGCTCCGGGGGCTCTGTGTTGCTGATACTGCTCAGCCGTAGATCGTTCAAGCGCTGCCGTATTTTTAAAAGTAAACAAACAACTACAGAGAGCCTGACTCGTGTTGAGGTGTTCCGTGCACCCTTAGAATCTAGGAAATCAGCACAGGACTTTTCCAGTCACAGCAAGGGAATAAACCAAGTTGATAAAACAAACTATAGTCCCTGGTGTAAATGCAATGGATGTGAAATAGTGTGAGATTACACATTAATTTCCTCACAGTTCAAGGCTGTTTTGCAGCTTGAATAATTATCTGTATTTGGCAGATTGTTTTCCTCATTTGACATTTATTTCCATTGGCACTCTATGATGTGAAATATGGATTATATATTAACAAAACTAATCTTTTAAACGGCCCAGAGCATTAGGTGTGAATTGAGCTATCAAGATAAGAGCTCATATGAGGTAAGATCAGCGTGTATCTCAAATTAAATGAAATAAAATTAATTGTACAGTATTGTATGCATTAGACTAATTCATTTCATCCCGAGCGGCTTGCAGCCAATGCATCAGGGGAGCTAAACAGCACAAAAATAATGCACAGTCATGAGTCATGAGATGTGCAGTGCATTATTATTATTATTGTATGATAAAGCCATACCAATTACTGGACCATACTGGTTTGATCAGCCAAACATGAGTCATAAACCTGAACCATTAACCTGAAATAGAGCAAGATGCAATTCAAACTTATAGTTGGGTCTGAACTGCAGCTTCACCACGGCAAACATGCTCCACTGGTCTTGGTCACCATCACATCGAGATTTATGACCCGTAGAAACATGGCTAGTCCACCTTAGTAATTCCACCTCAGGAGAGACAGGGAGAGATGACAGCCAGTCATTCAATCATTGCATTGATTCTTCTACTGCAAACCTCAGCGAGGATGCCACAGCCTTCCCTGCCATTATCTTTCATCATTGACACACACGCACCAGTATCACATCACACGTTTTTTTTCAATCACCTCTTGTGACACATGTGACGTACCATATGTGCACAGATGCGCCCACCCACTGAGCCCATTCCCGATTGGAGCTCATTGGGTTCAACCCCTGCAACCCTGATGCAGACTTCATTCTGCAGCATCATTTCCTGCTCCATCTCTCAGGCCAACACGGCAGCAGCACCACAAACCAAGGACGACATCAGCGTCGACCCAACAGGCTTACGTCCTGTTCCCTCTGTTATCCTCAAGCTCTCTGTCTCTCCAGCAAATGCCAGTCTATATAGGCCTGAAGCCCACCCCTCAAATTGGAACATACCAACACTTCAATGCAGGGGTGGCTCAGGTGACTAGACAGTAAAGAAAGCCCCATAGATCCAAAGTGAATGTATCTATTAAACTAGAAATTTACAGAATATCATTTACAGTATATGATTCACATTAACATTTTGAGGATTGGCTAGGTTAACAGATGATTTAAACATTCTGATCATTAACAGAACATATGAACACGCTAATAACGCTAGTAACATTTAAGGTCAGCCTTTGAGGTTTTAAATAGGTAGCACATCGCTACCGTGATGGCAGCCATGCGCTCCGTCACAACTCTAAACAGGCAGTAGAGATAACAGATGGTGGAAGAGAAACCTGCGCGAGTGCAGCTCAGGTACAGTTATCTACTACTTATTGTTCACCTCTGCTGTGACAGAAAAGAAAAACTTCACAGAGGATTCCACCCACATCTCCCTGATAACAGCACACACTCAGATAACACTTTCACTTCATTAAATATGACACACAATCTCCCTCACACTAATCAACCACGGTCGGGACAGCCGCACTGCACAAAGTCGTCGTCGAGCCCCCCGCCCGGTACAAATTCCCTAAAGAGGATCTGAGGCTCTGGAGGAGAGCTGTGAAGTGAAGGGCTGCACTGTTCTTTGAGAGAGGGCAGCCGCCAAGATAAGACTTATCAGACTGACGAGGGAGATGAGGAGGCAGGGCGAAGGCAGAGTGATACGAGACCCCTAAATACCTCCATTGTTGCTGCCTACAAAATCAAGACTCGTTTAGGAAGAAGAGTTCTTTGAAAGTTCTCATCGGAGAAAAGATAGAGTAATTAGAGTAATCAAAAGAGGTAAAGCTTTTGAAGGAATTAGTGGAGAACTTATTCACGTGTTTCTTTGGAAAAGAGCGTTTGGAGAATAGCTGCAAAAACTTTCTAAAGTATGTACACTACCGTTCAAAAGTTTGGGGTCACCCAAACAATTTTGTGTTTTCCTGAAAAGTCACACTTATTCACCACCATACGTTGTGAAATGAATAGAAAATAGAGTCAAGACATTGACAAGGTTAGAAATAATGATTTGTATTTGAAATAAGATTTTTTTACATCAAACTTTGCTTTCGTCAAAGAATCCTCCATTTGCAGCAATTACAGCATTGCAGACCTTTGGCATTCTAGCTGTTAATTTGTTGAGGTAATCTGGAGAAATTGCACCCCACGCTTCCAGAAGCAGCTCCCACAAGTTGGATTGGTTGGATGGGCACTTCTTGCGTACCATACGGTCAAGCTGCTCCCACAACAGCTCAATGGGGTTCAGATCTGGTGACTGCGCTGGCCACTCCATTACCGATAGAATACCAGCTGCCTGCTTCTGCTCTAAATAGTTCTTGCACAATTTGGAGGTGTGTTTAGGGTCATTGTCCTGTTGTAGGATGAAATTGGCTCCAATCAAGCGCTGTCCACTGGGTATGGCATGGCGTTGCAAAATGGAGTGATAGCCTTCCTTATTCAGAATCCCTTTTACCCTGTACAAATCTCCCACCTTACCAGCACCAAAGCAACCCCAGACCATCATATTACCTCCACCATGCTTAACAGATGGCGTCAGGCATTCTTCCAGCATCTTTTCATTTGTTCTGTGTCTCACAAACGTTCTTCTTTGTGATCCAAACACCTCAAACTTGGATTCATCCGTCCACAACACTTTTTTCCAGTCTTCCTCTGTCCAATGTCTGTGTTCTTTTGCCCATCTTAATCTTTTTCTTTTATTGGCCAGTCTCAGATATGGCTTTTCTTTGCCACTCTGCCCTGAAGCCCAGAATCCCGCAGCCGCCTCTTCACTGTACATGTTGACACTGGTGTTTTGCGGGTACTATTTAATGAAGATGCCAGTTGGGGACCTGTGAGGCGTCTGTTTCTCAAACTAGAGACTCTAATGTACTTATCTTCTTGCTCAGTTGTGCAACGCGGCCTCCCACTTCTTTTTCTACTCTGGTTAGAGCCTGTTTGTGCTGTCCTCTGAAGGGAGTAGTACACACCGTTGTAGGAAATCTTCAATTTCTTAGCAATGTCTCGCATGGAATAGCCTTCATTTCTAAGAACAAGAATAGACTGTCGAGTTTCAGATGAAAGTTCTCTTATTCTGGCCATTTTGAGCGTTTAATTGACCCCACAAATGTGATGCTCCAGAAACTCAATCTGCTTAAAGGAAGGTCAGTTTTGTAGCTTCTGTAACGACCTAAACTGTTTTCAGATGTGTGAACATGATTGCAAAGGGTTTTCTAATCATCAATTAGCCTTCTGAGCCAATGAGCAAACACATTGTACCATTAGAACACTGGAGTGATAGTTGCTGGAAATGGGCCTCTATACACCTATGTACATATTGCACCAAAACCAGACATTTGCAGCTAGAATAGTCATTTACCACATTAGCAATGTATAGAGTGTATTTCTTCAAAGTTAAGACTAGTTTAAAGTTATCTTCATTGAAAATTACAGTGCTTTTCCTTCAAAGATAAGGACATTTCAATGTGACCCCAAACTTTTGAACGGTAGTGTAAGTATTGTGTTAACTCAGTCAACAGCACTGGAATGATTAAGTCTCCGCATAATTGTGCAGTAATGATTCAAAAAATAAAACAAAAAAATAGTTATTTTAAACCATTTCTGCAGGTAAGGTCAAACACATAAAAGTAAGAGGCTTGCTAAAAACATCTCATTACAAAGGTACCTATAGAAAGTAAAACGCAAAAAACGACAGACTGAAATAATTGCAGGGCGAGAGCTAACGCTCCTCCCTGCTGACAGAACAGGTCGCTGTGTTTGTAAAGAGAGACACCTGGGAAATTTAGTCTTCTTCCCCAACCAGCTGTTAGGTGTCCACAGCCCTACCGGAAAAATGCTGAGCTCAATAACTGTGTGGCACATATTTCTTCTTCTTTCTCTCTCTTCCCTCTCTCTTACACACACATACACACTTATAAATCACACTGTACATGCTGGAACCACTGTATACGTGAACAAAAGGTGTGACATGTAAGAGACATGCAGTAATTGGGCAACACAGCTGGATCGCTCCTCGCTTGAGACACCCAAGGTGACACAGGGAGCATTTGTTGCTTTATCAAGCCAGACTGCGAATAGACACATACCTCATAGTGCTGTAGGGGTATTCGTTGCTATCTATAGGTGGAAGAGAATATAGTAAATATCATAAATCTTTCAATGCTGGGCCTACAAAGGCATACACTGTGCATGTCAAGGACTTCTGGTGTGATGCAATGGATTGCTTTGAATTCTTTGGCCCAAGGGTGTTCACGCATGGACCAGCTGCAGAAAGCTGTGCGTCACACAACACACACTCAACCTTTTTATTTTTTGCACACAAGCACCCTGCATGTACATAAAGAAAAACACACACATGGAAAGACACAGACACAAAATTAAACCACCCACATGCATCTAAAAAAAAACATGCAGGCATTTTATCAAAAAACACCCACCCATTGTTCATATCTTTTATCCCCATCTCACACACACAAAGTTTCATAGTGTTACAACTGCAGAGGATGAGGTCAGCAGTCTGCTTTTGCTCAATGGACTCAATCTAGATTTGAGTCCATTGAGCCTTCCTGTTGTATAATCAACCTTTCAAGCCCGGACTTCAAAGTCAAGACAACACACAGGACATCCCCTGTCTTTTTTGATGCATGATAGTGAGTGATTTATGGACCCTGAGTTCAGTCTGGTTAAACGTGTGATGCACTTTGGGAGAATCACACTTGTCACACCGGTTTAAGTGCCCTAAGAACACCATCATGTACTAGTGTTAGCTACACCTACGCCTGCAAAATTATCAACCTTATGACGTCTCTCATGTAGTTATGTCGAGGTGTATAATTAATTCATATACCTATGTATTTAAGGCTTTTTACAGACTGTGGCAACACATTTCCATGGAAAAGGACGACAAATAATCAATATTTATATTTATCTTTCTACAGTATAAACTAAATGGATGTTAATGGCTGCCTGAGTGAAGTCCCACCAGTACATGTTGTAGAACTGTAATTCTGCTTTTCCTATAGAAAGTGAAAAATGGGTTGAAAGAAATGTTTGAATGTTTACCTTTTGACAAGAATCTGTGTTGCAATGTTTGACTTACTTAATCAGCTCCTTAATAAAATTATATTACTGCCTTGCTAAACCTCACAACATCTGATGGTAGCTGAAATGTTTTCAGTACTCAACATGTCTCCTGCTGAGTTGGAAGTAAAAAGCACCAATTATTCTGTAGGTAAACAATACCAGCTAAAACTGAGGACATTGCCATTTGTAGGCCTGGAGCGTTGCCCCTCCCAACGCAGCAGGGTTCCTCCAGCTCCACATCACACGTCGATGTGATGGAAATCTGCGCGGACGGAAAGCGGATTGCCACCCATAGGCCGCTTTATTCCCTCCATTAAATCTGGATAATCCCAGATGCTTAGCTCACTGCCATTGCCTCTCCTTGGGCCCTCCGAAATCTTCCCTGCAAATTAATCAGTTCATAATCTCTGCCCTCCATCTAAACACTCGATAGAGGCAGAGACGGGTTACCAGTGTCGCATGTGGTGTGAGGACAGAACCCTGATTCCAGATGATGTCTGTTTGTTCAGACAACACTGACACACACATATGAACATGAGCATAACATCCCAAAACACATATACACTAGTGTATAATGCATTAGAAACCAGCACTAGATAGTCATTTTGGGTTAACGGGGTCTGCCACGTTATGACATTTGAAGTGCATTAACAGTCTCCTGAGGGCCATGTGACAAAAATATGAGCGCAGGACAAACAAAACGGGAATGAGAGCTACTTAGGGGAGACATTAGAAATACATCCAGAGAGATAGAAACATAAATACTCGCTCGTACTGTCAGCCACTGCACAGCTGACAAAAGGAGCCACAATTGATATACTCGCATAGATCACACAAAACAGTCTGAAACTGAAACAGCTTTCAGACCAAAAGCCTGAAAGGTGGCAGCTGGCGGTGGCGTAGCCTCTTCCACTACGCTGGATGTTACACGCCATAATGTCACACCCTTTCACACAGCTACATTCCACTTCCCTCAAACACCAGCTAACACACAGACAAAGATGTTGGACTATCTTTTCAATTATTTATTATGCTTGGATGGAGGCTGATGGGGAAAACAGCATCAGGAGTACGGACGGATACAGGGTTAAGACAAACAAGGAGGAGGGCGGTTTACAATCGCACTGATTTAAGACAATGAAAGAGGCGGATTATAAAATGTCAAAGGAGGAGGAGAGAAACAGAGAGGGAGGGACGAAAACATAAAACAACAACACTGGGGTTGGGCGGCGGGTCAAGCTGGCGCCATGGGTCAGCAGCGGATTTGAAATACGGAGGGCAGTGTGGCATCCTTGTGCATGCACACACACACTCACGAAGACACACACACCAGATGGGCCTCGAGGGATTAAAGCGAGGTTGTTCGTCCTCGCTGAGCTCCACACAGACCAGGCAGTTTTAAACCGGGAGCTCCCTTTTCAACTCAAAGCAACCACTGTATTCTGCTTGGGTCAGATTTATTTGCTTTTCGCTGTAAAACAGGCATCTTTAAAAATCGAATGCCTCAATGATGCTCTGGAAATTCCTGCAAACAAGCTTATACCACTTGAATGTTACTAAGTCACATTTTTGTTGTTGTTTCAACCCCACCAGCTCACCAGCAGAAGATGTGTGGAATAATCTATGTAATTTTAGTGCCCCAGTGAGGTCATATCTATTAAATAACTGCCATCGCTGATGTCTTTGACACTGTTATTTTCAGGCCATAACCTTGCAGAATAACAAGGATAAGGCTGATAGAAAGAGAGAGAAATAAAAATGATTTTACCTGTTGAAAAGGCAATGCAGAGCCAGAAATCATTGCAGCAGCAAATGGGGAAAAAAAGAAAAAAGTACAGGTTAGCATTTATTTTATACACACTCAAAAGGAAGTGGCACTTGAATCCAAAATTGCACATTTCCAATTCTGAAGAGATGCATCAGTACTGAAAACGCCATACTTCAGTAAACAGTAGATAAATCATGGGTCAAATTTATACAGAGGCATACATTAAAAACATCACAGGGGCATGACCAATTTGTTGAGATAGCATTAATTAGCATATCATGGACACAATCCCTTGCGTTTTACTCATCCACCCCGTCCAACCTCCCTACGCGGATTTTCACCCTTTCATACTACTCGCTACGGTGTAAAACCTATTGCAAGGTAATGTTAGTCAATGGAGCCCAAACGGCATTGATAAACACGCTAAAAAGCGAGTATGCGTCTTGACAACATGCCAATAATGGCATATGAATCAGAGTATCATACATATGCCATTTCATGAGATCAGTCTGCTTAAGGGGAATTTTTGCCTTAATGGATTAATTTGTGATTTTGGATTAATATTCTAAAAATGAGATTTTCATGCAGGTCAAGGTTGACTGACCAGACACTTCAATAGCTTTACCTGCATACACCTCTTTCTGCTGCTATAAAGCACTACTAACACAATTTCCAAATGACACAGATTTACTGTAGTTTCTTATTTATGTGCCGTTTTAAATCTCTCTCACACACACACACACACACACACACACACACACACACACACACACACACACACACCCCTTTGCTTTTAGCACTGGCCTCATTTGACCCATATTTGAGCTGTTTGTGTTCATGGAATATACAGTCCTAAAAAGACGCCAAGTAAGTACATGGGCCGACCAAGAGAGAATGTTTGTAAAGTGAACAGGCTTGGATTTAAATAAAAGGATGCATTTTAAAGCTTTTTTCCTGTTTCTCTGCTCTAAAAGCCTCCACTAATTGGCACATTAATGTGTTGCTTATTGTACTTAGAAAAGAAGCGCAGGTGGGCGTAATTGGACATAAGCAGACTCGGAACAAGATATATTAAAAGACATATGACTGTGCATGCAGACACCAAACAAATACGCACAGCATGCACGTGTATAAATGAAACACAAACACAGAAACTAAATTAAGCACGGCAGCCTCTCTGGGGCCTGTCTTTGGCTCTTGGTGGATGATTGTTTGTGCTGGATTTCAGGGCCTGAAGAGGGGCCTGATGAGGAACAAACATGCATGAGTGCCCTCATCCCTTCTACTCCAGCGGTCTCCCTTGTTTCTTGAAATGTCAGAGCGCTGGTGCCTTTGAAGAGGGCTGGACCTTCTATATCACAGAGATCTTCAACAGGGGGTCCTCAGAGTTGCAGCAGGCGCCCCGGAAAAGTATTGTCTAATGTCTAAAAACATACATTAACATGAATCCAACATATTGGTAAAGATGAAAATAAACATGTAATGTACACAACTCTGATGATAGGCTTACTGGCCTATAGCTAAGGTAACCATCCACAGTTAAGCTTAAGGATTCACTGTGACACATTTTAACATTAAAATATGATGTAGAAATCTATGAATGTCAACAATTATTATTTTAATAGCTAAGTATTGAATGTACCATAACAAAGGTATGTGTAAAGGCTTTAAGCCACCCTACACGTTATTGTAGGCACAGATTAATATGCAACTAAATGTTATACAAAATGTGTAGTAAGGGGTCTGTGCTATGCCTCTTTTTCAGCTAGAGGGCCCTTTGCCTAAAAAACATTGAAGAGCCCTGCTGTATCACAAAGCTCCTGCCTGAGCCATGAGAGCTTCAAACTAACAGACTATAAACTGCCTAAAACTGGTTGTTTTGATTGTCCCTCTCCCACTTCCTCCATCCCTTTGATTGTCCGTCTCTCCACCTGAGACTGATTTGGCTGGAGGTAAATAGAGTGGGAAGGGGACTTTCTGAATCACAGAAGCAGACATGGACACATTGCCAACATTTGGACAGCAAAAGAGGGAGTGGAAGGCAAAATGTGAATAAGCACGGAGGAATGCTATGGAAACTAATTTAATGCTCTGACATCACCGTGTTATCCTGCTGTTTGCTTGCCAAGAGAGATAATATGTTTCTTTCTTTTTTTAATTACTTTCTCTAACAAAAGGAAGTGGTAACAACAAAGATTATACAAAATATGCCAGTGCCTCTGTAGCCTTTTTGTGAAATCTACAACTAATACTTCTGGATATTACATTTAAAGAAACAGCATAGAAAATAGGACGATCCCAGTAAATAGTGAGTTTTAAGCAATGACTCAAAAAGTGTTTTCATTCTTAATCCTTTATTTTTTCCCCCTCAAAATGGATATGATAAGCCTGCTCTGTGATGGTTTGCAGGGGTGGCGGGTGGGAGTTAACACACAATAAACAAGCTCTTTTTGAATTGGCCAAATCTCATTTGGCCTACTTATACGCAGCGCCAACACACCAGCCTTTAAAACCAAAAGATAGAGAGGCTCTGAGTCTCTACAGTAGATACAACAATGGATGTGAAATATCTCCGCACTTCCTGTTGTTGCACTCGTGGACTTATGCTGCTGCTCCCCTGGCTTCAGTTTACCTTGACTGAACTGCTCACTTATGACAAAGTGACACATGCAAACTAACTTCACTGACAGAGGATGTGTGTCTAGTAAAGGGTCTTGTGTGAAAGCCTCCAACGCCACAAATGTTTTATCTCACGGACTGTAACGGCCACAGAACCACCAGAGTTCCCTTTATGTAGAGATTGGCGGCCCACCAGGGCAAAATTTCTGCCGCCACTGTATCAAAAATAGGGCTATACAAAAGGCCGTCTCTCAGTAGTGATTGTTAAAGTGCATGTTGGTGAATGGCACGCACAAGCGCTTCACACCGAAGGCAGACACACGCGCTACTCGGCGGAAAAGGGAGAGAAAGAAGAAGAAAAAAAAAAAAAGAGAGAGACTACCACTGTCCGGAGGATAACTAGCCAGTTGAGATTGTGTGTGTGCGTCCTAGAGAAGTGTAAGTTGTATAACTTATGTTGTCAGTTCATTATTGTATTAGTCTTGACTTGTTGCAAATTTAAATTAAGTTAACTGGTGATTTTCGTTGTTTGTTTTCTTCACCTGCTAGCTAAATTGCACCTGGTTGTTGATTCAACGTAATAGCGTCTGTTGAACACCCTTGCTCATGTTTGTATTT
Source organism: Percina caprodes (assembly GCA_013375575.1). Classification (NCBI taxonomy): domain Eukaryota; kingdom Metazoa; phylum Chordata; class Actinopteri; order Perciformes; family Percidae; genus Percina; species Percina caprodes. The sequence continues at coordinate 2,421,414 of JABXJD010000014.1, forward strand.
TAGGTGCATTATTTACATGCTGAAGTAGTTACACTGCATTAAGATAATGTAATTAATAACGGGTTTATTGTTATTATTTGAGATATGTATATATATATATATATATATATATATATATATATATATATATATATATATATTCCTATTCCTATGCATTGTGTATGGTAGCCTTTACAATGTTATTTACCACACACACAGACAGACCTGCTCCCACTGCTAAAAAAAAATCCTAAAGGAAACACTGAGCACTTATCATTTTGGTGAATCTTTGACGTTGGCTGCAATATAAAAGATTCAGATGAAAGCCAGTCAGCGGGTGCAGATGTGATTGACACAAGGGGCCGGGCAGCTTGTGTGGTTTCTTACTGATGCATAAACTAGACTTGGGAAGGCTTTCCAAACACGCCTCTGACAATATCTAGGTTTTCTTCACAGCAAGAGTTGGGAGGCTTGAGGCTGATAATAGCCTGTCAGCTGGAATCTGGCAAATTCCAGCTAACTCTTTTAGTGTAGAAAGATGAGATAAATCTGGCTCATAGATGTGACAACTACTGCTTCCAAGTACTGTACTTCTGGTGTTGACGGAAAACCCTTATCAAGGTGTGTAAGTTGGTTAATGTCTTTCATTAGACAGCAATTTTCAACAAAGGCCCTAAAGCAAAGTTTCACTATTTTATGTTAAAAGCAAGCAGAGTACTGTACATCATATCTAATCTTTCTGTGCGTTCACATCAAAAGATTCACAAGCAACAAAAACAAACAAAAACACTACACACAAAGCTGGCAATGAGAGAATTAGAGCCCGACCGATATATCGGCGGGCCAATATTATCGGCCGATATCAGGCATTTCCCGATCGGTATCGGCATTCATAATGGCCGATAAACCTTTTTTTGTTAAATATTCATTCATCAGAATCATTTATAATGAAAAATAAATGTTTCTGATAAATTAATATTTAAAAAAATTTAATAAAAAGATGGTCAGCCATGTTTTGAGCGCTGGCTACATATTAAAATTTCAGAAACAAACAAAAATGTCTCCTTGGTTGACTTGATCATTACTGTCATTGAGTTTAACCAGTTGGTTTTAAAGAGGTTATTTAATGTTGGAAAATTTTCTAATTAGTCTTTTTTTTTGCTAAGGGTGAGAAAGAGAAGACTGAAATTGCTCTCACATCTGTACAGTATATACGGTATGCAGCGTTAGCCGATTAGCTTAGCATAAAGACAGGGAAACAGGGAAACAGCTTGCCTGGCTCCATACAAAGAACTAAATTCTACCATGTTTATAGCTCACCAATGAATACATTTTATATGGTTTGTTAAATTTGTACAAAAACACGAGATGTACATAGGACAACTCTTGTCCACACATTAACAACCTACACACATTTGTCTGTCCTGGATATGTACACAAACCAAACTCATTCAACTGTCATAGAACAAAAGTGACGAAACAAGCCGGGCATCATGGAAAAAGGCTCGAAAGAGTAAATACACCATTCTGCATGAAAGGGAACCGAGGAGATTCATTCACGCTCTGTTTCTTTTGTGTGAGCATGTGCAGTGGGCTTTACATGTGTGTGTCCCAGCTTCTTTCATGTATGCTTGCGGGTAGATGTATGCTGCGTGTACATCTGAGGCCTCAAGAGCAGCAGGCATGATGCTCTCGGTAGGAGGGGGACACTCCCAAGACACAGACTACAGCCACATTCACAGAAAAATACCTTCATGTTTATCTACTGAACAAATATACACCAGGGCTGTGTCTCAAATCGCGCACTTCTGCACTTACAGACAGTAGACTTCGTGCACTACGTACTGTCTTGCATAGTGCGTAAATTTCGACAGAGGAATGTTGTCTCAAATCGCGCACTGCCATGTGCACTTACCGGAAATGACGTTCACATTTCATCCCTTCTTCTTCTGTACAATTGTGAATTTCAAAAGGAAAGCATTCCTATGCATGCTATTGTTTTTCGCAAATAATCCCCCATTAGCTGAAAACAGTACACACAACTGTATTGTAATATTTGTTCTGGTTGCTGCACTCTTTTCAATCCATTAATTATACCTATTCTTTGCAGAGCACTATTTTATGTATATACACTTATGTTTCTGCTCTAAAAATAAGTAATGTTAATATATTACTATATTAATATAAACTCAACGGTTTCATGAGGACATCCTTGTGGACCATAGATAAGACTGTTGTTGTGAAGCATTACCCTTACAACTTACCTAATAGACAAAATATCATAACATCTTTTATTCTAAGTTGTATTTTTGTTCTAAATGCTCTTCATACATGACGATACAATAGTGAAAGCAGAGGTAACAACCCTGACATGTAATAGAGCCCATTCCTCTTTCTGTATGCTCTAACATTATATGCTTGCAACAGTCATGCAACGTGTAATACAATAGATAACAAAGTTAAATACTTTTAATATAGTTTTATTTTAAAAATGTGCTTGTAGTTCTGCAGGCCCCCCCTCCCCCAGGCCGTAGCTAGTTTGATGGGGATAGGGACATGAGAGGGGACTTCAGACTCTCCAGGGGATCCTTCTACGGTCTGATGGCCATCGTTAACAACAGTTGCCAGATGAGAAGAGACCTGTTAGCTAACCTTAGCTAGCTAACAGGTCTCGCTATCGCGTCTAACTGTTGTTAGCCCCGCCCCTTCCTCTACGTAGCCAAGATGGCGACCGTTGAGTGTGGAAAGTGTCCATTGATCCACACTCAACTTTCTGGCCGTTTTGAGTGCACCATCTGGGTACTATAAGTGTACTTCATTTGACCGCACTTCGACAATGTGAACGCACTATGTACTCAAATAGTTAGTATTTAGTACAGAAGTGCGCAATTTGAGACACAGCCCAGTCCTACAATATCTACTTAGCGTGAGTTGGAATTATGAAGATGATATTTCATATTATTTCATATATACAGAAAAAAAGTAAAGTGGCCAAAACTGCAGATATCATGACAGACTAACAGATGTTCCTTTTCCCATGACAGCTCTTAAAAGGAAAATTATTTCCCACTTATCTCAACTTTAAGTGAGAGTCAATTGCACAAACCTAAAATGCCAATAAGATAAGTAGCAGAACAGATAAGAAATGTCACACTTAATTTCAACAAGCGCACACACACACACACACACACACACACACACTAACAAACAATTAACAAGCCAACTAAGTTAATGAAGGCTGGCTCAATCATGAGTTACTGAGCACCTTTCAATAAGACCATTAAGAGTTTGTGTGAGATTAGAAAACAAAAGCTAAGGCCATTTCATTGGTGGACTGCAGCTACTTACCCTGCCTCCATTAATAACCTGCACTAAGCAGACACAACTGAGTTCAGACAAATGCATAGTCCCTGATACTAAAGCAGAGGCCTTAGCCTTTGTGAGTGTTTTCACAAAGCGCCAAAGACTGAGAACAACATCAGGACACAACAACATCATTGAAGCAAAACACATTTGTGAAAAACATCTAGTCAAAAAAGAATCCGTAAAAAAAAAAAAAAACATTAAATCTTTTCTTTTGCACAACCTCCTGAATGTTGTCAAAATAATGGCATCTGCTTTTTTCCCCTCCAATTATATTTTATAATAGACAGCAGTGTGTGGTGGGGCTGGCGAGCATACACATTCAAAACCCTGAAACGAGCAAATCCTCAGCCATTCAAATTGTAAATTATTACCATAAAAGCACCATCTTAAATAGATGGCAGAAAAACCCAAAGCTCTGGCTGGAAGTATACACACTAGCTTGCCCAACGGGACCATTAAAGTTTCTTTTTGTCTGTTATGCGAATATTAATTATATTAATATAGATTCTGCAGAAAGTCAGAGACGTAAAAAACAAGGCACTGAGATGAGTCATTTGATTGCAGTTTATTTTCTAACTCCAAAGTCCTAAAATCTGCTAATCGTTCTCCTCTGAGAGGTAAACTTCCCCGACCGATAAAGCAGATTTTCGTGCCAGGTTCTCTCCTCTCTAACCTCAGCATCCCATTCTCCTGCGGCCATAAAACATCCGCCCAGAGAGGAGAAGAGAGTTATCGATACTCAAGTCAATCCATCCGCCTCAGCTAACTCCCAGCAAATGCAGGACACAAACTATGTCAGCCTCTTGCAGATGGAGCAAGAGGCCATAAAGTCAATACCATATCCATCAGCTAAATAGACTGCCAGGATCATGATTGTTTATGGTGTGTGTGTGTGTTTGTGTGTTTGCGTGTGCGTGTTTAGTTTGTACAGTTTAGCTGAAGAAGACACAAGTTGTGCAAAAGTACTCTCCCCGAGGACAAAAACCATAATGCTTTGGAGAGCTACTGCCTTACAACTTCACGGCTCATCACTTGGGCTCCGAGTTCGCAAAGGTTAAATAGGTAAAGAATTCCAGTATGCTCCAACTCACTTCTATTAACAATAAAACATCATTCAGAGCTGCCCAAAGAGAATATCTCCTCTGAGAGGGCCTTAAAGCAAGGTCATCATCCTCATTTTAGCTGATAGCCTCAGAGTAGATCTCTCTCCCACCGCTCAAACTTCCATCTCCTCCATATCCCAGTCAAATCTGACACCTCTAACCCTCTACCTCATTGATAGCTGACAGGCCAGCTCTCAAGAGAGGAGACCCTGAAGAGGAAATGGCAGCCATGTTACAGAGTGAGTGGCAGAGTGGAAAACTATATCTATCCTCTGCCAGGAAGCTGCTTTAAAAGCAGAGACACTTCCCACAGTTGCAAAAGTATGCAATAGCATTTTCACTCAGGTTGACAGAAAGAAATAGTCCGACTAAAAAGTTAGACAAAGATATTTTCATATGCTTTATTTTATTCCTATGCACTCATTGGCCAAGTACACATACACATTTCAGTGCAGAAGATATCCCACAGTGAAACGCCCTTGAAACATTTTAAGATTCAATGCCTCACTCAAGGGAAGCTCAGTCAGTGATTGTACCAGCAACCTTCCTCCAGTTATCGACCTGGCTCTTTACCTCGTAGCCAACTTGCTATTGGGACAGAAACAGGTGTGTTCAGAGGATGTCTGCACAACAGAGCTTTACGATTTTAAATATCTCAGTAAATATGCCTGCTGATAAATAAAAAAAATTGCAATAGCAAAATGCAAAAGATGTGTTTCAAAAGGTAACTAACAAAACGTTCTGAACACAATTTCAGTTAATCTGGCTGATTAGACCTCTTCCATGTGGGAGTGTATCGACTGAAATTGACAGGACAAATAACGTTTATCATTCTTAGTAAATTAAGATTTGTAACCTAATAAATTCCCATCAAAGCTCTGGCCCACCTTCAACCTGAGCAGAAGTCTAATAAGCCAGAATGACTGAAAACATTTGTGGGGTTGACAAGGTTTTTAAAATCCAATACATAGTTTGACCACCAGAAGGCAATGACAAGTTTATTTTTTAACTCTGAAGTGTCCCACCTAATACATACAGCACTGGTAACAATCCTTCAAAAAACAATTTAAGGTATCCTTATATAGGTATCATTAGGTATCCAAACATTTTTATATAAAAAAATTAAAATAAAGAATATCAGAGAATATACAGTATATACGTATATACGTATATATGTTTATAGGTGTGTGTGTGTGTGTGTGTGTGTGTGTGTGTGTGTGATGACGATGATGTATATACAATACCAGTTAAAAGTTTGGACACGCTGAATGAGGAAAGCGTGTCCAAACCTTTGACTGGTACTGTATATTGATAGAATTACTACATCTAAAACTAATTCCTGTTATATTAAAAAAATAACACCAATAAATCTGGCAAAAAATAAGGTGACTTGATAACTATGCTTCTTTCTCAATGTATGACAACTTTGTGTCTTAATTATCCTAGGCAATGATACATTCATAATGAGAAACATTTCTCTGTGCATTAGAAAGTGCACGCACACACAAACAAGACTTTTCCACTCCAGCACATATGCTCCCTCCATACAGAAACAATCTGCCACCACGCACACAAAATTACCCCCAACCATGACCTCCATTATGCTATTAAAGCTGCTGGATAAGAGGGAGGTCCGCTGGTCGACTCGAGCTAATGGGTGAACTGCAACAGAGAGAAGCAGAGACTTGGCACGGCGGGGCAGAGCGCTGCCCCAGGGTCGGATTGAGGCTGCTCAGACAGGCAGCAGGACTCCCACTGTCATCGCCGACTCATCGCTGGGAGTCATATGACCAGTCGCAGCATGCGGGTCTTAGATGCCACGCTGAACGGATGACTCGTTGCCCTGATACGCACACACTCCCAGAGTACTGTGTGTCTCGTTTTATGTTTGCTACAAGGGTAAGCTTCATCACACACTGATATGACAAAGCTTTTTATTAGACACACTTAGAATTGCTTTTTCCATTTGACAGTTTTTCTACTATTTAAAGTGCTTGTGGGAATAAAAGGTCACCATAACAAAATCAGACTGACTAAGGTTTTCCATATTTGTTGGACCTCCGAATCATGAGTAATGCCTTGTGGAGAATGTAATCACAGTTGATCTTGCTGCTTTGCAGTAACACTACTGAATTTGTAGACATTTTCGAAAATACACTTGTTTGCTTCATGGTGGAGAGTTAGACAAGAAGAACACCACTCTCCCATCTACATATTGAATATAAATCTACAGTCAGAGCCAGTTAGCTTAGCTTAGCACAAAGACTGGAAAAAGGGTAAACAGCTAGCTTGGCTCTGTCCAACGATAACAGAAATCTGCCGGCCTCTAAAGCTCACGAGTCAACACAATATATTTCTTAAAAACACCAGAGTGTAAAGCAGCAATTCTCCTTTTTACAAAGAGTTACGTGCCAGACTATTTCTTGGCCTTCGTCCAGTAACTTCCAAACTGCTCAGAGACAAGAATTTGGACATAACCCTGCAGCAACAAAATGAGAGCTGTTGCTTTCCCATGTTTTTTGTACGGAAACAACAAACAAATGTGTTCTCTCCAACAGAAAGTGAATAGGTGTCTACTATTCCTTTAACATATTTCTGGCGGGTTCGATTTTAATACATTATTTGTTAAAGACGATCTTAGAAGGACAACAGTTCTCTTGTGTAATTCTGTGTGTTAAAGGAAAAAAGGCACTCTTCTCTGTTGAAGGTAGGTAGAGAAACACACACACACACACACACACACACACACACACACACACACACACACACACACACACACACACACACACACACACACACACACACACACACACACACACACACACACACACACACACACACACACACACACACACACACACACCTTTCCACCCCACCGGAGGGAAAAGAGGAAAGGGAGATGAAGAGAAGTAGAACAGAGCGTCATGGGGCAAAACACACACAGTTACAGATGGACTGAAATACTGATCAGGGAGAGGCAAGGAAATATACAAACATTCAAAACAGTATACAAATCTATGTTCAGATCTATGAGACAGACTGTGTTTCTCTCTCTCAACATATCTGATAGAGAGACACATGCACACGTCTTCTTTCTGCAGTGTTTTGGATCATTAAAGACAGCACGCGTGGTCACTGAGGTCAAAGGGTGGAAGGGTCCAGAGGTCAGCCACATGTCCCTTGAGGCCAACCACACTGACGGCATGACCTTTTCCTATCAGTTTTACCTCCTCTTCCACACAGCTACTTGTATAGTAGAACATTTAAATGTCTGAATGTTTGGTACCCCAAGGCAACAAGAGAGCTTCACTTGGTGGAAGCCTTGATAAGATATTACAGCAAAGCTGTTGTACTGGCTTGTCAAACAGATGATTGTGTTGATTGTGTTGCCTTCCAGCAAAAAAAAAAAAAAAAAAAGACCTGCATCATCTGTATGGAATTTATTTTTTTAAATTGTTGTTTAGAAGTGTGTGCCAAAGCTTCAAAGACTCCTCTGCTACCCTTATCTCTCCCCTAATATGTGATCTAGACAAGATCCCAGTCAAAACAAGGTTCTGGCATTCAGAGGAGGAATTAAGTTCAACTTTTGAACCTGCATTGTCTGTTAAAAATGAATTATTTGTTTGCAAGGCTTGTGGGGGAAAAAAGATCATCTTAAGGGCACATTTCAGGAATGTGAAGTCTCCATTACACTCTCTCCCTCCTATCTAGTGTCATGACAGAAGCTGTGGGTAGCCCTAAATGAACCAGTTTGGTTGTCTTAGGCTAGCAAGTTAGCTGCGACAGAATAATAGCTGCTTTGCTGCTAGTGTCAAATGACTGGCCTCTCTAAAAAGGTGACAGGCAGCTTGTGGGATGCCTCAAGGACACTGACAGCTCAAGCTATGAGGTTGGCCTAACAAGCACCTGACAGAAATGATAATGATTACTTCAGGAGAGGTTGCTCCGTGTGGCCTCAGATTTCTTCACAGGAAGCAAATTTGTAGCTATATGGCAGTTTAATTTGAACCTCAGCGGAGGACACAGCCCATTTATTCCAATAAGAAGCCTGCAAATTAGAGTTAGCATTTGTTTATCTTTCATCGATGGAGGCTTGGCTCCTCACTGCAGGGCCATCGAAGTAAATGGTAGGTTTTGCCACCTCCCACATGAGCCAATGAGCCATATGCTATTTGTCAGTCTATTCAGGTTTGCGACACTGAGATGTGAAATAAAGAAGGCGGGTGGGTAGTGTGTGTCAACTGCAGCCACTATTAATTAAAGGGCAACAGTTCTGGGTTATTACAGACGTATGGCCAATATAAAAAAGATGATTAAAACTGGTTACTGGAGTGAGTCTCCATTTTAAGTTTGTTTACAAAGTGATCAGTCGGTACTTTGTCTTCTAATACTGGCATTCTATTAGCTTTTGCATCCATCTTTTGGACCAGCTTTATAGATCTGTACTCTACTGATAGGCCTTTAGTGACAAAATGTTGAGGCAATCTTGAGACACTGACATGATTGAGGAACACTTATTCCACGACAGTTTAAAAGTGCTGCTGATCAGTCATGTAGAGACCATACAAATCAATTGAATATAAAAGCCTTTATCAGAAAGAGCAGACTCTATGCGAATTATACCAGCAGAGGATCATACCTTGGAAGTATAACACAAGCAGGTCAAATGAAAGGCAAAAGTTTCAAGGGAATTGCATATCAATGCAAATATGCAAATTGTCTTCCTTCCTAAGCATTTTTCTGTTAAATATTCACAAAGGAAAGAGATATATTGTAGCAATAAACTAAGAAAAAACCTTGTCCGGGATCTTGTTCAATTATACAGAGCAGAGAAAAAGACTGTATCAAGGTTAAAGTTTAAACATATGAACAGTGACCTGAATCGTCTGAACGGCATACCTGCTTGGTCAATTAATGACTTAAATTACATGTGGTAGACCGTGTGCAATTAGAATTGATCATGCTTCATTTCAGTGAGCACTAGCACATGACATGACAATGAATAGGACTGGTTTCTCCACAACTGCATTTAAGCAGTTGTTGACATTCACGCTTCCCTGCCTTTTGCTCCTGTCATACACATTTAGCTTCACAAGAGGGAGAGAAGAAGGAAAAGCTTCTTTAAAAGCAGTAAATGGGGGACAAAGACAGCGTTGGAAGATAACTAAAATGTCAAAGTCTGGAACTGTTCTCCCTTTGCTGAAAGATTTTCATTTATTTCTTTTAAATCCAGCACATCTTGCGCCACTGCTTGAACCCGTGGTCACCCCAGCCCCCACCCCCCCAATTCTGTGTTGCTCGATTTTTGACAAGCACCATGCATCATCACAAGAGAGAAAGGGATGGAGAAAACTAGAAAATAACAAAACAAGCCTAGAGAGGATTTTTGCAAAATTACAAAACAGGGTATGCCCTCAAGGGAAATAAATTGCCAAACAATATGGAGGCTGTTCCGAGCACTTGTCCAGACAAGACGCCAAGGTTTAAGACAGGTCTTCTCAAATCATCTAACTCACTAATCATGCAGACTCTAAAGTCATTTTTTATGGGAAACCCGTGAGCTAAAGTCAAAGGAAAACAATAGCAGTGGGAGTTCAGGGAGTAACAGCTTGGAGCTCAGCGTTTGGCTGCAAAGTCTCCACCTACATCTGGGCCAAATTACGCAATGTGGCCTGCCGTCCACATCTGTCTGTATGACTAATCACTGTGACAGGGCAAGCCTCCAACTAACACAGTCCAATACCTACAGTACGCTTGTGAGCAAACAAAGATAAGATCATATAGACACTGGAGTACACTTTCTCCTTTGATCACCAACAAAGAGCCTTGGACATTGTACAGCAAGTCATTATTACTGTATATGACAGTAAAGAAAGCAAGGAAACTTCCAGGTCATACATGGTCAGCTTAAAAACCAAACATATATTTTTGTGTTGTTTTGTGACGTTGCCAGCATCCCAAGCAGGCTTCAAAAGAGCAAATCATTGTGTATTTGGCATCAAATACAGATTTCATTGCAGTTTAAGTATTAGTACAGAACGTTCACTCATAATACAGACTTAGGCCAAGTCCAGTCTTCCTAAATGAGGTACTCTTTCTGCCTAATCATGTTAGGCTTTGTTCAATCAACTGAGGCTGCTCAAACAGACCTGCGGGGGGAGCACAGGGGACAAGCTAACAACAGAAGTGAGCCAAACCGCAAACAGCTTCCTCAGTGGTGCTTTTATCTCTCTCTAGCCTGGGGGGTTCCCTTGAGAATTGGGCTGGGAGGGGAGGACAGCACTCTCGCTGTGAATTGGCACCATCAACTCAAACATCACAACTGGCCACGCTGCCTGCCATCTACTGTGAGACAAACTTGATTGATGAAATCAGAGTGTATGTGGAGCATTTGTGTAAATATGCATGCGTGCGTCTGGGGCAAATTTACCGTGGGGCTCGTCTTTTCCAAGTCCCCCTGCGAACCCCCCCCCCAAGCCAACAAATCCAGTTTGCTTCATACAGCAGGTCAGAAATCAAGAAAACGTCTGAAGCGCAGCGATTAATCACATTTGCACCTTGTTCCGTTTCACTACACCTGTACAAAAAGCACAGATAGTTGATCTGGACTGCTAATGTGGTCAATAACTGAGCAATCAGTGTGACAGTTATCTTATCAGCCGACACAATGATTACAGTTCAGGTAATGAGGGAGAGGCCTTTCTAATTTGTCATGCTTTGTGTGTGGAGCTGCGGCTATGCAAGGCTGTAATGCAATGTAACGTCACTCAACATTGCTTAGAGCACCTTTAATTGGGTTAGTTGAATGATAAGAATGGCTGACATGTTTGTGGGTATGTGTGGGTGGAAGTGAGTACTACATGCAAGCATGTACATGTACTAGCCTGGTCCAAGAACAGGTTTTTTTTTTAATAGCTAGTAAACAAAAAGCTTGAGGAAAAAATCCACAAGACAGCTTCCATTTCTAGTTCAGTAAAACAGAGAATACAGATTGACAAGCTCTTCCACTGCCATTCACACAAGCACACTCAAATCCACTTGCACAGTCAAACATACAGTGGTGTGAAAAAGTGTTTGCCCCCTTCCTCATTTCCTGTTCCTTTGCATGTTTGTCACACTTAAGTGTTTCGGAACATCAAACCAATTTAAACAATAGTCAAGGACAACACAAGTAAACACAAAATGCAATTTGTAAATGAAGGTGTTTATTATTAAAGGTGAAAAAAAATCCAAACCATCGTGGCCCTGTGTGAAAAAGTGATTGCCCCCCTTGTTAAAACATACTATAACTGTGGTTGTCCACACCTGAGCTCAATTTCTCTAGCCACACCCAGGCCTGATTATTGCCACACCTGTTCACAATCAAGGCATCACTTAAATAGGAGCTGCTTGACACAGTAAGGTCCACCAGAAGATCCTTAAAAGCTACACATCATGCCGAGACATTCAGGAACAATTGAGAAAGAAAGTAATTGAGATCTATCAGTCTGGAAAGGGTTATAAAGCCATTTCCAAAGCTTTGGGAATCCAGCGAACCACAGTGAGAGCCATTATCCACAAATGGCGAAGACATGGAACAGTGGTGAACCTTCCCAGGAGTGGCCGGCCGCCCAAAATTACCCCAAGAGCGCAGCGACGACTCATCCAAGAGGTCACAAAGACCCCACAACAACGTCCAAAGAACTGCAGGCCTCACTTGCCTCAGTTAAGGTCAGCGTTCATGCCTCCACCATCAGGAAAGACTGGGCAAAAATGGCCTGCATGGCAGAGTTCCAAGGAGAAAACCACTGCTGAGCAAAAAGAACATCAAAGCTCGTCTCAATTTCTCCACAACACATCTTGATGATCCCCAAGACTTTTGGGACAACATTCTGTGGACCGATGAGACAAAAGTGGAACTCTTTGGAAGGTGTGTGTCCAAGTATATCTGGCGTAGAAGGAACACTGCATTTCATAAAAAGAACATTATACCAACAGTAAAATATGGTGGTGGTAGTGTGATGGTCTGGGGCTGTTTTGCTGCTTCAGGACCTGGAAGACTTGCCGTGATAAAAGGAACTATGAATTCTGCTGTCTACCAAGAGATCCTGAAGGAGAATGTCCGACCATCTGTTCGTACTCAAGCTGAAACGAACTTGGGTTCTGCAGCAGGACAATGATCCTAAACACACCAGCAAGTCCACCACCGAATGGCTGAAGAAAAACAAAATGAAGACTTTGGAGTGGCCTAGCCAAAGTCCTGACCTGAATCCTATTGAGATGTTGTGGTATGACCTTAAAAAGGCCGTTCATGCTCGAAAACCCTCTAATGTAACTGAATTAGGACAATTCTGCAAAGATGAGTGGGCCAAAATTCCTCCAGGACGCTGTAAAAGCCTCATTGCACATTATCGCAAACGCTTGGTTGCAGTTGTTGCTGCTAAGGGTGGCCCAACCAGTTATTAGGTTTAGGGGGCAATCACTTTTTCACACAGGGCCATGATGGTTTGGATTTTTTTTCACCTTTAATAATAAACACCTTCATTTACAAATTGCATTTTGTGTTTACTTGTGTTGTCCTTGACTATTGTTTAACCCTCTGAGCCCTAAGGCCATTTTTACAGTTCATTGTCCGTCTGGATTTATTTTATAAAAAAGCTTGTAAAACACCAACCCTGGTGTCTACAGTCAAGATATGAACATCATTTTTTTCAGGACAAACTGGGTTATTAGAATATTTGGGCTGCAGTGAGCTCACCTGCATGTTAAAAATGGTTGTAGGACCTTAAAGACAAATAAATAAACAAAACGGAACATGAATCTTCCAGATATGTATTGATATCACACACAGATCAATAAAACCTAAGCCATTTTACTCTCTAAAACACTTCTCATATGTCTTGGGAGTCACATTGTGAAGAAATAATCATTATAACTTATACACACAAAATACATGCATTTTTCAAATAAAGTCAAGGCGCTTTTGCCCTCATGACATTTACTTATGCCAATAATCAACATAATAATGTCATATTTATTGATATTACACCCACAGCAATGCTACACAAGCAATTGTGTATCTAAAACAGTTTCTATTGGCCTTCCATACAACCGTTTGGCCTTCCATACAGCCTTGGCCTTCCATACATTTTGGGTGACGTTGTCTCCATATATGAGCATGCACCCCATATATGGAGTCCTTGACTTCCGTACACAAAGGACGGACGGCGCTAGCGGCAGAATTGGCGAAACGCGATGAATTATGGACAAAAAGTGGATAAATCTTGGATGTAAAGGTATGGATTTAATGCTCAACGAACCCCAAAAAGGCAGAAGTTCCAGGCTGGATAGAAAATCACCTGTAGAGGCTAGAAGGACCCGGAAAAGACCTCCGTAACCACTAACTCGTTAGTTTTTAGCCACAATTTTCGGCGAGTTTCTATGTGTTATGGATGGTTAATGATTGAACTATGAATCAGAGGTGCTTTTTATGGTCGTGGGCGAGTCTCTCGGGTTAGGAGGGTTAAATTGGTTTGATGTTCCGAAACACTTAAGTGTGACAAACATGCAAAGGAACAGGAAATGAGGAAGGGGGCAAACACTTTTTCACACCACTGTACACATGCACGCTCCTAAAGGAAAACTTCCAATTCTAAATTGGGGCTTGGAGTTGGGGTGTATGAGACATGCTGGGAAAGCAAAAGGAAGGTGAATTATAGAACTGTAAGAGAGGGCGCTGGGGGACAGCAGTTCAACCAGAAAACAAGACCGCTATCACATAGTATAAGCCATGAGAACCACCTATGGACTAGGGCTGCACAATATGAGGAAAATATGCAATATGCGATAACGTTGTTGAATATTGCAATAACAATATTACCTGCCATAAATAAACATATATTAAAGTGCACTCAGTTCTGCATTTCTGCTACTTTCAGTGTTAAAACCAACGGAAGGAAATCCTTTTCAACATTATTTTATTGAACAAATTGAACATTGAATTGACAGTGTCTTTTTTTTAGTGCAGTTTTCTACTGATATTTTCTTTCAACAAACAAAAAATCGGAGTGTCTATCACGATATGTTGCAGCCTTTCGCGATGTGTACATTGCGCCAGTTGGTATTGTGATGATGAAAAACACAGAAGAAGTTATTGAATGCAACTAACTTGAGTTCGTTGCGTAATAGCGTGTGAGACGGAGCCTGCTGGACCTGGGCGAGAAATGTGACCTATGGCCAGAATATCATAGTTCATAAAAATGCGGCGCAGTTACGATACAGACATTTCATACACACAATGTGTGTAACTCCACTGAGCCGCCATTCGGCCCGTGCTGAACCCATTCATAATGAGTCAGCCGTCGCTCTGTGAATAGCATACGCTTCAGTCCATTGCGCTCCCTCTCTCTCCCTAGCTCTTTTAATCAGTTATTGTTGAATGCAATTGAAGGAACTTTCTCAGAGATACATTTTTTTTTAAACATATCCTAAGCTATTTATTTCAAATAATTTACATAGGGTTAACTAGGGTCAATTAGGGTTTTTGTGTTGCAGCTAAATGTACAACATTCAACATAAGAGGAATGTAGCACAATATAGTTTGTATCATTCATTGACACTTGTGGCACCCAGTGGGAGGGTTTTTCTGCAGCCATGGAAATTGCTAACTCGTATTTGAAAGGCAACGCAGGTTTATTTGTTTAGGACCTTTTAACAAGGTCATTAAAAGTTCAAAAGTTTCAAAAGATATTTATCCTGTGCCATATGTTTATCCAAACGTCTAGGGAGCTAGAACAGTGACAGTAACCTGTGGCATTAAAAAGAAAATTTGGCATTGAAACAACAAATATTGGCACTGAAAAATGTTGAACTGATATATAAAACTCAAAGTGAAATAATATAATAGGATTGTGAGATTATTACTTTGAGGTTTGTGTTTTATGTATCAGTGCCAATATTTGTTGTTTCAATGCCAAATTTTATTTTCAATACGACAGGTTACAAACACTGTTCTAGATATAAAAACTTCCCCTAGATATGATAAAAAAAAAAAGTGCAGTCAACATCTATTCCCAAAAGAATCCTTAACTTGCAATCCAAGTGTGACACTTCAAAAGGAAATTGAAGCCACAAGCTGCAACACTTTCAACTCTCAGTGCATACCGATACATAAAAGTCTCATTTTAGTCTCTATCACACAGGACGCTTGTAACCTAGAGCTCTTAGTGTATGTAACTGCAGTTTTTGGCATGGAAGGGAAGGGAGCGGTTTTATAATATTTCCTCTTATACTTAGCAAGGCACTGAAACAATGGCACGTTTGTTCCTGCTTTGATCACCAAGATAAGTGTGTAGATATATTTATGACACAAAGGATTTTCCACATTATTATTGTCTTATGGTCAGATGCAGTACAGCTAGAAAATGGTACAAAAGCGAAGTAGCTTGACAAAGCACTGAGGGGAAAAAATAAACATGTCAGCTTTGGTAGGAGGATAGAAAACAAACATCTATTACTTTAAACATTTTATGAGAAACCCAAAGAATGGAATTTAGCCTGGAGCTGAGTTTGAGAGAGGTAACCGAGCGTTGTGGATGCTAACTGCTATGCTGGTCTTGAATACAAGCTGACTGTACAAGAAGGGTATCAACTTTTTTGTTTTTTTAAAGCTACAGACTCTCTGAGCAAAACCAATTGTGCGATTAGAGGTGTGACGAGATCTAAACGTGACAAGATTTCTCGTTGAGGTAAAAGGGTCTCACGATATCAGTACACACCAAAGTTGTTCGCCAAAGTTGATTCCAAGCTTACTTTTGCAGAAAGAACAAAAACATGAAGACCCCCACCCCACACACACACACACACACACACACACACACACACACACACACACACACACACACATGTCCGCAGTCCGTCTCACGCATACCACTCTCTTTCTCTGTTAAAATGAGTCGGTAAGGGTACCCAGATAACTCAGTTGGTAGAGCGGGCGCCCATGTACAGAGGTTTAATCCAGATATATCATATTTGATATTGATCCCCTTTTAATCTGTATAATTCTCTCCTGAACAAACAGGAGACAATGAAATGCTGTAATATAAACACGGTAGAGCAGCATGGTACAGCAACATAAACAGTAAAAAATAAACTGTATGTGAGATGCACTGCTTGATGTAATGCCAACGGAACAGTTGAGCATACAGTATGTGACAGCTTATGTGCAAGCTTATGTGCATTATCACTTACTACCACACCATCCTGTTTCCTGACGGGTTGACATGTAGAGTGAACCACAAGCCAACTAGCAAAACAAGGCTGCTGCTCGGTTTTGGCGCACAAAACCCTGCTCTCCAGGAGCAGGCGGCGACAGGCTAATTAGTGCTCAGCAGGGGTAGAAACAAAAAGCGGCAGTGATGTCACTTTGGGGCCATGGGGGACTCTGTGGGGGGATGGCCATGGCCACCCTTTCTGCCCCCTTCCACCACCAACAACTCGCCTGCTAACACAATGTCTTGAAATACTGAATGTCTATGACTTCAGCTATGACAAAGAGTAATTATTTTTCCCCATTAAAGAGGCGCTCTGGTCAAGACTACCTACAAACTGCTCTCCCTCACATCCCACAGTTTCCCAGAATCCCTTGCTATAATAAGTGGGTTGTCATTCACCCCATTAGGTGTAAGAGGGTGTGCAGAGGCCTCTCTCTGATTCTTGTTTTTGAGATATATGCCATGTTAGGCACCCCCCTAAAGCAGATGGTAAAACAATGGCAGCCTCTGTTTCTCTTCCAAACGGGGGGTTGGGTGATTCTGTCTCAGTGTCAGGCAGAAACAAGTGCAGCCTCTCATTCACGTTTGTTCCAGCTCGAGATGTCTTTGGAGTGGCACAAAGAAAGCAATGCTGTCTTTTGTGAGAGACAGAGACAGGCTGGGTATCACTGTCTGTATCTCCCTCCTCTGGCCGCTGAAGTCTGTTACTCATAAATGTTTTTATCTGCTCAGGTCCCTTTCATCACTCCATCTCTTCATACTTTATCTTCCTCTCCCAGAAAGACAACTTCTTGTAGTAGTAGTTTAATAATTTGACCTCTTTGTCACCATCACTTTTAGCAGGGAATACAAAACAGCTTAACAGTTAGACAAAAACAATCTCATGCACAAAACACACAAACGCTGGCAGTATTTAAGTCCCGTGCAGAAATTCACAGGATTCATGAAGTCTGAACACATACTGTACAGTAGATCAAGCAGTGTTTTTTTTTCCCTACACTTAGACAACTAAAGCCCATATACAAAGGAAACACAAAAATGCAATTAAATCCACCAAGAGATGTACTACTCTTGTTCGGGCATAACACAATCTAGGTTGAAATACACCAAAGAGGTAGCCAGTATATAACAAAAACAATAAGCACAATTCATCAGACATCCTTATTACACTTGAAAATGTAACATTACTCACTGTGTTTTTTAGTACCTATGTCTTCTAATTTATAAGTTGGGCTTGTACATGCAGATTCAAATGAACAATAAGACATACTACACCTCAGTGCATACATGCCGGTTAGTAAATTTCAATCCTCAGCAACTATTTTTACACCTGCAGTGAGCCAGACTTTTATTTCATGCATCTCTTAGTGAATTAAACCGTACTGTCCATGTCACCAGATGGAGCATCTGCATCGGTGCAAACACCTCCTTCCTTATCCCCGTCCTCACCGCCTGTCATCCCAGCTAGCCTAGCATGCCCGTGCCTCGACAAGCAAATAGGCGCTCTACCGGCACTGTATTTGGAAAGAAGATGGGCCTCTGCTCTGAGAATATTTCACCTTGACATGGCAGTCAAATCGGATGGCTCAATGATATATCCGATGCATATTCTACAATTTGCCTAGAGAGCCCCATTTTACAACACCTGGCCAGCCTCGATCCCTGGGGTGACATTACATACATGAACCCTCAGTGAGGTGCTCTAAATTGCATGGCAGACTGAGCAGTTACTGTGATTACTGTGGCATGGTACGGCTATGGGTCATTTAATAAAAGTATATTATAAAGTGCAATGAGCAAGGTCAAAGTATAGTCTATCACTGTAATGTACTACAAACACATTTCTAGATCATAACTATTTAAATGATCATCTAAATGCTTAAATGGTACTGCTTGTCATTCAGTAAACCATCTATACAATCCCTCTGTGTGTGGGTGTGTGTGTGTGTGTTTACTGTTTAATGAAAACACATTTGAGAAGCATTATTAAATGGTCACCGAGCTTCACTTTCCTCTCATTGGGAAAATGTCCACTGATGCCAATGAAAATAATGATTGTGTTCATTAGAGTAATCTCAGCATCTCAGGATTCCATTTCACCTTGAATACATCATTGCAATCTGTAATGTAGCATAAATCGTCTTTTGGGCCTGAAAGCATAAACGTGGCATTAAAGTGTCTCATTTGCATGATAGACCTATTTGTGTAAATTCAGATGTTTACGTTTCACAGACCTCAGCGATAGAGATAACCTGCTATCTTATACAGCTGTTAAGAGTCAATGAATCCAATCTTGTGTCGGTAAATATAGGATCTGTGTATAAATCTTCTGAACTCACATCTCCCTTGGGATTTTTGTTATTCTGCAGGCAACAAGGAGGGGAATGTGTGAGCATAATCCACAACACTGCAGTTGCTCATTAGGGAAATCCGGGAAGGAAAAAAAAAAGGCATGGTTTTCTCACAGTGGCTGAAAGTACTTGTGGGATGTCAGATGGATCAGTTAGGACGCTCGGTTCTCTGAAATCTAAGTCTAAGCTAATCCTTGGAGAATCGTCACAGGAAAACATCACACAGGAATTTTCTATTTTGGCCACAGTTTGTTTGTGTTGTTAAGATTCCCGCAGACCCCCTCGGCGCCACCTGTCTTTAACTGCACACAGCCTTTATCTGTATGTTACATGTGTTGGTTCTCTTCGTTGATCATCATCAGCATCTATCTCCATTAAAATAGTGTTGCCAACTTAGTGACTTTTCAGACCCCATTCGCAGCTTTTTCACAAAAGTGACTAGCGACAAATCTAGAACTGTCCAGCGAGCATGCAAGGTATTTCTCCTGTGGCCGTCAAAACAGTCATCTCTCTCTGAATCGGTTTCGTGAGGAGCTAGAAGCAGCCCCTCCCCATGTGCGTAGGCAGGGAGTTAGAAAGGGGAGAAGGGACAGGGTGCGAGGGCCGGTGTAGGTAGGAGAGACAGTGGGAAAGACTGCTGAGCTGGCCTGGCCCTGGACAAGCCAGCCTCCTTTGACAATTCTTTATCAATCTTTTTACCTCCCTTTGTAGAATTTCTTTTTTTTTCTTCAAAGATAAGCTACCTAAGATAGAATAATTGTACAATACATTCCTGTATTGAATTTGGGATTATTTGGCAAAAGATTTCTTTATATCTACTTTACTGACACAACCACTAAGCTTTATTCAAATGATTGTGTAATGATGTCAGAAATATGCAAATGAGCTTATAATGCCCCCATCAATAATCGAACAATCGTATGTCATATTATTTAAGCAACAATGCGAAACATTTGCTGGTCCCAGGTTCTCAAAGATAAGGACTTGAGGTTTCACTTTGTCAGCATGATAGTTTTGTTGTGTTGTTCAGACAAAGCAAGACATTAGAATACATCACTAAAGGCCGCGGGCTGGAGGTTTCATTTCATTAGCTTTCTACCCTCAGGAAAGAGAAGCTCTGAGGCTGGGCCTCAAGTTAAAGAAACAGTAGCCCCACCTGGGTCTTGATGCAAGCTTTGTCCATGCTGGAATGCCAAGTATCAACTCTTATCATCTGAATGCCAATGTAATGTCACAGGGAGCTGTAAAATCATCTTGGAGTTGCTCTCAAAGTCTGCATCCCCAGTGTGACACAAGCCATCTGCCAGTGTGTCAAAATGTCCCTTTATGAGCTTGAAACATTTCTTTTTAGCCACAGCAAATAAATAACCTCAAATACATTTAGGGACACACTAAAAAAATCTCATATACTCTTCATCTATAAATAAACCAAACCATGTCACACATGAGGTTATACTGAGTGAAGGCATGGTGTGGGTGCATCTCCTGACTGTATTGGGATATTGCAGAAGCCTAGTGTCATGTTCAAAGTGTTCAGAAAGATTAGGTAAGCAAAGCAATATGTCGACCAACGTGAACAGTCCACCACTACCTATCCTAGCCCCCACCCCCTCAGTGTAAATAACCTGAGTGTCAGCCGCTGACCGGACAGAAAATTGCCTTATTGATCCCCACAGCGATTTTCCAGCGTGGCCTTTTCCTTCTCTGGACCCACAGCAGCAGTTTTGTCAGAGGCACTGTAGGGGGAACTGTACTGGAATAAGCCTTTGTATGTGTGTATGTTTGAGTGAAAAGGGAATTGGGAGATTAGATGGTCCTGCTGAGTCATATTTCCTCCGACTCTGGTGAGCCACATGGGAAATCACTTTTGCAGATATTCAGTAACCATGGGAGTGAAAATGGGGAAAGAGCATGCATGGTTTACAGAGCTGTCACAGGGAAATAGCTAACCTTATCAAGCACATACAAAACAATAGCGCACACGCACTTTCTTCCTTTTTCCATTCTGTATAATTAGCTGTAATGTATAGAAACGAGGACCTGAACAGCATGAGGGCACTGTTCAACACACCTCAGAGGAAAGTTTCATAATAAACACAAACACCAATCTTTACTGGAACTTCTTTGCTTTGCTCTCTCCACAACGGTAATCCCTGTGTGAAAATCTTTACTTGCTGTCTTTTTGTTTTCTCTTTGCGTAGGACTGCTCTTGTTCATGAACCGTCAGGTAAGAAAGGGGGGGGGGGGGGGCAGGATGCTACGTTTGTACCGCCCCAAGAATAATACTCTGTCAGTAAAACTCTTAATGTTTGAAGAAAAGGTTCTATACCTTGCAGTGGAGGGTTAAGGGGCAACAGCAGGTTATTTAAATTCCTTTCCCTATTTTATAAAGAAATAAGCTCCCATGCTATTTTACTTAATAAAATTAGAGCGTCAAATTTCAAAATCTGATATTATGTGACATTAGCCTTTCGTCTTACATTTCACAAAGTTTTGTCATTTCCAGAAAAGAAGCAAAAGTGAGCTATTTGCCTGGCTTTCTACAGAAGACAACTGTACTGGAGCTCTGAAAAGTTTCTTCTATCGGCTAAATGTCATTATAAATGTCTTATTAAATGTAATTGTTACACTTAATTTTCTATGTCTATAATAACTGGAGCTCATATCTTTTTAGCAAACCAAGACAGTACAAACAATTTTATACATGTTTACTGAGTTCCTTAATAATATTATTATTCATTTGTATTCGTAAGGCCTGGATGTTTCCTCTGGCATGTTAAAATCAGACAGATGAGTAACATACAATATGTGAATAGAAGTTTATGGTTTAGTTTTTACAATTTTGCAGAAAAAAAGCAATATTTAAAAACTGTTTAATAGAGATTATTGGAGCAGCTGAGTTGGTAAACTGACTGAGAAGCGAGAACTTAATCAAAACCAGAGGCCACTAATGATCCTGGGGACTCATAAGACCTCCAACACAATTCAAACACTCAATGGAAAGAGAAGAAGAGGCACAAGAGGCGGCCAAAAGTAAAGGCAGCAGGAATATGAGGCAAGAGTGAATGATGGGAAGGAGGGAGTGAAGGAGCGGTGACTTACAGCTCGCCTTTAGCTAAGAAAGCAGAATCTTAGTGCACACAGTCACATGACTCATAAATCCCAATTTTTTTTTTTTTTTGTGTAGTCCAATAAAATGTGGCAGTATTCTTAGCAGAAATGGGGCGGGTGGCTACAAAATGCTGAAAGGGCACTTTTCAACTGCTGCTCTCCTGGACCTTTGAAGTGTCAATAACAAGCTGCAGGAAATTCCTGCACTGTTTTTGTTTGTGTGGATGAGTGTGAGGTGACCCCCGACCCCGATACGTCTGAATGTGCTGACGATGACAATGAGAAGTCAGATAGGCAGCCAGCTGACACTAATAATGTTGATCTCCGAGGGGAATCACCACCTCCGCTGAGTCCACTTCCTGTTTCCTGCATCAGGTCTGAGAAAAAAAAACTCTCAACCATTGTTTTCAGCTGTTGAGCCCGTTCCAATGAAGAGCTTTATCTGTCCCTCAGGGGTAGTTTGAAGATGCTAAGACTCAGTGATGTCTCTATTGCATATTGAGATGAGTCACTAACACCTATTTAAAAAAACATGATAAAATGAGATCTGAGTTTAGACACAGTGGGGTGCAATTTTGCTTTGGACACACTTGTAATTATCCACATATAGTCTGCAAAGAGGTGGTGCAGGAATGGGGGTTGGAGACAACAAAGCTGCTTCGCTCTACAGTAATGTATTCTGAGGAAGAGCAGGAAAAGAGGATATATTATACATTAACGTGGGTCAGGCAAAAACAAGAAACACAAAAGCATGCATTTATATGTTAGTGAGCGAGAGGGGGCGTAATTAACTTTATCAGTCAATGTGTGCATGAATGAACAGAGGACATTCAAAATAGCAGGGTGCTACAGTATGCTTATCAAAACGATACACCCAAGTCACGTGAGAAATGAAATCCTAAAAGAACGGCAAAAGACACGGATGTCCAGGATGTTAAGAGTCTTTAGAAGCTGCACCGTTTATGCTAATTCATGTCAAGAGACTGGAGGTACCCTGAGGGGTAGGCACATTTATATCCATGTTCAAATGTTACGCAAATGAAAAAGGGCTGATTTGGCACTATTATTACTGGAGGGAGGCAAAAATAGAAGCCTATGGCAAGAGGCAAAGACAGGACAAGTAAGAAGAGTTAGAAGTGGAACAGAGACAAGGGTTTTCAGAAAAGTTGTGCTATTTTGCCAAAGATCAATATGAAATAACTTGAACTAATTCTTCAAAAGTTACACAACTTCTTCACAAAAAAGGCAGAGCTAAATTACAAAACTGGAGAAAAAAGCAATTCAAAATAAATGTTTTGACAGCTGCTCCATCTTCTCTTCCACCTCTAGTTCATCTGATTAATCTGTGTTGTGCATACAGTGCTAACCTCCATCGTCGTTCCAGACCCACTGGTTCGCACCTGCCCACCAGCCACCACTATTAGATTTCCCATAACAAGTTATCACCTGACCCAGCCATCTGCCCACTCAGCTGCTCCTCATTCCTAATATACATTATATATACACAGAGGATTGGTATTAGTTACATTATGTCAGATTGTCATGGCTGACTTAGCGTTTCAATATTTATAACTATGTGTTTGGCCCAGCAGATTATTCAGGTGGCTCTGACAGTCTTAACCAATCATAAGCCTGTCCTTTAACAACAGCGGCGAAACAAGCTACAATGTAAGTTAATAGGGCAATTGTCCAGCTTTTGTTTAACTTAAAAGAAGATATACCTTTAAAACCTCTTTGAGACCTTTCCGTTTAACCAGAAACAGCTCTGAAGTCGCTAGTACTAAACCCACCAGTAGTGATGGCCAAATGAAGCTTTGTGAACCAGACGTCCTTATTTTCTGAGCCCACTAGATGGTTCTTGGTTACAAGAGAAAGGCCTAAGGCATTGCAATTCAGTGTATTCTCAACCCTTTTTGAACAGCAAGCACCATCAAGTAGGCTCAGAAAATAAAGACAGTGGTTCACAAAGCCTCATTTGGCCATCACTACCCACCAGACTCTATTTAAAAAAGTAATACTTTTAGCGTGTATCGAGCCAACATATTTTCACATGTAAATCGGTAAACTATGTTTATTTCAACCAAAACTAGAGTTGGGATGGTTGGAAAAGTGGAAAGACGACCCAAAAAAATTTAATAATTTTATTTTGTGTCCGTTGCCTTTGAATTAAGTTATTTCACAATGCCAAAATTACTGTTTATTTACATAAATTGAGGTTTAGCAAACGCAATTTTGCTGTTTTTATGTTTAAAAAAACATACTTACTGTTAAATAGAAAGGTCGACCTCCTTAGAAAAAAATAATGAAAAATAGCCTTTTTGCCTACATGTTAAGACTTATTACTGTGCACTGTCACTGTTAAATAAACCAATGAGTAAATAAGAATCAATTAGTTCAGCTTTTCCACTTCGGGCACAGCCATGATCTTGAAAACAGTTCATTTGTAAGGATGCACGAGACACCCCAATAAATCTTTGTACGGAAGGAACACATGACCTTTTACCATCACTTTAAATCACATTGGGTTGTTACATTAGATTAAGAGTGGAACGACCCAAGGACAATCTGAGGCAGAATAGCTTGTGATATATCCTCAGGGATTCAGTGTTCAGGACTCTACATTAGATACAGCCATTTTGATTAAGAAAATAAAGACTGCATGCAAAGCCCATGACAACAACTGATCAATGTAGATCTTTATTTGGATTTTATCCTGTAATGTTCCAATGGTGTGGGAGTAGATGAGCTTATTAAATCAGCAGCTCAGCTGATGTGCAGCCTTCTACGCTTTGGAACAGGATTAGAGATGGAGGTTTAGGTCTATGGGTTTTGGGTTGAGGATGTTACCGTATGGCAGACTTTTTCACTTTGCTGCTGGAGTGAGAGTGGCAACAACTATGCTGCCAGAAGCAACAGGCCTAAATTAATGATACTAAAGAAGGTGTAGTCAAAGAATGTCTTTTATTTCATCCGTCCTCTAAGATATTGTGTACAGTTTAAGAGGCAGAAATATAATTTTATGTGAACTTTAGTAAATTTAATATTGTCCACGGCGGTTTATTCAGGAGCATTGTATACATTATTTTCATTCCAAAGACCAGTTCAGTTTGGCCTTTTCATACTGGTCACTAACTGGTCCAAACTGCATAAATGTTGGATCCACAACAGCTGGTCCAATTTAATTCCTCCTGACTGCAGTAAGACACAATCATTAAAATCCACAGAAAACCAACCACAGTATGTCCACACTTGTAAAGGCCATCCGATTGCTTAAAATGAACCGCATGCCCTTTTGTCCATGTACATGAGATGCAGTATGTAAAACCAACACACTATCAAAACTATCAGTATTACCTGATTCAGTGACTGAAACCGCTGCAAGCTATTGAAGACCTCGGTTTTGCATATTTAGCTTCATCATGCCTGTGCACGCTGCAACACACAGCCAAGCAGCTGGCCTAACCTTTCACAGCAACATTCTGATCTGTACTACAATTAACCTGTTCTGTTATACATATCAGTTTGAGTCACTATCATTATTGGAAATTGAGCCAAATGGCATCACAATGTGTGAGAGCAATGATTACAGTCTACATTATAATGTTCGTGATGGCCTCTGACCTGCAATGCTTACAGTGTATCCTTACATTAGCACCATCTGTTTCACTGGGCAGGATGATGGGAGTCAGGCAGAAGTGAAGGAAAATTATCACTCTCTCTCTCTTGACAGGTCAAAGCAAGCAGCATAGCATTTCAAATACAGTAGGACAGTCAGAACAACAAGCTAGCAGATGGAAGAGCGGGAGCATGAGTGAGATTGAAAAAGACAGTAAGGAAGAGATGGAGCAAGAGCAATGTGGAATTCATATAAAATAGCTAGGGATGAGAAATGTAACAATACTGGAAGGGCAGAGGAGGAAATTGAAGAAGAGCCCTACAAACAGAAAGCTGACACTACCCTTCATTCACACTCTCTATAAATTATTAATGCGAGAACTGAACAAATGAGTTCAGTGCACAGGGAGGGGTAGATGAATCGCTGTGAGTCCCCCAAGATAACCTCTAAAAATGGACTGGTCCCCAAATGGCTAGAAGAGACAAGGTGCACACATGCACAATCACTAGATATCAGCTGTAGGTAATGTCATTGCTAAATCTGCAAATGTAATCAAGTAAACCAATCCTTTCAAACTTGTGAAACATGTCAAAGTAAAGGGTACAGTGTGTACTATCACTACAGAATGTGGCAAAAAGAGTGCAAGCAGACCAATGTTAATGCTGTAAAGTGTAATGAAAGTCTATGAAAGCACATATTGTTTTCAGTCTAAGAAGTTGTATGTTTTTTTCCACAGAGGAATGAGCAGCTAAACAAAACCTAATTTAATTAAATCCTGAAATCATATTATATGTATAATGCATAGGGCTGGGCACCAAACGGCGATACTTTTTTGGCACCGAACAAAATACACCGATCCTATGAGTATCAAAAAATCATTGCTCTTTCGGTACCAAATTTCGGTCCTGAGAGTGCATAATCGTATTTGTCCTCTCTGCATATTGACAGAGAGCGGAGTTACGGTGGTTCAATGTTGACAGCAGGGCAGTCACCAAGTTTATTGTTAAAGCTTTGTGTTATTATGCAGTTTGCACTAAAACGTCTTTGTTGTTTACATTCCTTTGCATTTTTTTATTCAAAATAAGCCTTTACACAATGTAATTTGTTTATTTATTTATAATATGTTCATGTTGTGGCAAAAAAGTTTCTCTTTTTAGTTAATTTTGGCCCAGTTGGGATTGATACCAATCCTGAGTATCCACACTCCTATCCGAAAGTACAACGAGTGTTATTAATGTTACTTAATTTTGAAAATTGTTTTGATTCACAATTAAGGTGGAAAATAAGTTTTTTTTGGTTCAATATATTTTTCTTGATGTTGAAATGGATTTTTAAACATATGGTATCAAAAAAAGTATCGTTAAGGAACCGGCATTGAAACTGTGGTATCAAAACTGGCAGCGGATTGAAAGATTCAGAACAATGCCCAGTCTTAATGATGTGTTTAATCCCATTTACTTTAGTAATAAAACTTTTAAAAAAACTTTAAAAAGGGAAATCAACAACTGCTTTCATTCTATAATATTGCTAAATTGTCATTTTTTGTTGAAAAAATACAATTAAATTATTTTGCTTTTGTCCAACAGTCCAATATTTCAAACTGACCTTGTGTCTTCTGCTATTTTTCAGTATTTCCTGACATTTTATTGACCAAACAATTAATCAACAAGATAAGCGGCAGTCTGATTAATCTATAATGAATGTTTTATGGTCTTAAAGTCATTTTGTTACAACTCTACCTCATAGCAGTTGTTTAGGTTTGAGATTAAATCAAACGTTAGCTTCAAAAGGTTTCAAGCACTTATCCTTTCAGATGGTCTGATTGGCTATGGCCGCCAGATTGGTGTGTGACGCCACAGGGGGCGAGTCGATAGTTCCAAACCTTGGATGAAACACGTTTGCATTAATATGAATGGTGCTTCTTCTTGTCAATGTGCCAACTGCCTGTGGCAACCTTTGCCTAACAAGAGCCCTTTGTTTGTTTTGGTTTGAGCTTTTCTGCTCTGTTTGCTCCTTTAGCATTGTAGGTTCACTCATGTGTCGACTTCCGTGCTAAAATAAGTCAGTTCCCCCTGGCCAACAGACCCCTGTGTGTGATAGCACTGCTGTTGCAGGCATTGCTACAGATCCAAGCAGAATAAAACCCACGCATCTTAATCTTGCCAAATGCCTTTGCTGAAAACAAAACCCACCTGACTCTACTCTGCACAATGAAAAGCTCTGGTTGCAGTGTATCACTTACGGATGTAACATTTTAAACTCAGTGCTACTCATTAGACAACTGATGGAGAGCACTAAGGTCAAAATGGTTAACATATTTTAATGTATGGTAAACAGCCCCTCTGGCTAAAAGGCAACTCCAGAAAACAGGAACCATGGCTCCTTCGGCTTTTTGCTTTGGAGCGGTTGATTGTAGATCTACTTTGGAAATGCACTAGTCAAAAAAAAAGCATGATTTTAAATGGATAGGCCTTAGTTAGCAATAATTACTCAAACATATGCATTATTCCTCTGACTAGCCAGACCATAAATAAAACTAATTCAATTACTATGATTAGTTAATAGCCCACCCTCTCACCAGTAGTAAATTATACATTGTCACTGTAGCCAATCCATTCACAGGTCATGCAAAGGGCAGAAGATGTGATATCATGTTACAGATCACAATCAGATCGGGAGGCTTTAATTTACAACGGTGATAAAAAAAACACTTAAATCAGAGGTGTCCAGCTACACTGTAGATTACAGAAAATAATTGGTCCCTTTTGTCAATCAGAGGTTTGTACCCTCTGGGTCCTATCCTTTCTCATTAAAATACTACACAAATGGCATTTTTGCAGCATAGAATTTCCATCTTCCTTTAGTACCTCTCGAACAAACCTTTGAGCAATGCCTTGAATATCCACTTGTAAATCTGATTTTTTTAACATTTGATATGATCATTCCTGTGCCCCTTGCTCCAACAGCAAACAGTTCCCTATCTGATTCAATTACAGCGAGAGGGCCCAACTACGTCAAACTGAGGGTCAAACAGGAAATCAGCTGCGAAAATCACAGCTTATCAGGGTTTTAAGATCTGCATACATTACAACGCCATTCAGTTAGATGTAAGTAAAGAAGACAGGTTGTTTCCGATGGTGGTATGAGGAGTGCTTTAGGGAGGTATAATTACAACACTTTATACTCTTGACAAGCAGCAAGACTGACAAAGCTATAGAAGCGATCAAAGCCGCTGCTTGGAGGTAGACAGACGTAGAGTTTCTAAAACAAATCAAACTCACAAGTTAAAACTGATACTGTAAAAATACACAAAAACAAGGTGTGATCTCTACTACATTAATTGGCAGAATCTGCGACAGATGTTGAATGATCGGGTCCTGTGGAGTGTCATTCACTCTAGTCAGCATATAGTCGCCTCCTGTAAAGACTCAGTTGGCCTCAAAAGGTCCACAAGCAAACCGTGTTTAGGACCTCACACACGCATGCATAAGCAGACAAGCACGCACACAAACATAGACACTGCATTGCTTTCATCTGTTCCAGCGTCCTGCTGCTTGATTCTGCTGGGCTCGGCTATCCAGCTAATGGCCAGCGCAGAATTAATTGCAACC
The DNA here is from genome assembly GCA_013375575.1 of Percina caprodes. Taxonomy (NCBI): domain Eukaryota; kingdom Metazoa; phylum Chordata; class Actinopteri; order Perciformes; family Percidae; genus Percina; species Percina caprodes. The sequence goes on from JABXJD010000014.1 coordinate 2,450,802, forward strand.
ATCCATCTCATTTTACTTGGAAAATACAACGGCAACATCTGAAGTCATGCCACAGCTTCCCACACATGCACACATTTTGTTCTCTATACCCGCTAGACATGGTTCTGTTTTTCATTTACTTTCACTAAAGTTCTTTTTCATTTCAGAGCAAGAATGTCTGCGTTTGGTTTATATCTCACTATGCACACTGCATTCACTGTTCTGACAACTGTTGAATAATTACTTTCAAAAAACATCGTAAAACTAAGGTTTTGGGTTTCTGTTTTTGTTGCTCAAGCCACAAAACTCTGTTGATGTCAAATTACTCTTCAAGAGATGTGAATAAAATACAGACTAAATTATAGAGCTACATTCTGTATTTTGACACAATTTGTGCTGCATTCAAACAAAGTTGAACACTTGCTCCAAAATGGACTTCAGGCCCTTTGAAGAAGACAAGTGCCTATAATTATTTGGATGGATCTTAAAAATATTTTAAGTTTAATCGAGCAGCACCGTTACCTGGCCGTTTGTTAGCATCTTATACGTACTGTATATCTAACCAGTTTTAACGCTCTTGCAGTCTCCCACCAATTAATTAAAGCTTTTCAGACTTGCTAGTGACCAAGTAAAAATAAACTCAACGGAGCCACAAGCCAGTGTTTAGCTGAGAACTGGCACCCACCCAATCTAAAGACTGAAACGGACCATGCATGTTTGACTGTGCCAATGAAATTCAGTAGAATTTCAGGTTGAGATCAAATCATGTCAATCCAGGGAGTGAGTTTCATTTAGACCTCACAGCTCGGACACACGGTGCTTGGTGCTTGTGAACTGCAATTTAAATTTTTTTTATTTTTAAACTTTTTTTCCCTTGCAGGTAGAAGCCACTATCTTTGGCCTGGGTCATCCAGGGATGTCATTATAACACACGTCATTGCCATTTTTAATGCACTCCTTGTTTCCAGGGGACCTCAGCAGACATCGTTATGGAAGAGCTAATGACCAGGCTCATATCTTCTGCGGGAGGCTTGGTTAGCAGCAGGTTTCCACTCTAATGGTGGGACAAATTAATTCGGAGATGGATCGAGCTTTTGGTACGGTTAGCACATAAAAAGTCTAATTAGATCATGTGCATGACTCAGTAGCACCCAAGTTTGAACAGAGGGGATAAGGACTGACTTGTCTCAGAAATGGTGCAGATTCCGTGGCCGCCGTGACATGCATAGAGGTTTACTCCTCGACGCAGCGCCCGCTGGGTTCGACTCCAACCTGTGGCCCTTTGCTGCAAGTCATTCCCCTTCTCTCTCTGCCCTTTCATGTCGTCATCTGTCCTGTGTAATTAAAGGCCTAAAATGCCCGAAAAAATGGGCAGATTCCTCTACTTTGTGGTGATTGGATTGATTTATTTTATGATGCTTGTGTCTTTAGAGTTAATAAATTCCCATTACTTGATTGCTCAATTAGTTAGTTAGGACAGAACACTAATCAGCAACTATGCCTACTGATAATCGGTTAGTTATTTTTCAAGCCAGTTCCAGCTTATTCAATGTGACGATCTTTTGCTTTTCACTGTTTTATATTATGGTTAATTGAAGAATATGCCACCGCTGGATCTGGGAACATGTGATTGACTTTTATGACACTAAATCTATTAATCAAGGCCATAATTGGCCGATTAAATCGATACTGCAATTTAACTGCAGTAGCCAGCACTAGCCTTAAGCCATTAGACTGGGGTCATTGGTCAAATCAACCCCAGTCAACCCAGTCACAAACTGTTCTGCCTGTTGCCGTCCGGTAGACAGTACAGCAGCATCTGGTTCCACACCACCAGGCTCAGGGACCGCTTCATCCCCCAGGACAAAAGACTTTTGAACTCTTGAGCTCCTGAGATCATCACTTGTCGCTCTACCATTATACTTCACCTTTATAACCGTTTTACAAGGTGTTAACACCTCCCTAAGTAAGTAAGTACAGGATTAAATTTTGATTAGATTTAGAGTATTGTTGAAGGGTGCCTGAAGAATTTCACTGCCAACAACTGCTTCTCTGTAACTGTTGTGCACATAAGAATAAAGAAATGTAACTAAAAGCCTTTGTTGATGTAATAAAGGCAGTAACAACCCTTTCTGTATAAGGATATTAATCATAACAGTCTTGAATGGGGAAATTCTCAGATACCACCACTACCCTATTTGAGTTTCATACCAGCCCAATATGACATCAGTACCTGTTCAATATTAGCCGTAATTTCATTGACTTATAAGGTTATTGTATACTGTATTGTATACTGTTATTATACTATATATTGTTATTTTAGTAAAAGTGAAGCCTGGAGTGAAATTTTATTTGGAAATTCTCCATAACACTACTTTCCAGGCTATGATGAATGATGACCTGCATCCACAAGCTAAGAAAACAGTTTGTTAACTGAAACAACACAGCTGGGGTTCTCCAAAACCGTTAACCACAGTCACTTGACAGCAAGTCCATCCATTTCCTGTTGTTGAAACACATATCATCATCCACTCTTTGAATGAAAACAAAAAGACTGGTACAGAGAGAGAAAACAGTGAAAAACACCATTAAAAGAGGTTCTGATATGGAAGTAAAGTAGCCAACAGATTATGTTAAGACATTAATAAAAGGCTTTTGAGGATGTTAAAGGTTTAGAAAGAATACATCCTGTAAAACTAACAGACCCTTCATTCAAAAAGCACAATCAATCAAGATTTAAATGACAATGATGTAAACGGTTTAGCAGTACTTTTGAAGCAAATGATTCCTGCCAATAGCATTTTAAAGAAACTCTTAAATGTTCACAATTTGACAGCTGCTTGGGATTTTTGAATGTTATTTCGCAGAAGACCGACGGTTCATTTTGGACTGCCTTGGCTCTCTCAGGTCAAGATAAATAACAAAATGGCGTTGCATGGACCCATCTTGTCCATATCCAGCTGAGTCTATCCGGTGTAATATTAGTGCTCAAGAAATACGTTCAAGAGGATGTCACCTACGCTTCTCATCCAATTAATGACCAGCAAACCGGTTTTTCTCTTATACACAAACAGTCATCAGTAGACTTATCAAATCATCAGTTTGTTTTTTGTTATTTCTATTTGCACCAACTATAGATGGTTGAAAATTGCAATTATCTAGCTGGCCCGTCATCTAACCTCGATAGAAACAAGAGAAATCTATATGGCTCCTTAATGAGCACTGAGCAGCGTTGCTGCCATTTGATTAGGGACTTAATTGTGATAATAATGAACAAATACACCCAGCTCTGGCTAAAACGATCTTGTAAGCATTCAGCTAATTAATGGCTGTTTGCCCACTGATGCTGATGAAGGAGAAAATCACTAGGGAGACACCGTTTTCCTCTCAACCCACGTTAAGCTAGACAGCACTGTGTTGGTCTGGTAAGCTTTCCAAACAAAGCTATTGTCCTCACTCTGGAGGGAAACCGATCCTAGCCAACAAAGGCTGCTACATAAAAGATGATTTTGTCTACTGGGAATCCTCCTAAATTGTAGGTCAAAAGCTTGACAGCGTTATTCAGCCATTTTGAAAGTAGGTCGAAGCCATGTCACAAAACGATAACAACATTGTAGATAGGCTGATCTGCTAAGACAGCGTCCACGCAGCTCACACTGGCTCTCTAGTGATGCGGGAGGATAGTTGGCAAAGCAGTGGCAGTAAACATGCCAAGGGCTGCACGTCGTCAAGAAGCAAGGAGGAAGAAAGAGAGAGACAGCAAAGAGGAAGGAGTAACAGAGAGAGAATGAGTTTTCTAAAAGATTAAAAATAAAAATGACAATTAGGACCAGCAAGGAGTGAGACAAGGAGGAAGACATATCGGGACAAGCCAGGTCCCCCGGCCCACTCTAATGTCTTGCCATTACCCTGTGAACAAAGCCACGCATGTTTTCTGACCAATTAGGCAAGCATAAAGGCATGGGGTACAAACTCAGCTGGGGGCTCAGTTAGTCTGCTGGTTATATCTAGGCCACTGTCCCTACACTTCTTTCCCATTTGTTGAATCTGCCAAAGTGAGGTGGTTGGGTAGGCGGGTGAGGGGCAATTTGATTTCATTCTGCACCTAGCAGTGGATGTCAAGCAGAGCCTGAAGGAAACAAGGCCATCCCTGGACCTTTCATCTTCTCCACTTTCTGCATTAATAGCAACCCCCTCTCCCCCTCCCCACACACTAAAATCATACATAGCCTGAAGCTTGCAAAAAAACAACTGTGGTGAAAGCATGTGTGCTGTGTGGCCAGACTGTTGTAGGATGCTGGGAGTCCACCTACATTCACAGATCACAGTCAGGCACAAAGGTTGCTTCACACCCTCTTTCTTTCATGTCATTACAAAGCTAATACTGTCAGCAAGAGCAGTGAACAAGTGTAGATAACGGTGCGAAGACATGGTCATCAGCCCTTGTTTATGTAGGCCTGACAGTGCTGAGCACACCAGAGGAAAGAAAGGAGAAAATTATGATAAAGGCACAAACTATGTAGGATTTTGGAAGATTTTTGCCTCAAAAGTCATTGGCCAAGAGGGGAACAGTAATCACAGGCCTTCAGAGGCCAGGATTAAGAGGTACACAATGACCCCATTATGTCAGCAATACCGTTAACTCAAGATAAATGTGCTTCCAAGGAGCCTATTGCAAAATCACAGCAACGGAAGGGGGTGACTGACGGTGTAAAAGAGATTTTTGAGAGCTGGCTGATGAAATCTGAGAGAAGTGGAAATCTAATTTCAAGAAAAACACAGTGCTGCACACTCGCAGCTACTTGCCTCCCTCTTTTCGGAAGGTGGTCAAAATGTTGAAAAATCCTGGTCCGGGACGTGACCCTCTGCCTTTACTGGCAACTGACGCAACACCCGTGGGCTATAGTAAACACAGACGGGGCGGCGTGGACAAGTACAGCAAACCAATAGACTGGGTCAGGCCTGATTTTAAGACTCTGCAAATATGGAAGTGCAGAGGCAAACAAAAAAAGGAAAACCTCTGCAAACTGTTGACTAGGCCACGTCATCAGGAAAAGAAAAGATATACAAGCTGTGTGTGACTATAAAACTGCTGAGGAACATTTACTATGCTCACATGAACACACACTACATAGCATACACACAAAAACCCACTGTTACATATTGGATGAATAGTAGGACCTTACTGGTCTCTCCGAAGTAGGGCACTTAAGGCATTTTATTCGTTCAAGATGTGTTCTAATCCTCCACTTCGCAATGTGAAGCGCACATATGCATGCATGCACGCAGGCACGTATGCACAATATTGTGTAGATTAATCAGCTTTTATCACCCATTGGAAAATAAGCTCCTTTGCTGTGCTCTGAGGTTTTTACCTGACATTTCTTTAGCTTACTGTTATTCTGTGAAACACAAGACTTTCTGGATGCAGCTGCTTTGACTTTTTGGGCCCTATCTTGCACCCGGCACAGAACAAAGCCTGTGTGTCTTTGCAGTGTCTTTGCTAATTTAAGACAGACATAGTTGTAAATTTCCATTCCGGCGCCCACGTCGTTTAAATAGCAAATGTACCTGTTCCCATCTTTGCGCCCATGGGCGTGCTGGTCTTACAGGGAGGTGTGTTCAGGTGAATTCTTGGCATATTGCCATCTTGAGGCAGCGGCCATTGATCAACAAAAACCTGGTCTAAAGTCAATAGCGGTGCATTTCATTGTTAATTTAACAGCGCATCAGTAAAATGCACCTAGGCTCGTGCACAGGGTGCGCATTATACTTGTTACGCACACACAAGAGCGCAGCACACACACGCAAAGATTAAGTAAAAATATTACGGTGAAAATCCACCATCATATTAGCAATGTGCCAAGGTACAACACACCTGGCATTTAAAGGGAATGGAAGAGGACACACTGAATGGTTTATTGCATATTAGGTCCAAAACACGCCTATGATTAATAAAGACTAAGTACGACTCTTTTGAACCATGAGCCTGGTGCACTGACACGTTTTCCCGCGTCAAACTAGCAAAGGTGGATTTGGACAGGCCATAAACGCACCTCCGCCAGGCGCTTCACACCATGCACTTTGGTAATTAAAATAGGGCCCTTAGGGTCATTGGTCTTAATGTTGTTACATTGTTATGTAATGCCTTAAGGGGACAGAAAATGGGAGGTGAGTGAAGGAACCAACCAATCGATATGAAAGGTACAAGTAAGCAAGATTGTCCTTAGTCAACACCAGGTCAGCATGTAGGCACTCAAGTGTCAAGTGCAGCAGGAAGTCTAAATGTAGAGGTGCAACAAAGCTCAAATTTCTGCTTTAAACAGCAAAAATCTAATTAGGCTCCTTTGAGATATTTTCTTTTTAAAAAGTATGGAAACAGAAAATAATCAATGACAGTGATTATTTATTACATGACACTAGAGGCTACATGACAAGTGTCAATCGTGCTCTATTCTGCTAGTACAATGCACTTAAATAGAAAATGTTACTTGTCCAAATGGAGTTTGCATAGACTATGATAATTTTTCAGAATTTGATGCGCAAGGATGAACAGTGTTTTATCTGATCACCATAAACACCACAAATAAAATATTCTAATGTGCTATAGCTATAATAAAATGTGTGGGTTTATAAGGCCATGGTCTTTTATGTAAACACACAATTACTGTGGTTCGAAGTACATCTCTACAGGATTAGTGCGTTTGTAGTCATACTGGAGTATTTTTGTTTTGATAACATAACTGCAGTTACTAATGAGCTATTGGAAATCATTGTTGAAGCACTTTGCAGGCTTCTGAGCTTCATTTAAGTTTTTCCCACTTTTTATTATCTGAGGTTTTCAAAACTCTACATACAGCCCGTGAAGCCAGCTGCAGCAGTTATCAGTTTTCATCAGTAAAGGAAACTAGTATCAGCCATGTGGTTTTAAGACGTGGCAGAATAAATATTTTGTTTGTGTAAGACAGGTTAGTAAGTCAACTTGTATCTACTCATAATGTGATAGATTCAAGGTTACTTACAGTACTATGTACATTATGCAATGCTGTTCTTCTTCCAGGTCACACTTTTTACAGCCACCATCACTGTTGCATGCAATGAGTCCTTTTATTATGTTCTGCACAGAGACACGTCATCTGGTTTACTTTCTGAATAACATCAGTGTTTGTTGGTGGCTTCACTGCAATGTTCTGTATACTGTGACGAGTTTTGGTATCACTACGGTTAGTTAGAAACTGACAAGAAAGGTCTGCTGTTCTTGTAAGAGGGCAACCTAGTTGGTTAATAATAATAAGTTAACATGAATAACTGTGTGACAGAGAGAGAAATAATCAGGAAAATAAACATAAACTAGAGCCCGACCTATAAAGGATTTTTAAGGCTGATACTGATATAAATATTTGGTTAATAAAAAATCTGATATTCCGATATATATTTAAAAACAAATTATCCATAAACACGTAACAAAACTTAAAACAGATTGCCCTAACAGTTATTTATAAGTTCTTACTAAAATAATATGATACTAATTTGTTTTATTGTCACAACAGAACAGAGGAACAGCAAAATATATTAAAGTTCAGATAAATAAAATGTATAAAAATACAAACTTAAAAAAAACAATGACAAAAAAAATAAACAGTGTTGCCAACAGAGACGTAGAGCACCATCTGCAACGCCAAAACTCATACCATGGATGACTGTCCGTTTTTATTTTTTAAATATTCATTCATTAGAATCATTTATTAGTCATTATAAATGATTCTGATGAATGAATCTTATTGGCCATTATAATAATTATATCATTATTGTTGCAAGTATTGCAATTACTGCAAGTAGCCCTGGGCAAAACCCATTGCATGCCTATAATGTAAATGAAAAATATGCATCTCAGAAAACAGATCAAGTGGGCAACTTCTTTCTGTGTGGCAATAAAGGCCTGCATTAATGCCTGGCAGCATTGGCAGGTTGATAATATCTGCCTTTGCTGCCTAGTAGTTGACTTGCACGATATATCAATATCCAGCGGGCACGGCTCACTCCCACGCATAAACAGACCAAAGACAACGATCGGCTCATACTCCAAACACCAGTCGCTGACATTTGCACAGCATCCACATAGGATCGGAAAAGCACAAATGTTCCTGCTCTGTGGGAGAGCAAGGAGAGGGTAAGCCTTTTTTTAAGACTTGTTCTTCTTCCGTATCTTTCTTCTCGCTCAGCAGGCGGCCATTTTCCTGGCTCAGACTGAAGGTTGTTTGGCACACCTGGATCGTAGCAGCAGACAGCAGGGGAAAGAAGGGTGGAGGGAGGTCACGGTGCTCAGGGCCAGCTTAACAGCAGCGTTTTATTTAGACAGACACCCAGCACACTGGTCATTACTGCTATAAGGGGATTTCAGGTCCGGCTACAGGCTCACCGATTTCTAGAGCTTTATGTATTAGTGGGTGTGTTTGTATTTGTGCAATGTGACAGTTTAGTTGATATGGTTGGGAACAATTATTTAAATATTTGCCACAGTTAGTAAAATTCCTTGCGCACTGTAAAGGAATACTTTGTATGCCACTGTGCCTTTAATTCTGGCTCTAGAACAGACAATTTGCCTTATTTCACAAGTTGACTCCAATCTAAAATTGTTATACTTTTGCTGGTGTGTCTCAAGAACAAATAGAATATTTAAAAGTCACTTCATGTATGTTTATTAAATATCTAAATTCATGGCACATTGGCATTGACACCATCCTTGTAACTGGATGAAAACTTTACTAAAATGTCTTTCAGCAACACAAAGCTGCTCTATGGTTGCTGTTCTTTAGCTGAATGTCAACCCTTTGAGAACTTTGCCTAAATATCTCAGAAATGTATCCCATATAAAATCAGATTTTAGAAGTTCTTAAGAAATAATTCACTTTCAATCAATTTAAGATCCTAGTGTTCGGTAACGCCAACAGAGGTGTAACATTACGAATGGCTGCTGTTCTGACTCGGGGGCCTGGGTCTGTTACCCGACGGTTCAGTAAACTGCCTTTATCGTCCTTAGCACCACAGTAGTGCTGGGATGGCTGCTAGCACCATAGTAGTGCTGGGATGGCTGCTAGCTGGCTGGGGGGTGAGTGTGGATGTGTCCCCGGGGCTGTCGTCAGCTCTCATCCCAACTGAAGCCTTGCAGCGCCGGGAGACTGAGGCAGACAGACAGGGGTGTGCTAGCTAGCTAAATTACCATTAGATTAGTTGTTTATCTATACAGGTAATGTTACTGATTAATTCGTGGTAGCCCAGAGTTGTGAACCATGGTCCGTAATCTTATGTTTCCCACAAAGTATTAGCTAACGTGATAGACCAAACATTAGCATTAGCTACTTGTCAACCAGCACCATTATAGTAGGCACCAAAGCACTTTTCCTCTTCAGTCCCCCTACAGGTTGGAGGCAAACTTGTCCATAACTGTTACCATTACTCTTATGTCTCATTCAAACCAAAACGATTTTGGAAACATCCTACGAACCAAATTGTAAGTTGGGTGTATCGTTAAAGCCGTTCTGAGACACACACACACTCTCTCTCTCTCTCTCACACACACACACACACACACACACACACACACACACACACACACACACACACACACACACACACACACACACACACACACACACACACACACAGAGCAGATGTAGCTAATTTTATTGTTGTTAGACTATACAGTGATGCAGGTGGGCTTCAGTACTGGATGGATAAACACAATGACAAGCCTTTCAACTGAAACTGTCAAACTCCAAATTCATCCCCAAGGACCTGATCATCTAGATAAGCCATCAAATGCAAACGCATGCAGTTAGTAGGCACACACAGGAAAAAAAAGCCCTGAAGACTTTTATTGCTCCACTGGAGGAGGCTCTGCCACGAGAGGCTGCAGTGTCTGTCCTCTCACTGCAGTACACTTAGCTGTTAGCTTTATCTCGGGGCGACTGTGCTCAGTGGTAGAGCGGTCGCCTGCCAATCGTAAGGTTGGTAGTTCAATCCCTGGCCCTGCAGTCCCACGTCAAAGTGTCCTTGGGCAAGACACTGAACTCTGAGTTGCCCCTAATGCTGCAAAGCATTCAAGCAAAGGCCTTTATTTTACCACACTGGCATATCTCTAAAAAAATTCAGCGTATGAGGAGGAGAGTAAACACAGGCTTTATGGAGAATGTCCATTAATGTAAACCTCTCTTTTGATGTAGCTGATCATGTAGAGACCAACAGAGGAGAGAGACGTGAAAGTTTCTATCTTGGATTGGCACACATCTCTCTTCATTCTCTGATGTCCTCTTTGCTTTGTGTTTGTTTGGATGTGCTACTTCTGTACTTTGCTTCTAGTATTCTATTAGTGCACTCCAAAGTCTAACCTTAGTAAAAAGGACATCAGCAACTAAATGTGCAAGCATAAAAGGACACCCCCTGTTGCTCCAGGCGCACATTTTTGTGGAGCAGTCCTTGCTTGCTAGCCTCTTATGTGGAAGCCAATCAGGCAGCAACACAGCCATGCGCCAAAGTGACTATGTGTGAGCCATGAAATCACAGAATTACAATCAGGAGGCAAATTGAAAATTACACTTATCTTAATTCTGCTGAGGAATTTTGGAGGAGAATGAACTATCTACTAGCAGGGAGGTAAACAGCACCTTGGCGACTTTGGCAGTATTTGCTGGTATCCCAAGGGGCCTAGCTAGCGGTGGGCTGCCTTCAAATATTTGCCTTGTGTGATCAGCCTGCCATTGTTCCTTGTTTCCCCCTCACTTGGCAGTGGGTGCACACACAGAAGAAGAAGGCAGGGAGTCTGCTTTCTAGTAGTTGGCAGTTGAGAAAAACGATGCCCGTTCACAATCACTGAGGCACTCAGTGGGCTGGACCAGACTCTTTCTGTTGGCTTTGGAAGGGGATACCTCTCTCTGCATTCCCTTACAGTGGAAAAACACTGCTTTTACAGAGCTGTTCTGTCCAGACACACAACACGAGCTGGGAGTGACAACTAGAAATTCAATTCTGTATGATATTTCATGCTTCACAGAAATATACATCAAAACAGCTTAAAAAAAAAACATAGTTTGTAAACCTGGACAAAGCACAGGCTCGCAATGTGTCAGTCTGTTTGGGCAGCATGAATGTGAGCCTCCGGGAAAGTGAAAAGCTGACTGGAATGCTGCCAGCAGGCTTGAGACAGCGGGAGCTGAAGCAACAATAGCAAACAACAACAAAAAACGCACACAAGGCTATATGGACATGCAATGTAAGTAAGCAGAGCCTGTGTGTTCAACGGTTAAATAAAAAGGAAACGCAACTAAAATTCTGCAACAGTAACTGGAAGAGAGTGTGGTGGAAAATAACTCCTCAGAGAACTATGAGACCGAAGCAAGAACTATGCCGAGCTCAGCTAAACAAGACCGCGCAAGCAAAGTCACATTGACATTCCCTTAAAAGAGAATCAAAAGAGAATGACTCAGTGAGAACTCAGCGCTTGAGGGCAAATAACCCTCTTGGTCCTCTGATGCCTCAGTTATCATGTAGCACATCCCCGCTAGGTATGAAAGCCATGTGAGCAGCGTGAGAGGGTGACAGCAGACTGGAAGTGAGAGTGACAACAGGACTTATCCGTGTCACATGCCAAGGCTGAAACCCATCTGCACATGCTGGCCAATGCCCCCCCTTCTCTCTCTTTCTGTCTCTCTCCTCCCTGACACCAGCCTCACTTGCCTTGAGTGGATACAGATGTGTGATCCACAGACGCTCCCACTCCGGAACCCTTATTGGACCCAAAGGGCTCAACAAAGGCTGACACAGATTGAAGAGCTCCTGGCCAAAGTGTCACTGCACAATGTCACATCATTTGCAGGCAATTGTGTGAGGGTGATAGAGAGGTGCTACAGCTAAATGCAAGACATTTTATCATGCAGAAGGGCCGGATGGAACGCAATTCAACAGCTTTCAAAACAACAAATATGGCAATCTGATAAATCATATGATAACATGCACATTATTTGAAAGATTATTTTACACACACACACACACACACACACACACACACACACACACACACACACACACACACACACACACACACACACAGGCTATAAGAAGGAAAACATAAAACATCCTCTATTCCCACTTAGGAAAGTACAGCTTACACATTTATTTTGCAGTGCTAAAACTCTCCCATGGGCAGATTACTAAACGTTAAGGCACATTGTGTTTTTAACAAATTGTTCTTCCTATTCTATTAGATTTTATGTAATCTGGACAACAAACAGCAGAAACAATCATCTCCGTCTTCATCAAAAGAAACCCAAAAGCAATTCTACGAAAAGGCAAACACCCTGGGTACATTTAGACAACTGGCATGATTGAGAGGGATCTGCCTATTTGACAGGAGCTTGGCAAACAAGTGTCCCACTGCCTCTATAGAGAGATCGTCTGTTTTTTCAGACAAATACAGACCAATCAAATTCAAACAACTGAAATACAATTACTTGTTATTCTTCTTCAACTGTGCATGATTGTTTGTCTTTATAATTGAATAAGGCAGACTGATATTTATTCGTTGTGTTTTGAGAGCATGAACACGCTCCTATTCAAAAGATTGCAACTGAAACTTATTTGCTCTATAAGCCTGACATCATAAAGCATAAAAAACTGTATTTGACTATTTTGTGGAACAAGTTGAGTGATATGACCTGACTTAGATGATTTGATTAATGTGATAGATTATAGACATTATTCTATTATTACAGTTCATTCTTAGGATGTTGTGTTGTCATGTGTGTCCTAGGACGTTTTGTTGATCTCATGTTGATTTTCTGTTATTTTATGTTGATTTTAGAATTTTTTTTCTGTTACATGTTTATGTTGTAAAACAACAGATTGTAGCGCTATGTCCAAGATGAATTTTCCATCGTGAACAATAAAGTGTATTCAATTCATACTACACAGACACTAACATTTGTCTTTGATTCACCCCCATGTTATTCATGACTTCCCATAATACAACCAGATTATTATTGTATTTCCACATACCCTGTAAGGCTACTACATGTCAAATATCCACCTCCTGTAGAATTACGTAACTATTATGATCACCCTGCAGGGTCACTGTCACAGCCTTACCTCTTTGACTTTCTCCCGGCGCTCGTTAGTCTTGGGGTCGCTGGGCTTGCCGTTGTCACTTCCCAGCGGGGGTTTGAGCAGACAGCCTTTGAACTTATTGTAACTGAAAGTATCCGAGTTGGCACCGTGGTCAGAGGAGGTCGCTTTCGCCGAGGCGGACTCTGTTTTCGACCGGGGCAGAGTCAGGTCCTCCTGTGCTTTCCCCCCGGCGAGCCGCTCCTCGGTCGCCTCATAAGAGACGGGCGGTTTGCGGCTCAGACTTTTCAGCTTGGTGCTGGTCTCTCCTTTGGCAGGGGTCATGCCCCCTGGTTCTTGGTCTTTTTAAGTGCTCCCTGGCATCGTTTTCGGACCCGGAGCCGACAGTCACTGGCTGGGTCTCTGTCTTGGACAAAAAAATGCGTTTTAGTCGGACAGAGTCGGGCAAAAAGAAAAGGGCCCCAAAACACAGTGTTACCAAACCCGAGAGAAAGAGCAGAAACACGAATTTCTGGGACAGGCGCAGACCCATGCCCGATGCCGACACACCGGGCAACTTTCGGAAAACCATTGAAACTTTTCTTGAGACGTTGCTTTACAGTATTTCCTCCAACGCTACGCGGTGTTTTGACAGTCTCCACTCTCTACTGAGCAGCTTCACTGCTTCTTTTGGGGCAAGTGTAAAAAACAGATATGCGGGATTTTAAACACACCCCCGTGACACTTACAGAGAAGCATCAACAGCCTGCCAGATCTGTCTTTATCTCGCTATTGATTGGATCTGCATAAGCGAAGGTTAGGCCTGCCTACATCAACAATTTACCAATCATTTGGCAACACAACTGGAGAGCTTTGGGGTTTTATTTACAAAACGCAATCCCTGACATCAATAGACTGCATGATTTGGGTTTAAAAATGTAAACCGTAAAACAGCACAGGGCTTCGGGGCTGACAGATAAATGGCACTGGCGTTTACTGAAGCACTGAGCTATATTCAAGAATAACAGGATTACTATAGCACACGCCAGGCTTGCAAATAAATGCACTTTTAGAAGATATAATCAAACGGTTCGCAGTATGTCAGGAATGTGAACAAAGTTGTGTCTCGATGCATTATTCCACGCCGTGCAAATCGTCAATAACACATTGCCCTACGGCACACAACCTCAAGCGTGCAGCAGAGTATAATTTTCTTGTCTCCGTTCAAACCGACTCACGTTGCTGCATTAGGCTATAAGCTCCTGAAATCCAACGTAAAATCGCAAGCTGTTTTGTTTGCATCTATCCTGTACAGCTGGTGGACGGAAACGCGTGTATATTCATGTCGCCTATCTGTCAATTGCGCTCCTCCAGCCTCCGTTATCCCCCTCTCCACTGGCGTCAACACGCCGGGCGAAACAAATCGATGGATGACATGAAAGAAGGCGGGTTTTGTCCCATGCGAAGTTATCCTAGCCCGTGATCCAAATCCGTAGAATAAACAAATCCACCATCCAGTCTGCCGGTCTCCCACAAAGACAGACACACCGCCGCGTCGTCGCTCCGGTACCCGCCGCCGTCGGTCCGCCTGCCGTTCCTCGCTCTCTCGCCTGTAGTGCGCACTTGTGTCGCTGTGCCGTGGTCGTGGATGTCCGCTTGCGTAGAGAGAGGGCTGGAAATGTAACATATAGCAGGCAGGGGCGAATCCAGTGGGTTGGGCGGATTTCTTGATGGATATTCACAACGGCTTATCAAAACACAGTTAAGCCGTTTGGACAAAAGCAGTCAGAGGGGTCTAAATGGTTCTGTACATTTGAAAACCATAAACACCACCCCGAGGAAAATGACTCGTTTAATCCTGGAAAAGCTTTTAGAAGCGGATAGCTACTGTATATCTGCCAGAATGGTCTCAACAGTTTTCTGCAATTAAATAAGCACTTTCTAACGACCACTTCTTTTTTTTCCAGCCCACCATACAATATTTCATCCGTTTTTTGTTGTTACATTACATGTCATTTAGCTGAGGCTTTTATCCAATGCGACTTACAATTGCTATAGCTATATGTCAGAGGTCGCACGCCTCTGGAGCAACAAGCTAGGGGTGTCTAAGTGTCTTGCTCAGGGACACTTGGGTGATGTATCTCAGCGGGAATCAAATCCACACCAAAGCCATTGATATGGCTTTGATATTTTCAACATCTCATTGTCCTTTTACAAACAAAACCCACCTGAGGAGTAATAGTTAGCTTTTCATTGAACGTATTTTTTTTGGAATTTTTATTATTTATTTCCTGTGTGTTGAGTTTTAAAATGTCTCTTTTGTTAGCACCGTGTTTGTGGCTCTCACTGAATCATCGCTTTTCCATGTGGGAGTTTCGCTTTGGCGTTAAAGGTAACGTCACTTAGCTAACTAGCTAGCCACATTTAAGCTAGCGTTGTTTGCCCAACAGGTCGTTTGACAACACTTACCCGTGTTTTGACGACATTTTACAATTCCGTAAAGACCACTCTAACAAGTTTTTACAAAAAAAAAAATAGAACGTGTCATATAGTCTACATTAAAGAAGTTTGTTTAACCCGCTTTCCGCACTCCATTATCCAAAACTAATTTGGTAGCCGGAAGTGACGTATCTACCTGTTTTGGAATGTCAGCAAAATAAAAAAAAAGTGTTACTTCTACTTTTGCTTGAGTTATAGGGTTATGTTCATAGCTTTTAATTGACACTTTCATATGTATTCTGCATCATACTAAAAAAGCAGGGAGGAATGTCACTAAGAGGCTATGGCTTCCATCTTTTTTTGGTTAAAAACAATCCTGTTTTAATATGCACCACACTGGCCATTTTTTATACCAGTTGGGTAGAATAGTCTCTAAGAAATCTGGAAATGTCTTCAGAACAACGATATGTGTTGTAAAAACACCTGCAGGGATTTTCAGAGTTTGACTTCTTTGGGTGAACAGAAAAATAGAACCTAGCTTTGTAACTTGATGCAATCATCAGTTCGAAAGTGTGTTTGACATGATGATTGATGAGTGCCATAAACGGGAGCTAGATGCTTATAAAGCATCATAGATGGTCCTTTGATAGCATATTTCAACACAGGTAGGCCTACATGGTGACCTGCATTGTGACTCAATAGGCCTGTGTTGTTGCAAAGCTTAACTGGTTTGACTTTGACTCCCTAATATATACTCAGCCAAACATGTTACATAGAGAAAACATGCATACTTAAAAATAAATATTGATGACAAAAGATTGAAGCATTTTAACTTTATCTACTAGCTATTTCTGTGGCTTTTAAGCCATATTACACTGCCTTCATCAGCAGATGGCTCAGTTGTCATCTATCTATAAATCGGGACATCTCTGTGCGTGTGTCCCCACACATGTCTAGTACAGCAGTGGGGGCAGGGAGTTACTGCATTCCTAGAAATAGAAGGCTAGAAGGCTCATTGATTGGGTTTACCGGCTACCGGTGTCATATGCCTAAAAGTGGTCATCCGGCGAAAACTGATTGCTGTCTACCCTACATGCAAATACAATCGTACATAGACACATGTTAGATGAACACCAGGGCTCTTGGGTTTTCCAGCACGTTGTTTTGTTGCTGGCTGTTGCGTTGCCCTACTTTTCTTTGGCAGTTCTGCATGCTGTTTAAAGATCACATGGCAAAATTTCACTTTATGAAGTTTTTTTAAACATTAATAGGAGTTCCCCCCAGCCTGCCTATGATCCCCCTGTGGCTAGAAATGGTGATAGGTGTAAACCAAGCACTGGGTGTCCTGCTCTGCCTTTGAGAAAATGAAAGCTTAGATGGGCCAATCTGAAATTTTGCCCCTTATGAGGTCATAAGGAACAAGGTTACCTCCCCTTTCTCTGCTTTGCCCGCCCAGAGAATTTGTCCCACATGAGAGAGAGAGACTAAGTGGCAGTTGGTCAAGGCCACACCCCCAACCTCCACCTCCTCCCCCTCCTCAAAAGCTACAGACTCAGAAATGCCACATACTAAGGAAAGCTCATAGTGCTCTAGTGGCTGTGAATCTACCCAAAGGTGAAATTTTGGGAAAGAGACTTCAGATATGGTATTAGGAGACCACTAAGGTCTATATAGAAGCATCCAAAGAGCACCATGTCATGGGACCTTTAACGCTGAGTCCGATTCCCGCCTCCTTCTTTTGCCCGGGGTTGGTCCCTCCCTCCCCTGAATAGAGCAACATCGCTACCTGGATGTGTTACACCTAGATGAAAAAAAGCGGGCTACCGTAATGTTACTTTCTTCTAACACGGCCAAAGTTCACTACCGCTGCCACCATGTTATATTCTGGTCTTCAACACTCACAAAGACTCCATAAAATCAGTTTAGTCACCCAACGTGTGATAGGTTATTTAACGTTCTTCTGGCGAACATACAAGTCTGTGCTGCAACATGTATACCACCAACAATTCCTATTGTTACACGACTGTGCTTATAGTTAGACAAAGTTGTGAGAAAAATTCTGGGAACCAAGCAATCAGCCTTTTCTGAACAGGCGCACGCTCCAAATGGGCACTGCAGTAGGGAAGACAAATCTGCTGACATGCAAGCTTAGTAGTTGTAAGGATTTCAGATCCA
Organism: Percina caprodes; assembly: GCA_013375575.1. Taxonomy (NCBI): domain Eukaryota; kingdom Metazoa; phylum Chordata; class Actinopteri; order Perciformes; family Percidae; genus Percina; species Percina caprodes. Next base: position 2,468,490 of record JABXJD010000014.1, read on the forward strand.
TCTTCGTGACTGAGCAAACTCTATGCCCCAATGAAGACTGTAGTGATAAAGTTGAAGATCTGCACAAAGCTTGGACCATGAGTTGGGAAACTATTTCCAAGGTCAAGAATGAACCATTATGCTTGATTTCAAGTTTATTGGTCAAATCCAACACACTGAACCACAGCTATCACGGTTTGAATCCATCTTCTATGCATCCCCTCAAGTGAGGTGTGTTGGTACACAGAAAGTTTAGAAAAGTGTGTTTACATATTGTTTACATAAGCAAAATAAAAGCTAAAGTGTAAACACAGTGTTTTCTTCATATTAAACAAGACAGATGGGCCCATGAGTTGGCCATTACTGAAGAGCCTGCACAGCACTATTTAACTAATGCACCTGAAAGCAGGAATGAGAAAATAAAGGTCTGATCGGATTCAGTATTGGTCTTTAGTTACCAAATCACTGTCACACCCAACAACCTCTGCTTGTCCTAAGAGGGTGATTGTCATTCTGCTCTAAAATCCTCAGGATATCCCTACAATCAGTGTATTCAGTGTAGACCATCAGTGTTTCCTGACAATGTCTGTGATGTCAAATGAGCCTTAAACACAGATCATCCTCCCTCCTTTCCTCTGTCACCTTCTCTGTTGTTGGGAATAAAAAAATGGATGGATGTTTTTCTTCTTTGCAGGTTAAACAAAAATAAATAAAAGAATGTTCACTTGAATTTGAACATTTCCTGTGTAAGCCAATGCCTGTACAGGAGAAACATACTCATTATTAACATCTGACACATGGAACTCCTGAGGCGAGCTAATTTTAAGGTAATTCGCTCTGCATTTGACCCCATATTTCCACTGTTAAGCCATCTCCCTCAGCAGTCCTAATTGAATCAGATTGGTTGTCTGTAATTTACAGAACAGAGAGGAAAGAATAACTGTTGAATTAGCCTTTTTATTTTCTGATCCATTTCCTCTGAAAGTAGTTACATCTATGAAGCATTTTGTCGGCTTATCGCTGACAGAAGGACAGTTTTAAGTCAGAGAAGTGGGCTTTGTGATGGATCAGTGTCTATATGGAATGAGGTATTAATTAATTTTATGCGTTTATTCACTATGCAGCGTACACCCAGTGGCCACTTTATTAGGTACCTTTGTTCATTCTATTGCGATCTAATACAATCTAATCCAACTGTTCTGCCATAAAGTTATAGAGCGTAAACTGTTCCGGTTTTTCTATCACAGTTAAAATATGTTCTAGCAGTAAGGTAATAGGTAGTGGTGGTGTTGTACATTTCTACATTATATTGATAGGTGTTTCTAATATTCTGCCCCTCTCATGTACAGTATGTACATAGCTAATTCATATATAGTCTATGGTAACAAAAATGAACGTCATAGACTTCGTTAAAGTAGAATATATGGCAGAGCTGTTTTACTGGATTACATGAGATTATACAGTTGTACCTAATAAAGTGGCCACTCAGTGTATTTGTTACACAGCTCAAATAGACATACTATTAATGGAATCACTGAGGCACACATTTCAATTAATGGATTATGCATAAATGCTGATCCCAACAAAATAAAATACCAACTGCTGCCTTTTAAAACAACTTAATAGACATTTCAAGTCAGTATCTCTCAAAAGGCCAAGTTATACATGAGTCCAGTCGTTGAGCTTGCATGAAGTTGTGCCGGCCGGTGACAGCCCAGTTTATCACAAGGATAGATGAGCAAGGCAATACAGTCTCACCACTACCAACAGGCAACGGTGAAATCAAATTGCAAACATTTTTCACAGAAAATAAACGGTTTAAATAGGTAAATGGTGGGGTGCCTGGATAGCTCTGCTGGCAGAACGTGCACCCCATGTGTAGAGACTCAGTCCTTGCCACAGCTGCTGCAGGTTCAATCCCGAGCTGCGGCCCTTTGGTGCGTGCAATTCCACCTCTATCTCCCCTTTCATTTCTAAGCTCTCCTATCAAATACAGCCCTAAAATGCCACAACAAAATCTTTAAATAGGTAAATGGCTCCAACATAGCTAATTTCTTGAATGCTTTGCATTCATTCTCACCACTGAAACACCGGATGTAGTATATGATTTTACAGCAGAAATGTCTTTTTTCATGACTTTTAGCTCTTCATAAGGCTATCCTGGCACACACACACACACACACACACACACACACACACACACACACACACACACACACACACACACACACACACACACACACACACACACACACACAATCCTCATCAGTACACTAGCATTCAGATTCTCCTTATACAAACATAATTTACAGCATGGAGGAGGAAACCTTGCACTGCTTGTGAAGTAGTTTGCATCATACTGAGTCATGGTTTCTCAGTTGAGAAGAGTACAAGTACATTGAGGAATACAGGCAATGATTTTATTGCCCTTTTTCAAATCTTAATTGGCGTGTGATGATGATCAGAGGAGAGGGAAAGACAAGAGTTGATCAGTCTACGGTATTATCACTGACAATCAGGATTCGTTGAACAATTACAAGATGACCACTGGGTCTCTAAAAGTATGAAGGACACAGTCTAAAACAGCTGACTGCCCTGAAAAAAAAGCAGAGTGTCTCAGACTCTAATAAGTTCTGTGATCCATAACCATTTCTGCTCTTGTGTTAAAAAAAATCCAATTCTTTCCAAACCTGCACTGATGTTTTATTCATCAAACAAGATGCCTATGATAAAGTCCATCTCTGTGTCCTGCTCATTCTAATACATCAAACAGCAGGCAGAGATGTATTGGCCTGTGCTAGTGTGTCCAGATTAATAACGTCACCATGCCCGCTATTTGTTTCTTTAAACACCGCTGCAAAACATTCTGTGACATTGGGAATCATAGCCCTGCAGGACACTTGATGTTGAGTCATAAATATCAGGGGTAGCTTTTATTTGCCAAGGGGTGCTGACCCTGGGTCATGATGTGAGAGATGTACAAGTCCTGACAGAGCAAACTGTAGATGGGGTCCCCACTGTCACCCACAGCATAGACAGCGCTACAGTCACACATTCTGATGGGTCACAGATTTCTTTGTTACACCAAATAAGATTACTTTCCCTTTTTCTGCTTTGCCCGTCCAGAGAATTTGGCCCACCCATGAGAGAAACGCCCCCCCTCCCCCTCAAAAGCTACAGACGTAGAAGAGAGAAACTTCAGATATGGTATTAGGGGACCACTAAGGGCTATATAAAAGCATCCAAAAAGCACCACCTCATGGGACCTTTAAGTAAAAGTAGTAATACCACAATGTGAAAATGTACTCTCTTACAAATTAATTTCCTGGATTTAAAATGTAATTTATTTAAAAGTCCAAAAGTATTAGTAAACGTAAAAGTAAAGTAAAAAAAAAAGTATCAGCTAAATGTACTTCAAGTCAAAGTGTGCAGAATTGCCCCTGTCAGTGTTTATTCTAAAGCATCATCTTTTATAAGATGATCTTGTTTTTTTTAATGTAAAGCCTACATCTGCAAAGTAAATGTAGCTGTCAAAGAAATGTACTAGTGCAATATTTTTCTGTGAGATGTTGGGGAGTATAGAGCGCATAATCCCACTGAAAAGAAGTGGGTCTAAAGTGGCATGTTACATTCCTCTTCTCTTTCTTCAACATTAATAGAATGCAGCTCCTATCAGCAATCAGTGCATATAGTATCAGTGGAACAATAAGCTCAGCATTATTGCCTTGCTGAAGTTATATTTGTTTGTTCCTTTTACAGAGGAAGCAAACGGCAAACTGCTGTGGGCATGCGGCCCTCGAGTGACCCATCTCCACCAGATTCATAATCAAAACATGTCGTGTTGTGTAACCAAATATTTTCAAAGCCCATTAGCCGATGCTGAAAACCAGAACATTCACTTGTAAAAAACATTGATGCAGTGGTTGAGGCCGAAAACACAACAATTAGCCATACATTAGAGGGGGTATATGGGCCATGTAAATGAGAGTGAATGCAATAGCAAACACACCATTAAGCAGATAGAACGGGGCCACAGAAAGTCTGACTCCCCTCAGCACACCGATTAAACATGCCAGTATGCTTTTAGTGTACTAACCATTTCTACAGTGAATTTACAAATGAAAAAAGTAGGCGCTTGTTCAGCAATGACAGCACTTGTTAAGGAGCTGTGTAAGTTTATGGCTACACAATGCCATCCGCTGGTGTTGATATGCATTGCAAGCAGAACCCTGAGACGTTTGGTCGGTGTAAAGTTCACCTTTCAGTCGATCAAAACTGATGATATTTTAGACTGACTGCACAGATTTTGCACCAAACGTTGACAAATAACCACCAAACCCTCCACTCCTCCTCGTATTCAGAGGTGACTGAGGGTCATATTCACAAACATATTAACAAACAGCATCATTATATGTAACGGGCAGCCACTCTAAACACTATAGAACAGGATTACGGTGAATAAACAGAAAAAGCCCTCATGCAAACAAGACCAATTTAACGGCTCCACTGTGTTGAGAACCCAGTTAACAGACAAATGAGACCCAGAGATTTAACTACAGCAAAGTAGAAGTAAATAAACGCTAGGACCAATCCATTTGAAAAGCTTTCAGGCTCAGTTCACACAGGGGAAGGCTATTTAATATTTGGCATGAGTTTATTGTGTGTTTATTCCACTGTATTAAATAAAAAAATAAAAAAACGAGCCCGTGAAGTCAGAGTGAGTTAATTAAATTCTGTTTGCAGCTTCAGATTAATTCCCAAAATGTCTTACTGTAAAATCTGATTTGAGTCCCACGGACGCTTAACACAGAGTACAGCCTCAATTTAAATCTTTGGAAAGAACATGTCTACAACAAAACTGTAAATTTTACAGATTTTTCTCTAAACTGTGATACTCTGTCTGGAACATCTGAAAATACGATTACGGGGGTTCAAAAAGTTTGGGAACCATTTGCCTTAAACCAATTTTTAAGGAATAATTTGACATTTTGGAAAAAATACACCTATTCAGCCAGTTACATGTAGCTTAGCTTAGCATTAAGACTGGAACAGGGCTGGGGGGCAGCTAGTCTGGCTTTGTCTAAACCTCAATAGGTCACTCATTAAAACGGTATAACTTGTTTGTTAAATCCAAGAAAAACTGTGTTATGTGCAATACTAATTCTCGGCTAGGCGCAGTAATTGCTGATGCAACGCTAAGTGGCTGCAGGCGGTCACTTCATATCCACTATATAGGCCAGAGAGTGGTACCTTGACCTTCTCATCTAACTCTTAACAGGAACATGCATACGCTTCTTACATGGACAATAATCTCAGTTGGAAAGACACTGACTTCTGATATCATCCAATTTGGTGTTTAGAAACACAATATCTATAACTAAAAATGATGCTATTGGAGGAAAAAACATGAACACATTGACATTCAGATTCACATTGACATTCAGTTTGTTTCACATCAGTGATATCATAGATATATGGATGGGAAAACATTTCTGTCACAAAAACAATTCAGCTATTGTTTGCTTGTACTGTTGGTGATCTGGCAATTTAAGCTTATTTTACGCTTTATTTACTGTTAATTCCGCTGGATGAGTGTCAGCCAACAGTCCTACAAAAAATACAAAAAATAAAGTGGATTGTGAGCAAACAACAATACTAGTAATTAGAATCTCAAATTAAACTCTTCAGATGTAAAATTAACTTGGCCACCCAGAGGCTCTGCAAGAGAACCATAGAAGGCAACAACTGCCAACAATAAAAATTACTGAATATTATAAATGGGGCATATCTATTCCAGAAATATTACAGAGGCAATGTGGATGTTAGGCCAAGCTGAATATGGAGCATAGAGTCATTGTGATTTTCCATTTAACAAAAACCGAAGTGGAATTAATAAACAACCTCAGCTTTCTTTCTGGATATCTCACATTCTCCATGCAAAGTAATGTCATTACACTTTACCACGGCAGACAGTTAATTCTCAGTTTATTAGACTCAACAATTATAAAATGTCTTCCAGATATATAAATCTAACTCGTCTTTTATATTTCATTTGTGGGACTCTTTTTTGTTTTTTCAGAATGCTGACTGATTTTATTATAATTATATTGTGCAGCAGTCTCCCTTCTGGCCAAAAAAAAGGTTATTGCAGGTGGTTCAAACAGCTTTGATAATCCTGCAGGGAAGTTGTTTGCATCTGCCCCCTTCCTCGTATATTTGTTAAAAGAACACATTAGCATAGGGAAATACCTGCTAGTGCTGCAGAGTAGTAACTTACTTAAATACAATTCTGCCTTACAGTACCTGAGTATTTCCAGTATTTCCATTGATGCTGCTTTAATTTCACTTCCTCTCCACTACATTTTTCTAGCATCTGTAGTTATAAGTTGCAGGTTAAGACCTTGAAACCTTCCAAGTAAAATAAATTGCATTGTTATACAGTAAATAAAACCACCCAACAGTGTATAAAATAGGTATACTAAGCTCATGGAAGGATTACTGAACAGGCTAACAGGTCTCTCTTGATTACTTGTATAAAGGTTCAATAGTAAGCACAGGCCCAGAATCCCCAAAGCCAGAGCGTCTGTATGAAGTGAACGTCACAGAGCTCAGTTAAAACTTGGGATGCCCTAATCACAAGAGTTGTGGTTCACCTGCAAAATGTTACTCAAAGAACAACTCATAACGACTACAGATGGTGCAGCGGACGGTTAGCCTGCAACGTTATATTTGTTTAGCTGTAACTTTGGTTACACTTTACTTGACATATCTAGAGTGACATGACACTGTCATGAACGTGTCATACACATGATAAACAAGTCATAAACGTTTATTAGTAAGTGTCATTTGGTTTGGTCATGACAAGTTATGGTTAGGGTTATGATTATGGTTATGGTTAATGGGCCATGACTGTGTCATGTCACTCTTATGTACATACCTTCATGTCAAGTGTTACCATTACTTTTTTTACAAACAATACATATGATTAACAAATACAATATAGTGCTTACACATCATTGGATAAAAAAAATACAATTACCAGTGGCCTATTTAATTTAACAGTATAAATGGGGACATTCTGCAGCATGGATTCTTTTGACGCTTTAAGTATATTAGCTCATTAGAATTCTGTACTTAAGTTAAAGATCTGAATATTTCTTCGAACGTTGCCGATGGATAAACTTGAATGTAGTCCTCAGATAAATGGATGAAATGCATGAATTTGCTTGTATTGAGTTATTATTTTTCAAACCAAAAGATACAGCTTTATGAAATCATGACACATTGACACAGTACTACTATAAAGTAAATCTTTAATTTGGTATATAGTTTGTGACGTAGTTTCATTTTAGTTTACAGGTCATTACAGGAATGGAATGCTGAAAGCTAGAGATCAATTAACGACAAAGTGCACACTTGTCATCTTTCAGATTTGTACATCAGTATGATACATTTCAAATACATATAATATATCTATATTCCCATTCATGTGTATATAAAATAAAAACTCTTAATTATTGCAAAACTGAAATTTGCAAACAATTGACGGACAAATGCACATGAAGATAAAGAAAACAAACAATGAATGAAAAGGGAAACATAAACCACTCTTTCATCAAGTCACAGCATGGCATTCACCAGAATTTAACCCCCCCCTCCATAAGGCCCATCATTAAGTACATTCCCTTTCCCTATGATGTGTCCCCTGATAACTACGCACAATGTGTACACTACATTAACTTATTGCTCTTTTTATCATCGGCGTTTTGAGATAAAGGTACAGCTTTGTTAAAGTGCTTGGTGTGATGTAAAATGAAGTAAAGGAGGGTGGAAAACAGCTTTGGGTGGTTGAGTAACGACACCGCAGGGTCATTATGTTGATGACGTGGGAGTGTGCGTCATACTGTGATTACTGCCTCTGTAACTGGAGAGTGTCAAATGTTTATCCGCATTGTGACCGTTAGCCTTGCACTGCTAGGCCGGTCAGATCTTCCAGAACTTAAAGGAACATACCAATGTTTTTGCATATTTTAGCCCATGTAGTACAATTCATGTAGTAACCAAATTAGATCAGTTTATTCAAAGCATACCGTGGTGTCTTTATCAGTTTTTGTCTGGCAACCTTCTATCTCCATTTATTTCATTGTTGCACTTTATAAAAAGGATAAATGTACATGTTTTCCCTCTTTTCCTTAAAACAATATTGACATGCCATTTACAAACAGTTGCTGTAATTGTTTCTCCTGTTCATACAGGCCCTTTAAAGATCCCTTCTAAAATCAATTTCAATGTAATTGATGGAAGATGAAATACAGTTTCATACAAAAATGCATTTCAGTGCGCCACAGAAGATAATATGAGCCTAAATAAAGTGGGTATCTTCCAGAGGGATAGTTACACAACATGACTGTTAAAGTCTTGTATTGTGTTTGAACAAACTTAAGAATGAGTTTTCACACAGAATGAAGATCACTTCATGGCCAGTATGGACAGGAGAAACAAATGTGCGTAGAGGTGTGTCAATATTGTTTTAAGATAAATGTAAAAACAATGTGAAATCATTTAAGTTGATTGGAATGAATGTGCAATAGTATGGACCTAAAATCCAACCTGATGTCCATAGTGATGGATCTTCAACAATTCTAGGGACTGAATGGAAACTAATGGCTGCCTGGATACCATGGGAAAATAACACACACAAAAATCTAAAAACATGCAAAAACCTCAGATTGGCATTAAGGTAACAAGTTTTGTCTGCATGCGTAGCAGATTGTAATTGATGCTCTCTCCTTCAATCTAACTTTAGGAGAACTGGATTTGAGAATGAAGCTTATAAGCTGATTAGCGTTTATAGCTGTAAATTCAGCCTCTTTCTACTTGAGCCTGAACTCCACAGTTTAAAGTTTGGGTGACAAATGCCTCTGGAGTGCCGTTAAAAGTAAACATGAGATGGAAGAAAGAAAAAAAAAAACATGGATGGATGTACTGTAATGCACATGTATCCAGATAAAGCACTTGAAAATTACAGCAAAGGACTAGAGATATCCCTGTAAACCCCAAAATAGTCAATAGTCACAATAACGCAGTTAATGAAATAAAGCACATAATAAAGCAAACGGATGTAAAGAAAAAGCTTAAAGTTGAAGTGAATGCCGGTGAGGCAACAGTGTTGTAGTTCAGTCAAACACATTCAATGAAAACAACTGCCATGATTTAGAACAATTCAGCGCTGTAGAAACACATCCAGAGTGGACATTTCAAACTAAGAACAGCAAGCATTCACCTGAAGACACAAGCGATTTAAATGCAAAGGTTTTTGTTAGTTTTGTGCGTCGAGAAAAACAAAAACGCAAAAATGACGTGTATGCGACATAATATATGAATAGAATGAAAAAGGTTCTTCTATAGGCTGTATGGCTTTAGATTAAGGTTCCCTGCACCAAACATTTCCCTCCAAAGTGGGAGAATGTTTGCCCAAAAGATGCAATTGGTTTAAAAAGATAAAGTATGAAAATAGGGTTTCTTTTTTTGTTTGTCGAGAAATTAAAGTCTTTGGGATAATGTGAAGTAATCAGGGATTTTGTTTCTCTTGGTTTGAGGGTTGTTTTAATTTAAATTGGAGATTTTTGGTTTCCTTGTATTTGATCACATCCTTGAAGTTATGTTAAAGATCCATTCTGATATGAAAAATAAAACATCTGTGCAGAGCATGATGCATATTACCTCTGAGATCTGCTGTGCATTTACACAGTTACATGTATACCCAAGAGTGAATATGTTTAGAAATTCATTACTGCAACCTTCCTGCAGCCTACTTAAACGTCTCTGCAGAGCAGTTAAGGGTTAAATGAGCAACACACTTCCATTAAAAGAGAGCCTAATCAAACAGCATCTGGGAAGATGATATGGAAATATTCCCCAACAGTAGCGCATTAAGCAACCATTCACAGATGGAGAGAAACAGTTCTCCGGGCTTCTATAGCTGCACTTAATAAAACAGTTCAGAACCTCATAAATCCTATGCTGCATGTGAATATCACGGTCCTTTAAGCAGCTATAAAATGATTTGAAGATGGGGGAAAGTGTTACATGCCATTTGGCTGGTCACTTCTGGGTTTTAAACTATCCTTCTCTTTTTGACCATGTTCTTGTTGACATTTTCATTACAGCTCCCATATGCTGACATTTCCGACAGGAAATTCAATTTGGCCCAGACAGGGAAATGAGACGCTTTAAGGCTTGACCCGCCCATCTCTCAGCTGCAATTATCCTTTAAGAAATTGGGAAGCAGGAAGAGTGTCAGGAGCAAAGAAAGGGAGCAAAAACGCTTGCAAGTAGGCTCATGTTTGCATATTTATACATGTGGATTTACATGAGTGCATTTGTGCACAGACAAAATATCCTCTTACCCTCGCTATAGTAAGCATAGCGAGACATTAAAAAGGTGCTTAAGAGAAGAAGAGATTGAGAAAGGAGCCTGTGAGGTTCTTCTGCTCGTACCACTCAGCTGTAAGGTGTGCCTTCTGGATGTAAGCGGATCAGGAAGGATTCAACGGTCACTAACACCTAGAAAACTGGAGCAGTGACTCACTCAGCCTACTTCAGAGAAGGACTGTGTGCCAATGCTAAAGTTTGCTTTCCATGGTGAATGCTTTGGATGGCAAGAATGGAGAAACTACACTCTTTTTTTCTTTTTTTGCAGTAAAGTGATAATAGACTAATGTGAAATAATACTTGGGGCTTTACAATCTGATTGTTGTTGGCTGTGGCACACAAGATGTTTAAATGGATATGAATGAGCAAATCATCACATCAACAGCTTAAACGATTTGTGTTCCATTTCACTGAGGGGCGGTGGGACAAAGCCGTGCAATGTATTTTACATACTGTACAACTATATACAGTACAGTAGAGAATGACTTAAGCTATCAACAACACACTTGACTATGTTGTCGTGCCTGTTTATTTTAATGCCCGTGTTTCATTTTAACTTTGACTTTTGCATTGGTTTGCCTCAATGTGTTGCATGTTTACAAGATTACAGGACTTAAGTTTTAAAGGGTATTTTATAAATATAGGGTATCATCATTCATTTACATATTTTACACATCAATACTACTAAACACTTTTTTTTGTTGCCATGACATATCTAGTCTTAGATTTTAACAGGGTTGAGAGGCGTGGATGGATTCCCGTACAAATGTTCACTTGTCATGTGATAAGCTGAACAGTGATGTACAGCACACATGCTTCTTGTAATGGCCAGTAAAAAACTGAAGAATGCATATAGGCATGTGAAAGAAAGTGAGGATTAATTATTTTGATCCGATATATAAAAAGATTTCAACAATGAGGAGTGTGAAGGTGACTGTTAGATGGGCAGTTACTCATTACATCAAGATCGAGAGAAACATCTACTCTAACAACTCGACGAGCCCGAAACGTGACATGACAACAAGTGATTTAACTTCAGAAGACTTGGATGGGGAATCGAGCATGATCACCGACATCAAAACATGAGTGCTGCATCACTGCCTGTCTCACGAACTTTACTGTGGGTCCAAACTTGTCCCTTCCTATACAACAGAGGGGTTAAGTACACATAACTCCCTCCACAGCCATAAGACAAGGCCGCAGGTCTGTAAGTAGGACTATAAACTGTGGTTCTTTTACAAAGTGACTAAATACATCCAGATTTGAACCTACATCCCACAAACACTGACAACAAACTGATTGCAAACAGACATTAGTAACTCTCTAACAAAGATAAAAAAATGCACCAAGTGAATAGGTTTGACGTAAAATAAGGCCAAACATTTTAAAATAGCTAAACTCTAAATGTTTAAATATTTAGCAATTTCAAGTGAAATAATGAAAGGACTGTTTCAGTCAGATATTGGATTAAAAACAGGCAACGTCACCTCAAGTGCAATGCTCGAAAAAGAGGAATGGATTTAGGCAGTTTGCCTTGTTGATTTAATGTAGGATTAGAGGCCCAGCATGTTGCCAAGAAGGTAGCTTGAAAGACATGAAATAGAAAAGAAAAAAATTAAATATCATGAACAAACAAAAACCAACAACTATGCAGACATTAAAAAAAAGAAAAAAACAGTCTGACACCAAAGTGACAAAATGACATTGTCTGACACAAAAACAGTGCAAACCTTTGGTAATGCATAGCTCTTTCCTGAATGTCTCAGACTATCGACCGTAAACTCCACAACCTCTCAGATAACAGCTACTTCAATCCTGTCTAAAAAAAAACAAAGAGCAATGATAATAAACTAATGGCTCTTTTTTTTCCCCCAGACATCCTTTTTGTTTTTGTTTCTGGTGTTGCACAGCGTTAGCAGTTTTGGCTTGTTTGGTTTTTGAACCATAGAGATTATTATTTAGAGCAGTGAAACAGCCCTCTCTTTCCTCTAATTAGTGAAGACGGGCATGCAGCCTAACCCCTCCATATCCTGTCTGCCGTATCAAGGCAGAAAGGGTTCGTCCTCCTCCTCCTCCTCGTCTGCGCTGGGACCGGGGTCGCTCAGGCACCTCGTCAGCTTCTGCTGTTCTCGACCTCTGTCCGCCTCACCAGGCCTGTTAGGCCCACTCTGCCCTGAGGGAGGCTTCATCATCAGGCCCTGGTCCTCCTCCTGCTTCTCGGCCCGTCGGAACTCATCCATCAGGTTGACGGAGTCTGGAGACTGAGGAGAGGCCAGGTCCACATGGATGGTCGGCACGCTGTCCACCGCTGGCTTCATGCTGTAGGCTTGTGGGTCTACCGGAAGGACACGGGTGTAATGTCAGGGAGGTAGCTTTACCAAGGCTTGTAACAATGCATAATGTGATGTCAAAATGTAATAAATATTCACTTCATTATGTAATAACACCTGCATTATGTGCTAATCTGCCACATTTTGTAATAAAAACCTGAACGCAGTATGTAATACATTTCTCTGCATCTTTTTAATTAACTGTTACAAAATGTGGCAGGCGGTTCGTATAAAATGCGGGGAATTGTACTTTTTTTTTAATGAAAATGTAATATGGTGCATTATGTAATAACTAACCAAAATGTCTTGATCCATTTCTTACAACGTTGTCATGTTTTTTTAATGAAATTCTAGTGTGAATCACGGTGACTGAAAATATATTTTAAAAATATACTGTTTGATCAGTAGATTAGTATTACCTTTCATTGGTCAATACACATTACTAAGTTTATTACATATTGCATTCAAGGTTTTTATTACAAAATGCGGCAGGTTATTATACAATGCGGGTGTGATTACATAATGAAGTATAAATGTATTACAGTTTGACGTTTTATTATACACAATAATGTTTTTTATACACAATGCACTGTTATTACATAATGTATTGTTACAAGGCTGTAAAAAGGGATTAAATATTATTCCATCATTCCATCAGCATACGTGAAAATACCATGGACAAGGGCAGGAGAATGTGATCCACAAAGGTCAACAAAGCCACAAATGGACAATCACTGCACAAACTCCACAACAGCAGGCTTCAGGACCGTTCAAAAAGTTTCACAACACAACAATAATGCAAAGATATATAACACAACACATGCTGGACATAATTCCAATTTTAGTTTGAACTTACTATGAGAAACAAAAGCTGAAGTTCCAACATACATCATGATTGACTAATGTGCAAACGGCAGGGGTTTTTGTGCGGCTATAATTAATTTAAAATAAAAAAATCATTCCAGCGTTGCCTCGTCAATCATGTCATGACATCCCCCTTATTAGTGATGAATAATGAATGAATGTTAACAAGCAACGTAAATGACACATGCAGGTTAGAATCGCTGTCGGGTTAAAACTGAAAATGAATCTTCTCTACACTAACTACATACCTGGAGAGATTTTGTTCCCTCTCTGCTGCTGAGCAGGTTTGAAATCAGTACATCTGCCTAAAATAAAAACCACACACTGGTTTACATGCTGGCTGCCACATGCAAACATATTTCCACCAGTGGGGAAATATCTATTGCTGCAGCTGTGAAAAGTAGCAGTGTTTTCTACATTGTGTTTATTGTTCTGTGAGAGCTGCCCCGTGACCCTAACAAAATACAACGTGTGACGTAGTGAAATGTCCCCTATTGTTTCACGTGGTTCCTTTCAGTATGATGCTGGTAGCTATCGGGTGTTTGCATTTGGCTGTGGCTAAGATGGATGTTCTTACCTGAGGCCAGTCTGGCTCTACACATGGTAGGGGAGTCAGGTGGAGCAGCAGGCACCGTCAGGTAGTTATGCATGTCTTTTATCTGTAAGAAAAAAAAAATATATATATATATATTGTTTGTTTGTGGGATGATTTAGGCTTCTGCATAAAGTACACATTGAAATACACACTCCGCCCCATTTCATTGTTTGGGAAGCAATTCACCATTGATCAATCATTAAAATTATGTGTTGCTTTCTCTGCAGAAATCCTCTACAGTGGCTTCAAGCACATTCAGTTCAACCAAAATACGAGTCCATTTTCATTATGTAATTATAGGCTGATGAAATGGAAGTTTGGGGTTGGGCCACTCAGCTGTGCGAATAAATCAACCCCCATTTGTGTCGAGATAATTAATTTAAGAGACCGAAGGTGGACTCTAATTAGTAACACTAATTATAGTTTTGGCTGAGTCATTTAAATGTTGGTCGCCCACTATGAAATGAGAAGAGCTGCTCTTCATCTGTTGGTTTTTTTTGGAGTCTAATGTTTTTCTCCTGCTTCATGCGTTTCCTGCAATATAACTTCTACTTTGTTTTTGCATAACAGTCTCTGTTGCACACTGCTATGGTATTACAAAGGGCCTCTTTTAGCGTTGACTAATCAACAGAATGGGTTTTGTTTAATCATGCTGTGACCAAGTGTCAATAAGGTTTGACAAAGCAGACAGCTGGCTCAGACTGATTCTAGATTTTAGAGGCATCGCCTCCACCAAGACTGATAATCATACCTTCTTCTCCAGCTCAAACATCTTTTGCTTCTTGATGAGGAATTCATTGAAGCCATCCTCATATGGATCAGCCACCAGAGTATGTCTGTTGTAGGAGCGCAGCTGAACAAGAAAAGACAAATAAAACAACTCAGTTTAAGAGGACATTTAAATAATTCACAAATAAAAGTATGTGTAAGCAAGGTTTTCGCACAGTTTGTTTCTGCAGAAGTATAGATAATAAACACTTGTGCCATTTACTCAGGCTAAGGGGATCACAAGGGAACAATACTCAACTGGTATAAATCAACAACAAGTACTTTTCTGTTTGCCTACAGTCAAAGCTAGTGTTATTAGTTGGTTAATGATGAGTAGAGCTTCTGATGTAATTATAACTCTGTAACAATCAACACACTATAGTCTAATACCACTTTGTTTATCAGTGCAAATCCATATGGATAGTGATATGCTCTAATGCTCTCGGTAATACAAGATAATACATTTTTAGATGATAAGAATAAGATATACACAGGTAATGATCTGAGTCTAATTGTTCATATAGCAGTATTACCCTCTGTCGTGTCCTTTGAAGGTTACTCCTGAGGATCTTCCTGATCTCTTCTTCCCGGCCTTTAGTCATCTTGGGCAGAGCTTTCTCTTCAGGCTTGGCAGGAGGAGGCTTCTTGGGCTGGATGTTCCTGGCGAAAAAAAAAAAAACGCAGGATAAAGTTAGGGCTATCAGAGTTTGTGTAATACTGTTTTTGCTTTTGTCACGACACATGACAATCTGTTGTAATAATGATGAAACTGCTGAAGTCCCGATTCCCTTGGTATCTAATGATCAGATGACTGAGAGCAAGTTTCTAACTGTGTGGGCTGTCGTAACAGCTTGTGAAATTGAACAGTCGATGTACTAGCTACATAGCGGCTCACTCAACTGTAACACATCTTTCTCGGAGATTATATATATATATATATATATATATATATATATATATATATATATATATATATGAAATTAAATGATATGGAGAATTTACGTATGTCAATACTGTGGCGATATTATAGGGTTGACAATTGGTGCTTTAACAAAATATCTTCACAATGAGATTTAAGATAAATAATATTCAGTAATGTAGATGTAATGACTAGTTGGCTAAATGTAAAAATAATAAAAGAGCTTTAACAGTCAGGCAACACAGAAAATGACACCACTTTACTGTAATGCAGCCTTTAAAACCAGTAAAAGACAACACTTAACCCATTTATGATATTACCATTTCCAAAATCTAAGACGATATCTAGTCTCATATCACGATGTAATATAATATTGATACATTGCCCAGCCCTACCACAGAGTGTAGTGTAAGTAATGCAAAACAATATATGAAAATAAAACAGTTACTTCTATTTACAGCTTTGAAAGTCAGAAACTGGGCTCAAGAGGTCTGTTTTATCATGTTGGCCTGAATATTTTTTTCTTTGCATCAAAGTTAATGCAAATAAATGAGCATATACCATTGTGAAATTATTTATTTAACCAGTAAATACAAGGTTTTTTTTTTTTCCTTCAAACATTTAAATCGGCTGTGATCAATAGTTTTATTTTTATAATTAAAATGTATTAAATTACACTGTGAAAGATGTCGCAAGGTGAATTTACAGATAATTATCACACAAATCTGCAGCTCCTGCCAGCTAGTTTTGGAACTGTCTAGCAAGTTTCAGCTTATTGTTTAGGTGTCCTGCCCGCATTATTACTGTTTTGTTACTTACTTACAGTACTTTGCAGTGACTGCAGGTTAAAGGACTCATAAATTTGAGACACGTTGGTATTCTGAGTGTACTAACTGAAGACCAAGTGAGTACTTACTGCATGGAAACTGTGGAAGGCACAGCAGAAGGCAGGTTGACTCCCCCTCCGCTCTCCACCAGGTCGATGGCCTGTTTCATCTCCATCTTGTGGTAGAAGGCGATGAGCTGTGGCTCCTTGGAGCGTTCGCCTGCAATCAGGCACTTTTTCACGTACTTCTTGTTGAAGCGGTTCAGTCTGGGAGGAAAAATTAGTTACGGATGAAAATAGAGACAAAAGAAAAAAAAGACAGCCGTGTGTAAGAAGAAGACAGAGAGAGATGTGAGAGGTTTGACATATGGTGCACATTATAGGAAAATAAAAGAGGTTAAATGGCGGAACGAACTACAATAACTCCACATTTATAGCCTTAGTAAATGTGTATTCTTTGAAGGGCTGAATCAATTAGGAGATAATGACAGAAAATTAAATAATTACCATTTTGACGATGGATTAAAAAAACTAAAGTTACTAACTTTAACCTTTCCTCTTTGCCAAATATTTACTTGCTTTTTCTTAATTTGGTCTTGGGGTAACTTGTGATGAGCATTTGTCATCATGTTTAACAAATAATTTACCAGTAATGAAAAAATGCATACTTGTCCTTCCAGTGGTGGTGTCCATAGTGTCCACAAATGTCCTCAATTCCAGTCAGAAGGTGGTCGAGGAACTGGGGAGAAAAAAAAAACCTTTCAAAATGAGGTCGACAAAAAGACAACAAAAGTATTTTAATTTATTGTACAGACTTAGTTAGGCACAAAAATATCATATGCTTGTGAACAAACCTATATTTCATATATACAACTTTCTATACAACTTTTTTTTCCCAATGTAAAAATGTGACTGATCAGACAGTGTTTATTAGCAGTGGTAGGATGCCTGCTAATACCAGAGAAAACATACAGATGCATGTGTTGTTTCGGACTGCAGTCAGCCGCAGGTTGCCCTGGTGCTCTGACTAAGCCTGCAGATGACAGTCTGACAGGCAGTGTTACTATGGGAACAAGTCATTAAGCAGAGCCACAGAATTTACTTCTGCTTTGTCAGAAGAGACGGATCTATGTAAAGACTGCCTAGCGCTATGGAGGTGGGGGTGAAAAAGTCATCCTAAAAAGTGCCGTGCATGCGTGCGTGCGTGTGAGTGAGTGAGAAAGAGAGCGAGACATTGTGTTTAAGTTATATTTAACTAGATGGTAAAATGTTATGAAATGGGGAAAGAAAACAGTCAGTTATTTTGCTTGGATTGACATTGACTATGCTGTACCCTTATAGTACAGTAAATGAGTTGAACTACCACCCTGCAGCCAGTAGATGGAAGCAGCAGTCAAGATTTGATGATCAAATGGCCTTGGAGGGTTGTTACTGCAAAAGGACGTCACATTTGACATACAACTACAAGGGAATGTAAAATATTATTTGTTGTGCATTTCTCAATCCAGGGAATGGTATATAATATTAATGTTATAAGCCATATTTGTATTTCTGCAAATGTCTGTGGGATGAATAAATATATAAAAACAAGATAGGAAGTGAGAACAGGTAGCTCAGTGAAGGACCATTTCAAACCATTTAATTTATCAACTGCATACCAAAAGGCTCTGGGTGATTTATATGTATAAACCAAGAAGTCATCAGCTTCTGATGATGAAGGCTGGTGACGGTTGTAGGGGAAAAGTCTTACCTGGGTGTGGATTTCCTCGTTTATCGACCGCTTGGCCTCCTGTTTCTTCTTCACTGCCAGCAGCTCCACCAGGGGTTTGATAGTCATGCCCTGCCAGAAGGATGAGAAGAACAAAACATTATTCATTATTCACCTCCTGACCTTAGCTACAGGCAGAAATAGGCTCTAATCACCAACTCTGCAGGACGTAAGAATGAAATGGAAGGATAGCCCCTTGAGATGTAGCATCTCATTTTTGAGGGGGTCCTATGAACACAAATACATAATTATAAAAGATACAGACAGAACACAATATATACCAAACATAGAATACAAATACATACTGTATTTGTATATGTAGAACACATAAACCTCCATGCTCTGACCTGTAATGGTTTTACAATGCTAGTGTCATTCATCTAAGTCAAGCATAAGCTCAGTAGAACCACACAATAGCTGGCTACTTTCCTAAAAGCTTTGCAATCGGGTATGAACTATTACAACAGGTCTTGACACAGCAATTAACAACAAAAAAAAAAAAACATTGTTGTTGCTGTAAATCTCTCACCACTTTAGAGAAATGAGGTGTGAGAAGTTACAGATTGCAGCATTAAAGATCAACATCAAATCTGCTAATCCACGTCAAAGGGAACTCCTTCTCATTATCAGCAATTCAAAACGTCATCTTGTGTTTCCATTGTTCCCTGGACAAACATTCTTTCAAGTGTACAGGTAGGTAAGAGTAAGGCTGTTGTGTGTTTTTTCTCTGTTCTCGTGTCCTGATCCAGGTACTGCCCTCTCCTTCTGACTGGTCAGGCACACCTGCAGCACCTCAGCAATCAGCAGTGGCCCAGATAGCCGAGCAGAGTTGTGTCGCTGAGCTGGGTTGTGTAACTGGCTGTACCAGTGTTTAGTTTAACCGGTTTCACTTCCTTTCTCTTAGGGAAGTTGTTTTGTGTTGATTTACGTTTAAATAAACAGTTTAATAGTACAAATCTCTCTATTTCCTTTCTTTCTTTAAACTCCTGGCTTATTGTTAATTGTTGCTCTCCCTTTTCCCACTAGACACTACTTCTGGGATAATAAAGGCAAAGAGGTGTCTCTTGCAAAAACAAATTCAGGTTAATATTGTAATATTGTAAAAAGTGCTTTCCATGTCTTTATTTATTATAAAGCAGGATGAGCCCAAGTGCTATATAAATACTATAAAGTATCAAAACGCTTAATCCACAGAGAAATGCTTCCAGCTTGTATTCAGAAACAGTTTTTTTTAAACAAGCTGCAAGACTTCTGTACGGTTGTGAACACAACTATATTATAGTATAGGCGGAAATTGCACACTAGAGCGCTGATAGTCATTCCCCAGTTGTAATGACGATACCAACGCTGAGAGAGACATAGAGGGTGATATAGGTATGTTCAGACGGACAGTATGAGAAAAATGGGTTTTGAAACATTAAAGCATGTACACATGTTCTAATAGAAACCCAAAATACAAGTATGACCCTGAAAACTATTTTTTG
This sequence comes from Percina caprodes, assembly GCA_013375575.1. Lineage (NCBI taxonomy): Eukaryota > Metazoa > Chordata > Actinopteri > Perciformes > Percidae > Percina > Percina caprodes. The sequence continues at coordinate 2,488,457 of JABXJD010000014.1, forward strand.
GTGGCATTTTCGCCTTTAATCACCAGGACAGCATAAAAGGGGAGAGAGAGAGGGGGAAGACATGCAGGAAGATTACCGCAGGGCGGATTCAAACCCCGGACCACTTCGTTGAGGATTAAACCCCGCTATATAGGCACCTGCTCTACAAACTGAACTACCTGGGCGCCCCATAATATGGGACTCTTAAGAGAAATCCTGAACTGCTAAAATTGTCTGCGTAGACAGAGTGATGTATTTTCAAATACAAGTGTTATCTTTGTATCAGTATCCTGTTAGCATAGCTTTTCACTGAAATGATCGTAAACACAACTGATAAGTGCATACACAATCAAAAACTACTTTAAATGTGTGTACACACTGTATGTGTTTGTTCCTGTGTAAATGGTTGTAAAGCAACAATTGAGGTAGCTACAAGCACTCATCTCATGTTAATAAGCAAACCAACTTGGATGAAAAGTTTCAATAATTATTCGTTTCCTTTTTCATTCTGGCACCAAAATAGCGTTTTGTTGTGAATGTAATTTTTATTTTATATAGCTGAAAATACGTCTCAAACCTAACTCCATTGTAGTTTTACTTGAAAGATTCATGTGTGATCACAAGGTCAGCAATACACTGCCACATCCATGAATCAGTCTGTTTGGTTACCTTTGCATTATCCAGTAGGGTGTGTGTGTTTGCTTGTGCCTGTCTGTACCTGAAAACTCAAAGTGTCATTCTGTTTTTACATTACATTACATTACATTACATGTAATTTAGCCGACACTTTTATCCAAAGCGACTTACAATTGCTATATATGTCAGAGGTTGCACGCCTCTGGAGTAACTAGGGGTTAAGTGTCTTGCACAGGGACACATTGGTTGATGTATCGCAGTGGGAGCTTAAAATTAACATTTACAAATATGTATGCAATAACTGCCTGTCTGTCTTTATCTTGAATTTAAGGACTGTTTTTGTTTGTCATGTTGACATTAACTATGTGAGAAGATTCAGTAGGAATGTGTCTCTTCATATTTTGTATTCCTTCTGCATATGTTTTACATTTGATTAATGCATGGATTAGACCAGACCAACCTCTTGCCAACACAGGAGCGTTTCTTTCATGTTCAATCAGCATGACCAGAAATATTTACAACGTTTTACAACTGAATGGTTGCAAAGAAATATATGTTTAATCTGGTTTTGTTAGTGTTTTGGTCAGCGTGAATTCAAACAGTGATGGAAGTAGAAATTCATACTAGACTAGCTAGGCAAATATACTACAACCCACTACACACTTTTATTTGCAAATGAGTGGGTAACATTCAAAACATGAACATATACCCTGTCTCATACTTGGAACAGTGCACCAGAGGATTAACAGTAGTTTGATGCTTTCACTGTACGTAAAGGGCCTAAATGTAGAAATTTTGCGTAGTGCATTGACTGTGGTCATAACATCCCATAATAAGGCATGAGGTAGGCTAGCCAGGCTGAACGACACATTTTCTCCTTCTTAAGTCTGACCCAAACAGGACAACCTAAACTGGGTATTTGTACCTGAACAAAGACGGTGAAGAAGATAACGGTGATGATGGCAGTAAGGAACATCTCTCTCATTGGAAATTGCTCCTTTTTCAGCAGGAAGCCAAGGGAGAAGGCGATGGCACCCCGCATGCCACCGTAGGCCACAATGAACTGGTCCTTGGTCGTCAGTTTGACGATGCGGAACTTGTTGATCACACAGGTCAGACCAACCACACCTGGGAAGGACAATGTAATGAGAATGTAAGAGTTGAGGTTTGTCACTTTGTGTGTGTTACAAAACCTAGCTCAAAAAAGCCTCTCTGGACTTTTAAGATGCCAGTGCTTGCCAATAAGTTAAGAACATAACAAGAAATGATATGAAAGTCAAAATAATTTACTTTCGGTTACATGTTTAAGATTTTTCAATGTTCTTACACCTTCTTTCAAATAGCTTGCATTATATTTCATTATTTTAGAGAGAGAGAGAGAGAGAGAGAGAGAGAGAGAGAGAGAGAGAGAGAGAGAGAGAGAATACGTGTCCGATATGAATGGCCAAGCGCATGATCAGGCACGTATCTACGTTACGCGACACTTACGCGTTCTGTGTGTTCCAGCTGTGAATCTGCAATTTGAATTTAAAATCGTATAAAAGAAATAAAAAACAATTGCTGCCTGGAAGATTTTGAAAAAATCTAAACATTAAAGCATGCTTTGAATAGTAGTTAGCAGTACTGCAAAATATATGTGATTTATAGTAAAAGACATAAACGTGCAAAAACACTGCAATGACATTTACTGGCCAAACAAGAACACTTTCCACCACAAGATGTTGCATCATGTGACACAAGTAAGATGTGCAGGATTGTTGATTGCAACAATTCATTCACAGGCCGCATATTTGTGTTTGGGAAGTTTAATCAAAGCATCATCAGCTCTTGAGGTTGAGAATGTCTAATATGTTTGACACTTTGTTTTGTTTCTTTGCACTTTGAGCCCCTCTCTTTCCAGCCCTAATAACTCTAGTATGACAAATCATCAACAGAAGGACTTGTGACAGTCTGAAGTCAACACTGAAATCCTCAGCAGAGCTTCCTTTCAAACACCGACAGCTGTGTGATGAAACATGATGGCGACATTTACTCCTGTCAATTATTCCCAGTTCCCTTTTTTGAGTACAAGGTCTTTTTACATACATATACATCATTGTGTTAATTACAACTCCCTTCAAAGTGCACTATAATCCATTTATCTCCTTTGAAAAAAGAAATATTAGGCAACTTTATTTTTGCTGCACGTTTTGATTTGCATTCAAGTTCACTGACAAATCCATTAATCAAAGGCCCTTCAAGCTGAAGTCTGAAGTGACTGTTTCATGTAAAGATCTATGGATAAAAGCCAACAACAAAATCAAAGAGATCTTGTATGAATTAACCCCCCAAAAATGACTAACCTAACAACTCCGCTGCAGGTTAATAGTTTCCCCTTTACACAGCATTGCTACACACACCAGCATAGCACCATTGCATTTTTTTTTTGAAGAAGTTGTGAGATATGTGCAGTAGAGCTGACCTATGACCCGTGACACCAGACACAGAATGACAGTGACGGTGACGAACGTCCAGTTCCAGTGGTGAGGTCCGTCTACTGTGGCCACACCGAGAAAGATGAAGATTAGTGTCTCACTGACGCTGCTCCACATTTTTAAGAAGTACTTGATGGTGGTGTGGGACTTGTGGGATATGTTAGCCTCTACGTAGGGTCGCATCACTGCTCCACATGCTATTAACCTAGAAGGAGAAGAGGCAAATGTACACTCAGAGAGGAAAAAAATATATATATCTATAAATGTATATTATAGAAAACATTTTCCTAGATTCCATGTTTCCAAATCTGTTGTAAATGCTGGGATGTTTTTCATCCAAATTCAAACAATGTTAAGCGTATGATTAACATGAAGCAAAGTAAAATGAACTTATAAATATTAAAGTTCCACACTGATTTTGGAAACATGACAATATGACACCAACAAACATGTCTTCTTCCCTGTCTGGTGACCACTTCTCTATTGTATTCTGGTTTCATGCAAAGTTGTTTTTTCACCCTCCTCCATGTCAATATTGGTTTGGTTTTCAAGGCTTTAGGGAAATTATGAAAAGAATTAAGACCATTAGCTGTTCCACTTCTTCTTTTTAAACACCTCGACACAAATCTAATTTTTGATATGAGGTGCAAGAAGACAGCCAGAAGAGATTGTCCTTGAAACTACACATCTTTTCGACCCTGATTCAGAGGGGAGACTCAGTATATCATCCCCTCCTGTCTGCAACATCCATTACTCCCAGTACCTTCAACAGAAAATGTTGGGATGCCAATAAATCTGTGCTTGGTTAAGGTGACGTTGGATCAGATTAACCAATATACCACTGCCACAATCTACAGTTGAGTTACTGTTATAGGGCAATGACTGAAATAGATTTTTCTTGTAGTGGCAAGGTTCTATATAAACCATGACAACTCATCACAGAGGGAAGATCCAGATAATAAAAACATACGATACAAGGATGTCCCTGAAACAGTTTGAGTATTTCACAAATAGCAGAGGACACACATGACACAAAAACATTACTACTGTATGGAATAGATAAAATGTGACGTCTGAGTCGTAAAGATGTAAAACTTTAAATCTATACAGTACATTCTGAAAATTTGTAATTCTCTTTAAGTCTATCTATATGACCACCACCCAAACTAGGGCTGAGCAATATTGGAAATTTACTACAATTTTTTTAAGAGCAGTATTGCAATTGAATATGCAATTTTTTATAAAAAGGTTTCTTATCTTCTGTATTATTCAATATACACAAGCAATAAATCATTCTATAGTATGACTAACAACATTGGATACAGTCAACATATAAACTGCTCTTTCATGTTGTAGGTCAGGCCTATGTGTTAGACTGAAATGAGATGAATTGATGCATGAATTGATATGAATAACATTTATTTAGTGACTGAATTGTTAAAACCTTCAATCACTATAGAATATAATAACTTGTAATTTCGAGATATGTAAAAACGTAATATAATTATGACTTAAATAACTGAAAAAATAACAAAGCATTGATGTGAATGTTAATAAATGAAAAATAAATATAATTCTTACTGATCTCCAGTCAATCTGACTATTTTGATAACTTAAAGCCCAATTTTAACGTGAACATCTAAATTTAACTTATAAATACAATGTCAAAAACACCAGAGGCCCAGTGTAAACATTAATTTAAAACATAAATATGAATCTTACTCATCTCCAGTCAACAACGGTATTGTAACAAATTACACAAACTAAAGTATGGCTCCACCGCTCTAAAAATATTTAGATAACTGAAAGCCTTTTTGTAAACATATGTTGCTAACTAACCATTCCTGCTTCAGGGAGACTTTGTTTTGCCTCCAGGGCCGACATTGATGCTCACTCCGGGTTAACATCACATTACACAGCAGTTGAGAAGCAAGTAACGAGAACTTTACTCGTTCTTTATGAACTGCAGTATTTATTCATAGACAAACTAAAACCTATACTTTTACTACCGCTTGACAACTTCACTGCTAATGTCTTCTCTGCTCGGCTTGCCAACACCTGCCTGCTGAGCCCATCAACTCTCTCTCTCTCTCTCTTTCAATCAGACACTCACTACAAACACAGTATGCACTGTGTTACTATAAAATGTTAACATGATGATGTCTGAAGCCTTGGCCATTTGGGCGATTTGAAAATTGCCACAAAATTGTCACAATGCCAGTTTGAATTTGATTAATCGTTCAGCCCTACCACACACTTACGCCATGATACCAGAAAGGTGGAACATCTCAGCTGAAAGGTAGGCCATGTAGCTGTAAACAAAGACAAAAAGTGGCTCGATGACACGCGTGTGGGAGGTAAAGCGTGAGGTGAAGGCAGTCAGGATCCCATAGATAGCGCCCACTAGAATGCCACCCAGCGATACCACCAGGAAGGAGATGATCCCCAGGAAACCGTCCAGCACCGTCACTGTGCCAGCAGCCGAATACTCCTCAAAAAGATGGTATAGCACCTAGGAGACAGATGGTGTTGATTGAGGCATATGATAAAGAGAATGCTTAAACCTACAGTAATTACAACAAAAGGTAACAAAAGTCTGTTGCGAAAGGATAATCAAAACTGTAATGTATTTCCTGCACCATGTGGCTCTAGTGATTCTCTGATTCTGGACAAGGTCCAAATCAGTTTTCAAATGTTTTTTTCATTTTTTTAAAGAAAATTATTATTATTATTATTATTATATATGCATCACCCCAAAAATCCTGAACACCCATTAAATAAGGAATAATGATCCTACATTATTTATTTATGCATACATGTGTTTAGGGCCGGGGTGCATGTGTGTTGGAATTGGTGCGTTGCTGTCCTGGGTACTGAAATTGATAGATGGGCAGATGGAAAAACCTGGCACTTGGTTAGAGCTATCATCTAACATTACCAGCACCTAAACTGAGAGTTTGACCATGTGAGGGCTAGCATCTTGGCTGCAACTATCAGCATGCAAGATGTCGAGGTCAAGCGTCTGGAATAATTCCAAAGGAAACTGGCAGAAACGCCACAGAAATTCTCGCTCACCTAGCTATGATGCTAGCATTGTCTGTAATGTTATACTGTAGGTGGTTCCATTTGTGAAGAGGCCAGCTAACAGCTGGTGTGCTGTGAGTTAGGGTCAGGTCTAACTATAACATTATACAATTTTTTTTAATTCAATACACAACCTGACCTGATGATGACGACACTCAGTGACTGAGTTTTTAGCTGCTTTGCAAACTGCTGACCAAAACACCAAAGCTTTAATTTGGGTCTAAGTGAAGCCTTCTAGATTAAAAGGTTTCCAAACAACTTCAGTTTAACAGTAACATCATTAATGATATAGGAGTTTCTGAGGGCTACAACCAATGATTTACACCTCAGCATATCATATTCTGACAGAGAACTGCTTCTAGCCTACCAGTCTATCTTATTGGAGCACCGACAAAACAATAAATGCATTCTCTCATAACAGATGGAAGCTTAAAAGTCTGCTATCAGCCACATAATTCCTGTTTTGGTCACTTACCACAGTGACGGCATCGTTGAGCAGTGACTCGCCAAACACCAGGATGTGCAACAGTTCGTTGATGTGGATTTCCTCAAACACAGCTAGCACAGCAACAGGATCCACAGCTGAGATGATGGAACCAAAAAGCAGACAGGGCAGGATCTCTAGCTGGTGGAGTTCTGATGGATTGGCTGGCTGGATCTGACACACAGCATACAGCAGACCCCCGATGAAAAAGGCATTCCACAAGGTCCCAACAACAGCAAACATCAGGATTGTGCCCAGGTTCTCCATGAAAGGACGGATGGGCAGAAAGTAGCCAGCATCCAGAATGATGGGCGGCAGCAGGCAGAGGAAAAACAATTGGGAGTCCAGAACTGGGGGGACCTTTTCTCCAGCTAGTTTGATAAGCCCCCCCACCAGCAGACCCACCGTAATCAACAGGCAGCTTTCTGGCACAATACCAGGCAGACGAGGAATCATGTGGAACCCTGGGAAAATGGAGGGAAAAAAGATTAGAGGCAATGGCATGGAGGGAAACAAAGAACAAAAATTAGGGAGCAATAGAATCACACCAACCGCAACGTCAGTATCAGGCCAGGGACGTAAAGTGGGTTGGACCCTTCATTACTTTCTACTCCTCTCCTTTTGGCATCCTCGCTCCAACCCTACCCATCTTTAAACTCAGCCTTCATTTTGATCCCAACTACACACCTGTAAAGTTTCATGACTGCATCCTGCACAGAGACAAATTCAAAAACTAGCTTGTCAGGAAAGAAGCTAAATAATGCTCCAAATCTAGGCTAAATTATGGCAATGGTAAAACTAGCATGGCTAGATTTTCAAAGGGGTACCTCAAGATGAAGGAAAATGTTTTATGGGTTCCCACAAGTCTCCCGTTTACAGACATGCACACTTTCTGCTAATCTCATGAATAGCCTTGCAGTTTTACTCATGTAGTATAATTGTATAAATGTGTTTTTTTTCACCCATTAAAAAATGGTGTATTTATGGGAATATTTCTGGGGTCTGGAAAATTGCATGAATTGGGTATATACTGGAAAGCTGAATGAAAGTATTTAATAAATACATGTGTGATGATGTTAGTCCCCATAGTAGCCATTTAAAAGAGTGAGACAATTTTCTGAAACTTGTCATGTGTCACTGTATAAAATGACCTGTTGCAACCTCTAGGATAAGCAAAGCCTCATGAGGTTTGCAATCCCCAAACTAGAGAATTGGGACATTCAGAGGATGTATGTATGTCCTAGGTATATTTAACACAAGGGGGTTTCTCTGCAGTTTCCAGAACAAAACTGCTTGCCATTTAATCACAGAAAGAAATGCAATTCTTGCAGAAATATCCAAATGTCGAAAGCTTTTGATACCAAATCACAGCATGGATTTTCCCATGTTCCTCAAGGTTCTGGTGTCTTAATGGGGTATTGGTGGTTTGGGAGAAAGTTTTATCAATTCTTAAGTGGTAAAAAAATTGTTAAATTGTGCACCAAATCTGTAACAAATAGTATTACCCCAAAAAGTGCTGCAACAACATAGAAGACAGTGAACATGAGAATGTCCATCTTAAAACTTACAGTATATCATAAAGTACTAAGCCCTTATACATGATCACACACACACACACACACACACACACACACACACACACACACACACACACACACACACACACACACACACACACACACACACACACACACACACACACACACACACACACACACACACACACACACTAAGCAACGTGATCTGCAAACCAAAAGCATCTACTTTTTAAAGTAAGACCTCGAGGGGCCTTGTGCTCTACCTTTCTGAGCTTTTGGTTGCACTGCTATACACAGGAGAAATTAACATCCTCTGTAAACAGCTGACTAAATATGAGGGTCGTTACTAAATGAAACTGAGTAAGTCCTAGAAGACAGTATTTAACTAACATACAGTATCTAAGAACTACCATTCTCATGGTGTATGTTAATTCTAATAATTGAGATTAACAGCATGAGCATGGAAAATACTGAGAATTTAATGTTTTTTACAACTTCATTAAAATAAACAACTGGACTAGAAACACATGCTTATTTTCATCAATGCCAGTGGTAGACAGGGTTTCACAAATCCATACACCCAAACACTTACACCTGGGAGGGGCCTGGTTATACAAACTGTATCTGCTGTTAGGACCTGAGCAGCCGAAGAGAGAACTTCTGCAGGGATAAACGCTAATATGTGTAAGCAATGGCCGCACGGGCCACCAAGCCCTTTTGGTACCCTAAATATAAATTGTGGTCGACTAGCGGGGCCAGCTTATTTGTTTGATAAATAGATCAGACCTGCATGTCACGCACACTAGCAACAAACTGTGTATCCAAGACAATTAAATCGGTGTAAATTACGTTAGATCACACACAGACTTCTGTAGTAGATTAGTGTTACGTTTCCAGTGTTGCGGCTCCAACCCGTAGTTAGTTGGGACGGATGGACGCCTTGTTTCTTTAGACTAACTATATTAGCTTTAGCCTGGCTGGTAGCAGCTTTCTGCGAGGGAAAATGGCCGGGAGACATTGTGATTATGTTGCATTAATCAGGTGATTTAGTTTTTATTTGCAGCGAACATAAAACACAGACTACTGTAGCTTCACTGACTACCCATTGAAAACTATGCGCATCACTGTGTCAGCGGCAGCTGCTGCCTACGGTACTTTTCTACACATGGAGAGCCTCACTTCCCATGACAATAAGCCCCGTCGGACTAACGTCACATACACACGCTGCCCACATTGCTACCTGTCTTAAAGGGGGATGGTCGGACGGTAATAATCATGTAAAAGGAGAACTTTCTACAGTATCAAGCAGCAAAAAAGGATTAGCGTCAACATCGCAAAATCCTGCAATGTGACTATCGCGCACATCGCGATGTCGATGCTAAAACCCAATATCGTTCAGCCCTACTTTTCAGTTATTATATTTCAACATAGGATGAATCTTAAATCTATCATAGCATGACAGCAAACTAACATTTGCGAAAATGTATTTTAGGGATGGAAAATACCTAAACTCTTCGAACGACGAAGGTCTGAAAAGGGAGCCATTTACAAAACAACTTTAATAAAAAAATGGGCAGTGTAGTCCTTGAGGAAAGGGAAATCAAGTTATGACTGGATGGACTAAACGCATTACTGCTGGAGCCTTGTGCAGTGACACTCAACACTGAATCCAAGAATGACACTCTAAATGACCCATTATCATTCATGAATGACCAGGAGCACCAAGTGAAGACTGCACATGCTGTACAAACAGGAAGAGAATGAGACAAAAAACCATTTCAGCATCAATACGGACCTTTCTACATGTAAAAACTCTACACACATTTACAACTGGACTAAAGGCTCTGTGAAACAAACCTGAAATGTCCAACCTAGACCACGTAATGACTGTTAACACATTCTTAAATTTCTCTATGACTCCAATTAAGAGCTTCAATGCTCATCAAGAGATGAGCCATACCACAGAAAAAAAGATACGTGAAAATGAGAGCAGTGAACCTCTAAAAACCATTAATGGCACACAACTACAGTGCTGTCGAGACATATAAGAGATATGCAGTAAGTGTACTCAATAGAAGAAAAGAAAACACGCAGCAAGGTTAATGAAAAGTCAGCAAAGGGTAACGGTCACTTCTGAATGTGTACCCAGTGTCAGTACCGCCTGGTACCTGCTAAATACGATTCCCAAAGCTAGGAACCACGCCCTGTTGCTAGGTGACTAATTGTATACTGCTGGCAGCCAAACCTGCTGGACCAAGCAAGGACAAAAGAGAGACAATATTTAAACAGTTGCCTTGTTAAAGGTGATTGATGATACGTTCATTTAATTCTTTACTTTAAAAAAAAATAAATAAAAAAAATAAAAAAAATCAAGATTTTAAACTAAAGAAACACATTTATTTCAGAGCGGTGTAGGCCTTGTTCCTGACAACAGTGCTGTGTGAAAAAATAAGCTTTTGTGAGTCATTGTTTGACTGTTTAATGCAGACTATTGTGTTCAAGTTGCTTGTGCAGTGTTGGTTTAAACAATTAATAATGGCCTGCTGATGGTATATTTCAGTATGGAAGTACTGAAATATTTCAGTATTAAAATGGAAAGAAGGCAACCAGTTAGAATGATTTGGGTGTAGACGGAAAGAAAAGGACAAGTTAACATTAGTACAAACACTGTACACAATACCAGTAAATACACCTTTGAGGTTGTTATGTTACTGACAAGAAATGGTTTAGTTTTGTGGTGATGACAATATTTTAGATTTTAGAATTGCAACCACTAAACGCTAGAATGTCCTTCACCTATGACACCTTAAATGATGATTACTTCTTACAACCTGTGACGCATGCTCAGAATGGAGAACTATCAAACTAATCAACATGTATTATTGCTTAAACTATCTATGCTGTTTTGAGTGAGATACAGGTTTCTGAATGTTCTGTCTCTGGGTGAGCTGTTTAAAATCTGCACCGCTTTCTACGTCACTAGCCAAGACGAGGTGGCTAACCGTAGCACATGCTAGCGCTTGCATGCTAGCTCGTTCTCAATGGCAAAACATTGCTACAACACACACTAGTTCACCATAATCTACAAAAGAACTACTTACATGTCCCTGTTGTGCAGGTATTCCACAAGTGCCCCTTGTTTAGAAGAAGTCTCTCAGCTAATCCTGCCTTGTACTGACCAAAGTTGTAGGAAGAGTTATCTAGCTGATGTGATCTTACCTAGCTACTGCGCATGTGCGACTCCCAACAAAGATAGTATAGAAGTGAGATGTCTCACTCTGTAGCTAAAACAGACACCTAAACAAACAGGGTGAAAACTGGATCTGCAGCAATGTGCAGTACAACAAATAAATGTTTTTTTTTGAAAATTAAACCATGTAAACCTATTCTGGTACAACCTCAAAATACAGTTATGAACCTGAAAATGAGCATAATAAGGGCGCTTTAAGGCTATTTACTTAAATATTTTGGATATTGACAATATATGGAGATATATTAAATATGAGGCAAAGATATCTAGGGTATTTCTAAGATTAGGGGCATGTACTCTAAATGTTTAATGTAAACCTAACTGCGTTAAGCCATAACCTAAATAACACAAACAAGATAAGATGTGTAAGCCTGTGACATATTTACGCAAGCTTTAGGGTGGTTTCTAATGATATGCCTGACATCTTTCCCACACAGGCTTTATCAATAAGGATAATATTATGACCCATATCTCTTAAAAGGTTTTGCCAAATCTTGTAACTTTGGACTCAACAACAACAACAAATACATTATTTAAACATTCAAAAAGTTAAACTCAAGAATGATTATACAGGTGGTCTATGGGTCAACCCAGCGATACAGATAATGTCTCCTAAAAAGGTGATCATCAATTGTTTACTGCAGATTAAGCAATCCTTTAAGGAATGGGCAGGCCCCTTCAAGAACGGTTTACTCTGCAAACAAACAATCTAAACAAGTGTAGGCCGCATTCCTGAAAAAGCACTAATACATAGACATATTAGATCTTAGAAAATTAAACCACTGTAAAGTTTACAAATTCAACAACAAACTGTGGAACTAGATTTAAGATTACAGTCTTGTCTGGTAATCACAAGGTTAAAAAACTAACATAGCTTTGAAGGTCCTCAGGTGTAAGAGTCATAAATAACTATAATAAGGAAATGGGCAAACTAATAAACCAACAAAACCTGACTTTTACCTCGAGGTTTATTGAAGAAAACCTGAGGCCTGCACTATGAAGCAAGATTTGCCATTAACGAGATAACTTCAGGTTCAACCCAGGGTTTTCTGTGTCACGACAGTGGATCACGTGTTATCGGGTTCAATCGCCGTGGTAACTTACGCTGAACATCTAACCTGGTCTGGAGCAGGTTATGTTGGAGATTAGAGATCAACCCCTGTAAAAGCAGCGCCTACTAACCAACCAATACTCGATTGATAACGATTTCACAGTTCTTAGAAGATCCGGAGGAGCCAGAGACTGAATGTGTTGCGCTCAGTGAGTAAAAAAAAAAAATGAAAAAGTTTAGTGTGCGGAGAGAGAGGTGCGCTCTTAAAAGTAAAACATTTAGAGACCGACAACCCCGTTAATATTCCCCGATGGGTATCTTTATGAAAGATACAGATTATCAGTGGAGGGAATTACGCATCGTTGTCAGTTTGTTAAGCCGGGTGTTGCCAGTGCGCACATCCTGTATTGCATTTTGCCTGTGTTCTTCATATTTATGTAGAATTATAGTTTGCTCTTATGTAAAATACGTGGCTCAGGTAGATGTTTGCGATTGGTCATGCTGTGCAAACACCGACTCTTATGTGAACGTGCGCGTCTCTAGATTGGGAAACCCTAGATTGATTGAACTAGTTGTTAACCACCGTCGTGACACTGCAGTGCAGGACTGCGTAACTGAAAGAAATCCAGGGCATGTTCATCTTGATTCGTAGTACAGGCCTCAGCTCCCAACCAGGTTAAGTTAACAGACTCAGTTACCATAGTAACTGACTCTGAGGTTAAGTTACCTCTCTTTCTGAAACAGGCTGGAGAGACCCCTCTCTCGCTCAGGTTTGATTAACCTCCCTTTCTGAAACAGAAAACCCAGAGTTTAACAAACTCAGTTTTCACTAAAGCTGCTTTCTGAAACGGACCCCTGGAACTGTGTGTACACACGCTGTCCCAGTTATCACTTCCTGCTGTCTAAATAAACAACAAAAACACAAAATAACACCTGACTGTTGAAAAAATATCTGTATTTCTTCTTACAGAGGAATGCTTGAATAGCTTTCACTTCTAGACGTATGCAGTGCAATTGCAATTATCATTTTGTGCTGTTCCTGTAATTTCAAACATTACAACTCTTAATAATAAACAAAGCTTGAGTTCAATTATTTATTTTCACTGCAAAAACAATCTTGACAACAGCGGTAATAAAACTGCAGCACTGCTAGGAACATGACTATTAAATCACTTTAAGTATAGCATTGTCTGAATTGGTTCATGAATGTCAATCATTATCTGCAACACCCTCACCATAAAGTAAGGTTCTAGCCACCAAACATGTTTTCATATTTCTCATTCATGTTGAAAAGATCCATATCACTTTCAACGAGTGCCAAGTAACACAAACCTTCTCTTCAAATCAATAGGCCAGTTGTGAATTATAAATAGAAGGTGAGACTAACTGAACTTGAACATGTTACAAGGAGTTTTGCTGAAAGGAGGGAAACACTTGAACCAAGCAGGTTCACATATTATCAGATCTGATCAAACAAAAGCGTTAATGTGAAAGTCGGAGCCTGAAAGTCATTACAACCTACTAAAATATTAAATCATTCTTGGTTATAACACAACTACATTTTCGGAGCCGATTAGAGCTTTTTAATCATAGGTTGATAAAGAACGATTATTTATGCACGACACAGGTCTGTAGCCTAATTACAGGAGCCATAACAGAGGATGTTTCATAAAAATAAGGACCTTGACACCTAGTCTTACTTTAACACTTTTAGAGCATATTCTCCGTGAAATTATATCCCGAGTTTTCATTTGTATAGTTTTTGCGCTGGGTATAATCAATACAAAAAAAGCAAAAAAATGTTAAGAAGGCAGGTACCATGCCCACTGACAGGGTTTCTTGAGAAGTAAATGGATTGTGGGTTTGCTTTTAGGCTTGTAAGATATAAGGACCATAAACGTGAATCAGACATTGCCAAGGCAATGTAGCCAGTGTAGCAGCCACATTGAATTACTCACAGCCCATTCAGCCATCCTGGGATAATCAGAGACTTAAGGTCAACAATGTTTGCTGCTGTCAGTGCACACACTTATCCTGGCTCATTTCTTTTCAGCCTCCATTTTGCTACCTGCACTTTCATCATGCATTTCCCTCTCTCTCCTTATCCTAATCTCTCATTTTCATTCCATGCCCTTGAACTGCTCTTAACAGATAGTCACCCAAGCCAGGTGGTCCCTCGCTGCCTGTCCTCTCCGCAGAGACACTGGGCTTCTTGCCCAGACAGTAAGGCAGGTAGTATCCTCCCTGGCTACAGGGTTCTGCTCAGTCAAGCCCCTGATGTTGCAGGCAACTAACAAGCTGCTGGCTTTTGGAAAACGATAGCAGGGGACAATGCAGTGTTTTGTGAAAAGCACAACCCAAGAAGGCATTGATGATAGAGGGAGAAGCAGGACAGTATATAGAAGGAAAGAAAAGAGCACCATGAGTGGAGAAAGGAAGAGGAATAAATGGGTGAGGGCACAGAAGACACAAAGCGACAGTGGAAAATTAGGAGCTGGACAGAAGTATTTCATTGTGTCACAGTTGGGATTGGGAACAATCATAAAAGTACACTTTGGCAGGCTTTAGCGCACAACAACGTAGTAGCAGGAGGTTCCCCTGTGTTGAAAACTTGCCAAATAGTTGCTGTACTTAGTCATCACTGTCTCACGAAGTAAGGACAGAACTAGCAAAATACCCTCTCCACATGAGGCTGACAGATCTGATGAGTAATCTCCATGGCCAGCAATATAGATTTTCCCTCTGAGTCACCATCTCAATTGAGCTATTCTACCTTAATTTGTTAAATCAGTGAAGTCTTTATTTGGTATGCAGAATACAGACACAGGGTGGATTGGTGGTCAGAGATTATCCAGCAAAAGTAAATTTGATTGATGGGTTTAATGTTTTTGTCAATTACTATGAGCCCATCAATAGCTATATGTGCATGTGCAGTAACAGGCTTGTAACCTGAACCAAATAATTTACATGTCAGTTGAATAAGCTATGCTATCTCTGCTGGAGTTATCTGAGCCCATTACTCTCTTCAATAATGTAATTCTGATTCAAAGAGCAGTCTGGTAAAAAAAGACTATACCGTTATGTTTCAATATGCTGCTAACTACATCAACAACTAGCTAGCTATGTGCCAAGTAACCTGCAATGACTACACCTGTTAGCCAACTCTATAACCTAACCCTTAGCTAGCACTTCCTGGAAGGATAAATAACGTGCGTGAAGTTCACATGATACTCACCCAATTTCATTACCGAAGCCAGCAGCACCCATAGTGAGATTTCAAAGGGAGTCTGTATGTGATGGTAGTCGAGGTCGAGCACAGGGAATGCCTTTTTGGTGTGGTTATACTTTTCGTCCTCCACTTTGTGGTTGTCCACATTTTTCTGGTGGCTGATATCCGGAGAGCTGGCAGCTCCGAGAGGAAGCACAGAGCCCTCCAGTAGCACCAAAACCATCAGGAGGAGCAGTCCCCGCTCTGGTATACTCTTACCGATGCCAGTCGGACTGTGTGAACCTGTCCTCGAAGGCATGTTGTTAAACAAAAAAAAAGGCAATGTAATTTGAAAAGAAATGAGTTAGTAAAATTCCGCTTGAAAACCAAGCAAGTTCAAGGAAGTTCGTTATGTCAACGTAACTCTTCAACCGTCGAACATTCTAAATGACTTTAACAGTCGGGTCAACTAGCTTAAACCGAACCAAACTAAACATACATTCTGCCAGTTACCGACCGTTAGCTAGCTTGACTTCAGAGTTGTTGCTTAGCCAGGTAAACAGCCGCACCGCCACAGGCCGTTTTAAGAAAGCCGTAAACGCCAAGATGCTGGACACGGTTTCTTTTTACAACAGCTGAGACGAATGTAGAGAGCAAACCTAGCCTATTCGGGGTTTTGTCTTTTTTACAGCGGTGTTTAACAAGTTTCTGTGTCAGTGGCTATCAATGTCCTCCTTGGTGAAATATGTCAGTGTTGATGCTGGAGGCACATCGGCATCCCCTTCCACGCCTCTTCTTCCCTCTGATTGCCCAAGGTACACGTCCGTGAGGCGGCGGTGCTGAGATACTGACCTTGAAGAAAAGCCACACTGCTGCCACATTGCATTTTTTTCCGTGCACTTTATAGTTCAACTTTTTGATATTAATGTCCGTGTATGCGTCATTGCCATCGTGTTCGCAGGAGGACAAGACCTTGGATGCGGACTGAGCCCAGACGGTGGATAGGGGGAAGACTTGGGGCGTGCTGCTCTCTGCGCCGGCTTCCGACGCTTTTCCCGTGCTGTCAAACCAAGTGGCGACTGCTCCTGTCTGCGATGGTGTTTCGCTTCATACAACCTTCAAAACACACACCCTTTCGCGGAGGTTTGGGGAAGGGTAGGAGGAGTAGCGTGGCAGGGAAGGGGAGGGGAGGGGGATGTCCGACTATAGTGACACCTATAGGAATGGAGGTTTAGGTATCTCGTGCTATAATAGGCTATATCAATGGTCTCATGGGTAAGAAAACAAATAGCATCTCCATAACTACTGAGACTGTTCATGAATGGGACATGCTTTGTCTGTGTAATCTAAGTAGGCCTACTAATAAAAGAAGTAATCTGATACTGTTCTACTCTCATAGAAATGTTGCTATCTATGTTATACGGGGAGGTCAAAGGTCAGGGTCAATTACAGCCCAGAAAGCATAGTATTTCTTTCTCAAGAAAACACAACTTGAATTCTGTAGATGCTCGCTGTCATCAAAGCTTAAACATCATAAATCACTACACCACCCTGATTGTTTCAGTTGGTGTGACTGCTCTACTGAAAACCTTTAGGCCTACTTGTTGGTTGACTGTATGCATCCATTTACATAAGTGTCATTATAATGACTATTATCCATCCCTCAGATAGCCTTATCAGTACACTGTTTGGTTTCTGGTGTGTAGGCGTAGCCATGGGAGTGGCCTTTTAAAAGTTCAGACTTATGTCTCAACATAGGCTTCTAGTGAATTTCCAATCACACCTCCCAGATGAGTCACACATACATCCTCATTTAACAAAGTAATTGACTTAAAGGGGAGCTAGGCAGTTTTGACCATTTCTTCACTGTTTGTTTTCTTGCTTTTTGCTCGCAGGTTTCTCTATATTGCTCCCCCTACATCTTTGGATATTTGCCAGCTCCTGTGTACTTGTGTCGGACTCCTCACTCGGTCAATCTGCCGTTTCCTCGTTCTCTGTTCCTCCGACAATGCTTTCCGAGCTTTCTGTTTCTTTTTTCTTTGCGACTAACATTTGTACTCGACCAGAGCCGGTCTGACTCGACTCTCATCGGGTATGACATGTTATGCCAAAAAAGCTGTTTTACAAGAGTTGCTTGTGTTGAAGTGCACTACAGACTTATCAAACCAGTAATGTGAGCAGAGAGCCAGCACAAGGGCAGCCCAAAGTAGGCACACGTGTATAAAGTAGAACTGCAATAGGTATTCTATTAAGCAATTTGTCAATTTAAAGAAAATTATTTCAAGAAGTCCTTTTTCATGCAAAAATGCCAAACATTTCCTGGTTTCAGCTTCTCAAATGTAAGGATTTGCTGCTTTTCTTTGTCATGTATGAATGTAAATGGGATACCTTTGATTTTTAGACTGACTGTGATAAGCATTTTAACTTTTTAACTTTTTATTTGGACATTTTATAGACTAAAAGATAACATAAATGATAATAAAAATTGCATCTCTAGTATAAAGATCAGTTTTTGCACGCTTTTCCTTAACCCCATTTATAATCCAGACAACCGAAAACATAAAATGACAGTAGTAACTGTTGAGAAGCATTTCCACCTATGTATTCTAAACTGCCCAGAGTCCCCAACAATTAGGTATGGAAGACCAGAAATAAAGAGACACATGGGTTGATTATAGTTTTGTGCTCCGATTGCTGCTTTTTGGACTTTTTTATAGAAAAGATTGGCCAGTGAAAACAATACTAAAGACACTAATTGTTCTGAGGCAAAACTGCTAAACAAATATGGATTAGATAATGTCTAGTCTCTCAGAATGATCCGGGGTGAAGCATTGACAAGGTATGGTCAGTGTTGATAACAGTGTTCTGCGCAACACACATTCATTTAAACATAGACAGAGTCAGAGTTCAGGTGACAAACTGTCTATGTTGTTAGTCATTTCTGTCTATGTCTTTATCGCTTTTAATGACTGTAAGGTGTTTCAAGTTTTACAGCCTCCTATTGCTGTTGGGCCATATAGTTGTCGGGACACTACTGTACTGCATGGTGATCAGGGGAAACACAGAATACCCCTTAATTGTATATATCAGCTCTTTACAATATGCATTGATAAAATAAGATAAAAGACTTTATTGTGCCAAAGGAAATTTGTCTTCGACACAAAAAGGATCTTTATAGTAAATTGTCTTTGCCATTAGTAGACAATACTATGTACGGCAGTCAACCTTTAGAGACTTCAGAATGCTACTGCAAGAGAAAGCAAAATGTCTCTTAAATGATTAAATATGTATTCCTGATTTTATTTTTTGTGTTTAAGCCCTGTCGTACAACCATTTTCAATATTCACAGATGACATTTTGAACTACATCCACTACATCCATAGTTTTGCCTGCTTTATCCAGGACTTCAAATGTTTGTATATGTTTTGTTGGTGATTAAATCCTCAAGCTGATCACTCCTGTCTGGCTATCTCTGCATTTGGGTCCTACTATTCTTTGAGCCTTGACAGTTACCGGGTCCTGCTTTGCATGCTGGCTCACTATCACACCACCATGGTTCACTGGAAAACTTGAATACAACAGAACCATTGTTGATGGTATAAGTATAGTAACACCTACTAAATGTTCCGTTCTATTTAGTTGTGAGTAATACATCCATTTCCTTTGTGCACAGCCTTGTTTTACAATAAAAAATAAAACAAAAGATATATATATATATATATATATATATATATATATATATATATATATATATATATATATATATATATATATATATATATATATATAACAACAGGCCACTTTGTTAGAGTGGGTTAGTTAAAGTAAAGTCTTTGAACTTTATTTTCTTTTTAAAGATTATTTTTTGGGGGCATTTCTGCCTTTATTGGGACAGTTTAGATATGAGAGGGGGGATAAATGCCGAAAACTGCCAAAGGTCGGATTCAAACCAAGGCCTCTACGTTGACGAACAAACCTCTATACATGGGCGCATGCTCTACTAACTGATCCGCCCGGGCGCCCAAGTCTTTGAACTTTTGTTACCATCTCTGTGTACTCAGCAAATGACAACTGATATTTTAACACTTTTGTTTAGTCAGCCTAGGTTGGCCATTTTGCTGACCCACAGATATAAGCTGCCTATGCCTAATGTTTGTTCTAGTTAGTTATTCTGATGTTGCTACTGATAATGTCCCTTTTTCTCTTGTCTGTTTATTATGGTATTGTGTGTGTTGTTACGCTTGTATATTGTCTTGGTGTTTCTTACTCAAGATATAGATAATTGTCTCATAATAAATAAAGGCCAAAAGTCTTTCATAATAAATAATGACCAAAGGTCTCTTCCTTTCTCTCTCATAAGGATGCAGAGCAACTATTTCAGAGATGTTTCCTCTTTAATTTCCGTCTATTCATTAGTAGGGTTACTGCTGCACTTTCACACATCTTTTCACACAATCATTTGCAACAGAACATTCATTTACAAACCAATTTGTAAATTAACCTCCATACAGAAACAGGTGGTAACCTCAGTAAAGTTGGAACACATAAATGCATGAACTACACACCCTCCTTCAGCTCTGTTGTGGTAAGGTTTTGATGCCAAGAGCTTTGCTGTAAGAATCTAGATTTTTAACGCATGATTACAAATGGCATCAAACCCTTAGAGAAAATAATAGGAGGCATGGTGCTGTGGTTAGCGCATATGAGTGAAATTACTCAGGAGGACAGAGTTAAACACATGCCTGGCATATCATGCTGTGACTACTTATGGCAAAATAGAATATGTGCTTAAAAGCCACATGAACCAGAAGCCCTGGGTCAATGCTGTAGTCAAGGCCACTTAGCACCCTACTGCTGAAGCCAAAAATTCAGATTTGATCAAAAATAAATGGTACTCTACTAAAAAAAAAATCCCCAGCCTGAAGAAAAAGGAGCTGCATGTTAAAAGCTTTATATCCATCCAACAGCATGCAAAAACAGTTCTATTGAACCCTATAACCAAGCCTGCAGGCTAAAGTGTATTTGCCTTTGCTTTTGCAAGGCTTTCTTTCATATTCCTGAAGCTAAAGAAAGTCCAGTCTCAGTAACAGAAGTCTGAACTGTGCAATTACACAATTTCAGATGGTAAAAGTCTACGAGCTCACCCTGACTCCAACACTTTGAAGTTTCTATTTTCTGCGTTTATCTGCATAGAGTGTGTACTATGTCTTCTACCACAAACCACACACTGTGAAACAAAACAAAGCCAGGCAGCATTTAACCTACAGCCCTTTTTTTATTTTTTTTTATTTTTTTTTACTATTTCCAATGGATTTAAAAACAAGGTCTTTTTGTCTTTGTTTGTTTGCCTATATGTTTGTTTCATGTGGAAAAAGTGAGTAATATGAAAAACATTTGACATTTTAGAGGATACTTTTTTTTCTCACTTTTATTCAGATACACACAACACAACCAGGTAACATCAGGCTAAATGGCACCTTCAATCTTTACATGTATGCTGGTTACCATGGTGCATGTTAACAGAACAGAAGCTGATCCTGGCTGTACTGTATAAACATGGCTTCTCATCAGAGGCTAGCCGCAGGATCCAGAGCTGTCAACTTCTGGTTGATGATGACCCAACAGGAGTTGGAGGTGAAACTTGTAAAAACAAATCAGATAGTGACATGACCCGACCTGGTAGAAGTTCTGTAAAAGATGACGAGTTCTTACATCATGTCTGTCAGCACTCAGCAGGGACAGATGCAAAATATTTTGATAGTTTTATAAGCACCCTGTGGCAGTGGTGGTTATTTGAGGATTCACTGGGTTAACAGTCACTTCTGTCATGGAGCTGAAGCATCTGAACAATATTCACCTCTGTCTCTTAGCTCTCTCTTTTGCTGCAAACCTTTTCACCCCCATGTCCTCTCGGCCATTGCAAATATCACTGCTCTAACTAATGCCAGATCACATCATGCTTAATAAGTATACTTTAGCTCGTGCAGACACTGGTGTCCGTAGGGTGTAATTTCCATCATCTTAGATCAAGGCAAAGGGATATTTTCATAATTATGGCCATGTGGTCATGGCATGCTAAGGGTCAGACAATGATCCACATATTCTCTCTCTATGTAATCTAGTGGCTGCACGGATTCGACATGCTGACAGCATGCTGTAGGCAATCATTATTACATTACTAAGAGTTAAAGCACTTTGTGACCCTTCTTGTCTATGAAAGGTGCTATATAAATAAAGTTTACTTACTTTTTTTCACTTGGAATATATGTGTGCAGAATTGTACAGTTCAATCTCTTAACTGCAATGTCATATGAGTCTTAAAGTGGAACTGTACCGATTTTACAAATCAAAGTCTGTTTACAAGTCATGGGAGGGTATATGTGAAAAAAAGTGATTTAAAACCTATTGAGGCTCCAGAGGGAGCTGTGCAAAATCTGATAAATTGCCTTAAGTGATGTCACTCGAGTCAGCGTCAGTTGGAGTTGAAGATTACATGTTTGAAAATGAAAAAAATCTAGGGCTGTGGAGTTAGAAAGAAGTGAGCTTACCAGACCTCTGTAGCCTGCTCCTCATCTCTCCTTGAGGCTAGAAGCTCAACACAAACTCCCATTGTGTAAAATATGGACGCTATATCTATATGCGCTTTATCAAACGTGCTTGGTCGGGACTATTGGCGTCACTTTTGACGCATTTAGGTTGTGGGCTTACGTTTCCATGACACCTTGGACAAGAACGGGACGGTTGGGTTTAGGAAAAGAAGAACCGGAATGTTGGGTTTAGGGAAAAGGAGAACGGGATGGCTGGGTTTAGGAAAAGAAGAACGGAACGGTTGGTCGCTCTTAGTCGCTCATCTTCAAACGCCGTGTAGCTGCAGCTCTCCCTGGTGCGTTCTACACACATGCTGAAGGGCGCTTTTTACGTTGTATCTGACGCTGACAACCACTACCCAAACGTCCTTATTTTACAATTTCAGAGGGAGAACGGATTGCAATACCACATTAGTCACCATAAGCATAGTCTATGTAACGTTCCACTTACTGGATTGCTTCATTGACGTTGGGAATTCCCCCAGAGTTAAGCCGGATGTCTGTTACCTTCCATTTTGTTTTTGTTGGAATATTAAACTCCAGGGGATTTATGAGGCCTATGGTTAACTGCTCCCCACATCTCTGCAGGGTAAATCCCGACAGCTAGCTAGACAATCTGTCCAATCTGAGTTTTCCGTTGCACAATTAAAACGACTTTTTCTAAACCATCCCAGAATGCTGTGGGAACTAGACACACCATCTTCCGCAGCGCAGTGAAGGAAGGTCTGGTAAAGCGAGACTACTACTAGGATAAT
This sequence comes from Percina caprodes, assembly GCA_013375575.1. Classification (NCBI taxonomy): domain Eukaryota; kingdom Metazoa; phylum Chordata; class Actinopteri; order Perciformes; family Percidae; genus Percina; species Percina caprodes. Next base: position 2,511,503 of record JABXJD010000014.1, read on the forward strand.
GCACCCAAACCTCTGACTGAACTGTTTATGATCAAGCTGCATTTGGGTAATGTAGACGCAAGGTTTTGACAGGGAAGAAGGATGTGTGTAATTAATAATATTTCTGTCTCTCCTGCATCTAAACTGTCCAGTGTAAGTCCAAGTATGGTGAATGGGTGCAATGCTTATTTGGTGGCGTATTCTTTTAATCACTATGAAATGTGGTTTAGGTTGTCTTGCTCTCACACGTCAACGTTTTCTTCAGGGCTCAAACTGCGAGGCAAAAATGGAGAAATGTGTGTCAAATTGATGCAAAAGGACGTTTAGCAAACAAATAAGGACGTTACAAAGCTAACCAAATGAATGTGGTTGATATGATATCATGTTTTTTTTCCTGTTTAATTTGTGATAGGTTAACACCAACCGCCTCTCCACTGCAGAGATTCATTCATTAGATAGCAAGCTCGCCACCCTCCTCCCATCTTCTTCCTTCTTCCTCCTTGTCTCCTAATAGTGACACCTACCTGAATTCAGAATACATTTTTATCTAAAAAAAAACTAAAAAAAACTGACTCCCTCAAACTGTCTCGCCATGCTACAGCACAGCACCACCTCCCAACGTCAACCCGATGACATTGTTTCCAATTGTGGAAATATGCATGTACGACTCTCTGCCTGAAGGTGGTGCCATCAGTCTGGATAAATAAAATGGCTTAGCATGCAGGTCAAACTCTGTTCACATATTCACTAAGGAAACATGTGGGTAGAAAGTAAGAATTATCATCATGATGTTTTGGATTGGGATGATATGTTGACAAAGTTTGAACTCGCTGGTATGGTTGTCAACAAGTGGCAGAGACTGTATGAAATAGCCTTCATCGTCTATCGTGGTGGTTTAAAGTAATGGCTTCAACTCTTTGAGTGAGAACAGGCTTAAATCACTGAGCAAAGACGCACAAAATATCTGAGCGGTGTAAATGAAATTCAGATGGGAGTCATGTGGTATTACCCCAAAATGAAACACACACTGTTTTAATAAAAGTCTGTTCAGTGCAGCAAAGCCAGAGTTTGCTCTGTGCTGTCAGGTCGAGGTTGCCAAGGTGTTCTTCTCTTTGTGTTCCAAGCAGACCTTTTGGCTTGGGGGCAAGCCATAACTCTTACCTCATTATCATGAAAGGTGCGCTCGCTCAGCATTTCTGCCCAGGTCACATCTGGAACCACCCGCAATAGACGAAAGGAAGGGAAGGGAAAGCACTTTGAACTTCAAAGCAGGCAGTACAGTTTGCTTGGAGGTATTCTATTGTATACACACATGCCATTGTATTCAGCAAAGATTGAGCACTTCACCAATGAATATTTTAACTGCCTGCTAAATATAGCGCATACCAGGACACTGTTTATCTAAGCGGACATGGATTATTTTAATCAGTACATTCGTTTTGCAACAATTTGGCGATTTGATTTTGATGATTTGACCTGTAGAGGGCCCTTTTAATTCCAAAGTGATGTTCTTCTTGAGTTATGACTTCATCCAGAAGGCCAAGGATAAGAGGAAGATAGTGACTGGCGTACCTCAGACTAGAATAGCCAAGGCCAGTTGTGATATGAGTCGTATATTAGTTCCTCTACAGGCTGAGAAATATGAGCATCTACAGTGTAAGTCATAAAAGAGAAATCAATTGTCTCTCTTGGATCCAAATACATGCACACCATGGGCATTATCTGTCTTCACACTTCACTGATCCACAATCCACCCACAAACACATTACGCCACTCACAAACTTGTTGGTGTTTAACAATGTTCTGACTCAACCTCTCACAATCTACAAGTGTGAGCACAAATTATCCTCTGAGCTAGGTGCAGCCAGGCAGGAGGAGATGTTCCAGCATGTACCTTGACATGGCAGCTCTATAATTCACCACCACAGTTTTCATGTATAATTTACCACTGCAAGAAATTCCTCTAATACTGCATGTATTATTAAACAGAATAACCCATCATTTGGACTCTGCACTGTTTTCACTGTGCAATTATGTCCACAGCACTGACTTTGGGAACAGTGACACTGAATAAAGACACTAATGGTAAGATGTTATAATGTGTGTGGTCTTAATTTAGAAACACAACAGAGTGAATTTGGCTTTGGAATGCATAAAGCCTCTGTATTCTCTTTGTTTGTATGGGTATGTACATGTATCTAATTACTGTATGTTTAATTATGTAGGCTAGCTATAACTGGTATTTTAGACATCCGAGATACTATTAAACCTTGTAAGGAATTTCAGCCTGCATATTACAACGTTCAGGATAATAGTATAGTAAATAGATATATATATATATATACAATTTACAGTCAAAACAGTTATTTGGTACAAAGTAAATACAATTATGGAAGTATTAGGATGTCTGGACCATGGGAACTTTTACCACAGTTTGCCCTTTTATTTGTAAATTATTTGTTTTGATTCTTAAGTAACTTAATCTGTGCCCCTGTGAACAATTTATGGAACAGCATAAAAACAAGCAAATAAAAGTCAAACCTATGGAAAACCCCCAGTAAAGATACGCAGCAGTCAATATACGTGCAACTTCAGTGCTCTGCCTCAATCAACACCAACAGATAACATTAGCATTCATTTGGAATCATGTTTCAGGCCACCTGCTGAATCCTCACTCTACTTCTAGCTCAGTTTTCATCATATGTAAACACTTTGAAATGAATCATCCTTGGAGTCACATGGATCACATGTTACCTGTTTTTTTATTTTTGCTTATGCCGGAGATGTCACTTATATCACCATGCATGTGTGTCTATGCACACTTTGCAGTTGCCACAAGATAATGTGTTATAACTTGGCTTCAGTCTGCTCCAATCAGTGTTTAGTTTTTACCCTGTAAAACACAAGATGCTTTCTGATTGGGTGGGGAAGCTATAATTTCCATTGTGATGAGAATTTCTTCTGACCCACACACAAACTGTCTTGGGTCACTGTATCTTGATACCATGCATTTCTTTCTAAATATTGCTACTCTTAAGTCTTAAGTAAACTGTCATTTACTTTTGCTTTGCTAAATATGTCACCATGCTCTATCACCCTCTTTAATCAGTCCAGCAGTTCTCAGTTTTAGTCACATAACCGCTGCCACTGTGTCAGCTCAGGGTGACGAGTCGATTCCAGAGTTCACTACCACTGTGGCTCGTAGCAAAACCACATGAGAGAGAGACAGTGACCATTGAGTCTATAAAGGGAGCCACCCGTTGCAGAGAAAGAACCACACAACTCTGTCTTCACCCCATTTTCAGTCCTATAAATAATATATATAAAAAATGCAGGGGCACTATTTATGGAAGACAACACTTCATACCAAAAGGGAGCTTAAACTGGTTTATAGACTCACTGTTACAATGTGATAACTTGTTTTAGGAGTGCGAGAGTATGTGAAGCGTAACCCTGCCTGTGAACATACAGTATATAATGCATGGACAGGGGCAGGAAGGGCAAGCCAGCACATCCCAGCACAGCACAGGGCAGGAGAGGCCACATCCTTCCTATCTCTGTGTCCACTATACTGAATAATACTTCCTGAGTAGGAATTCTGTGGGAGTAGCCACCCAGAATGTATGTCTACTCATATAATTTCATATGAGACAGCTGCAAGTAGTAGGGCTCTGAAGAGCTGCTGTACTCGAACAAGAACAGGTAACTCAATAAACAGCATTAATAATTTAAATGCAGTCATTGCACAATAGTAGATACACTGCAGATTGTCATTACAAACAAATTTAGCTCACCTGAAACACTGATAATCTAATCACTCCCAGCAGGTGGTTGTTTCTTTGTTATGGTAGTGTGATGACGGTTTTAGTGAAGACCTGAATGGAGCTTGTTACTGTAATGTATTGAAGAAATGTGGAAATGTGGCTTTACTCGTAATGTCCATTCTCAGCCACCATCCCTCTTTGGGTCGGTTGTTGTTGTTGTTGTTGTTGTTGTTGTTGATGTGTAAGTTTGCAAAAGCAGAATAAAGCAACACAGCGTGAAGTTCACAACGCTGCAGAACTAACGTCAACGTGGGGTGAGCGCACTGACAGAGTGAGCCATTTGCCGCCCCAAGCACACACTACTTTTAAACAAGTGAAGTTATGGCTGTTTGAACACCCGGGGATTGACTTGGACGCCGTAGACTTATATAGAGAGTTTGACAGATTTAGAAGTCACGCCACATTCGTCTTTGTTGTTTTAAAGTGCTTAACAAATAAAGTTGGATTGGATTAGATTTGATGAACTGCATTAAAAAAGAGTGCAGGAAAGGCTGCTGGACAGAGGTGAGGATCTGACGTTGGCCAAAGCCTTAGAGATTCCATCACAGTATAAAAATAGTCAGAGATAATGCTGAATGCTCACAAGTTTCTACAAGTTTCTACAAGTTTCTACAATGTGACACGTTGACGCTGGACAGTTATCAGACTCTTCTACACAGGTAAGCTAAAAAGCTCCAAATCATTGCTCTTGTGGAGCGAATGTAAGGATTTTCATAGATCCCAGCGATCTAAATAAGGTAATCAAAAGAGAGCACTACCCCATGCACACAGTTGAGAAAGTTGTGTCCTCCATGGCAGGCACCAAGGTATTTTCTGACCTGGATGCCAAATCTGGATTTCTCCAGATAGAACTAGATGACTCATCGCTCCTCACCACGTTTAACACACACAGTTTGCAGATTCAGGTGGCTCAGGCTACCATTTGGAATAAAGTGTGCCCCTGAGATTTTTTAGCGCATGATGGGTCATGGATGGCATGCTAGAAGGCATATCAGCGAAATCATGTGAAAACACATGATGCAATTCTGCGCAAAGTCAATGAGAGAGCCACAAGCTACAACCTGAGACTCATCTTTAAAAAGTGTCACACCTCTGCTGAATGTGGGACACTTACTGACAGCAGGTGGTCTTAAGCCAGACCCAGCTAAGGTTGAAGCAGTTGGGTGCATGACTCCACCCACAGACGAGGAGGGAATCCGCCACTTCCTGGGGTTTGTCACATATCTGTCATGTTCATTCCCAACCTTAGTGATGAAGACACATCCCTTTGTCAGCTTAGTAAGTGGAGTTTTCATGGTAGCAGGCTCAGGAAAAAGCCATTGACAGGCTAAAAAAACTTCCACCAGTTCTAAAGTACTGTGATCCAGCTAAGCCTGTAGTGATATTTTGTGAAGCAGCAGTGGAGCTGTGCTCCTGCAGGACAACCGTCCTGTCGCCTTTTCCTCCAGGTTGCTGACAGACGCTGAAACTTGCTACGCTCAAATAGAGAAAGAAATGCTTTCTATTGTTCAGGAATGATCAAAGTTTCATCATTATATACTTGGCAAGCAGGTTACTGTCTTTAATGACCACAAACCACTCAAGGACATCTTCTAAAAAATGCTGCTCTCAACCCCCATGCGCATACAGAGGATACATTTGTGCCTTTAGTGGTATGATTTAGATGTCAAATACAGGAGAGGAAAGGATATGGAGCTACCTGACACACTCAAGAGCTCAACTGACCTGCAACACACCAGAGTTGGACGGATTAGAGTGTGTTTCTATGCTAAACTATGTAGTAGTGAAAAGTAAAAGTACAATGAGTTGTAAAAATGCAAAGAGCTAAACCTCCTACGGCACATAATCCTGTAGGGATGGACAGAACGCAGGAGAGAAGTTCCTGTTGCTGTTCAGCCATACTGGGATTCAAGGAGCTGGTTAACAGTATGTGATGGAGTGGTATACAAAGGGCTGCGCACAGTGGTGCCATCCACCATGAGACACCGCATGCTGGTGAAAAGCAAGCAGAGAGCACGTGAAGTCCTACTTACTAACTGACCAGGTGTGAGGGCTGAAGTAGAGGACATGGTGAGAAACTGTGGTAAGTGTGCAGAGTTCCAAAACCGACTGCCGAGACTACCACTAAAACCAACAGTAACTCCAGACCTGTGCAGGTGGAATCTGACATTTTTGTAGTGCTTGTGGACTACTACTCAAATTTTGATTTTGCTGGCGAATAACCAGCCTTCAACTTTTCCTTCAACGCTGGGCACTCATTTCTCCAGTGACCCTTACCCAAACAGTAATTATAGACACGACTGTGATCCAGCTTTCCATGGAAACCCCTGTCTGCTTTAACCAAAAACCTTTCTGTTCCTTCTGAACAGCTTCTCCAACTCATCTGCCAATTTACCTACATTTGTAACCTTGCTTACTTTCTGTTCATTTATGTAAGTTACAACAAGGTCAGGCAGAGTATTTTTAAACTGTTCAAGCTAAATTAGTTCTTTCAAATTCTCCAAGGTTTTTACCTGAGATGCAGCACACCATCAATTAAGATGAGTAGCTAAATCACAAGCAAATTCAGTGATAGACGGCTTCTCTTTTTTGTGTGATCTGAACTGCTGACAATATGCTTCCTGCACCAATTCATAGGCCCTAAGTACAGTAGCTTTAACCAATTGATAGCTACCACTGTCAGCAACACTCAATGTTGAGAATGCCTCCCAGGCTTTGCCAGTGAGCACACACTAAAGCAGTGCTGTTAGTGTCAGACCAACTTCGGGCTCTGCTAAACGTTCAAACAACAAAGAAAATGTCAGGGTCCCTTTCATTAAACTTTGGAATAAACTGCAAATTGACAGAAACAAATGACGGAGTAGGAGGAGCAAGCCATACTGACTCTTCAGCCTTCTGTGGGTCAGGCTGAAGCTTTCCCTTACTTAACTATAGTGCTCCAATTCTACCTATTGTCTTGCCTGATCCCAAAGACGAACATCTTGTCGTGCCTTTTCTAATTGTAATTGTAGCAAGAGTAGCTGTTTCTACTCCTCAAATGACAACTCAGCCCCCAAACCAGCCAGAACAGGAGCCATGTTAGACACTTTAACTTCTCTAGAAACCTGCACAAAAATAATAAAAAAGAGTCAATGGGGAAAACAGGTGCCCATAACTCTGGCTAGCAGTACAGGAAAAACAGGCCAAAGACATCAAAAAACACCCACTGGAATATAAATAGTATAGCAACATAAAGTCAACATCAACAGATACCAGAGCAATTCAAAAATCTGTGTGAAACACTCCCCAAATTTAGAACATTACCAGATTCACAATACTTACTATCCCATACAAGTCCCCCTTTGTTACTGTCTAGCTCAAGGCCGTCCATAAAAGTGAGGTAACACACAGATAAATTGGTCAAAAAGTAGTTTATTTAACTAAAGAAACTACTAACACAGCTTAACTCAACAAAAGTGTAATGGTGGGGTGTCTACGTGAATAAACATCAGTCATGTTTGCCATGTGTGGATGGGTGAATGTATGGTGTGATGTGTGTTGCATGGTGCAGCAAACCAAACAAAGATCAAAATGCTAGATGCAGTAGGCCCAGCTGAGAGAGAGTGAGACTCTTTTATGCCTTCTGTAAGCCACGCCCAGATGGTCAGGCATATATGACCCTCACCATCTCCAACTACCCGGCGCCCACTCCCAGTACCTGCAGACAAAGAAGCAAAACATGACAGGCAGGCAGATTGGGAGGGGTCGTCACAGTATGTAATGATAAAAAATCACTTTATTATAAACAGGAACATATACAATGTATATTACAGTAAACCATGATTGCACATCAAAGTGGGTCAAACATCACAATACTTATGCCACGATACGATATTATTGCAATTTTAAACATATTGCAATATTCTGCAATATATTGCAATTTATAACCTTATAACAACGTTTTTCCAACTTAGAATTTTTCCCAATTTCAAATGATGTCGCCAAAAGGAAACTTTGTCAACATCTGTTTTATCTAAAAAGATACATTTCTCTGTTTGTTCATGTTATAGCTGCAAAATGGGATTGTCAAGCAGACAAACTGACCAACACGTATATAGTAAAAGATCGATACTTGGCGTCTGTATATTGATACAGTATTGTCACGGAAAATATCGCAATACTATGCTGTATCGATTTTTTTCCTCACCCCTAGTTGACACTCACTTAGGTTGTATAATTGTGTTCAGCTTGAAGAATGTGTTTGTGTGTATGTGTGTGCCTGCGTGTGTGGTTGTGCGCGCGCGCGTGTGTGTGTGTGTGCGTGCGTGTATGTGTGTGTGTGAGTGCCTGCATGCATGCTTGTTTGTGTGTGTGTGTGAGTGCATGCGTGTGTGTGTGTGTGTGTGTGTGCATGTGTGTGTGTATGTGTGTAGGTGCATAAACTGTGTGCTTGCTTACGTTGTCTTTAAGCACATGTGCATGCATGTGTGTTTGTCCGTGTTCCTGCAAGTGTGTTAACCCCCGCGGACATTTGAGCTGTACAGAGAATGTCAAGAGGCCGTGGAGGCAGCGGAGGCAGCGGGGGCGCGGGGAGTTTGACTCAGCGTCGACAATGATACGACAGGACAGCTTTACAGCAGTAGGGCACGCTGCTGCATCAAACACAGGCTGGATTTGAATTTTGCATCAGAGCACTGGAGCTGTCTTCCACATACCCCAAGGCTGTGTGTAGCTCTAACCCAGTCCTGAGACTTCATTTTGGGGTAAGGCACCACAGAGCCTCAGCCTCAGTTGACCTAAAAAATACTGTACCAGACTTTTCCACATTGTATTTCCCATGGTTGAGCGTGCGCCTCAGTTTGCTGATGTGTCTGCCTGTGTAAATGTGATGACATATTATGTAGGTGCCACTGTGAGGAGAGGGAAACTGAGCTCCCGTATAATTTATCCTTTCTAAGTAGTGGCTGACCACAGAGTTGCATTCTGGACCAAACCCCAAACCACAAAGCCCAGTGTGTATAGAGTTAAGGAGGGTGAGAACATACAGGCATGGGCTGGGCTGAACTCTGCAGAGAAGGGATAAGGATCTACGTATGAAAATCAATTTTTTTTTTTAAATTGGAAGATTTGTAAGCCAAGTGTTTCTCAATAGAGCCATTTAAATGTTTATTGAATGAATGAACAACGAAATGAAATAAAACGGGATATACATAATATTTCTGACAGTAGGACACAGGAAAAGAGACTGAGTTCACCACTTCTGAAATAGTTTAAGAGAGATGCTGAAGGCACATCTGGCAGCTCAGCTCAACATGATCTAACTAAACAAAAAAAGGCCACAAAACATGAGTGCAAAGCACAAACTCAAGTAGATTTAACCATTAACCACAACAGACATTGTAAAGGGCGACGCTCACATACGGTAATGCTTTTTAAAACAACACTGTGTTCAGTGTTCATTTGAGTCACAGCCACTAACAATGCCTACTGGAAAGCCAGACGTGTTGGCAACCGGGGGGACGATACAATAGACAAACACTGCTTTGTAATCAGCCCTGCCCACTGATGGATTCCAAATGAAGATGTCATCTACTACACAAGTCTGTGTGGAAAACAGCAATGTTGACAGGAACTTACAGTCTGGTGCAAAATAGAAGAAATATTAGCCTAAAGGTAGGAGAAACAGGCCTGTGACTGGAGCTCTGTAGCTGACTCAATTTGGACTGAGAAAGTAGATGAGTAACACTCTTAACAGCAACACCCAAAGTGCTTTATAATCCCCAAACTGCGACGTTTAAGGAAAGAATAGTGCTCTGAAAAGATGAAAGAGGTCATCCAGATGTACTTCACTGCAGCAACACAGGAACCGCTCTTTTGTCTTGACCACATCGTCTACGTCTCGTACAAGAAGATACACTCACAGGGTCTATTCTGAATGAGCTATTGTCTTGAGTCTCCACAGTAGATGGCAACAACAACAACAACAACAACAGCAAAGGAAGACGACAGAAACAAATAACAATTGTACTGGTTTTGGAAGAGGAGATAAAAGTGAGTGAGCGATTGTTGAGTTTCTCCATGTCAGCAATCATGATGAAAAGCAGGACAGACAAACAAAGAAACATGTCATGGTGCTCGTTTGGGGAAGAACTTAAACCGCAATCCTTAATATATTGAAGAGAGCAAGGAGGGACTGTGTGATGTGGTGTGTGCATGTGTGTGTTCTTGGGTGGAGTGCAGGCGTGTGTTAACTTCATTGTATGTCTGCATGCATTTACACATAAACATAATCCATGCCATAACAAAAAAGAGCTATTATAGATTTTAATGGGCCTATGTTTTGCATTACGTAAGAGAGAGACTTAAAGAAACCTGTACCTCATATCCCTATAAAGCTCAGCTAGTCTCCTATTTGAGATAGCTGCATAACACATAGCATGCTTTTACTGAGCATTGGCTAAGCATGAACCTCTCTACCCTGTTATTTATTTATAGAGACTAATTTGGGATCAGGCCCTTTAGCTAACATTGCAGCACATTATACATGCATGCACATTAAAATGTTAACTAAACATGCTATACAGTACCTACATATTACATATGTAGCCCTGTGGGAGAAAAAAATCTTTTCAGATCAGAGGGTTTTACAGAATTATTAGATTTGATTCAGTTAAACTTTATTGTCACTGCACATAGTATAAATACTGAGGCAACAAACTGCAGTTTAGCATCTAACAAGAAGTGAAAAAAGCAGAAAAGTGCAGAGAAATGTGAATGTGACAGTTATGGAGATACATACTTAATGAACAGTACTGACAGTATGAACTTTAACATTCAAAGCATCAGAGTTCTCCAGATTAAACAGTAAACCTGCTTGCAACAGGTTCCAGCTTCATCTGAGTTCCTTACACAAACTGTGAATATGTTAATTTTGATCTTGTGTATTCAATGACGAGTTTTCCATTGAGCCTTCCAGAGTTTATTCGAGGACACTTGTTGTTCTTGGGTCACTGCTCATGTAACTCAGTCTGTGTATGTAATAAGAGCTTCAGTCTATGCCATCATCTATCAGATGCACAATTATTGATGAGCTGCATCTCTCAAGTAAAAATAGCAGAGTCCATGTAGGAGTAGTTTTTTTTTCCAATTTCATCCTCCCATGTGATATTAATCTAAAGTAAAGTACACCACAGTGGGCCTTCAGCTGTTTAGTTTAGCACACTTATTTCTTACATTTTGTAATATGATTTAAGCAAAACAAAGTTACTGTTTTATTCTCAGGTCAACAACATTGCTAAGATTTTTTTAACCAACAAGAGGCACATTAAGATGCGTGAGTGAGACATTCAGCATTTTTTTTTAAATGATTCCCATCTTCTGTTATTGTTTGTAATAAGAAAAATTCATTATTTCATGGATTTCACAAATTTCAGTATAACATGTTGTGCCATAAACCGTTTGAATCTGAGCATGCGCGACTCAAATCTGCACTCGACTTACATCGGGGAGTGACAGCCTGACTGATCAATAATCTGGCTGTCAGATGATCAGATGGATTTCTGGCATGTTCCTTTGTAAACTGCTTTGAGAAAGTTTTAATATTATTGGAGTAGTATTTTACATATAGTGGCTAAAAATGTTGTTTTCACTGATACTGTGCTGCAGAGCAATCTGTCAACATCTTCCAGCCCTGCAGCTCCATATCTTTGCTATTTTCTTTATATTTCCTATGAAAAGTAGTTGTTCTGTGTTTATGTGACCTTACTTATATACTATGAACATAGAAGTGTTTCTCTAAATTAGTGCTTTAGAGAAACACCAATCTCAGCAGCCAGCTATACAATCGGATGCTCGACCAGACACCTATGAATGCATCAAGCTTCATGGTACGAAGATGAATACAGGTAGAAAAATACCAAGTGTACCATGTCATTTATGTTGGCCTAGTTTGTTGCTTGTTCCCCATAAAAATATAGGAAAAATAAAGTAATAGAAAGAGCAAACACAGCCACACAGTCACACTCAATCAGAAGAGTTATGAGTCATCATCGCACAGTTTACTGATGACTGACAGTCCTGCTCACATCATCCCGCAGCGGTCTGTCAGCTAGAGGCACTTTATTTAGCATTATCAGCCCCATTAGCACTAACCTGCCATCAACAGCCACTCACCAACACATCATCATGATGCAGGTACACACACATACAAACCCGTATTCACACATATGTCAAGTAAAACTCCAGGGACTGAAGGAAGAGGCGGGCCAACATAAACACTTGCATTTCCTTTCCACTCCTCCTCTTATCTCCTTTCATCCCTCTCCCTCCTTCTCTTTCTTTTGTGTTTTTGTATCTCCTAGATTTTTCTCCTGCTGACACAGCTGCAAGTCAGCAAGGTTGGACACTCTGACGATCTTCATCTGTATGTGGATGTGTGTTTGTCCAAGTGAGAGAAGCTGAAGAGGTAGAGTTTGATAGAGAGAGACAAATTACTCCCAATAGCGAAATGCATTCAATCTGCCACTTGCTATTATTCAGTGGAAAGTTTGAAAAGTCTGTTATCAGAGAAGTAAATTTCCTTTGGATTTCCCAGTATTATAGACTTAAATAACTCCTTTTATCTCTCATCCTTTCCAGGCAATGTTTCCCACTGATTCATATGTATTGTTCAGACTCAAGGTATTTTACCAAAATATCAGATCTAGAGAATCAAAAAGAAAACATGACTCCTGCAACCTAAAGTTAACAAGGAAGTGAAGTAATAACAGAACTGCATTATTTTCCACATTCATGAATCACCAAATTTCCACTACACATTCCACTCTTTCATGTCGCCTTTCAAATTGTGATCAGTGCAAAACATGACCTACAGTAAGTATGTCTTACATCCATGTCCATCTCTTTTTAAGAGTATTATAAATTATTGGACTTTTTTTTAGGCTGAATCAATGTTCTCCAGGTAATTATTACTGTAAAACTCAAGGTAAACTTCCACTCACTGTGTCGACAAGTGGAGGATTAAGGTGTCAAGTAAAGCCTGATACTTGATAGATGCTGAGGACTTTGTGTGTGTGTGTGTGTGTGTGTGTGTGTGTGTGTGTGTCTGGTTTGTGTCACTGACTGAAATGGGGCTGTCTCTTCCTGGGAGCAACCAGAGAGGGCCTCTGTTTCCTGTTTATAGCATCTTGTGTTGTTAATGCTTTGTCCCTGGAGACAACACAGAAACCTCCAGCTGATAAAAAGAGCAGAAGAAGGGTTAAGAATAACAAGAGGACAAACCAATTTGAAGTTACAATGGTGTTTTTTTTACTGTGGCTAATCTCTTATTTGTGATATCAGAACAGTAATCTTGTAGCACTATCTGGAAACATGGTGATAGTGGCTTACTTAGAAACCTTTACAGTATTGTTTTAAAGAGTGTGGGCTTGATTGCGTTTCTTTTCACCTTCACAGCACCACAAATAGATTAGTAGAGTGATGGAACATGACTATGACTACTCTGGCAAACAAAACGTGCAACCTGTGCAACGCCCACAATTACACAATCGTGTGTAATAGTTTCAGCAGGAACAGGTATTAAACAAGATAAAGAGGATCCTCTGTGACTCAATTAGGGCAAAGCTGACAAACAAAATGACAGAAGATACTGACCAAAGCAGGCTTGTGACCTCTGAAAGCAACTTGTGAGTGGGAGGTCTGAGACAAATGGCAGAGATTGAGGTCAAGCTCCATTTGACATTGTTTTGAAAGCATAAAGGTCTCAGGTCTCCAACCACGGCCTAACCTGAACTGTTTGACCCCCGAGGATCTGTGGATGTTTTATAGATGAGCAGTACAGAGTACAAAATATAGGCAAAAAGGTGAATACTTTCATTTTAGAACCTCCATAATTTTTAAGAATGCACAATTTAAGTGCACAAATCCCAATGGGATTTAAACACTTAACCATTTGTGCTAGACTCAGTACCAACTCAATGAGCAAAACAGGACTCTTGGAAACACTAGACCAGTAGTTCCCAACCTCTGTACACCCAGAGGTCCAAATGTGATTTTTTAAATGGATTTCAAACAAGATGTTATTTAACACTATTAACTCTATAAAATTGGATAGTCACAACACATTTTTTGTACAAGACATAGTGATCACAGGGCTATGGCGTCCCCGAACGACACATGTTCATGTTTGCCTACGGGATTCCTGCGAAGCATGTTCCAGCCTTGAGCCATGTTGGTGGGTGATGTGTCTGGTTAGTTTATAGTAACTGGTAATGTAATATTTACTGTGAGTTAACTTTTTTCCTAAAAAAAATAATTGGATGTACACACATATGTATATATATATATATATATATATATATATATATATATATATATATATATATATATATATCATAATTTGTATTCTACTCAAGTTAGCTGGGCAACTCTATAATCTTCCCACGTACACCCTGGTAACTGTAGAAGAAGATTCCAAATCTGGAATCACTGCACCAGGCAGTCTACACAATATGCTACACAATTAAGCCACTCATCAAGCTGAATGTTTTGTGGATTTATCACTGCCCTCAAACATCTCCAAACTTGCCCTTTATGTCAACAACTGTGCACTGGGCAGTGATCCCTGTAATGGTCACATGAAAGGTGCTAGAGTGTCAGACACTGGTGTCAAAAGCAGTTGTGTCCAGTTTAATGGAAGCTCCTTGATTTAATGACCGTGTGACATTAGGCATGGGAGTACCCTGAGGTTATCCTTGGCTGGAGCCAGACTGTGTGTCTGCCAATTGGGCCCTGTTTTTCTCTTTCAGTCTCACCCCTTAATGCTTACACTGTGGGTCAGTCTTCTGTCTGCTCCCCTCCGGGAAGTTTGGACTGGTCCAAAAACTGCTGATTAGGGGGTACTAAAGCTTCCTGCCAGAGCTCTAGCAGATCAAAGAGGAGAAGATGTTGGGCAACTCAATACAAGGAGCCAGGCTAATCAAAGTTAAGTTCGGGATAAGCCTCCAAGTTCCACCATGGGCCAAAAGCTGTAGACAATGTGATTTTGATTAAAGTTGATGGCACTGGGAAAATGCATTCTCTTTGAACCTCCACAGGGTTAAAAGCTATGACCACCGCTGTGACTGGCAGTCATGAAACATGGGAGTGCACAAACCAGCCAACGACATTTGCCAAAACAGCAAAATCAAAGACCTGCAAGTGCAGGGAGATCTTGCAAGGTTGCACACAGTTCTGGCAAATGCCCTACTGGGACACATTATGAAAAGTACCCACATGTTTGAGCTGAAAAAGTTAACATGAAACATGTTGTCACTGCAGTTTCAAGCGACTGTGAATTAGTTCCCCCCTGGGCCACAAACTCATTCTCTGTATAGAATTAACATCTTTAAAAAAGTTGTAAGTGCAGATGGTGTGTTTGATAAATGGCTGTCATTTCAAATCAAGCTATTCCGATTAGAAGAGTAGGAGATTAAAGAGTTCAAATCCGTGCTTTTGGCTTTTATCCATGACTTGTGGTTGAATTACAACTCACATCTTGGCACAGATGCTGGTTGCTTGTCGCTGTCCTCGTCAAAAAGGCAACACACACGTTGGCACCTGGGTGTGAAGCCTTTGGCCTGGCAGCAAGCTGCTATACTCCCACCACTTATTAACCGGAGTACCGTTTGGTAAACACATGGCCGTTCCAAACAGTTGCAAGACCACATTAATTAAAATGTGAACTGTGTTTAACTACACCACACGTTTCAAATTATATCATAATGCTTGCTTGCTGTATTTAAAACCAAAAACCATTTGAGTATGCAGAGTTCTGCTCCAAACGATCTGTTAAAGATTAAATCAACTTCATGAAAGACGATCTCGTGTGAGCCTAATCAGAAACAAACAACAGACGCGCAAACTGCGCTACATCACCACGTCTCCCGTCCCTACAACATGTGTCCACTTAGTCTCATGTTTTGGGACAACATAGGTGTTGACAAGCATCAGTTTGTCCACATCCGACCACCCAGCTTTTCAAAAAGCAGGGCCTCTACATAAAGTAAATGTGAACCCATGCATGTCCCCACAGGCTGGGACCCCAACATAGCAAAAGGTCTGTGTCTCCTGTTGAGGGACAAGCACAAAGGAAGGCCAAACTTCCATCCCTGAGGGGACAATAAGGCCTGTCACAGGGACACTTACCCTGCTCAACACCTCTGCAACAGGACAGAGGATGAGTCCTCTGTCTTCCTGCAGGGAACAAGGATAAATCAGAGACCTATCGGACCACAGAGAGACGGACATCCTCTTTCACTTGACTTCATTTGAAGGTGAATTACAACAGGAAAGCTGTTGGAGCATGACTCTCCCTAGTCAAGGCCTTGTTTAGCTTGTTCGCTAACTGTGGGATTTAGGCCCAATCTGCAAACCATCTCTCCCAGATGACCCTAATGGTTGGTGTAGCTCATTATCTAGCCTACAGGAGCCATACATCACCAGGCATGTGGAAACCATTTTAATTTCACCTGGTCCCTCTGCTGTAGCGGTACAGCTGATGTGGAAGTCGCCTGTTTAGGATAAGAAGCGCTCCATAATGATGCTAATTGGTGGTGTAGATGTAGAATAGGCCCAGGTTCATAGGTTTGAGCTGCTGTGTCTTAAGAGCTAGGTTGTATGATTTGCAGACCGCAGGCAATTAGCCTGGATTGAGATCCACATCTGTTTTGTGCCAGCTGTTTGACATATTCTTTTGCAGTGCATGGGCAGACTTTGCTTTTGTGATCAGGATCTTTGAAGTCTGTCTTGCATCCAGTAAGCACTGACTGTCCAGATTCATCCTCCCTTACAGAAGTTTGGAGTTCTTTTCAAAAACCTCATGAAAAAGTGTGAAATATGAATTGCACTTTACAATGTAAATTGCTTTCCCAATTCCATTGACAGTGAGATCATAAGAGGAGAAATAATGTAGATGCATTCAAAAGCCAAACTATTTAAAATGTATAGGTAAGAGTTTTCACTTTTCTTTTCTACAAAAGAGCACATGTCTTTAGCTTAAATTAGTATGTTGGTCACATTAAATTCAGTTAATGACAAATGTTCAGAGCTAAAAACATCTAAACATCTATCTAAAATGTACCACTCCATTGTCTACCTGTCAACTCTGTAATCAGTCAGATTTGGCTGAATATACTGCTTCTATGTCAAGTTATAACCACCGAAAGCTACCCAGTCAGGCAAATTTTGGGATAGAGGATGTTGTTTGCTGGACATATTTTAAAGCCCTTTAAGGCAAAGTTAAAGTTCAAAGTTTAAGCTGATGACAGCTGCTGTTGTTTGTGATGAATCAAACTACATACAACTTTTACAAACACTTTCTTTGATACTAAATATTTAAAATTTTGATGGATCACTTTAATATCAGGGCTTTAATAAAACAACATAGAATGGATCTTACGCCAACATCACAACTTCCTCATATTCATCTTGTTCCAACAAACTTTTACAGAGTTCGTTATTATTGCAGGTGACAGAGCTAGACATGTCTATAGCCATCCAGCTGACAGCCACTGACCCACATACAAAAACGAATCCCCTAATATCCAGTGTTTGTTTT
Organism: Percina caprodes; assembly: GCA_013375575.1. NCBI lineage: Eukaryota > Metazoa > Chordata > Actinopteri > Perciformes > Percidae > Percina > Percina caprodes. The sequence goes on from JABXJD010000014.1 coordinate 2,528,879, forward strand.
CACAAAAACGCCTGAATGTGTTGGTTTGGGTTGTTTATGTGTGGTTGGCTGACTGACCTCTGCGTCTGACTGTAGAATGCTTTTCATAATGCCAGCTCCTTCTCTGGTGAGGCCCTTCAATGTCTGATATTGTTTCAGCACAGGAAAGATGTTTTGCCAAAGGCTATGAATCCCTGAGCCAAGTGGAAATACCCAGAGAATGTCTTTCTGTGTGATGAGAAAGCTGCCTCTCTCTGTTCTTGCACAAATATTGATCTTTAATATCATAAAATTACACACACTACATTCCTGCCATTCTCAGCGTACACTTATTAACCAAACAAAAAGAGCTGTGAGATGCCCAGAGAAATGTCAGCAGATGGCTCAACACAGCACTTCAAATCTCGCTAGGATTCGGCTATAACCCAGACGTGATCAGAGCCGTGGCATGTTGGAGCTCAAACAAAACAATGCTCCATGTACATGGCATGCACAGTTGTTTGGATGTACATGAAGGTCAACAATTCTGACATATTCAGGAGTTTTTGCAAACATCTTCTTCCCCCTTTCCTTCTCCTTCTTCTTCTTTGAGCAAGATTGTGAGCACTAAAACAAAACAATGTAGGGCCATGCTGTTCCTCCACCAGATGTAGACTCCAAACAAAAGGCGTCGTAACTGACTTGTTGTGGGGAGAGGGGAAGAGGTCAGCACAAAGACCAAGATAAACAGGAGGAGGACACACCGGTGCAAGCATGTTTAGGTCAGCCATCAGGTCTGTGCCTAAAGTCACATTCATGTAGAGATGAGATGAGGCCGAGAGAAAATGTTCACTGTGCGAGATCTTTCCGTTGATAAAAGCAGCACTGAAGATGAAAGGACAGCAGAAAAATCAATGCCCTCTCCTAGAAGTTATGTTCTTATACATTGCAAATGTGGTTGAAAGGACACTTAATGCAACCCAAAGCACTATACATGGTTAAATATGAACTTAACCTACGGAAGACCAAGTGCTAATACAGATGATAAGTTCTCTGGCTCCAAATAGCCACCACATGGCTCACAAGGCCGTCATCAGCGACAGAGATGCCAGCAAATGGTCCAAGATGGGCCCGGGGCAGGAAGCTGGCCCCGGTGCGGCTTCCTCCCTTTGAAGTGTCATTAATCCTCAAGCTGTGTGTGTGTGTGTGTGTGTGTGTGTGTGTGTGTGTGTGTGTGTGTGTGTGTGTGTGTGTGTGTGTGTATGCAATTGTATTTCTATTTTTGTCTTAGATGTTAAAAGTGAGGGTATTTTAACTGGTCACAATTTTCCCCAAGAACTGTTTGTTAGTCAAACAATCACAAATCTCATAAAAACATCAAAACCAATGCTTTAGTTATCTTTAAATACATTGTGACTCTCCTACCATGTGGCTCTCAGCCACAAGCCCATTGGTTCCTGCTGGAGATAAATCTTTAAAATTAGTTCACGTATATATAGTTTAAAAAAGGCTCCGAAATCTCCTTAAACAGCTGGGCACTGTAGTTTCTAGCAAAAGTTAACTATTTTCAGCTGTGGATCAATACACATTTGGTGCCCTGCGTCTCTGTCCCAGCGGTACACTCTACTATACTATGTGGGCACTCACACATAAAGTACCGACTGAGGGGCCTAACTAAAATAAAGTGCAAATGTGCATATGCTTGTGTCTTCAACCCTGTAGCCCCTAACTGGTAATATCAATATTTAATTACCATATAATACATTATTTATCTAGAGATTGCAGCATTCATATAGTGACTGTGTCTTATTTTTCAAAATGCTTTTAGATATCATGGAAAGTACATGACAAACTAATATTTACCAGATTTCTTATGGCTATCCTGTTTCCTTGTGTCAAATAACGAATGTTAGCAACATGGAGAGGCCTTTATCCCTGTCCTTCAGGAAATTGGTTCAAAGAAGGCTTATAGCAAAAATGCTGAGGTATTTGAATAAGAGGATGTACAAAAGTATTTAGAATGGGCACAGCTCTGCCCATCAATCCCTTAAAATGTACCAGAGTAGATACATGAGGAGTGTTGTTAACTTCTGTTGCTTAATACCACTTGTGATAACGTGTTTTTGTCAGTCAAACATGATCCTTAAATATATACTGATGAAGACTTAACCTCAATACAAACTGCAAACATTGACATCTTGTTCTTATTGTTTGTCATTTTTTTTTTTCATTATTGAGTCCTAGAAGTGTTTCATTTTTAATGCAGGTTTAAATAAATCTCTCAGTGCAGTAAGATCATTTCAACAAATAAATTTGATTTGCCTCATTTTTTTCTTCATTTAAGTCCAATAATTAAAATTACTGCTTACCAAATATGGACTTGCTGGAGGTGCTTTAGCTAAAATTTAATGTATAATGATTGGAAAAGAAATTCTGATATAAATGTATGTAGGCATGCATTGAGGTCTCTGACCAAAAGCTAATTAAAATATTCTTGAAAAAAGGTTGATTTGTAATAAAAACTTGAAAACTGAAACTGAAATAATAATCTGTTTTTGAGAAAACAAGAAGAGAAAACAAGAATAGACAGTGGTGGATTGTAACTAAGTACATGAAATGGCAATTCTCTTGTTGTGTACTTTAACAAATTGAGGAGAAGGGGGGTTCTCTCAACTGCTAGTAGTCCTATCTCTCACAGTTGAAACATTACAGATCCTTTTGGACCCTGGTTGTCCCCTCGACAAGTTTGTTTCAGTACGTGATCTTTCACAGCTTTTACAGGATTATCGCCCCTGAGTTAACAGGGTCTTAAACAGCGGACTGGCACCAGCAATCATGCTAGGAATTAGCCACCTGCTACATCGGCAGTCCACAACCACATAGCAGCAGTAGAAATGAAACTCTTGACACAGGAAGTGCCCTCCTGGGGGCAAAAAACAAGGTGGAGGTCGCTTGCCACCTCGCACACATTGCTCAGCAGGAAGTATGGCTTTCTTGAGTCGTGGCTGCGAGGGCAGAGGTCAGGGAACGGGATCAGCACATTGTGTGACCCAGATGTGGCAGAGGACAGCCATGGCTCCAGTCTGGAGGTGTCCCAAATCTAGCGTGACTATAGAAACAGGAACTTCTATTTTGAGAAATGCCATTCCTCAAATAATACAGGAGTGTATTGATCTCTTTTTTAAAACCTGTATTCTTTTAAGGCTTTGCTGAGCGTGCTTGCTATTTTTAAACTAACTTGAAACACCAGTTTCAGCTACAGACAGGAGCAGTTTGGGCCCGTTAAGTGTGAAGTCTTCTGCAGGAGCACCACAGCAGAATAAGGACAGGAGTGTGCATGTGATATATGGAATATGCAAGTGTGTTGGACTGGGGGACTGAGTACCCAGGGCCCTCATGTGTAGAGGGCCCAAAAAAGATGTTAGAAAGAATAGCTTTGGATGGGGGGAGGGACCCATAGAAAATGCCTTTCTAGATGGCCCAGAATTTTGTACTACGCCCCTGAGAATATGTATGGGTCACGTGCAGTGCTGGAATGTAACTAAGTACTGTACTTGAATACAAATTTGAGGTACTTTACTTGAGTATTTCTTTTCATGTCAACTCCACTACATTTCGGAAGGAAATATTATACTTTTTTCTCCACAACATTAATCTGACAGTTTTAATTAGTTACATTACAAATTAAGATTTTTGCATGAAAAATGCATGTTGTTTGTAAAATACGATGTTTTTCTTATAAATGAAACTTGTCGTTGTTTGACAGAACTGTTTTGATTATTTCCGGTTTCTGAAATGTGAGGATTTTTCTGCATTAGTAGTTTTACTTTTAATACTGTAAGTATATTTTCCTGAGGATACTAACATGCATTTACTTAAGTAACATTTTCAATGCATGAATTTTACTTGTGGTATAAGTACTTTTACTTTAGTAAAGGATCTGAATACTTCTTCCACCACGGATCATGTGAGCCTTAGGATAGCTTTGTGTTGGAGCGTGTTAATATTCTCTGTAAAATGTCTCCAGTGGATCTGCGTGTGCTGTGCTTCCTCACTCCCCTGTCTACCCTGTCGAGAGTGATGAGCTTTAGAATGAGAAACAGGTGTGTGTGAAATGTGTGGATCACTCCTTTATCTCCCCCCCCCACCCACTCCCCTCTCCCGACCTCTCTGAGCCATGTTGTGTTGAGCTTTGTTTTATGACGAAGGGAGGTGGATGAAGGAGGGTGAGCAGAGAAAACACAGAAGGAGAGAGGATGATCACTGAGAAGAGCAACACACAGCTGCGAAATTCACTTTTTATCTGTGCTTTTAGTCACGTATAGACTAAAAAAACATGTTGCTACATAATCAATAACAAGTGTTTTCCATTCAGAAAGGCAGCAATAAGTAGAAGGCCAGAAAAAAAACACAACATTTAAATTAGTCATAAATGTAATGCTTTCCAGCTCTATTACGTAAGGAACATTTTCTAGTGTTATTTAATCCAACTGCAACACTAATATAGCTAAAAGTCTGCTAAGATAATGTGTGAAGTGCACTGTAAAGGAGAACAATACTGATTAAAGCACAATCAATCAATCAAACAATCAATCAATCAAACGCCGGATTGAAATTAGTTAGAAAGTAGGCTACAACCAATCAGCATGAATTAAACCACTTTCAAACTACTCAGAAGGCTAAGCTATTAATTCATTTAGTAAACAGAATATAATAAATTCATTAACAGATTTTGCTTCAGGTGTTCTCCAGCTTTTTTCAAAGTTTGACTAACATCAAAGTAAAAAAAGTATTCCTAATGAATAAAATAGCATTCATGGGTTTGTTCACAACCTGGAATCCCCAAAGTTATCCTTAAAGATGACATCAGCTACAACACATTAATAATGTATTAACTATTAATAGAGCCATTAGGTAGGAGTATGCTCTGTCTGAAATATATAGGCTACTTCAATCAAGTATTTTAAAATAGGCTACTATGGGCCACTCAGTGGAAGTTCTAGACCCTTTGAAATGGAGGGATCATGTGATTTTAGGGGTACCAAATACATTTAGCACAAGTGTTACATACCACCAACCCTCCATAGGTTTGGTTCTACAAAAAGACTAATGATACACATATAACAATAAACACAACAATACTCATTCAGTGTTAACCTACATTTTATGTATTACTGCACATGAATAACATCCCCTCTCTGGGGATGGGGGCGGTGGCGCCACTGGTCACCCTTGACCCCCTCCCCCCTCCCCTTAGAACCGCCACGGATAACATTCGATTTGATTACACTTCTACTGTAACAATGTTCATGAAGTCAAATTACTTATTACAATGTTATATGGCCCCCTCCTGTACCCGTCCACTCAGCTTCCTTCAGGCTGCACAGGAGTCAGTTTACACAGCCTCATACCTGCCCACCCCCCTCCGCTGTAGGGACTCCCTCTTTATCGTGCTGCTGCCATGCAGCGGTCCGTCAGTGTGCCAGCAGTCCCCGCAGAGCGCAGAGCGCAGAGCAGCGCTGAAGCACGCCGTCTGTCACAGAGAGGATCTCCGCACCTTTTCAGGATTTGAAATACAACAAGCGTGGATAAACTGAGCGAACAAGGTGAGAGAGGACCAGAGTTTCTTTATTTTTAAGTCTTAAGTTCTTTTTTCAAGTAGATTTGTGAGTCGAGATTCATTTGTGAAGTTTTTCGGGTGCCGATCAGGGTGGATTCGGGGATGAATTGATTCATCGGATCTGTGATCTTGCGTGATTATTTTCCACTTTTCCTTCGGGCTGGTGTCGTATGGCAGCACTATTTTACAGCTTTACATTAGTGAAAGATTGGTATGATTTGATCGCGCATTAACAGCCTGGTAATACAAAGTGAGTGTTTGTGAGTGTTTGTGGCTCTTTTGTATAAAATAGCGATGTTACTATTATTTAATATGACTTAAATCCAAAACTGGATAAATCTCTACCCCAAGAAATAATAGGCTACGCGTGTCTGCCCTTTGAAAATTGACCACCTGATTACTTTAGTTTGTCTTCTTAAGAGTCACGCCTGAGATGTTTATGGTGTGTTTATGACAAATGTCCTTAAAGGCAAATGATCCGTGGCAGTTTGTCTGTGATAGATGTCAGACTTCTTGAAGCTGGATTATCCATAAACAACACACAAGTTTCATGGATCGACCCCAAAACAGTTTTTTTTTTCTGTGACGTGGACATCATCTGCCATGTAAACCTATATGTGCATGATATAATTCCAGCCTTAAAGTCCAGTCAATAATAGCTGTATGGAATGGAGAAATGACTGACCACTGTGCTCTGATTATTTATTCCATCTTAACTCTGCTTTAAATATTTACATCTGGATAAAATCAGGGGAACGGCACAAATTAGGCTTTGGCTTCCAGGCATCTAATCAGGGAAGAAAAGTTATGCAATGTTTAATTAAATTAAGCATTTTTCTACCAATCAGTTCCTTTTTGACAAATACATTATTTTGTAGTAAGTTATAACACTAATAAAAGCATTATGAAGCCTAAGACTGTGTTACCTGAGAACTTACAAAGGAACAAAAGTAAGTTGGGGACCTGAGGGGTCATTATGCAACCCACCCACTCTAAAACTGAAAAGACTAGCAGAGGCTGTCTCTTCCAAAGAGACAATCACGTGCCCTCGGGGTCAACTCCACCTTGACCCACCTCTTCCCCTCCCACCCCCCCTCCTCCCCTAACTCTCTACTGATAGGTTTCAGGCATCCTGGGTTGGTTTGATCATTGTGGGGTCAAGAGCATAAACAACTTAGGAGCCAGACTAAACAGACCACACATGTCCTGTATACACGTTCACCCTGAGATTCATAGGTGAGCATGTGTTGGTGTGGCCTGTGTGTAGCCGCAGGAGGGATAATTCATGCTTTTTGATGCAGATCATGAACTGGCAGTGATGAAGCTTTACTATTACTTTCCAGAGGGAGGAGGGGATCTTGCAGTCTCCTTCATGAGAGAATACAGTGGTTAAAAGAATTAACTGACCAACACAAAGTACATTAAGTGGCTCAAATTCCCATTTTTCTGAGCCCTGAAAGGAGTCCATGTTGGCTGAAAAGATAAACTTATATAAGGTTGCTTTACTTGTAGTTTTGGGTGTGATCACTTTCAAAGCACTTGAGCATGACGTAAAATAAATTACAAGAAGGTAGATTATTTCCATGATTCAACTTTTGTTTTTCTTGAAAGTTTGAGCCGACAAATCTATCCCAGTTTGCATCCCTGCCTGAAAGCTATGATGAGTCATAGATCATAAACACCTACCAGCCGTCATCAATCCATCATGTTGCGCATGTTTGAACACAGCATACAAACAACTCTATGATTGAATTCCTACCTGCAAAATGACTGTGCGGGGAGGTCGTAAACAGTTCCCAACCCCTATTTCTTCCTAGATGCATGTGGCAGTTTGCTAATTTTCCAGCTGTAGTTCAGCTACATCTGTGTTTGATGCTGATCCCAGCGGAGCAGACGGGAATACTTCCTCCCGTTAAAGAGCAGAGAGCCCAGGGGCACCAAAGCACAGAGCTGCTCGCTGTATTCTCCGTCTGGGGTGTTGACAGGAGGCCTGACATCATTAACATGACTAAATGAAATGTAATTTAGGTCTTTGCCTTCCCGCTTGGCTCATTGCACCAGCGGTAATGTTGAAGATGATCACTGACCAGTTCATGACCAAGCACAGGTTAAAGACAGGAATATGTTATGGCATACAGAGGCATATCAGGATTTCTCTTTGTTTTTCTTTTTCCAATTTTCTCCCCAGAAAAACAAAAATGTTTTTATTTGACACTGTTTTTTGAGGCTCTACAAGTGCATAATCTGATCGGTTTGAGCCACATCAATGCTGACTGTGGAGGAAAAGCGGAAGCCGCAAGATATTTCATGGTTTTAGTTCACAATGGACCACTCATGTGTTTCTTATCAGTCAAAGTTCCGCTGTACCACAGTCACATTTAAGACATGGTTTTGCTTTCTTGCGGAGCTCAGTCTTGAAAACATTGCATTTAATAAGAGGAAACATTTGTTCTTTAATCCCCGTTTTGTTGCATGGTTACATGTAGAGAGACCCCCAAGTTATGGCAGAAGCTGGAGTTTCTAATTAGAGAAGAAATTGTACCCTGGCAGTGACATCATCTTACCCCTGGCACTGTGTTTGTGTGTGTGTGTGTGTGTGTGTGTGTGTGTGTGTGCTGAACAGCAGCTGGTTTTGGACATTTGAGGTTTACAACAGTGTGAGACTTCAAACACTAACACACAGACTGTATGGCTTATAATTTAGCTTTATTGCTCCTTGTCACCTTGTTTTGGCCAATATAGAGACAGTCTCTGGGAACTTCCTGACTGACATTGTCAGGAAGAACTGTTTGGAAAAAAATGAACTTCTCAAAAAATTCACAGCTTCTCAGTTACATCCAGCAGAAGAACAACATATTCTGGCAGGCACCCTATGATAAAGTAATACCCACTATTACAAAGTATTGTTGGCTGAAACTAGAAGTATAACCTACCATCTACTGTATGTACCAAGCTAGTATTTCTTCTGTTTTGTTAACACTGAGTGCAGATTCATTGAAGTGATAATTTGATGAGCAAAGACATATTTTTCAAAATGGATGTAGCTTTTTGGAGTACTTGTTGGCTTATCCCTTTAAAGATTTATGATGCAGCACTCTCGAGAAATGCCTTTGAATATATTTTAGCTTGTGAGCAGAAATGAAAATTTGCACCAAATGTTTGTATCTAACTTTGGAACTGATATGATCATTATAATCATCAGTCTTGTCTTTCTTTGAGGCCTGAAGTCTGGTCTTACATCACTCCCATCTCCATGGGCTCATAACTCATTTCATAATTTATTGTGGGCAACGAAATCATGAAACATGATCTGACAGATCTCCATCTCCTGACAGTCCCCTGTATGTGGGTGACAGCTGTGAGAGCAGCCCTTCTCTCCGTTGCTCTAACATCCCCGTAATTGTTCACAGTCCGACCGCGCGCCTCTGTAGCTCTGCCACATCCCATCACACTCAACCCTTGCAGCGCTTTGCCCATTCAACCGTGAGGAAGATGACACAGGCCTGGACATTCCCTCCGACACAGGAGGGGGTCCATCGACGCAGCTCCACTCAAACTCCTCCAGCTACTCCAGATGTTTTCTGAGTCTGACAGGAGGCGAGGGAGGAGAGGAAGGTATGAGGATAAGGGGGATGAAAGGCGGGGTCTCTCTCTGTGGCACTCGGGGGTCTGTTTGCCGAGAAGCAGGTCGGTCGATCAGTAATGAGAGAGGACAGCTGGCAGGTTCAGCGGAGGTTAACAGCTAAGTGTAGATGGCAGCGAGGATAAACAGAAGAGCTCAGTCTAGGGTCTTTGTGTAAGAGATTCTTGGGAATTCTTTTCTTGTAGTTGGAAAGTTTAGTGTTGGATTTAAGGGCCTTAAAAAAGGACGTTGGGAATCAGCTTTTTACTATGAGGGATGGGACAGGAAAATAAAATATCTTAGGAAATGTGTTGGATATTTTGTAATGTGGTTTTTGTCCTTGCTTTTCTCTCTGGTATGAAGATGATAGAAATTAGAAAAAGATGTCACATATTTCTATTTCTGCACCAATCAGGATTCATGATTTTATTGATTTCAGCACGGCATAAAACCCCATTATTGATGATGCAGATTAGCTAGAGTTTTTGACTCTTCATTAGTATTAAATAAAGGTGTTTTTTTCTCTAAAATGTGTTAGTGAAGCATTTTATTTCATCAGGAGTTGTGCTAAGTGAACCTTGTTTAACAGTGTTCAGCTGTGCAGATAGCAAATCAATACTGGCACATTTAAAGTGGTGAAGAGTATGTTACACAGTAGGGGGGTGTTGACGCTACAGTCACAGTTGACCCAGTATTTGGGGACACAGCACAGCTGGAGCATCTTTAAGCTCTAACCAAACAAACCTAAACAGCCCTGTCACAAATCCTCACAAGTCGGTGTTAACATTTTACTGCTAACATCAGCAACATGTGTTCGAAAAAATTCTGGAAATGTTGTGTGAATGTCCTTTTGGCAACCTGGTGTGTCTGTGTGAAAAAAGGGCGGGGTTACACAGAGGTTACATTAATTTGCTTTCTTTTTAGTCGCTCTGGGAGTTCTGTATTGAGGTCAGCTTTCCAAGTAATGAGCATCACCCAAATCGTCTCATTCATCATTCTAAATGTTAAAACAAAACCTAGAAGTGAGGGTTTCCACCATCTCTATGTATATGTGCTTCTTTTATCCATCGCAGTAATGTGGCTTTTTTATTGTTATGGTTTTTAGGAGGTTTCATTCGGCACAAATGCAGGTAAACAGGTGTATGATTTACCACCTTCTAACCATGTTGACATTTTACTTGCTCTTTGTAAGTCTAACAGCTACTATCCATTGAAGCGTCTTTTATCACTTTGTTGAAGCAGACATATGCCTGGCAGAGTAAAAAATGTGCAGACTTGGTGAAATAAAACATCTGGCAGCTGGCCAGACAGTGCTGTCTTTCAGAGCATTCTCACCAGCTGAGAGCTTAATGAGGGTGCACAGTGTGGGAACAGGCCTTCATAATTTAAGACTCTGGGAGATTGAGGGATGTACCGCGTTCTCTGCCTGTGCACTGTTCTGTATAAACAGCCTCAGGACAGGCTTTTTTTAGGGAAGATCTGTGTTACCCTGAGTTGCAAAGTGCATTCCCAGTCCAGGGCTGTGCTGCGCACACACAGTAAGTCATCGGGTTTGTACTGCTGGTCAGCCAGGCTGGCATGTGGAGGGAGCAACAGCGGCGGTAGTCATAATTTACAAAACAATGCTGTTTAGAGCTGGGACGTCTACTTGATGTAGCCCAGATCTGGACACTTGGTATACACACTTAGCTCTCTCCTGCACACGCTCTCTCTTATTACTGTCCTCTCCCACACAAACTTTCATATGACACACTACACACTTTGGCTACCCTCAACCAAGTAATTTTATCTATTTAACTGAAATATTTTCAATTGTTGCACTAGTATTGTCTTCTATGAAGCCGAAGGAACAGTGCTAGGTTGTTTTTGCCGTAGCCACAACTACAGATTAAGTGACATACATGGGTTCAGAAATGAATTTGGCATATAAATATAAAATAGGATGCTGGATCCTTAAAGTGAATGATCATAAACAAAGCTACTGCCACAATGTTGTGTGGCAATACAATCAAATTAGAGTTTTGTCCTAGTAGCTTTATTTAGGCATATAAATACATCAATAAAAAAGTAATAGCTGTGAAACTAAGGAGAAAATGTCCTGCTCATCGTTCACCATCGTTGTGGACCATCTGGTCTAAAATTTCAAAAGCCACACTAAACTGCCATGTAGGGCTACAGCGATTAATCCAATCATGATTTTCTTGATTAACTGTTTGGTCTAGAAATGTCAGAAACTGGCAAGAACTGAGCCCATGGTGATGTCTTTAAATTGCTTAAATTGTCCGACTAACAGTAACCATAACAGGACTAAGAAAGCAATTCATATGTTAGAAACCTGTGGACCTTTATGTTAAAAAGTTACTTTAACAATTCTTATCAAAACTATTTTCTGTCACTCGAATAAGCTCTATCAAAACATAATTCTTGCATCATTCATATGTATGGGTAGTCAGGCAGGCTCATCCAGAAGAGACAATATTGTGCATGTAATATGTACACCTGAGTTATAGAAACATTTCAATGAGCTGAAATTAGCTGCTTTTTTAGGACACTTTTTATTATTTAATAGATCCATGCTCCACAGATTAGTGCAGTTATACAAATGGAGACGAACAAGTTATCTCCCACCAATGTCTCTCTGGGTGTTTGGCATTTTCTTTACAGTTTTTACCTCAGGATCCAGGTATACGTCATCTCCTTGTAAGTGCATGTATTCACCAGTCAATCATCGACAGGGAGCGATCGCACCCAGGCTTTATATTCCTGGACTGGGACGCAGGTTTAGGTGTCTCTGTGTTACAGTGTGGTTTATTCGGTTTCCTGACACAGTGACCCTGGTGTAGAGATCATCTGAGAGACTTTTGTATAACTTATGTCAAACTGAGCTGAAGGCAGAGCTTGAGCACAGTTCTTTTTCAGTTGCTGAAAATGTAAACAGTGACTCATAAAACTTAAAGGTCAGAGCTGTTTAATTATCAACAGTATCAGCACTCTTCCTGGACGCTTAGCTGAGAAGAAAAAGGAACTTGCCCAGTTGGATGATAAGTGCAAAAATATATGTGAACATGATATCTCAGCAGACATTATCTTTGTTAGACCTGCTTGGGTGTTACAGTGCTGATTAAAACCTGAGTTACAGTATAATGACTGTATATTGTTATAAATTGACCATGTTACAGGTTAAAGCAGTCACTGAAATCTTATTGTTATCATGATTACATCAGATTAGTGGAATTCAGCCAACTAACAACTATTACCACTTTCAATTAAGATGGTGATTTTTTTAAATTGATCTCTAATGTAATGTATAGGCTAATGTCCATTAAAGGTTACCAGACTCTTATGTGATTTTTTTATATTGTTTTGAGTAGAATGTACTTTAAATTTTTTGTAGGGTATCTGTGTTTTCTGCTAATTTTTTTAACCCGCTAATAAGGTTTTTGGCTGATTATTAGCACTCTTAGCCAATTGGCCTGATTGCGTGGTTAACTTATTAGGTGTTACATTTAAAGGTTTTTGGTTATTGTGAGTAGAACATCCACACACAGCATGTTGCTGATTGGCACATATCTTATCACTGTCATCTCAAGGTCTTCACTGGCCTAGCTTCTTTGGTTTGTGGCTCCAGAGCTCATCTGTCTCTGCAATGATTTGCTTTGAATGACAAAAGAACTCCAGCAGTGAGTTAAGAGCCCATCTTGTCCATTTTATGGTTTCGGAGGAGGCCTATTCAGGTCGGGGTCCCTTAAGTCGTCCCAGGTGGCCTACTGCTGCGCCGCATGAATGTGGAGTAAGGCCCTAGGTAGCCTCTCACAGCAGATCAAGCGGCTAATGGTGCTCAAGGCTTCACAATGGTGATAGGATTTACAACTGGCTACCAGGCTTTGTCTTTGAAGGGACGATATGTGTCCTGTGGCTCCATCTCTTACATTTACTGTCCCCATGTTGTTATTTGTCCCTTTCCCTCCCTGACAAATGAGGCAGAGCAACCTCTGTAGACCTGGAGGAGAATCATTGTTATGGTCCATTAATAATGCAAAGAAATGTCTTGCCATTTGGATAATTGAAGAAGACACCTCCTTTTCTTTGTCCTTCCCCCTCACAGACTTCTTGAGGTCTGGGTCTGTAGTGATGGTTAACAACCGGACCAGACAAACTCCTGATTTGTGGCTCATTAGTGGCCATGCAGGAGCTTTATACTCACACTCTTGAGAATCAATGTGCACAGATGCTTTGTCATGACATAAAGAGCTTTGGTTAACATTTGAACATTCAGGCATTTCAGTCAAATAGTGGCAATCATTAGTCTGTGTCATCCTTAAGAGTGGTGCCAGATGTTAGTATAAAGAAAGTGGGATTTGCAAGAGGACAGTTACAGAGAGGAAAGACGTTAGAGGTGGCCAGTTGGCAGATGCCTCTCATCTGTCCAAAGATTACTTTGACAGGTAAGCATGCTTCAAAGGTGGTCCTTATGAATGTAGTAAGCTCTTATCTTGTGTTTACCTCACTAAATACATAATTCACTTCCTTTAACTTCCTCTAATCTTCTGATCTGGGGCCAGCTGGTTTCCCTAAAGCCCAGCGAGCCCAGAAGAAGTTATTCTGTGTGCTCTCTTGGGGCAAACAAACACTTCCTGGAATCTTTGGTGCTTAGCTTCTCTCTGGGGCACCACTTTCACATCAGAAATATAAGCAGAACTGCACTTTTTCACTGTCAAATATATGTAGGCAATGTGACAGTATAATCAAATTTTTAAACATTACCTGCTTTGTGGTGCTCAAGGGTCAAATGCAAGTAGCACAAACAATGCTGTTGATTAAAAGGAAATTTGAAGTACACAGTCCTTTCCCATGACAGGTCTCTGTCAGGGCTGTCCGAGCATCTTTACGTAGCATGACACAAAACATCTGGTTCCTCTTTAGCTGCATGGGGGCGCTCGGCTAAGCCTTCCCTGCAGGCTGGGCCATCCGCTTCACAGGGAGGACATGGGGGAGGCAAGAAAAAAAGATACAGGGTAGACGGACAGTTTGTTAGTGTTTGCTTTCTGTTGATATCTTTTGCACTGTATGCCCCAGAGATGTTTTTCAGAATGAGATGTTTGACAGTTTGAGAGACATTTTACTTGTTTCTTAGTATTTTCAGCCACTTGGAGATCATCTGCTAACAGTATCCAGTTGGTCATGTTGTACATCCATTAAGTGTTATGTACAATAGCCAGAGAATGACTTTGAACACTTCCTGTAATAAGGCTCACATAGAGCCTATGTAACACATATTTAGTTTAGTAAATCGACCAGAATCATACACTGTCTGAAACCTTTGTCCCTATATCTTTTCCGACTTGGAACTCTGCAGCTGATATTTTATGTAACTGTCTGAGATCAACACTTGCTTAAGTCTCTGAACTGGGATCAGTTTAACCAAAATTGGATTTCTCTTCTCAGATTGTTTCATTTGAATAGTTTATAAGAGGTAGCACTTCAGTATTACTCAAGAAATAAGCAGCAAAAAGAAAATTCTATTCATAACAATCATATTTCACCCCTCTTGCAACCCCTTGGGAACCACTGTCCCATATAAAAATATAAGTTACTACTTAAATAACAAAATCTTAGACATCTTGTTTGGAAAATGCTTTTGAAAATTACACTCAGACACAGAGAGCACACAGATCAGGAGAGACACAGGCTGTATACAGGAAGAGAGTGATAGAGTAGGGAGGAAAATGAGAGGGTAAGGAAGCCCTGTGGCATAGGAGACGAAGAGTGGGAACGATGGCAGTAGAGTGCAGGGGAATGAAAGACACACGGTTAGGTAGCATTAGGAAGGAGAAGGTGGGGGGTTGTTCACTATAGAGATGAGAAAAAAGGGAAGGGTGTAGAGGTTAATGACAACCTACAGTGAGAGACAAGAAATATTCTACAGCCATCAAACGCTTTTCACAAACCTTGAGATGACAGGAGAAGGTGCTGGGTACTAATCTGGCTCATTATGGTCAATTCAGCTAATGGTGGCTATTGTTCTCCAGCAAATCCCAGTTGAGTCACTCGTTCAGTCCGTGTGTGTGTGTGTGTGTGTGTGTGTGTGTCAAACATAACCTTTTCAAAATGCACATTTCTTCTCCCTGATGTTCCAACTTCCTCTGTTTTTATTAATTAATGTTTAGAAGAAAACACACTTACATCAGTTGTAGTCTATACAGAATTTAGCACCATTTCTCATCAAGACATTGTGTCCCAAAAAGCGTCAGTTAGCATAGTGACTCAGATTTAGCCATATGATGCCCAAGACAGCACTTGGAGCAAGAGAAAAATTGAAAGGCTGGTTTCCCTAAAGTTTGTAATGTCAGATTCAATGAATGCACACACCATTAAGATTATAACCAAAGAAATGCATTAGAAGTAGGACAAATATTGCCCATATTGTTGTGCATTTCAAGGTTATGACTGTTGGGTCAGTAAGGATTTCCAGTGGCTGTATCCATAGTTATTGTTCATGGATTCATTTGAATACTTTAAACCCATCCCCCTCAATGGAAAGCCAACAGGATTAATGACTTTGTTTAGGCTCCTGTGGTGATAATCCCCTTTAATGCTTCAATAGCCATAGCCTGCACCTTTTCCATTTTGAACACAGATGGGGAACAGATTGTTCTGGAAGTAAAGGTATCTAATAAATACCCATACCCCAGTCACACATTTCAACCTCTAGTACCACTACCTCCTCATTTTCTACCCATTTTCTTCTTGTTTCATGCCCTTTCTTTCCCTTCCACACCTGTTGCAATACATTTTTCGCGGAACTCTACCTAAACAATGACTTTCCTGAGCTTTGACAGCCCGACATCTGGAAAAAAAACAACTAGTTGCCCCCCCCCTTCCTTTGTGAATTTATGGTGGCCTGACATTTTGCAGGCTCAAGCTTCTCTGTGAGGGGTGTGCAGACTGAACCAGGTAGAGTTACATGAATGTGAAATGTCACCATGTGTCAATAGTAGTTTAGTATTTAGTAGGAGTAGACTAGCAGGTAATACTCAAAGTCAAACTGAACCCAGTAGAATTTTTTTAATTGTTTTGTTTGGAAATTAATATTTCTTTAATTGCAGCTAAATGATTTGTTTGTCTTATCTTTGAGAGAACAACAGCTTTTATTATTTTGTTCTGCTTATGGATTTTAGTGTCCCTGGGCTAATTCAGTCATGTTGTGGGTTTCAATGTAGCTCATGACCTTTGTTGCGTGTCATTCTGTCATACTAGTTATTTCACTATCTTACAAATCAGAAATGCGTTATAAATGTAAGCTGAAAACCTGGTTTGCGTGTTTGCTTGTGTTTGCCACAGTCAGTGGTGTCATATGGTCGGTCATAGATGATAGACATAGATCCTTTTTCCTGCCAAAGGAGGTTGTTCATTGTTTTACCTCATGTGAAGGAAAAGTTAAAATAGCATTTGATAACACTTGAGGCCGACCTGAGGGAAGAATAAGCACAATACTCTCCTGTTGTCCAGCACAGCACTTGGAGCATTTATCTCTCCAGATGGACTCTTAATTCATTTTGAATGGATGTGAATTAAAAACAGGCTCCTCTTGTGCCTAAGGGTATTTATACCAGCTTTAAGTTTCAAAGACATGTTCTTTGTCTTCACACTTTGCACGTGGCAGACTCCTTACTGTTTTTTGGGCACAAGAAAAAGGTGCAGAATAAAAGGAAGGCTATGCATATGGCCCTCTTTCATTTACAGGGAACCCTTTTATTGCCTCGTGCTGACACACACGCATGCTTAAAAGCTCAGGTGCAGAACTAGAGCAGACAAATATACCCATGACCACATGCACATACATGCATACATACATAGATACATGATAACTGTGCTGGGTTGTTTTCATGCTATAAATACTTCTTGGGTAGAGCCTATCCCATTATAGACACATGCAGCCTCCTCCCACCTCCCTCATCCTCTTATAGCATCAAGACTTTAAAAGATATGAAACATCTCTCTTCACAGAACACACATCATAAATATATAATGTGGGAGTCCATTGCACGGTGGCATGCCTTATATTTGTTTTAAGGTGTCAAGTATCTTTTTTAGTGGCTTGTTAATTAGATGAAGAAGCTGTTTAACTGTGGCTATGAACCAGTTGTTTGGTTTACATACGCAGCACTTTGGGATGTTTAAATGACAATAAACTAAGTCTAGTTTTCAGCAGAGATATTTGTTTAAAACTTTAAAGCGGTAATCTAAACTGATGTGTCAGTTTTTTTCCACCCCTTGAATTACTTGTCCTGGTGTGTCAATGCAATGGCTATGACAGACAGAAGAATTGAGGCCAAGACAGTTTGCCTGTAGCCGTGCTACATTATAGAAAAAGATGCAACACTGATTTAAAAAAAAAAAATGCTGTCCTTTTAAAAAAAATAATCACCCAGCCTTTCTCTGCTTGCCAGGTTTACTCAATGATCAGTTATACAGGATGTTGTATTTACTGTTAATTAAAGGAAACCTGGAACAACTCTTCAGGGGAACAAAATGATAAGTTAGTACAACTTCCTGGGCAGAAAACCTTATCATGCGTTTGGACAACAGACATTGTTCCATCCATTTATCTTTCATCAAACACTTACAGGGTGCAGCAATACTGTCAGGACAACAAACATAAAATAAATATATAATATAAAATAAAAATGACTGCAGTAGGCCAGTCACAAATCAGTGAAAAAAAGAAATTTATGCATAGGAAACATTACTCATATGTGCTTGTTAATTTCTTATATGTGATATTTGTGTTCACGTTTATGAAATTGCTCGTACCACATAAAGTGACAGAGTGGTTTGTCCCTTTTCTAAAATGTTACTGGTTCAGCTGCAACATGTTAACGAAACCCTTACCTGTTTCCTCATTGACTATCTAAAAGTAGTATGCTTACTGTATTTAATATGTAAGGTAGAGGGGTCATTAAATGTGTCAGCTGTATTGCTGCCTAACTCCCTCCAGCTTTAAATAAGCACAACCTGAGCTGAGCTTTAGGGACCACCGTCCTTCCTGCCATCTGGTCTCTGTTGATTGCCCTGGAGAATAACACTTCCAACTAAACCCACTCCTTCTCTCTCTGTGTCTCCCAGGAGTCCACACAGGTGATGTGAAGACAAGGACGAGATCTTCATCTGCCCCATCTGTCCATCAACGGACCAAGTGCCTCGGTGCCGGCCACCCTCAGGTCACCTCAACCACGACGGGCGCCAAACAATAAAAGTCTTGACCCTGGCGTCCCTCAGACAGACTGCACAGAACAAATATTTGAGGCCATTTTATCTCATTTCTCAAGGCAGCCGCCACTGAAAAGATCAACAGTGAAGGGTGTTGTTGGGAGAAAGAAAAAGAGAAGAAAATGTGTGGGAGGAAAAAGTAACCCTTTCAAAGTGCACCCCTGCCTGCTATTTCTGCTGCGGTGTGGGCAGGGAGCGTCTCTTTTGGGAGTGCTTTTGGCTGACAAAAAAGGACTTCCCTGTGCCCTGCCTGCCCATCCAAATGCCTGTGTAAATACTGGCTAGAGATATCAATTTGTCTGGGCTCTAACATTGCCCAACAAAGAGACTGTAAGCTATCTATAGAAAACGTTACAACAAACTTGGATTCTGTGGTCTCCTGAATTGCTACCTATCTATTACCTCTCAAGGAAGATTCATGAGTTGTGAGAACAGGAAGTAGAGCTGAAGCAGTTTTGTACACTTAATTAAATTTTCACAGGGCGAACAACTGCTTTCTGGGCGACACCAGAAGCTGTCAGTCATTAACGGGGCGGCAGTTTTGATGTCTCTCCCGGCTCAGTAAATCAATATGAAGCCCCTAACGCCAGCTGGATCCCCCTCTCCTCTGAGGCTCCTCAACAAGGGTCCAGACTACCTGCGCAGGCAGATAGATGGTGGAGGCCACGGCCGCTCAATCAGCGCTGTGGAGAGGCTTGAGGCGGACAAAGCCAAATATGTTAAGAGTCAGCAGGTGATCAACACCAAACAGGAGCCTGTGCTGGTGCCCTGTGCTACCCCACCACCGCAGCCCCGGCGAGCTATATCCATCCCCGGTAGCCTGACGCCTCATCTTCCCCCACGGCATTCATCCAACACCCCCTTCTCTACACTTTCTGGCTCCTTCACCTCAAAAGATGAGAATGAAAATGATGACTCCAGGAAGGAGAACAGACGGACTTCTGTTGACATTGAGGCGCATAACAGGAGCAATATGAAAAATGTCCTGCTTCCAAACCCCAGGACTCCTGGCATCAACACCTTAGTAGCACCACACAGTGCCCCTGTACTCAGAAGGAGCACAGGCAAACGCATGCTGAGGCCGGACTCCCTCGTCATTTATAGGCAGAAGAAAGAGTGCAAGAGTCCCAGCAGCGCAGCAGTGGGAGAGAACGATAACACGGAGGTGAAGGGCTACAGTTTTGTCCGCCGCCTTTTCCAAGGCTCCATGAGGGAGAAGAGTAGCGGAGGTGAAGGCAGAATTCAGAAGATGGTGATCGGTGAAGAGAAAGCACCGTCACGGGATGGAGACTCCCGCATGTCTTGGACCAATGACAAAGACACTTCGGACGGAGGACCTGGGAGCAGGAGGTCCAGTAAAACTGACCAAGAACGCAGCCCAGGGTCTATCCCCAGCCCTGGCTTTAGCTGTGTGCTTGAACAGACTAAGAATGGATTTACAAATGGTACTAATGATGGTACTACCAATGGAAACCACTCAGGTAACCATGATGATGAGAATGACCCATGGAAGCGTGCGTCACCCCCACCAGTACCCAGAAGGCATTTTGGGGAGTTGCGGCGCTCAAAGTCAGACCTGCGTCTGAGCTGCTCAGCATTATCAGAGCAGGAGCATTTCTTTGACTACTGTGGGCTGGACGTGGACATGATAGAGCGCCTGGGTCGAGAGAATTTTCTCTCTGGTGCCAGCTCCATAGACACACTCTCATTGGCCCTCCGCAGTGTAAGTGGGGACGGCTGTGGCGGCTCAGAGCCCAGCGAGTTCTCCCAGCACTCGGGAGATGGGCTGTTTCAGGAGGAGCTGGCTGAGCAGCTTCCCAATGGTGTGTCAATCATTGAGAGGAACGCTCGTGTCATCAAATGGCTTTACGGGTGTAAGAACGCTGCTCGAGAGGGACCCAAAGAGTCTACTGTTTAATAAAGGGACAAGGAACCATGCGCTGTGGAGTGCTAAGTGTCTGAGGTGTTTGTTCTAACATAACAAGGGTTCCCTGTTTTCTTTTCTGATGCGTACATCAGTATGGGCGTGTGCCAGTGTGATTAACTAGCAGCATTGACGCAATGCATCATAGAAGGAAAAAATAGGACTTGTTTCTCTTTTCTAGCTGCAAGCAGCAATGCAATTCACAGCAGCTAGAAAAATTAGATTTTTCTTTTAATTTCAAATGAATGTCATTGAGAGTTGACTTTTGTTTCAGACGCAAATGTCTGCACATCGGGTTTGCACTCCACGGCACATGACTACCTTTAGTCCCCTACTATCCCCGACTCCAAAGAGACAGTTTTTTTTCAACTGCTACTAGTTATTTCTGGTAAAAATTGATATATTGTATTTATGGATCTCAAGGACTTTTGTGTGGGTGTAGACAGACCTTACTGATGAATGGAAATATTTCTCAGAGCAAAGGTTTTCGGAATCTGTGTGTATGTGTGTGGCTGTGTGTGTAGTGGACGTTGCTGTCCTCTCCATTTGCAGCTTCTTTTTCGGTTATTGACTGAACTGATCTGAAATCAGCCCCTGTGACCCCTCACAAGGCACATATGTGTATGTTTGTCATGATGCAGTGGACACAGTTTAGTGTCCTTGACACTGACACTCTCCTGTAATGACTAAATTAAAATGGAAAACCACTAAGCTATGTTTTTTCTAAACTGTATGTGAGTGTGAAGTGAACCATGAGTACCTCATTCGGATCTGTCCCAGTTTAGTTTGTGTGTTGCTTTTTATTTTTTACTCCTTAAACGCAGGCGTTGGAACAAACATGCGAGGCACCCCTGTGGGGTTGTTAATGCACTGAACTGGACAGAGAGAGAGGAAATGAAAGATAGACATATAGCTTTGACTCTTTACAGAGATTCATCTCATATAATGTTAAACACAGAGCTGGATTCAAAGGAGCACCTGCATTATGGTAGACAATTAGCCATGCCTGGCCAGTAATTTCCATAATTTTCATCTCATTTTCTAAATTCTAAAGATGACATTCACACAGTATAAACACTGTCCAATAATCACTTGTGACACACTCATTGATTACCACAGCTAATGCCTCATGCATGTTCAGTGCGTACAGCTGTGTAAGCTATATTGCAAGATAAGCAACAGAGACAGATTCCTGTCAGTGCTAAACTGGACTTTTGCAAGCAAATATAAGCACAAGGAGAATTGATATCTCACAAAAGAAGTTTAAAAAATGAAGACAATTTCATAACAAATAAAGGAGCTCAAGTTGTCAAACCTTTACTGCGAAATGTTTTAGGATGTCACTTTCACCATCTGGCAGTTTACAGACGTTCAACCTTCCCAGCTGGCTCAGTCAGCCCCTTTCCCATCAAAACAAGCAGTGGAGGCTGAAGCCGCCCTCTTTTCTCTGATAACCAGAGATTCTACCTCCCTTCATCCATCCTTCAGTGATTCTCACTTTATCTCCATGAAAGGTCAATTCCATTGCTTGGCCTGTAGGATTCCACTGAAATATGAACAGGGGGTCTGCCGAGGTATGCAGAGGTTAGACCAAGAGGCGTTCTGGGATGAGAATTATTGAACCAAAGGGCACAATATATTTGTACATGTGATAAATCAACACAATTAGTTGCAGCTTTGACATGTTTCATTTTCTGTATTTATCATCAGCATGGCTCCTAAAAACCCCATCAACCTGGACTTCTTTTGGTTTTATATCTCCCTGTAAAAAAAACAACTGTTGCATGTTTACAAAGTGACCCCATTAAATTCTGAATCTCTTTTTTTATTTGACATATATGAGAGATTTAGTTTTTATTCCAAAGAGATTTGTGTATGATGTACACAGCAAATAAACACTAAGAATGAAATAACGTGTGATGAATTTTTTTTGTTGTGTTTTTTGGGTGAATTTTTAGTAAACCAGTTATAGTACATATTGCCAAAACACAAAATAATATAAAAGACACTTCTTTTTACAACAACATTCTTTTATCATGCACTATTCAATGAAGAATTTATTTTATATAACAGTAAATTAGAAAAATAGAGCAGTAAATGTTAAGACATACAGAATAAGCCGTGACTGAGGTGTTCTCTAATCTTCTTAGAGGGTAATGGTCTACTGAGTCAGCGTTGGGATGCCGTCTCGTCCTTGACTTTTTGTTGCCTCTCTTCACCACATCACGTCTCATTTTGCACATTATCTCAAGTGGCTACGCACTAATCCTTTCAGCATTCCCTGCATGGTATGCTCTTGAGTGAGTTGCAACAGGTTATGTTTATAGACAAGGAGGCCTCTGTGTGGCATGATGCTATGTCTACGCTGTCCGAGAGGCGACCCTCCACCCTGTCTGCAGACTCCTCCTGACACTCTTTCTCTTCTCTCCTTCCAAGACCTGAGTCAGCATTGGTTTCCACATGCACCAGCTCACAATGTATTTCAAAATTCAAGAGGAAAAAAGTATCCTGTCTATTCTTTCTAAGTCTCCCCTAAGTCTCAGAGCTTGAATCTTTTAGTGAAAATATCAGGTGAAGTTTTGTTTTGAGAAAAGTTTAACCGTTTGGGAAATATGAGTGTTCACTTTTTTTCTGAAGGTTAGCTTAAAAGATAGGCTCTACTCTAACATCTTACAGCCAGTAGACAATGAGCTTATCTACAACTGCCTCTGTTTATCAAAATATAAATAAATGTGTCATAATACTGACGGAAATACACAAAAACACATTAGGTATTATTTTTTGCCAAGGCAGCTTAAATTGTCAGACAAATCGTTTTTGTACAGACTACCTTACAAGTCTTTACGGCCTTTTGGCTCCAACTTATTTACCATACACACACGAGTGTGGTATCAATCTTGTCATCTGTCAGAAAGAAAGCAAATAAGCGGACTTCCAAACATGTCAAACTATTAGGAGCTTAATTTATTCCTCTGGTTTACAGACATGAATTACAAAATGTCTTCACATCTCAATAAAGTCAAAATGGGTGATGTGCATGAAGCAGCTCCATTTCAACAGCTAGAGGAAAGACTTTAAAAATATGTGATTTTTTATTTTTGAGACAACTTTCCCAAAGGACATTTAAGGATACAATTCTCTGGCACATTCTCCGGGGCTCTTTTATGCAGACACTGAATACAATTTTGTGAGCTGGTTTGTTTCTTCAGATAGCCTTAAAGTCTTTAATTGTCTAACAGCAACACATACACTGTAACTACACACATTAACACACTAACACCCAATTGCTCCATCCCTTTACCACACTTCCCTTTCCTTCTTTCTGTCTTCCCAAAGGCAGAAGAAAACAATAGCTGTCCTGTGTGCCTGTGTCTATGTCAGTTACACTGACCGGAGGGCCTGCTGTGACATCCTGTTTTGGGTTCATAGGACAAGGTTTAAACATATGGTCATGTTTTGGGTTTGGCCTTTCTTTCTCAATCTGCCAGAAAATAAACAGACAACAGCTGGTACTGTAGAGGACAATTCAGATTGTATTATTACAGGGTTGATGTAGTTTAGTTTGGTTTAGTTTAGTTTTGATATTTCTGGGGAAAAGTCGAGCTAGTGTACCTGTTTCAGAATTTTGGTGAGCTTGCAGAAAATGCCTGGTTTGAAAAGTGGATGGTAAACTGGCAGGGATCCGCCACTCCAGGCTTTGATGCTGCTGATGTGGTTTTCCACTCACATGAAAAAATCCCCACAGGGGTTCCAAAGACCTCCTGCTTTATAAATCCTGTCCAGCAACGTTCTGACCCAGTTATGACTTCACAAACTGGTATGGAGTTTTAACTCAATAAAGCATCACTTGAAACTTAACTATTCTTAGCAGTTTAATAACCCACAAATGTACCAAATGAATGTTTGCAATTCACACAAGCAGTTGTTGGTTTATGTTGTTCATTAAGTTTCCTTACTGCCACAAAAGCATAACAGACTTATTTCTAGGGCAAACAAATGAAAATGTGATTCGCACTTTGCCTGGAGGTTTAAACTCACGGTGCTCTTGAACGCTTCTGGCAACTGTCACAGCAAAATTGTTTCAGTGTCATATCACATAGGCAGGCAGAACATGAGCTTGTTTTGGGATAAAAAAAAACTTTCAGTCCAGCTGTCTGATAGCAACTTGGGTCAAATACTATCACTTTGTGTCTGAGTGGCCTCTGTGATGTATTTGTAGCTGAGAATTTTTCCTCTGTGCTCTGAGAAGCAATAATGTGTGTCAGGGTTAGCATGGGTTGTGAAGTGTGTCAAATCTGTCCTAGTTCTTCTGCGCCAGCAGCTTCAGCAGACTGTGGATGTCTATGCTTGAGAGAAGCAGGGTTCATGACTCAGGCACAGAGAGGCTGGACACACAAAACTAGCACAAAGGTCTGTGTGATCTTCCAGTACAAGAATAAAACATGAAAGCTGATTAGCAGCTATTAGAAAGGCACTGTTTCATCATTGATGTACTAGATACATCAATAAGCTATGAACATGGGGGACTTTGTAGAAGCAGTGGGGATCTGTATCTAAAGATACTGGTGAGCACAAGAGCTGCGTTCAAGTTACATATAATAATTCTGACTAGATTTTTATTACGTAGTCCCTAAACACTGGAAAGCAGCATAATGAAGTATACTCAAAGATGCCAGTATAAATAATACATTTGCCTGCACTACTGTCCCACATCACATGGTAAACAGAAACTTGAGCACCCACTCAGTTGGAAAAGTGTAAGAATGGTGCAGAGAGGGCTCCAAACCTATAATGATAAATTATATGGTAATGTTATAGGGAAAAAAGTGTTTTCTCTTTGTTAAATTAAAGCATTGTTCATTCCCAGTTTGATTGATGTCTTTCAGCACATAATTTCTTTGTTGCTTAAAATAAAACTGCCCAGTAATTTCAACTACATACTGTTCAAATTTGGAGGCAGGGGGGGATAATCTGTTAGAAACCAAACTTGTCTGTGTGTATTAGAATAACAAGAAGTGCCTTGTACTTCAGTGGGGGGAGTGTCCCTTAAATACACAATCTGGTTTGCTTCTATCTTAGGTCATTGTCCTTTTCTTTTCTATCACAATATCGAAAAAACAAGCAAGCTGTGCTTAACGGATAATCATAATACCAAATCACAGTAAAGTATGGCATTTTTTGGATTCAACAGGAAGACGTGTAGATAAATGCAAGGCTTGCTGAATTTGTTAAATTCAACTGTCTCACTGTAATGTTGGCTTGTTATTCAGCGGACCGTGAATGATCAAGAAACACCAATTCTGCTACAATGTTTCTCAAAAGGCTACATGTGTAGTGTTGAAATGAATTGATTAGTAGATTTGTATTTGTTCGAACTCTAAAATGTCAGTAAGTAACAAAAAGTAAGTAAGTCCAAGGAATGGCTGGAATGGTCCAAAACAGTGTTTCCAAATCAAACAGCTGGTTAACATCTGGCAATGCACCCTACCAGAGAATCAGTCAAAAGGAACAAACTATGTTGTACCTGCTTATTGTCTCACAACAGCAGAGATCTTCAACAGGGGGTCCATGACCCCTTGGGGGGTCCTCAAAGTTACAGCAGGGGGGCCGTCAAAATATAGTTTTATGTATAAATATTTACGGTCTTTAAGCTAAAGCTAATTGCTTACTTGGCTCCAACTTATTTACCATACACACACGAGAGTGATATCAATCTTGTCATCTGTCAGAAAGAAAGCGAATAAGCGGACTTCCAAACATGTCAAACTATTAGGAGCTTCATTTATTTCTCTGGTTTACAGACATGAATTATAAAATGTCTTCACATCTCAATAAAGTCAAAATGGGTGCATTACGGCTTAAAGTTGATCCACTATTCACTGTGCATGAAGCAGCTCCATTTCTGAAGATGATTTCATCAGCTAGAGGAAAGACTTAAAAAATAAATGATTTTTTTTATTTTTGGGACAACTTTCCCAAAGGACATTTAAGGATACAATTCTCTGACACATTCCCGGGGCTCTTTTATGCAGACACTGAATATAAGTTTGCGAGATGGTTTGTTTCTTTGGATAACAGTCTAACAGCAACACATACACTATAACTACACACATTAACACACAAACACCCAATTGCTCCATCCCTTTACCACACTTCCCTTTCCTTCTTTCTGTCTTCCCCAAGGCAGAAGAAAACAATAGCTGTCCTGTGTGCCTGCGTCTAGGGGGTCTGCCAAAATATTGTTTGATGTATATTGTTTGAAAGTTATTGTTTTTTGTAAATTGAAAAATGTCTAAAAATATACATTACCATAAATCCGACAAATTGTAAGCAAAGACAAATTGGCCTGTTCGTACAATAAAAACTGTTAATTTACACAACATTGATTGAACACACTTAGCCATTATATTAGCCGTCCACA
This sequence comes from Percina caprodes, assembly GCA_013375575.1. Classification (NCBI taxonomy): domain Eukaryota; kingdom Metazoa; phylum Chordata; class Actinopteri; order Perciformes; family Percidae; genus Percina; species Percina caprodes. Next base: position 2,555,694 of record JABXJD010000014.1, read on the forward strand.
GATAAAGTTTACCTTAAAGCTTTAGGACTTACTTTGCCTTCCATGTGTATGTTTAACATTAAAACTTAATGTTTAAATAATAATAATATTATAACCATATCTCATATCTGCCCCAGTATGATATGCTACAACTACATTTTAATGTAATATTTGTCCTTACTCTGTCTCCTTCTCAGCTAAGGAGTCCTAGGCCAATAAAACGTTAAGACCCCTGCACTACAGAACAATTTCAGCTACTGCCCCTTTGACTCTGAATGCCAAGCTGCTCCCTCTAAATGGCTGAAATCTTAAACCAACGTTGGCAGGAGGTGCTGGGGGAATCTGCTTTGGTGTACCCCCACCTCCATAACAAAAACCATCCGTGAACTGAAGGTATCCTATAGCTGCGTCAGGTCATAAATCAGAGGAGTGGCCCTTTTCATTCCCCTTCTCTCATGCGTGACCTCAGCTTCCCGGGGGGTCAGGGAGATGGGCTGAGCCTCAGGGCCTCTGGGAAACCTGACCAGGAGCCACAGACCCTCTTCAAATAACCATATGACGTCAGGAAAGACTACTGGAGAACAACGGCGGGATTGCCAGAGGTGCTCTGGTTCAACCCCAACTGAAACTTACACGAAAAGGAGACAAGAGTTTTATGTTTTTTTATTCTCAGTGAGCAGACAGGTCAGTTGACCCCCATGTGATAACATTCATTCAGGAAGTGTATGCTATTGACAGTTCCCTGGTTTAGATGGAAAACAGGTTAAATAATTTACTTTAACAATTGCTGCTGTGTGAAAGAATCCACGTCAGCATTAATATGAATATGATTGATAGTAAAACAGTAAAGTGATCAAAAGACAACGCTTCCTCTAGCTGAATCAGCAGTGGTAGAATACCTCCAGTTAGCCAACTAATCTCAGGCTGCATTACTTGACAAGCAGAAAAATTGAGTAATCAGCTCTTTCTGGAACTTTTTTCCTCCAGAAATCAAATAAATAAACTTAGCACAACAAATAAGGACATTTGTGTTTGGTAGATTATTTCTCTGTGATAACAATGCTTTTTTGGCAATAAATATTATACTGTTGGAAAGCTTATTTAATTTCCTTTCAAATGGTGCCCCATGTGTAAGGAACATGTATTTGTGGGTTGAGCAACAGCACTGAGTATGTTTGGTCCAAGACAAATTTGTCAAATCTTCTCTGCCAATGCCAAACAGCTTATTCTGCCAGTGACGTGTTTGGTGTTTGGTGGCTCGGTGGCTTGGATGACTGAAATTTGAAGAAACATCACATATTGGCAATTTAAAAATGTATTAATTTCACAAACAGCAGCCTCAGTAGCGTGTAAAAGAACCATACCCAGCCAGAATAGGGGGAACCTCCTCCTCATGCTGGTCACCAGCTTGGTTACACACTGCTATTCTTCTTCAACCAGCACAAGTCAGCCAATGTAGTTGTGTTGGTCACTCTGGCACAAACAGCACGCCAAGCTGGTCCCACAAGTGTTCAATAGGGTCAGGACTGTTGGCAGGCCATTCCATCCTTTCCACTCCCACATTCTGGAGGTAGTCTCTGATAAACCCCGCCCTGTGGGGGTGAGCATTGTCATCTTGTGGAGATATGGGATGGCCACTGGTTGCAGAATCAAGCACCTGATTTTCAGCATCTGGGGGGTACCAGAAGCTCAAAACAAGACTCATTGGCATTGACAGAGACAATTTGGCACATTTTTCATGGGCGCAACCCACATACTCAGCTCTGCTGCTCATCCTACATCGTCAGCATCCCCAAACTGTTATAGGTATCATAAGTTATCATCAAATCTAGATTCATTATCTATTTTCTCTGTTTATATATATTCACTCCTCTTACTCTCCCAATCCGTCTGTCTTTCAACATATTATAATAATAATAATTTATTAGTAGATGGTTATCTACTACTTATGACATATCCAACATTTCGACAATATGTTCATTATATGTGTACATATTGTAAATAGATCACCATATATTATATATCTGAGAGAAGTTGTTCAGACTCTTTTGGGTCTTTTAATATTGAAAATCTCTGAAGTTTGAACCTGAAAAGCTGTAAATACCATATTCATTATATGACTGCGTATAATCATGTAGCGTGTTTGCATGCTCTAGTAATATCAATGTAGTCGGTAAATTTTAACAGTTTTTTTAGTTTCTTGAGTAAGAATACTCAAACTGAAGTTGCTATGCAGTGAAGCTTAACTTTTAGATATTAATGAACGTCTGTTACATTCAAGCCAATGCCAAATGAGTCGATACAAAGCTATCAGCTCCACACTACTCTCTCTGTATTTCTCAGCATGGCTGTGTTCAGAAGATTGTGTCATCCGGTGACTTTCCCACGCAGAAACTCAACTTAAGTCTGGTCTCTGAATTTAATCCATCCCTCAAGGGAGCAGTGGGCAGCCCGGGAACCAACTCCAGATCTGAGCCAGTGCCTTGGTCAAGGTCATTGACTGGAGAACCCAGTGGTGGGGGAAACCAGAGCCAACCCATGTAAACATGAAGAGAACATATAAACTCCACACAGAAATGCCTGGAACAAACCTGGATTCGAACCCAAAACCTTCTTGCTGTGAGGCCACACTTACATGCAGCATTATTATGAAGATGATTGTTATTGGGGTTTCTGCTGTTCATGAAAACAAAATGCTAGTCACTATTCAAAAGACTATAGGAATAAATGTTTTGGCAGTGTATGACAAAATAATTTAGATTTGTTTTTCCTGCTGTCAAACATGGCATTGTGAATACCAGCATACTCATAGTTACGGGTTTATTAATTTAAATCAAAAGTCTTCCACGCTAGTTGGAAAACTCTGAAAGTCTCGCTGAGGGCAGATACCCTGAGAGCAGATGTTCCTCATTATAAGTAGACAGGTTTATAATAAAGCTAAGGAGGTAAATCAATAATCCAGAGTCAGTGCCACGACATCTTTGGCCAGTTAGATGAGGATGATGGTTAAACAGGGCGGCCAGCAGTGATCAAAGTCAATTTTCTTTTAGTTTCAAACCAGTATTTTAGCAATGCACTACACTTAATTTGATCTGAAGTGCTGTGGTATCCCACCTTCTTAATTGTGAGAAAGTATTAGCTTATTAATTAAATTAAATTATATTATGTATTTTCAACAATGAGACAGTTTGAATATAGGGTGACTCTCAGAGTATATCTGAACATTTTTTGAAAATGTTGATTCCACAAAAAACAATGAAAATGTTACTTTTTCCAATTTTATTATATATTCCCTGCAAATGATCAGTTGAATATGGTGCATTTGGCTGCAAATACTGTAACCTGGCAAGAGCCTTGCTAAAACAGCTGTTATCTATGATTACCACCCTGACATGCCACCCTAACAGAGTCCAAAAAGATGGGAGTGTGCAGAATTTCAAAAATGTGTGTTTTCTTGTCAAAACTATTGTGATTTCAATATGTTTTACATCCACATCTATCCTTCATCTTTTACAGTAACACTGTGCAGTGCGTTCTTCTCTGTAAAAGCATTTTAGACCACTGGGTAGAGAGAAAGCTGCCTAATCACATAGTCAGATCTATTCTCAGTCATGTGGGAACAAGAAAACATCAGGTCGACAGCTGGCCCTCACGCCCCGTCTGTATACATGAAAACATTCATCTATATTTCTCCGACTCTGATATTCAACTCCCACGAGGGCACAGAGTTCATAACCCAAACTCCTCGATACAGTGTCTTTATTGGTCACTTTATTGCACCCCTATGGTTTCCGTTTACTCTCTTTCACTTTCAGGTCTTGATGTTTTCACCAAACAGGGTAAAAGCGTCTCCTGGGGCCATATGTTCACAATATGGCCTGGGTACAACCAATGACAGGACGTTTTCCTTTTTATTTGGAAGCTTTGATGTGTTCTACAGCCAATTTGTTTAGGAAAATGCATGTTTTAAAACGACAAATCATTTGCAACTTCAAATAGTCTCCCTCCTCCTCCTCCTCCTCCTCCTCCTCACACAAGCCTTCAATGACAGTAAAATCCTTAAACAGGCAGTGTAGTAAGTTTTGGGTCAACACCTTCAATTTTTGCATAAATTTCAGAGGAAGCTGCAATAGTTTGTTATAATATCTTACATCTTTCAAGCAACTTGATAGCATCTATTGTAAGATACCTACATCTTCATTAAAGCTCTACATCCCCTATGTTGTTTCCATGTTAAGGTGCCCAAGTTATGTCACTTAAGTAATATTCTAAGATCTGACAAAGCTCCTCCAGAGAAAATCCACACTTTTGACAGACGAGTAACATATTTGGTCTTGCATTGCAGTGTAGAGCTTGTTAACCATTGTATTACAGTAGCTACAGTATTGCATAAGAATGTAGTTCATCTTATTTTGCTATAATAAAACTGTTTGGATGCGTTTTCAACATAGTGGAAAAGCTAAAAGGTTAGACTTTAGCTGTTTTGTTTGTATTTTCAAACAATAAGTTTTACTTATATAATAGAGAAGGCTTTTAGGATGAGGACTATGTGTTTGGAGTTTCTGCAAATCCAATAAAGAGCAGGCCACGCTAATGTTAGCGTACACTTTGACATAGCAGCACCTTTGCTCCTAGTAAATATTTTAGTCCTGAATTGGGCTAATGTAGTTAGCTAACAATTTGGTGCTTAACTTTGAAAGTAATGCTATGTTACTAGTGTAGGTATGCAGTTAGCAGGGCACACAGTGTATAATACATTCCTTTTGCTTTTTTGGTTCAAAAAAGGAAATTAAAAGAAGATGAGGTGAAATTCAACGCTTACCAGGCTGGTGGTGCCTTTGATTTCTAAGAGAGGAATTGTTGTTTGGCGGAGATGTTTTGGAGGTGTCAACAGTCAGTTGCCAATTGTTGATGCAGGGAACAGTTTACTACAAGCATTTTACAGAGCTGGGATCAAGATGTGGCAGAGTGAAGGGGTTAGGGAAAGAAATGCTTAAAAACCATGCTACAACAATGAATGGTGATATTCATGTGTCCCTCTCAGCTACATGCACATTAATTGGCTTGATCTGACTCCACATGTATATGTCACACGGTCCTATGTTACCAGCAGAACAAGGTGTTTCCACTGTTAAAAACACTTTAGTTCCACATGATTGTTTTTTCAATAATTTATTGTAATTAAAATCAAACCAGTTATTTCTGCACAGCAATAAAAAACAACAACTTAAAAACACAACTCTCCTTTGGTCACATCAGGGATTCTCTTTCTTTGTCCTCCTTTTTCCTCCCCCTGCACCTGTTTGGCATCCACCTCTAACAAGCACAGCATTAGATCCTGTGGCCAATCATGAGCTGTGTGTGTGCAGGGGGGAGGGGGGGTCTAGGCAATTGCAGCTGCTTCTCATAATCCTAATTCCCAGTCCAATACACAATTAAAAAACACAGCAAATCCACAAAACCATTCAAACAACAACTGTCAAAACACTCCACAAAACCATGCAAAAATGTCCAATACATGCATCACATCTACTAATAAACCCAAAAGACAAATACATACTGCTAAAACTCAAACTGCAAAACATGCAACGTTGAGAACAAAACGAAAAGCTGCCTCAAGTCACATTCTGACATATATATATATATATATATATATATATATATATATATATATATATATATATATATATACTATACACAGCAGAAGCAACTTTAGTGAGCAGCAGCACTTGGTGTGTCCTCTGAGGACCCGTCCGGCTCCAGATGAAGAGCTTCTGTCTGCTGCTCTCTCCAACCTCCATCATCATCATCAAAGCAGACCAGAGTGTTTGACCTCGCCCTCGTCTCCACCACAGTTCTGGGGTTAGCCTTTCCTAATTTAACCCTAGTCTTCGTTGCCAGGGCGAGGGAAGGCCCATCACCATGGCGCCACGCTGGGCAGGACCTCCCCTGAGGATTCGGCCAATGACAGCCCAAAAAAACCCACAGAGGATCCCCACCTGCATATCATCCTCTGTGGGATCTAATTGTATCGTTTAGAAGAACACCTGTCAATCAATAGGGATGTTGGTGGGTATCACATTAGCTTTAGTTATGTTTTTTTCTGTTATTATGTGGATAGTTTGATTTGATGTGTTACTTGACGATTTGGTATCTCTGCATGTGGTAACTCAATTATAACCATAATTCTGAAATAAGTAAGGAATATTAAATGCAAGAATAAACTTACTGAAGTAATTATATCCGAAGGTGACTATCCACAATGCTTATCACCACTGACAGGTAAGAAATTTGAAAACAAATTACATGGGAACTGTCTGTTGCCCTTGTCTAATGTGGTCTAATACAGTCTGTTTCCTCTAATTACATTCCTCAGTCCATCAGCATGAGCTCTCATGACTTATTGCCAAGAGTCTGAATTACTGTGCAAAGTCCAAAGAGGAATGCAGCTCCATTACGTAACAAACTGCAGAGTATTTGAGTTTTAATTTTTGGGGGGATTCTGTGTGAGTGATCCAGGTGTCTAACTGGCCAATAAGGTGTAGAGGTCATCAAAAGGAACAATTAGTCACTCCGTTAAAGTGGAATGAAAGGATAATGCCTGCTGTAATCTCCCATGAGTCCCCAAAAGGTTTCTCCACCTGCGCAGACGCACCAGACATGGTGCTAGACAGTTACAAGATTCAACCTGCAATAAGGAGTTATATTACAGTATATGTGATATGTTATGTTTTCATTTTACTTCTTATTGTATTTCCATATTGTTAGGGTTTTTTCTTACTACCTCTTCTCTCAGGGAAAATAGGACTTTTGCTCAAAACAAAACAATGTGCAAACATTGATAGTTAGATGCACGCGTGTGTGTGTGTGTGTGTGTGTGTGTGTGTGTGCGCGTGTTTCCATGTATGTTTGCGTGTGTGTTTGCGTTTTGAGTTCAACTGCCATTAGACCTGTACTCCTTTTTGATTATGTTTTGTCCAATAAATGGCTTTGCATGGTGTTGCGGCTGTAAGCGTGTTTGCTCCCATGCTCAGCCCCTCTCTGTCAAAGCCCCCCAAAAAACATGTGGTATTAATTAATATAAATATTAATAAATAATATAAATGAGACAATAAACAACATACAGTATGTGGCTCCTACAAGCTGTAACAGTATTTTTTGGCCATATTACATTTAGTGGGTTTATGTCCACACAAACATGTCCTCATAAATTCCAACTCCCCACAATAGCCTTGTCTCACAATAGCTCTACCTCCTGACAGCCTCCATCCACTCCTTATCAAGTAACACTGTCTACTCCTCCGCATCTCCTCACCCCACCACCTCTACAGCCAGACAGGCTGTGACACCACAGATTCCCATGTCAGAAATAGAGATGGACAGAAGGACGACGACTCCAAAGAGAAGCAGCATGAGAAGGAATGGAGGAATTTGTGTTGGGAGGGAAAAGCACAAGAACGACCAGCCGAAGGAGAGACGGTGGGGCTTTAATGACATCTTGTTGACAGGCTGGGTGGGGGTGTGAATGGCCCTTGCAGGAGCGGAGGAAGAGAAGGGTGTAAGAAGAGCCATATAGGCTTGTATAGCTGTGAATAGATGTGTGCTCTGTTACGCTCCAAACCCGGCATGTCTCCATGCCTGCACTGATCATACATGATGAGAAACAGGAGCAGTGAAATCTCCAGCTGTGCATCAATGTGTAATTTCCGACTTGGCTAGTTATGTTACGGGCCACTGCTTCCTCCAGGCTCAATTTGCTGGGCATGGATGCATGATCAGTGTGTGGTGTATGAGGGCTGTGTGGTGGAAAAAACCAACAAATATAATTTCTTATTCTTTTCTTTACATTTCTTGAAATTAAAAGCTAAAACGTCTTCAAGAACTTCTAGCCAGTTGCCTTTGCTTATCACTGAGAACTACCATGACCTGGATGACTGAGAACCTTCAAAACATAACTTAATACTTAACAAACATAATAAAGGGTTAACCATGCTTAAAACTACAGTAAATAGATATGCAATAGTCTGCATCCCTAATCTGTTTTCAAAAACGTTGTCTCAACGCAATCAATTGTACAAATGGTGATAATTTAGTGGAATTAGTTCACATTAAGTAAGGAATTAGGGTTAAAGAAATAGTTTGACATGTTGGAAAATATGCTTATTTTTTATCTTGCTGGTGGTCAGATGAGAAGATTGTTACCACTCTGGTATCTTCTCATCTAACTATAACATAAAAGATGCCAAAGAGCATATTTTCCAAACTGTAAAACTATTCTTTTTATTACCTCTGTACATCCTACTACAACATCCTACCGGATTATAGAGAATCTTCTTAAACTTTGTTCCTTTTATAGATTTTAAAACTCATTAAAGTATCAATACAGTACGTGAGACAAGTTTTTATCTCCATCATCCTACTCAAAAATAATTCCTTTTCATATACATTTTCTAAATGCCTTCACAGTGTCTTGCTGATATTGGTGGGTTCTTACAGTCTGCTCTGTGTGTGTATGTGTGTGCTTCAGTGTGTGTGTGTTTAAGCTTAGAGGTTGTAGCTGCAGGTCGGGAGCAAAAGCAAAGAACAACGACCCTAAACAGCTGTAGCAACAGTAACTTGAGCCTGACAGGGACTGTGTGGAAGGCTAAAGAATTGATTAGCATTCCAGAAACCACAATACCCAAATATACAACGTAAAGATATCACACACAGCACTTTTATTGTCTAAGCAACCAGCACAACCAGTGGTCCATAGCAGCAGCCTGACAATCCAACTCTGAAAAGTAGTTTGATTGATGAAGAACTGTAACCCTCTGGCATATCACTGCCTTAAAAATAACTCTGCAAACTATAATTTTGGAGTCAGAAACATCTCAGCTGCTCAGTTATATTTTCTATGTCATGTATGGAAATACCATGGCTCATGTTCTACAGGCTCAGCACTACTCTTGGTTGGTGGCCCCTTTCAATACAATCAATACAACCTTCACATAAACTAAAAACATTAACTGAGAAAGAAACAGATACATATTGAATGAAAATGTATTGACTTGTGTTCATAGGACAATCCGTTAAGCCCTGAGCTCTTGTTTGAGTGTCAATAGCTGTAAAAAAAAATCTATTTACAGCACACAGGACAGACCTACATTTGGAGATGGGTTATCAGATTTCCACAGAGATGGAGATGGATGATGGGCGGCAGTGTGTGTGTGTGTTTCTCTGTGTTGGCGTGCCTGTGTGTATGGGTTTTTGGTGGGTCATGGTGTGGCCAGAGGGGGTGGCTTAGTCAAGAGATTACTCCTCTGCTGGGAAAAGAAGGGGCAGGTTTTCTCTTCAAAGGGGGTCCCAAATCCGTTCCTAAAGAGCCGCGAGATTACCAAACTGAGATTGAGCCTGTAGATTAGAGGGATGAAACGTCCTGTGAGAACCTCTTTAACGCAAGGTGAGGGACTGAGGATTCCTGAATAATTCACCTGCCTGCCTCTATTGTCCTCTAATACACTTTAAAACTTTCTGAGAGCTACACAGAACCAGGCTACTTCGACTTTTCTAACGACTACTCAAAGCTCTTTTACATAGTACAGGAACCATTCACGCACATTCATACACTGTGGCCGAGGCTGCCATACATGGTGCCACCTGCTCATCAGATAAACACTCACACACATTTACACTCCGATGGCGCCGCATCAGGGGCAACTCAGGGTTCAGTGTCTTGCCCAAGGACACTTCGACATGGGACTGCAGGGCCAGGGATTGAATCCCCAACCTTCCGATTGGCAGGTGACTGCTCTACAATTTAGGCCTTTATTTCTTACTGAACAGTTTAGGCTTGAAAGGGGAGAGAGAGGGGGAATGAGTTGCAGCAAAGGGCCGCAGGTCGGAGTTGAACCCGCGGCTGCTGCGTTGAGGACTAAGCCTCTTTATATGGACGCGCGCTCTACCAGGTGAGCCTACAGGCACCTGCAAAAAAGATTATATTCATATTTTATGGTGAGTTCTCTTAGATGTCATTTTAGTTAATCCAAATAATTTCTCTTTAAATGATACATCCATAATTAAAGGGATAGTTCGGATTTTTTGATGGGATTTTTAAGGGATTAATCATCCTTTTTTAAAAATGAAGTGAGAAGTATTTCATGAAGTTAAATCAAAACCAAACCACACGTTCACAGGGATACGCACATTATCTGTTGATGATTAACAAGGCTAAAGGGTACAAGACAGAGGTCATAATAACCCAGTAGAGAGTTGCCTCCTTATCTCTACAGGCATACTGCAAACACTGGAGATTAACACTGATGACTGCTTTGACGACATGTTTGTTTGGGGGAACTTTTGCTTTTAGCTGATGATCAGTGTGTTGTCTGGTGCAAAATTACAGCTAATCTCACACTTGTCTGCCTGAAAATATGACCTCTGTGCAGTAACTGTAGTGTCTGAAACCATCAGTCAGTTAAATATGACCACATTACTTTTGGGACATATTATAACTACTGTAAACAAGAAGAACCATTAGAGAAGACATTAGCAGCCTCTTGCATTTCATGTTCAATCTACTAGAAATAAGTATTGAGTTTGAAATGACAGTCACCTCTCATTTTTCTGTTTATATCCACATCAGATGAAAAGAGTAGGAATTGTGGCTTTTTTGTTGCATACGCATTGTTGCATTGTCTTAAAAACAGGAGGCTACCGGGTTAGCTCAGTAGGTAGAGCAGGCGCACACATCTTAGGGCTATTAAAATGAATTCCAAAAATCAAAAATAATTTGAAGAGTAAAAAAATCAATACTATTCGAATACTTAAATTACTATTCAAATGTGATTTATTTTTCTAAATAGTTTGGTATACGTTAGCTAATCTCCCTCTTTTCATGTCACATCTAACAATTATGGGAGTGAGAAACACAAGGCATTGTGAGCTAACATTACGTACCGAGTAACGTTTTACGGGGGGGGAGTGACAGGCTGCAGCTGGAAATTGGAAGAAGGATGGGAAATACTTTTTCATGACTTTAAAATCAACATTGTGCAAGCCAAAATGCTTATGTCATCAATAATTAGGTCGTTCTGGTTTCCTAACTGCGTCACGAGTTGTATCTTATCTGGGAGCTTCATGGAAACAGCTCAAATTTATGTTAGCTGCCCTACAGCTGTCAGAGTTAGCTCTGACTTCCATTATTACCTGCTAACAGCTGTATTCTCATTAATGTGACCATCTGCAAGAAACAGGTTGCTTTTAAATCAATAACATAGTAGTGGCAGTAGTAGTAGTTTGGCTTAGTTATAAATGCCGTTAGCATCGTGGCTAACACTATTGTTACTTAGTTTATGACAAATCGTTTCGGCTGTGCTTTCTAATATGATGTCATTGTGCTAACCGAACAACGTTAACCTTTACAACAGAGCCGCTTCATTACACTTGTTAGATAACGATGACAAAACTAATCTTTAAAAAAAACCGGGAAGCTATGTATAAAGAAAACTTCTTTAAAGTCAGGTCTTTCCACCCTCATAGACATTTCAATTTAAAGCAAATGTGCTGCAGGAGAGACAAAACAATGGCAAAGTATGTCACTCAGTAGTCAGTATGTATTTCAAGCTTGCACTTTATACGTTTTTGTGTGTGCATGCTTTCCACAGACTAGTTTCCACATTCTTGCCTCAAGCAGGTGTTGCAGTTGTAGGTTAGACATCCTGAGACTACAGTGTGTTTGTGTGTACATCTTTGCACCCGTAGGTTGGTTTTCCAGATGGGTGTATGAGTATGAGTCACCGTGTCTGTTGAGACGCAGTCGTCATACCTGAGTGCTACCAGACATGTCTGTCTGTCTTTGAGGGCTTTTATGTATGAAATGTGTGTGAAGCCAAATAGTACCTTTCCTGTTTTACATACCTTCACCTGTAAATCTTCTGCCCGACCCCAACTCTCTTCTGATCTTAGATTTTACAGACAAAACAAGCTGAGGGGCCAATGAAAAGGCTACATTTTTATGTACGTCTCTAACTGACTGGTGCTATTTTATAAGCTTAACAACTTTGAGAACTTGAGCTGTATTCTTGAAGAGAAACTTTCCCAAAGCTCTGTCACTTCTGGCTGGTCACTTTGGCTGCATAATTTACGACTCAAGTTGACCAAGAGGAGTCACAAAGGGACAGACGCTGGAAATACAACTTCAACTTACAACATAATCACATGGTAGTTTGACCCAAATTCATCTTTCTGCACTATGCCTCTAAAATGGTCCCACTGACCTCACGTGATGTTTTTTCTTTCCTTTTTTTAACAAAAAAAATGAGTATAACCAAAATTTGCTTCAAGTGATAAAGAAAGCCTCTATGTATGATACAAATCTAATTTTAATTTTCTTGTGTATTTCAGCTTTGAACCTAAAGTATGTGATAAAAAAGTCCAATCAGAGCCACTCCACCATTGTAGCATTAACCTGTCACCATAATTACTGTGTTATTGTCATATATCATCATAATCACAAATGTAATCGCACCACAAAAGACAATCATGGACATAAACAGATTAAACTTGTTATCTTTTCTAACCATCTGCAATCTGTGCAACAATTAACGCAGGCTGAGCGTTGCGGGCTGCTTTTGTTTGAAGTAATTACAGTGTGTGCAACATAGCCCAGGGCAAGGTGTAAAGCAGTTTAGTCATTGATGTTCATCAGCAGAAAAAAAACAACAAAGAAGTGTAAATGGTTTTCTGTGTAGAAAGGGGGTGGGGACATGTTTGTGCAACACTGAGAGCCAAAAGTGAGCTGAAGGTCAAAGGCCACTGGATCAGAGAGACAGGGTGACACACACAACTGTTTGAGAAGACAAATGATAACCGACACCTTTGGGTGTGTGTGAGCATGCATGCATGATAAAGTTGGATCTGTTAAGGACTTTCCTAAATTGAATCCTAAAATTGCTCCTGTGTGTGTGTGTGTGTGTGTGCGTGTGCGTGTGCGTGTGCGTGCGTGCGTGCTGCGTGCGTGTGTGTGTTGGAGGGAAAGTGTTTTGCAAGAGATTGATGTTGTAGTCATACCAAAATTCCCATGTCATCTCATTCATCTCTATGTGGAATGTGTTGAGACATATTTTTTTGCAGTAGCAAGCGATATTTGATAAAACACTGTATAATTTGTAACTTAAAAACTAAACTCTTTATAACTTATTTAAAAAAAAAACACTGTAGTTTAGGTTAGGAAGTTATTACTAGGCATGCTGATCATAAGTATTAAATATGAATCCATCCAGACAACTTTTCATTTATTGCCAGTTGAGGGCAAACTTGATTATGTGTTGTAATTGTCCCACACACCATATGAGCGTATGAGCTTCACTTATTGATATTTTCTTATTAACAATTAATCAAATGACTTATTTTATGATGAACCCACAGAAAAGCCTATATAACGTATTAGTAGTATAATATAATGTAATGAGTATGTGAAAAGCTGCTGAGATTAGTATGTGTATTTAGTTTTTGTTATCCCAGCAGACAAACCAAACAAATATTTTCCCCATTGATAATAATAGCTTATTATTTCAGAGCCCCCTGAGACACATTTTAAATGGGACTCAAGCTATGACAGAATTCTCATCCACCACAGTCTCTTCCTGCACAAACTTCCACCCATAACTGTTTAGTTTCTGATGCTATCATGCTCTATAAACCACATTTCCACTGAGTGTTGCTCATCTGGTGTGATAAAACTGCAACATGGACCTCAGCACTGCACACACGCATCAAATAGTCAGCAGCATTCATCAGCTTTCCCCCAAGCAAGCCATTCTTATGATAAAAATCAGCTTTTGTGAAATAAATGTACCACACAGGCTTGTTTTCACATGGTCTCTGATAGAGAAACTGGGTGAGTTACATAAATGTATCCCAAAGAAAATCTGAACATGTCCCTGAGTTGTGTGTGTTCGCGTGTGTGTGTGTGTGTGTGTGTGTGTGTGTGTGTGTGTGGGGGTTGCTCTGACTCAAACTGGGACTGACAACTGTGGAACTCAGGACAAAACTACTGAGATTCACTGAGCTTCACAGGATCCACAATGTCAGCCCTGAAATCTGACTGACACTGGAAGCACATGGAAATAATAGAGGCTGGTTCAGCTATAAAAGCATGAACTCGTGCTTTGAGAGCACTTGCTCACGTAATCATCACCTTTTATTAGGTCGTACTGTCAAATTCAAAAATGGAAATGTCAACAAAGGCCCCTGCATTGAAAAGGAAACAGTGTTGTATCTGAGGAAATGTGGCACAATAAGAGAGGAAATGGGTGTAGAGCAGAGGAAAAACAGGACATAAAGAAGGAAAAAGTACTATTGACAGTGAATTATAAAGGGTGGCTTTTGAGTGTAATGTGATCCAGAAACAGGCTGTAAAACAAGATAGAAGAATACAGGAGACAAATGTTTTACAGTCAGAAGGTAAAGGAAGCCCTCTGCTGGTTAGAGGAACAACAGACTGGATACAGGTTCAAATCATGCTGGGGTGTTTCTGGAGGCCCAGACCAAACTCCAAAAATAGCAAAGGGCCCATTTATCTCCAAAACAACCAAAACATAGGGCTTCCAAACACAAATGAAAATAGAGTAGCTTCAAAAGATCAAAACGGACTTGTTGTTGGTGTTTGAGGGGATCTGGTTTCACGCTCTCCTCAGTCAGCACAGGTGCAACCTATATGTCTATTTGAGGCTCTGGGGATGTACTGACAAAAAAACAGAAGACAACTTAAAATACGAGATGTGTTACATGCCCTTGTTTCCCCAATATATTTCAAAGGTGTTTATTTTAAAATTAGATGTACCTTTGTTGGAAAGAAAAGAAAAAAATGTATTAGAAAATGTGAAACACTTTTTACTACTCCATGAAATCAATCTCAATGTCGACAAGCAAAACCAACCTTTTCAATGAAACTTTTAAAATACAGTAACTGTGTCACTGTTACTGTATTGGTTGACTGTATTGTACTAATACTGTAGAATAATTAAGACTATTTATATAGCACTGAAAAAAAAAACATTTAGGCTTAACTTAGCAGTCATAACAGATTTTTTTTTCTTGAAACACACAAATTAGGCAAACTTGTTTTTTTAGGCTCTGATGTTTGAGCACCTCTCTGGACATCAAAACTAACTAGTTGTCTTGATAATTTGAGAAAAACCATTAACCGGGGTTAACTCTCTCTAGTGTTTGGAAGAACATAACACATGGCAGAGATGAGAAAAAGCTTGTAAAACAGATTATAGGTCAGAATCAGTAACTGGTGATCAGGCTTTAAACTGCACGGCCCATTAGTCTGTATCACTGTTACTGGCATTCATTATTGTAAGCATAGGCGTAATTTACATAAATAAAAACTGGCCAGTGCCCTATTAGAAGTTCTTTTAAATAAATAAAGACAAATTGTTGCTGAAAATTCACCAGAATGCAGAAAATAAAGCGTTTGACATTCAAAATTTACATTGTGCTCTAAATTGGAAATCTCATCCACCCCCAATGCTCATCCTAACCCAAAGTTATGCCCTTGATTGTAAATACATCTGTCTGGAATTCTTGGCTGAACTGATGATTTCACTTTAGTTTTAATTTACTATTTAGGCTCTGTTTCAGCTTCAGTCTGCTTTGCATTAGTTACAAAGCAGACTGATCTCTCTCATCTCTCCTCTAAAAAACTTTCGTATTGTAGGTGCATGAAATGGTTTAGTTCCGTCTTGATGAAAAGAAAAACATAAAAACTCTTTTCAAGTTTAGAAAAGGATTGATTACATTTTTCTTGCTGTTCGGCAGAAGAAAGAAAATTACATTCGCTCATTCATGCTTTGTCGGAATGTTGAGTGCGGTAGTCTTTATTATAGCATAGCAAAAAACAAAACAGCAAAAATAAAACGTACAACAAGACAAAAACCAAAATCTCAGATAAAATAATATTTAAAGCCTCGGAATGTTAAAAACTCACACTTTGCACAGTCTCAGTCACAATCAGGAAATGAAAGTCAGTTAGGTCATTGTGTCAGCGCACTTAACATTATCTCACCACACACACATTCATATTTCACACATTTTATATAATTGTGCAGCACAGTACAGCACTTTCCTAATGTCCGAGGAGAGAAAAAGTGGTTTAAATAAATTCTTATATTATGTAATAGTTTTGTTGCACTGTCAAATCTCATTACTGAAATCCCCTGCCCTCTGCGCAGGTTAAGTGAGATAATCCTCAACTAATCTAGTGATCACTGCCTTTAATCTCTTAATCCGGTTACAGATTAGATCAAGTTTGCTGACAGGTATGAAGGCACCTCTTTGTGGTTTAAAAAAGCACTTTTGGAAGGTAAATATCACACAACCCCAAAAAAGTGGACTGTGTTGTGGAGCTTATACACAAGGTTCAACATCAGATAAAGTAATAAATCTGCTTTATTTACCTCCTGATTACTTGTTACACTGTCGGCACACTTTCTCACGCTGGTAAAAGGACAGCAGTTAACTCTGTGGGCAGATATGCATCTTACTACCACCTCTCAACGTTATATCTTAATACTAAATTATTTAATTAATTTGTGTAACTCGCTTGTAGTACAAGCAGTTTTAGAAGCCCCCTTTGTAAAGTGAACTCATTTTATTCTGCAATGATATAGTAGAAGTAAGCATTTGTATATTCCAGAGTATCTCCAAGACCTACCTTTGTGTCTCCCAGGAACAAGGGATATTTAATTTTCAGGTATGAAATATGCCATCATTTATATTATAACCCCACTTTAAAGTTACATTTTTTTTAAACTAAATTCATGGGAGACGATACATGAGTTTAATAGTTCAAATAAAAAGGGACTTCTACAATAGTTGTATAGTTCAGTTACAGGACATCCTGTGTAAAATATAGCATCCTCCTAAACATCCTCCACAATACTACATATAATCCCTTTATCATATTGTTTATATTCTCCTGATTTCTTCATCATAAGCAGCTAGTTGCTCTTGGACTTCAGCTCTGCCAGCTTGCTGGTGACAAAGTTCCACTTGAAGGATGTGTCCTCGCTCCCTCCACCCAGCGAGGCGTATTTGGAGAAGCTGTTGCCGCTCCGTCCTTCCTCCTCCTCCTCCTCCTCCTTCACTCTCCTCTCCCTGAGGGATCTGCCCATCCTGGCTCTCCTCCTCTCCGACCTCTGTCACCCCCTCCTCACCCTGACCTGCTGCTGCCTCGTTTGCTGCAGCAGCGGCCGCAGCTTCCGTCTGCTTCTTGGCAGCCCAGTTGGCCGCAAAGCTATCCCAGAATGCTGTGCGCTTAGTAGGTCGTGGAGGCTCCTCTGGCTTCACTGCAAGTGGACTGAAGATCCAGAGAAAGTAAGGGTTCTTTTTTGGGAGTCCGTCAAATATAAGTGGGTGCTTTGGCTTGGAATTCACCATTGTCAACTATGTGTTAGGTTTTCTAATTTTAGATTTTAGTGCTCTACTTATCTGTTATACTGGCTGATAGTAAGTAGATTGCCATTTACATCAAACAAAAATTTCTTAGAAGTAGAACTGCTCTGAAGACAGTAAAAAGCATGAATTGGTGGGAAAAAACTGGATAATTTTGGGAAATACACTCATTCACTTTCTTTCAGAGAGTTAAACAAGATGATCAATATCACTTCCACGGTCAATCTTCTCCTCTAACTGACAAGAGGAGAGAGAATAAGATAATATACAGTATACAACATAAGTGGACAATTCCCAAAATGTCTACTAACAACAAATGCTGTTGCAGCAGCAGTCATATCTAACTTAGAAGTCTATTAAACTTTTCAATCAAAATGTTGCCCAGAAATTCACCAAATCAAAGCTTGCAACTTATAGTTTTATCATATTTTGATTAGACCTTACCCTAGAGTTAAATTCTGCTACTGATGTTTAACTAAATCTACAACATTATTTGGACTTCTTTAAACTCTAAATATATATCACACACAGAAACTGTGAACATAAAAATTACCCACAGTTCCACAAATCAGCCCAATTTTCGACACAAATCCCACAGATGGTACAAAGTACAATAACAACATCTGACCAGGCAGAAAGACAACAGATAACAAAAGAGAAAGATTTCCACTCACTGGTCAGGGACTGGTGGGCTCTCAGTTTCCTCTAGAAGCTGGTGTTCATCGTCTTTGTTGAAGAGAGATGACAGCCTGTTCCAGCTTTTAGTCCCAGCCCCCTGCATCTGAAGACACAACCAACCACACACACAGGGGTCAAAGGTCAAAGTAGGTATACACCTAGGTGGTTTCAGGGGATCAGTCAAACAATGGCCTTCTGATACATGTAAAGAAAGACCTTCTTTATTCATTTTACAACCTCTTATGATATTCCTCATTACTGACATAAACTGTATTTGTTTTCTAGGGTTAACGTATTTTTTTAATATATGAAATTAAGCATGAGCTGTCAATATTCACATACTTTCCTGGCCAGCTGGGATACAGCATTGGGTCCTTCATCCTCCTGGACAGGACTCATATCATTCTCCACCTCTGTGACCTGCAGCAGCAGCAAAAAAACAAGACAAAATGGATGGCCAAACAGCAATGTCCTGATGTTAATACCATAGACAGTTTAAGTACAGATGCACAGGATTTGTGCACCTTGGTTGCCATCTAGTATATAATGTTGATACTACAACCTGTAGAAAACCCAGAACAGGACCTTAGGCACACAACAAGAAATGTTCATGATGACTATAGAAGACATAGACGGCTGAAGCCTTAAGTAAAAGCAGTTTTGGAAATTTTTTGATTGTTCTACAAAATATATTTAAATTTTTTTATACACTTAAGTTGCATTTTCTTTCATGTGTCACGGAGCAATGTCGATTTAAATAGCAGCTCTGCACACAGCTCCAAATGGAAACTATGTCTCCAAACACACACAGTGTTCCCCGACGTCCCTGGCACTGCGAGAGACTTGAAGGTGGCTGGTCTGAGTACACCCAGAGGCCCTGACTATCTGTCTCATCCACCCATGTCAGTCCATCAGTGGAATGCCAACTAATCCGTTTGTTCAGCTCTCGTGCAGGATCAAGTTTCTGAGTCTTCCAGAGATCTTGCTCAACACAACACTGTGTCTGTTTTGTTGGTAGCGAACTCTGGATGGAGTACAAGTGCTATGAAAACCAATGGTGGAAAAAAGTAGTCAAATACTGAAGTCAAAATACAAGTACAAAAACGTGAAATACTCCATTACAAGTAAAAAAATCTTTTTTGTTCCAATTCCCACTTGTAAAAAATGCTGCTGTTGCTGGTGGAGGTGCAGCTAGTTTAAATCTCTTATAGTACACAGTTTGGTAGTAAAAACTTTAACCCAGTGGTTCCCAACGTAAGGCTTGCAAAAATAAGTCTGAGGCATAGTGAGATGATTAAGGGTGCAGAAAAGAAGAAAAACAAGAAACTGCTACACAAATATGTGTTAGTTTATTGGAATTTTTGAAAGTATTGGAATGTTGGATACTTTTACCTCATTGGCCTCAAACAATTATTCAAGTGAAGCCATTGAAAGTTACAAGAGGAAATGTGTGTAAGGTGTTACTAGCCAAAAGAATTTGAGAACCACTTGTTTCATTTTCAACAATGTGTTATGTTTATTAAATTTATCAACATAAAATCTTAATTTGAAAAGCAGTAACTGTAAGGTTACTGTTCAGATAAGAGTATTGGAGGAAAATACTAACAAACACTATTTCCCTTGAAAATGTAGTGGAGCAGAGGTATAAATTAGCATAAAATGGAAATACTACCTCAGAATTATACTTAAGTACAGTAACGAAATGTGTAGAAATGAAACTGATTACATGCTTTCTAATGTTGCTGTAATGTACAGTATTTCAGTTACAAGCTGCTTTATTGGTGCAGTGAATACACCTGCTGGATTTCCTCTTTGACACTGGAAACAGAAGATCTGCATGCTAATAATAAATTACAAACAGTTTTTATCAGTTAATATTTCAGGTGGCAGTCAAAATTGCTAAAATATATCAAAGGAAATATTGTAGCTAATGTATGCCTAACTTCTGCCTTAAAGTTCCCTGTGCACAGAAAACAAACCATCCTAGCAGGCTCATCTGATCCTGTGATGAATAAAAAATGATCAGAAAACAAAACCAGGTGACTTTATGACTTCAATGCCAACAACCACAGCAACTTTTTGATACTTTAATATATGCGTATGAATGAATGAGTAAGATGGAGAAAGTTGTAAATTCTGTACCTCTTCAGCAGTGTCCTCCTCATACTCAGGGTTAATGGTCTTCAGCACTTTGCTCTTATAAATTTTCCACACTGGATTCATACTTGCACAAATAGATACTCAAAACACCGGGCACGACCTGGGAAGACCTCTTTATGCCTCTGTGGTCCACCCTCCACCTAATCTCCACTTCCAGCTTCAGCTCGTCTCAGTTGGGCCAACTTTGACCTGTTTCCATGAGTATAAGTTATCGGTACTTCAGTAGCACAGGGAACCAGTTCAGTTCCGAGGCCGGCACAGTTTCATAGCGTTTCTCCTGCTCAGATTATGTCTATCTCATCAAGTCAACGGAGTTGACAGCTGCTTTCGTCCCCACAGAGTGTCTGAACAGGTAAAGCTAGGAAGCTGTGATGTTTGTGCATGCGCCATACGCAGGTGTACACTCACACACACACACACACACACACACACACACACACACACACACACACACACACACACACACACACAATTCAGCGTCACGGTTCAGAATCCCTGCCTTGGTTACCTGGAAACAGGTGTGGATTTCCTCATGCATATTTCAGTGTTGGTAGACTGGCTGCTTTAACTCTGATGCACACACAAACACACACACACACACACACACACACACACACACACACACACACACACACACACACACACACACACACACATTTTTTTTTAATAAAACCACTTTTCCATCCTTAACTCTTCCAAATGTAAGGCATGGCACATTTCAGCAACAGGCAGTGCTTTACACACAGTTAAAAACAATAAAAACTGTTAAAGAAAATAAAACCCACAGAAGAAACATTTCAAAATAAAAACAGATAAAACACAGGAATAAAAGTTACAGTGCAGTATAAGAGATTAAACATTTGAACATCATTTAAAGAAAGGCAACATTAAAAGAAAGGTCTTCAGCATTGATTCCAGCAGATCTGCAGGTTAGTTTATTCCAGATATGAGGAGCATAGATGTATACCTCAGCAGACAGCTAATTAAAATGCAGGAAGACAATTTTTTAGAAACATTTTTAGAACCATGTGTTACTTGTAGTCTGATCTGTTATTCCCTATGAATTGACTCTACACACACACACATTCATACCTTCAGTTTATTTATGGAAACACAAGTTTATACCATGGACGTATTGATCTCACCATGCAACTTGTTACCTGGCCACTTCCTTGCAAGTCCTCCTCCTCTGCTCTCACTGGTTGGAGCAGGATATCAGTCAAACACCAATCAGTTTCAGGGACACGCCAAGTTTTTTTTTGTGGCTAGTCGCTTGGCAACCTGAGACGGTTGTCGTCGAGTGTCGTGTAGATAAAGAGAGATGTATAAAGCTTTGATGACTGATTGGGTTTCACCAGCCACCCTCAACAATACAGCCGAGTACAGAAATACACGTGGATTTGATCATTTGCAAAAGAAAATTAATGTTAACTCGACATGTCTCAATTGTCTCTTTTATTGTAGTTCTGATTAAGCCATTGCAAACGCTCTTCATTTAACAATTGCAATGTAGCACTTGGTATACATTTATCTAAAGCCATACACAGTAGCCTTGATGATAATCTTGATAAATCTGTTAAATGTGATCTAACTTGCCTATGGCTCTCCTGTTCCTGGTTTGAATTACCTTACAGTTTGACAGTAATGAAGCTATAAGGTTGGTCAGATACATACGATTAGCATGAATAATGAATGCAGTTCTATGGACGACACGTCCATGCACACAGACTGATGGATGTCTGTTATTTGAAGAGCAGCCAGTTTGGTTGCATCCAGAGCAGCTCAAGTTTCAGAATGGAAATAGTTAACACACCACACCAAAGCAGTGGATTGTAAAGGCAGCTTCTTTAACGCTTCTTTAATAACCTGCATTCAGCTTGTTATAAATGCAAAAAAGGATTATCTTTTATTTTTATTTTATAATCTTTTATTTAAAAACTGTTAAATAAAAGAAGATGTGTAGGATTTTATCACTAAAGTAAACATGCAGGATAATATATTTTAAGAGCATTATGACATACAGGACTATGGCATCAAAAAGATAATAGTTAAAAGTTAAGAAGGTCTCACTCATACATTAATTAAAGTACATAGATGTGTTTGCATATTATGATTTCATCTTTTATATGACCTGCAGATAGTGGTGGAAGCAGTATTAAGATCTTCTTAAGTTAAAGTTTTAAAATAAAATATAAAATATACTTAACGAATCAAAACTTCTTTGTATGCTGAATGGCCAGTGGCCACTTTCCGTAGTTCAGAGTGGTATATCGTTGTGTATTTTGTATTAGTTATTTTATTGGGGTGGAGCCGAGGTGGAGCTAATTTTAGTTATTTTATATTCAGTGGAAACTAGTGTGATTCTAAGATTTCTAAGATGTTCATATTTATTAAGATCTTAATGTGTACAAGTACAAATACCTCAAAATGGTGGGACTTTTTGTCATACTGCTGTTTTCGAGGTCAAGAATGAACCCTCAAGCTCAGTAAAGATATTGCTGTTACACAAAACAGAACTGTTAGTCAGAGAGTATGAGAGAGTAGAGCTACAACATTGGAGCAAAGACAGATATTCTGTTTAATTTTCTTCACATCATCCTCATTAATTAATAGCCAAACACACCCTACTTAGATTTCCCAGTATTCAAAACAATTGTTTTCTAATTACACAGTGCCTCCTCTAACCTTTATTTTATTATTCCCATTGTGCTCAATTTATTAACTTGATCTATTTTTAAATCTCTGCTGACAGTGCCTCACATGATCAGGATGTGATAGAGACAACAGCATGATGCATTAGGACCTCACTAAGCCAGTGTTTAAATAAAGACAGTGACTTCTCCCCATATCTTCTTATTTTATGTATCCTGTTTCAGTAACCTTTAACTGTCACTGTTACTGGTATTTGTTTATTAATTACTGACTGGTTGTTTTCCAGATAAAAAGCAAATACTGAAGAGAAACATTACTGTTATATGTCTTAGCCTTAGATTACCACAAGATGGCTCAAGAGTCCTTTACAGTGTTGAACATCTGGTTTTGGATGTTGTGAGGAATCAGTCATCTCTAATAATTCCAATGTGCTGTGATTAGTAACTTGACTTTATCATTACATAACAATCTGCTAATGCTGATATAAAATAGTGAGGAAAATGTGTCATAATTACTATCAACAAACGCACCATGAGGACAAGCGCCACTAGCAAACACATAAAAAATGTAAAGCTATAAAGAAGAAAGAATTGGCTTTTAGTGCTTCAATGGTTATCATACAAACCTCACTGTGTGGCAGTTTTGATTTGATTTAATGTGAAGTTTATTGACAACATTCATCAAAGCTAATTATCATTTTTATGGCAGTAGTTGTACAATTTGTCTTCTGGTGTACAGCCGGCTGTTTAATTTTTATTTTAAAGTATCCAGTAAAGATCTGTCTTTGTTTGAATTCTTCCACTGCAAAGTTCTCTGTAAATGAGTGGCACTGCCTTTGTCACTAAGCAGTCTATTTCTTAATCTTAATTATCTGTACATAATAAATGTAATATTTGAATGTTTTCTTGATAGCCTATCTCCATTATTACCTTTTTGCTTGTTCGCATACACAGGGGGTCAAGGTGGCACTCCAGAAACGGGCAGGAGTGAGACAAAAATAAACCTAATCTGGGGATAATTTCATGACAACCAAAAGGGATTTTGTTTCCAGTGTTGACTCATGTGGAGCTGAACAAACACTTCCTTTCTTTCCACTGTTAACATGAACCTAATGATAAAGTCCATGCTTATGTTTGCTGGTGCCCTGAGTCCAAATAGCATGTGCATCATATGCTTGCTAGCATGCTTTTTTTTTTGTTGTGTTATAAGCCTTGCCTTCCCTTTTTCCACTAGGGGGTGACAGTGTTGGGCTTCAGAGATATGGAACAAAATGTACAGAACACAGTGTGCAAATGGTTCTGCTTATAATATACATGAACGTGTGCCACAGTGGCAACAACATGCAAGCCTGTTCAAAGTCACGTGAAAGATAAACAACTGCTAGGCCTCCTATGAGGAGCGCCAGCATTGTCTCTCAAACTATATTAGGTCATTGAATGTAAAAGCACAAGAGTGTTTTTTTCCTTCGCCATGCCAGAGTAAATCAATGCCGACAGAAATAATGAAGACTTTGGTTTAGCAAAAACTAATCCTATGGATAAAAGGGAAGACGCGTGAAGCAAATCCATTTAACTTCATTTGTGCAAGCAAGCAGCGAGGAGTAGCCTACTGCGTGGGGGATGTGGGTGGAGGGGAGATGATGTCAGTGTTTGCTGACCTCTCACCTGGCAGGCTGGTTTTCCAATCAATCTAGACCAGCCAGGAATGTAAACAGAGGAATGGCAGTAGATAAACCCATTATCAGTTACAGTAAGTGTTAAACAGACACTAGTTATCATTCATTGAACTGAGCTTTGCACTGGTGTCTTCCAACAAGCAGCATCAGTAGTACTTAACCACATGAAAGGCTGAATCTAGTCTTGTTTTGCTAGACCCTCCTCCAAAGTGCGCTGGAGGAGGATCTGGCTACTCTACATAGCAATCGGGGATAAAAGGAACACATGCTCTGGTTTAATGGCATTTCTTTAAACCAATCAGAATCGTCATGGCCGGCGCTAAGCTCCGCGCAGAGCCACTACAAAATAGTCGTGCAAGAGAAAACTCAGATTGGACAGAGAGCCTAGTTATCTGTCTCAATTTACCATGCAGAGATCTGAGTAGCAGTCAAAAATAGTGCTCATTAATCCACCAAGTATAATATTCCGACAAAAAGAAAGCAGAAGGAAAGGAAAACATGCATCCGGACGAAAACCCTGCGGCACCGGAGCAATCACGGAAGTGTAATGTCAAGAATATACTGAGTCCTACATAAAAACTTGGATGTACATTGTTAAAGTAAACCTGTTAATGGCATTAAGATCCTT
The DNA here is from genome assembly GCA_013375575.1 of Percina caprodes. Lineage (NCBI taxonomy): Eukaryota > Metazoa > Chordata > Actinopteri > Perciformes > Percidae > Percina > Percina caprodes. The sequence goes on from JABXJD010000014.1 coordinate 2,580,908, forward strand.
AGCTTACCTAAAAGTAGCAATAAACTGTGGAACAAATACTGCATTAGAAGTAAATAAATAATTAAGTAAAATATTTGCCTCTGCACATAAATAAGTACAAGTATAAAGTATAAGTATAAAATAAACTAGTTAAAAAAATGAGTCAGAGTAGACTCATCACACATCACACTCATTGCTAATTTGCAGTCAAGGATCAACTCACATCTGTGCTTGTCCTTCTTCGCTCCATGCACCCAACCACCTACTCACGTCCGCTGGTGTCCTCATAAGGCCTTTCCATTTAAAAGCCTGTTGTTCGAACCCCTGTGGAGAGTTGGATTGAACGAAGAAATTCCACCTGCACGCGTGCACGCGTGCGTGCGTGAGTGCGTGCGTGCGTGAGTGCGTGATTACAAATGCTCACCAACAACATGTTGCCACCCCAAAATAGACCTGAAAGTTAAGGAACATGAAAACTGGTTGCTCTTCAAACCCAGTTTGAGTGTTTAATAAGTAAAAGGCCTTCTGAACATTGCTGACAAATTGTGATTTTACTTATTCTTGACCATGCACAGTTTGTAACCTTTGGACAGAGCCAGGCTCCCTGTTTCTAAGCTAATTCTATACCTGTTTTTCATACAGTTAGCCTTGTCTTTCTGATTTAAACTATATATGATTTGTTAATTAGTGAGCTGGTACTGCTTCCAGCATTTATGCTAAGCTATTCTTCTTCTTGTGTGACCTATTTATCATGTTTTGATCTCTCAGATTTATTTTTATTTTCCAGGTTACTGCTGTTTACTTTCAGTATTAAGCCTTTATCCGATCCATGTTCATAAAGAAGTGACGTATCGGGGAAATATTCCCCTCTGTTGGATTAGGACTAGGATCATAATCTGTGACAACCCAAGTGAAACCACTAATATTTATCCTCAAATATATTTGGTCTATTTATTTTTATTTATGTTTCTCCCAGCTGGTCTGGGGAACTTTATCCCCCTCCCCATAGTGCTTTGGTCTGTGTTATGAGAGGCAATGCATACATGCTATGGTTTTCTTCTTCCTTGTCTTGTCTGTCCTAATGTTGTTTTAAATACCATGTGATGTAATTTCTGATGCAACATAATTTCCCCATGGGGACAATAAACATGAACAAACAAACGAAAAAAATCTCCCTTTATAAACAACATTTACATCTTTTATTTGTTTTGTTTGTAGAAATGTTATGAGGATTCATAACATTTGGACCATGTGCAGTTTGTTTATGCAAATAAAAACAAGTCCTACAATGTAAATGGGATGTGACATGGTTTTTTTGGTGTGGTCATTTTAAACAGCAAATAATACTCCAACTCAAAAAAGTGCACGGAATAAATCACCACAGATGTGCCAAACACTTCTCATTTGGAGTCACATTTGTTTCTGCATTAACTAATCAAGAAGAAGATGAGATACCCAGGTAAGAGATACCAAGGGGGAAAATACATGTAAAAATGTGATTTCACACTGGCCCAAATGAAGAAATGTCCAAATTAAAGGCACCCTGAACAGCTGGGGGCTCAGCGCCTTGCTCAAGGAACGTGAACTAGCACCTCTCTGGTACCAGTCCACAGTCCCTGCTTGGTCCGTACTGGAAACCCGTGACCCTCCAGTTTCCAAGCCAAGTCCCTACGGACTGAGCTATTTCTGCCCCCATATTAACATCATATCTGGATTTGTGTAAAACCATATTTGACTCACTGTGTGTAAATCACCTTAATTGTGATAAAAAATAAATATGAAGACATCTCCTTTGAAAGACATAATAAACACATGACTTCTGAAAAATGTCGCTTACCCTACTTCTGTATTAGTGTGTGCATGCATGTGACTGTGTTTATTTGTCTCTTTGTGTACACAAATGCATGTTTAAAAGCAAGCTTTCACTCATGTAAGGCCGTGCATGTTGCACAAACACATCGCTCATACCTCTATGTTCTTCTCATGTTTCCAAGGCCTTGCAGACGTGTGAGTTTTGGCACTGTCACTTTTTATTGTGCCAACTGTTGCATAACACTCAATAAATGTCCATACATGACTCCTTGTACCTCCCAAAACAGGATTTTGCTGTTTTTAAGTTTCCATCAGCAACTTGGCTTTGGACTCTGGCTTTATGTAAGAACTCTAAAGGTCATTAGTCACAACTTTCCTGTACACCTACACCCGGGGACACTGCTGTTTGTATTTTTGTTGTTGTTTATAACACATCTGCAGGATCTGACTGTCTGAGGTATTAGTGCATCTTTTGCAGGATTTGCATGTGCTTTTATTATTATCCATGGCAATCCAAACTCAACATCAACCAAGCTGCCATCCCGTGTATATACAGTATGTACATGCCAGTATTACACCAGCAACTGTGAAGCATTAGATCAACACAGTCTATCCATCAGCGTTACTCAAGTTGTTGTTATCTATTGGTGACCCCATGACTTTACCTCTGAGGTTCACTTTTCAGCTTCTGAAATGTCTACAGCTATTGACGTTTTGCCATGAAAATTGGTCGACAGGTTCATATTCCCCACAAGATTATGTGCAATAACTTTACTGATGACTTTTCCTGTGGCACTATTATCAGTTCAAAATGTGTCCAATATTTTGGTGATGATGACCAAATACTTGCTAAACTAATGACATTCTAATCAACCTCAGCTATGCTTTGTGTTTAGTGCAAAAGATAGGATGCTAACGTGCTAAGATGGTGACCGTGGCAAACAGTATACCTGCTAAATATAAGCATTGCCATTGTTAGCATGTTAGCCTGCTGACACTAACATTTAACATTTAGAAATGGGTGCCTTTGCATTCACATGTGTTTATGTGCTTATGTGTGGTTGCATGTGTTTGTGTATAGTCCCACGGTAGCCTGAGGACACTTTAGGATTTTTTTTTAAGGAGTGGCCCCTTCAAATCCCTGTGTCCCATACTGTGTATGTGGTTGTGTGCTCCTCTGCACACTTGCACTGATTTTTTCATTTCAGGATTGAACCTGTTCAAACTGGCTGTGAAGCTGTTACAAGCAGGTTTTCCCCAACAGCAGGCCCACTTTTCACTCAACAGGAATTTTAAAGCAAATGACCAAGAAGAAAAATATTTGTAGTACAGCTGTGACAGACTCAGACATTCACATGGCTTCATATACACAGATGTACACATGTCTGCACATGTACAGTCCACACGTACAGATACATTTCATAGGTCACGCACTAAAAAGTTACCAATGGAAGGTTTTCATTTTTATTGCCTTCAGAACTGCCTTAATTCTACGTGGCATTGATTCAACAAGGTGCTGAAAGCATTCTTTAGAAATGTTGGCCCATATTGATAGGATAGCATCTTGCAGTTGATGGAGATTTGTGGGATGCACATCCAGGGCACGAAGCTCCCGTTCCACCACATCCCAAAGATGCTCTATTGGGTTGAGATCTGGGGACTGTGGGGGCCATTTTAGTAGTGAACTCATTGTCATGTTCAAGAAACCAATTTGAAATGATTGGAGCTTTGTGACATGGTGCATTATCCTGCTGGAAGTAGCCATCAGAGGATGGGTACATGGTGGCCATAAAGGGTCAGAAACAATGCTCAGGTAGGCCGTGGCATTTAAACAATGCCCAATTGGCACTAAGGGGCCTAAAGTGTGCCAAAAAACATCCCCCACACCATTACACCCCCACCACCAGCCTGCACAGTGGTAACAAGGCATGATGGATCCATGTTCTCATTCTGTTTACGCCAAATTCTGACTCTACCATCTGAATGTCTCAACAGAAATCAAGACTCATCAGACCAGGCAACATTTTTCTTTAACTGTCCAATTTTGGTGAGCTCTTGAAAATTGTAGCCTCTTTTTCCTATTTGTAGTGGAGATGAGTGGTACCCGGTGGGGTTTTTCGGCTGTTGTAGCCCATCCGCCTCAAGGTTGTGCGTGTTGTGGCTTCACAAATGCTTTGCTGCATACCTCGGTTGTAACGAGTGGTTATTTCAGTCAAAGTTGCTCTTCTATCAGCTTGAATCAGTCGGCCCATTCTCCTCTGACCTCTAGCATCAACAAGGCATTTTTGCCCACAGGACTGCTGCATACTGGATGTTTTCCCTTTTCACACCATTCGTTGTAAACCCTAGAAATGGTTGTGCGTTAAAATCCCAGTAACTGAGCAGATTGTGAAATACTCAGACCGGCCCGTCTGGCACCAACAACCATGCCATGCTCAAAATTGCTTAAATCACCTTTCTTTCCCATTCTGACATTCAGTTTGGAGTTCAGGAGATTGTCTTGACCAGGACCACACCCCTAAATATATTGAAGAAACTGTTGTGTGATTGGTTGATTAGATAATTGCATTTATCAGAAATTGAACATGTGTTCCTAAAGAGACCACTAAAGAGACACTTTGGTCCAAAACTAATTTTACAGTGCGGTGGTTGTAAATATCCTGGTGCTGAGAGTCCTGGCGGTTCCAACTGGATGCAGTCTCACAGTTTGTGACCAGCATCCATGTAGTGCACCATGTGCCACGAGTCTCAAATATCCATGCACACCTGTCTTAAAATGTTTCCTCCAAAATTAACCTGCGTGTAATTCATTTGTATCAGCAAAGAGGGAAAAGCGCCTGCCATCAGGGGAAGATTAGATGAGGGAATTTGTGGGGACGGAGGGATGAGATGAGAGGATTAGGTTATAGCTTTCATTCAACTCTGAATTCTCTTTATAGCTGTCATTGGTGTGAAGCTCTGGAACAGCTACTGATGTAAGGACAACTGTATCAGGTGCCAGATGAGTTATGGATATGGCAGTGACAGAAAAGGAAATAGGGAAAGGGTTGTAGATAGAGAGAGTAGTAAACAAAGCAGTGGGTGTTTCATTCGGACTTGAGGAACATGTGCGAGCAGCAAACAAGACATTTGTTTAATGTAAGTCAAGTTACAGCTCGTTTTTGAATTTGCTATATGAACAATGAATGAATATGCTAGCATGCAAACACACATATAAAAGCCTATAACGATGCAGGTATAAGCAGGGCAACATGCAGACAAGGACAAAATAAATTCATAGTGTTGTGTTACACAAGCCCATCAATGTGTGACTCTTGGAAATCAGTGAACATTTACATAGAGTCTGGAGCCCAAAAACATATTAAAGAATACAATAAGTAACAAAGTTTACAGTATTACATATTTGTACATGATTGCTGGTTCAAATTCCTCAACCTACTGGGAAAGATCTGGGCAGAGTGAGAATTAGTGAGAAATAACTTCCCCATGCCATTGAGAAAGGCATGTCTTACATTTAGACATTGTGTAAATGTCACAACAATAATTCTCACTTTATTCCAGCACCATTTGTTGCATTGCTATACTGTATTAATGTTTACAATCCTGATAGAACTGTGTGTGACATATGCATATGTACTGTATGTTTATATTGTATACATGCATTATTTATATTCAAACGTATAGCATGTATACAAGTCAAATGTTGATGTTTACCTTCTTAAGCTTAGTTGTCCTTGTTATTAGCCCCATTTCTATTTCTGTGTATGTACAGTGAGAGCAACAAAAGGCCAGAGTCAAATTCCCTGTATGTGTTCACACTTACTTGGCCATTATAGCTGATTCTCAACCCATAATTTGGCCAATGAGGCAACTGCATGACCAATAGTGGAACACAGTAGCTGCACTGAGCAGCTCCCACCCTGAATGCATGGCTGTCAGACAGACAAGGTTAGATGATTATCTCAGTGATTAAGTAGACAACTTGCAGGAGCTTTTTAGTATCTAAGTGTATATACATATGTATATATAAAACTAATATATTTAGTTAGTTTTAATTTTGACCCAAGAAACATGAACAATTCAGCTAAACTTTTATTTCTTTTTCTAAAGATTGATTAAAGTCAAATGGTACACAATGGAAAGTGCCTGTGCAGATGAGCAAAAGTGAATACTGTGTCATGTCAACATATATAGGATCATGTTCACAGCTGAAAAATAGGCCCCATAGCCTGCATGTGTACGTCAAATGATAAATGTCAAGGTCTGATGATGTAATATAGCTGGTTCCTAAACAGGGCCCTCAACAACACCTACAGAGTGACTAAGATTAGGGTCAGAGTGCAGCTGCACTGCTGTGGAGAAAGTGTGTGAATACTGGAGAGGTAAAATGGAAAAGAGACTAAACTGATACATGTTTGAAAAAGGAGTATAGAAGAGGAACAACAACTCTCCCACACACCTTTATTAAATACATTAAATGCAACATGTTAAGGCTCCCAAACAGACCATAGCAGGGCTCTAGATGACTGAAAATTGGTTTGTCCAGGAAGACCATTTCAGAAGACTATCTCTATCCACTCATGATAGAAATAACACACTGAGCAACTCAGAGTCTATAATTCCCAAACCCCTGTCTATTCCCAGCGCTGGCTTTTACAGCCGCTGGTATTCAAACAAGCATTCCCCAACAGTACAGACAGGAAATCAGCAGCTCACTGTCCCTCTCATACAGCGGCTCAGCAAAAAATGTGCCCATCAAAACATGTGGGTGTTGAAGCAACATTCTCAAGCTTTTATTGTCAAAAATAGTGATCTAAACTGAGTGAGGGATTTTAAAAAGGGCTAATGAATGCTTAAAATACTGAGACAGTATTGACTCATACAATAAGCTACAGTGGGACAGTTTGTTCATCACTAAACCACTTGGAAACTATTTTACTCAAAACAGAGCCGAATTCCTAAAATACTCTGATTTACATGAAAAATACTGAAAGTGTCTCACTTCTTAAACTTATAGGACAATTTACATTTTGAAACTTGGTTCATAACAGAGTTGAGCAGATGCTTGCTTTTACATACGGAAGCAGACTTTAATAATAAAACCATCTTTTTTTTTATTTACTGTGTCGAGTTATTTATTTTTTGTTCTGATCTAGTAGGATACTGATTCCAATGTTTGATCCAACAAGGCGGAAGGATGACATCCAACATGTAAAACTTTTGCTCTGAAATTAGACATGGTATCAATATATATAAACTACAATGTTGTATCATATTTTTTTTCATGCCAGTGAAGCAGGCACTTACTTGCATTACGAAATTGTTGTGTTTCACCAAGTGACAACTTCCTCCTCCAGAGATTTCCACTTAAGTTTTGCAACATCTAATGCAAATGATTCCCTCCATGTGTTTCCTGGTGGCATGAGGAAATCTGAACAGATGGTAAGTTGAGGTAGTGTGACAACATTTATAATGGTTGTCCATCCATCCATCCATCCATCCATCCATCCATCCATCCATCCATCCATCCATCCATCCATCCATCCATCCATCCATCCATTTTCGTCCGCTTATCCAGTATCGCGGATGGAGCAGCTCCAGCAGGGGACCCCAAACTTCCCTTTCACATTGGCCAACTCTGACTTGGGGATCCTAAGGCGCTCCCAGGCCAGGTTGGAGATATGGTTGATGATGGATAATGGTTGTAAGATTTGAAAAAATACCCTGTTGATATGGTTTAAACAGGACTGGGGCCCTATCTAGTGCCCGGTGCAGCTCGGCGCTAGACCTGATGTAAGTGTCTTTGCTATTTTAACACCGTCCAGCGCCCACGTCGATTAAATAGCAAATGTACCTGCGCCCATCTTTCACCCATGGGCATGCTGGTCTTACAGGGAGGTGTGTTCAGGTGCATTCTTGGCGTATTGCTATCTCGAGAAAGCAGGAAGTGATCACGCCATTGACCAATAAAAACCTGGTCTAAAGTCAAAAGCGCAGAATTTCATTGTTATTTTAACACACCTGCGCCATGTGCTTCACGCTGTGCGCTTTGATCATTGAAATAGGGCCATAGAAGTCTACAGCCATATGAGGTTGAGCTAAATGCTAATGCCAGTATGCTAACAAGTAAAAAAAAAAAAGACAATGTTGTGCACATCCATGTAGTTGCTAGGGCAGGACAAAAAAGAAAATTTTCAAATAAGGTAAAGTCCGCACAACAGTTTAATGAAATTAATTTAATTTCATAAAAAAATATTTAATAGTGCAGAATCAGACAAACAACTTTTTGGGTTGAAACAATGTGTGAGCATTTAACTCTTGTGCAGACTTTATCATATTTGAACAGTATGCTAACGTGCTCAGAATGACAATGCTAACAATGTTTATCATCATCTTAGTTTAGCATGTTGCTAGTGTGTTGCACAGTATTAAGGCAAGCAGTTACAATGGGAAATCTATAATTCTACAGTTTTGTCGGATATACTGTATATATCGCCGCACACTTTCCTTTTTCTGATTGCTCTAAATAGATGACATCCATTAGCAACAGTCATAAAGTAAAAATTATCATAAATCCTATGGGAAAAGACCTTTGAGTCCATAAATACAGAAACAAACAGCCCTTTCGAATCCAGAGATAAGCTGCTTTTCAAAGGGAGCCATAGGGAGATAGAGAAAAAAAAACTAAATGAGATTAGGAGACAGAACATGGCCTCCTCCATCACTGACCTTGTCAGATAAAGGAGCACCAACAGCTATAGCAAACCTATAAACTACAACTTTACAATTGTCAGATTAATTAATGTAGCACCATTTGTTTGACTTATCTGTTTTTTGGGCATGGCAACTTACCTACGGCCCACGAGTGATTCAAACACCAAACACATTTCAAGATCACTGAAAAATAGACTTTTATTTATAAGATAAAAGTGGATGCTGCTGATTGTGCTGAAGTGCAGGGGTGTCTGTGATCTGAGAGACACTATGTCCTCTGCAGTCAGATCCCCGGGCAGAGACTACCCAGAGTGAACCTTCATCCAGTTGGGATTGGGCTTGTTGCCGTCTCCTCAGCCTTGATGTGGCCTGTGAACATAAATAGGACTGTGGTCTGCAGGACTGTGATTAAAATTCTTCATGTGTCCTATTTAACAATTATATATGTATATATATTCATATACTCTATTTAATGTGCATTAACCGTTTGTCTCTGCACCAGCTCCACCAAGATACACATTCAACAGTAGGCTATACAGGGCTATGTTAAACTGCCAGTATCCTTCATCTGAGCTGCTTCAAAACCTTCCCCCCCTTTCTAATGTCAAAGTTGGGAAGGATTGCGTCGGACCACTTCTGTAACTTTCCACCGTTAACTGCAATTTACACATACTTCATGCTGTAATTGGTCAGCTGCTGAGTTGAGAAAAGCGCCAGGGTTTAAACTTTAAACACAACAATTTCTATCACTTTTCGTGTGAACAACAAAGTGCAACACTATAAATCTCATCCCGGAGAGACTATCTGAAAATACACCCCATTATCCCCCATACATAAACGGCAACACGTAGTACAAACTAGTTCTTCTAACCCTTCCTCAGATGCATCCTGAGAGCATTTCCTGCAATTCTGTTTTTGGGGTCTCACAATTGACACTTGCCATTAAGATCAAGAAATGCCTAACTTCCTCCACATGCTAATGAAAACCACAATGAAGCAGCCTGTGGAGAGCCTTGAGGTGCAACTGGCAAAATTAGCACCCTCGTTAACGCCACAGTATTAGTTGAGACCTGGCGGGTTGGTCTGTCAGCTAGGATCAAATTAACCTTTCTAGTGTTTCCATTTGCTTCTCTAAGGCCTTTGTCTTGTCAAATGGATATAATCTAACTTTTGCTTATATGGTTTCAAACACATGGTGATAAAACATTCCAGTTTTAAACTGACCAAAGAGGGGCCTCAAATGCTCATAGCCACAAGATTTCCTAACCCGGCCCTGAACACATGAATAAGGTGACTATGAACTCATTTGTGTGACTTTTCAGGAGCATGCTATGACAAGACAATAGTTCATAGTGATACACAGAGCAAATATTATGTCTTAATGTCTTTATTGAACAAAACAGCAGCAGCAAAACTTAAATAAAATATGTTCACACATGGGAGGGAATGCCTTTTGAGGCTAAAAACACTTCATCCCCAATGAAAAGGGGTACATACAGTATTCTGACAGAAGATGAAGCTAAAGTGCCGAAATGCTTCTAATGGAGTTTACAATATTCTTTATTATACAGCAAAAAATAAGTCATATCTAACTTACAAGATTATACATACAGGAGAAACACACTGATACATACATAGATGTATCATGTACAGTACACACAAGCTGAGCATCTTATATTTGTTCTAAGAGATTGTGAAAATTAAGGCAACAGAAATCTGAGAATAAGTGTCAGTCGTGTTTCTGTTTCTTGTTCACACCTGCCGCTCCAAATTCCACTGAATAAACGTTTTTACAAATCTTCCTAAAGGCCTTCACAAACCATCAAACCATCTCATTTACAGAATTTCAATTGGTTTTGACTGTTAAGGCCACTTGTGATCGTAAGCCTCTTTGTAAGAATTGGATAGATGTTAAAACTAAATAAGGGAATGGAGCCCCCACTTCCATCCCAAAGAATGATCTTCCTCACCCACCAATGCCTTTCTCTCTACCCTTTTGTCTGTGTGGCTCAAAACCAGGCCAATTTCGGTGACGCATCACTGGTTAGCCAATGGGCGCCCTTCATTAAGGGTTGTGTTCTGAGCCTAGCATCACTGAGATGGCAAAGTGAGATTTTTGCCCAGTGATGTGCAATGGGGAGGAGCTAAACGGCAGGAGCAGCGGGGCATGCGGCGCCCAACGTGGTCTGAGCCTGTCACAGAGCATCACATCGAAACAGGCATGCACACTCCTTAAACGCCATTCCGTACAAAGGAAAGGGAGGACGTCTAGAAAAGCAGTTACAATTTTTCTCAAACCTGTCTTTTCTTCTCGTTACTCACACTAATGTACCCTATGTTACGGAGGAAATCTAAGTGTATAAAAACTTGAAGAATGTTCCATAAACACTCTTAAGGTGACGAAAATCGCTGCCACTGAATCAACTCTTAATATGGAGGACAGATCTTACCAGAAATACATCATTTGCCATACAGAGACACCCCATTAAGGCATGGTCACAAGCTAACAAACTGAAATGAGCCCATGTCTTCCAACATCCTATTTGCTTGAGTATTAGACTTCATCATCTCATTACTTGCTGAAACGGATATTGAATTGAAATTGAATGATTATGTGGAGCATTTGATTGCACCAATAAACAATTAATTGTCCCTTTGAACATATCTTTATCTAAATTAAAAGTTTCCTCCAAGCTTTAGTATAGAAGACAACATACTCCAATAACAGACTAGATGAGCATGTTTCCCTTACACCTTGATCTTCATTCCTCACGTCATTATTGCATGAGCTTCCTACTTTGACACTCAAACAAAGCCATCTCTACACAACCACATTTGTGCAGTCACTATACATTTGGGCTTGCTTGTGCAGAGTAGCCACACTAGCAGGTGATTTAAAAAACTAAAAAAATCCTTACTTCTTGTTGCGTGCAGATCACACCAAGAAATACTCTTGCTCTGCTGCCTCTGGTGCCAACCAAGGAACCATTTAAACTCAGCAACTTTTATGGTTAGCGTTCAATATTACTAAACCCACGGTCCATCTCGTTCAAAATATTCACAGCTTTATTAAATCATTACAAAGTAATACATTCATTTATCAATAAAAGACACTCATTAATTTTGCTTTGATTAAAAGTCTGCACACCCATGCAATGTTCAGTAAAAGGTAAATGTTTGCATTAACATGTAGTAGATATTGCAGGGCAGGAAGGTTTCTTAACCAGGGTGCATCACACATCTTATTAACAGGATTTCACGGATTTATGTTAAAATAATGAAATCACAGGTAGTCAGAACTTTAAAGTCCCTTTGCAGTTCTATTGCATCTAAAAACGTTTCTGTACTTTTGCGCAAATATTCACTGAATCTCTGACAGATACATTTCACAAGCATATTTACAGTTTGTGCATACAGTTGTTGATCTGTTCACGAGCCTCTGCAAGGTTCTCTTGTGAAGGAAAAACAAAAAGTACAGAAAACAAAAAAGTTTTGCCAACTTTTCATCCCCTTTAACCATGTTCTGGGACTGCCATCACTTCGTTACAAGGTACATCTCAATTACAGTCACACTTTTCCTTTAAAAGGCATTACTGTTAATATTTCTTAACCCTACATGGACAGGCTTTGAGCACTGGCAAAAATCACAGTATAAAGTCCCCCTCCCCCCAGTATTGACAGCATCCTGTAAGTATGTAACGTCGTAACGACTAATGGTCAGACCCAGTTGGCAGTCAGTTGGTTTTGATCACCCACCCAAACCAGTTTTTCCACAACCCCTTGTAAGCCATCCCCACAACCCCCTCAAGGTCCCAACGACAAAGTATATAAAACACAGCCCTGAGGTCTGTGCGCGTAGTGAGTGAGGGATCCCAGAAATTCATAGTCCGAGTGTGAATATGACTGAGGTGAAAAAAGTGAGGTCTTGGAAGACACTGTTGTGTCTATATTCCCCCCCCCCCATCCACCACCTCCTTCACTTCTCATTGGTTCATCCATTAGCTCCACGATTGGAGTAGTCAAGTCCCTTCAGGGCGCAGGTTGGGACTGGACCTTCTCCGTCATCTGTTTGGCACTGTAGTAGGACAAACTCAGGCCCATGATGGCCAGCATCAAGGCTATCTGGTTGATGGCACGGTCCTGTGGCTGGGTCTGCACTTCACCGGCTACTTGCCTCTGCAGAGACAAAACAAACGGGACAAAAAGGTCAGAGGTCAGCCAACTGTGGAAACAATGAGCCTTTAAAAAAAAAAAAATGTGTTCCTTGTCAACAAAGATGCTAAAGTCTCATCAGCCAAACCTGTTTAAAAAAAAAAAAAAAAAAAAAAAGCTAACATTCCAATATTTGGTGTCCTTAGAGGCTTCTCCCTTAATATGCCAAACATCTGCTACTTTAGTTCCACAGCCCTTTGCCATGTGACCAAACCTTTAGCAAGTACAGTTTTTAAACATTTAGGAGGGAGCTACTTTAGCACAGAGGGAACACAATGTTCTGTGCACAATGTAGAGTATAGGGAGCAAATTATGCACCCAGATCAAAACAGCTTGTATAGAATGACTGCCCACATGGATCATGCCCTACTCTGTGTGTGTGTTGCTAAATGTACAGCCCCCTCTGACCAGTGTAGGGCCAGGAGCAGTCAGATGGGAATGTCAGCATTCCAAAAGCTTGGCCATCTGAGACAGCTGCCTACACTCCAAAATACCCCCTTTACTTAAAGAAACAACACACAGTAGGTTAGTAAAATTCTAATGTTAATGTTCTCAGAGCCAATGGCAAGTTTGTAGACCATTAAAAGATATTGTCATCAACAAGGAAACATTTCCAGCGAAGTTATTCATATTTGAACACTATTTAGTTTAGTTAGAAGTCTAGATCTGATTTTATCAGGAGGTAGGACAGTGAAGAGCACAATGTGAAATGTAAATATACAACATACAAAGTGGAACTGGATGTTGAAACATGGGTGATCGGCTATCTTTCCTTGTATACAAAATTTAAAATCAACACCAAAATGCTCTAGTATTGTTGTGCCAGTGTGTAGTCTTTGCTCGGTTAGCAATTGTGTAAATTTGATTGTCTGAGGAAATGTTGCAATGAAGTACAAATTTATAAGAGTATACAAAGTCGAAGCATACGTTAAAATCTTTGTCAAATCAAAGCAAAGACCTATTCATCTCCATGTGTGAAATTTTAATTTACTGTAAAGTATTAGAATCCTCACTATAACCACTCAGCAATATGGAAGAAAAAAAAAAGTAAATGTATTGTCCGGCCAATGTGTCAGATCTTATGTAAGAACTAGTCACTTTTCTCCGGTCTGTTAAGCTTTTGAGTCAGTGTAAAGCCATATGAGGGGACAGCCTTTGTCTGTGAATTAGTGTTAATAAGTGAACAAAGGCTTTTCACAATGGTGGTGACATATGGAGGGTCACTACTGATGACAACAGAAGGGAACAAAAGAAAGAGAAAATTATATCACAATGATTAGTGTCAGCCCTAATTATACTGGGGATGAAAGCAAAGGCCAGTGAAAGTTTTCACTGAGGCCAGTGGAACTCTTGAGCAAGACTTTAAACCCCACATTACTCCTACAGATGGCTTGGAGAAGATTAGAGATATTGTGCCAGTCATTCATTTTACTCACTAGAAAACACATCAAATACTAGTACAGTATATCTCACCCTTCATCATTAGACTGTGGTGAAGCTGCACATACCTGGAGGAGACGGAAGTATCCAGGTGTCAGCCTGCCCAGTCTGATGATCATGTCTGTTAATGTGGTGTGAGGTGCGTCGAAACAGAGGGAGGGCTGGGGTGGCCTCTAAAGACCTGCAAAGAAAACGGAGAATTCATTAAGTAACTGCGCAGCAAAAATCGGACAGAAAAATGCTAACCACAAAGCTGGAAATTTAACATATCCACCAGAAGTGATTGGGAGTTGTCTCCAAAACGTGCAAAATGTATTGAGAAAAAAAAAAAAAAAGAAAAAAAAAAGTAAATCTAGTATTCAGGCGTTACCAATGTCGATAGAAGCATCAGATACAATCCATTTTCTTTGCCAAACTTTGAATGGAGTTTGAGTATTGCTGTCAAATGAGGAAGAGAACATTGCCATTGACGTGCAAATATAGGAAACCATCTGATCCGTGCATGAGGAAGGAACATCTCTCGCCTGCAGCTATGGCACAAAACAACCCAATATGATCGCCATGCAGCAAAACCCAATATATAGGTGCTTATATAAATTCTTAGATCTGACCTACTTGGCATTATTTCCACCAGGAATGCCCCTTAAACCGCTCAGCTATTAAATTATCATGTTTGAACCAAAACAACAGAGCTTCTATTCATGCTGCGCCATAAATGGACGCAGCAATGAAAAGGACAATGTCAGTCATTCACACATGGACAATCCCATGTAAATAATTGCTAAAGAAAGTGGTGTTTTAGTATTGCTGGACATCAAATGTTAAGAAAAAAAAATAAAAAAGAAGTGTATTAGAAAGAAGCCAAGATTGAACCTTTTCAAGCTGTACAAACTGGATCGCCTTCACTGGTGGGGATAAGGGTCATCTAAAAAATAAAAAGGCATCCCAGAAAGACAACAAAGCAGATGAGGAGCATTATAAGAGACAACCTCCTGGGTTTTAGGTTCACTAACAACCAGGGAAGTCACTTTCAGCTGGGATTGATAACATGCATTTGTGATCGAGGTTTAAGGGGAACATGAGGAGGAGGATTGAGGATCTGGTAAAACGTGAAGCATTAATGTGCCAATCCGGTTGGAGTTACAGCCCTTACCAGAAAAAAGGTAAGTAATCCAAGCTTTCAAAAGTAGCTCCTTATGTGAAAAGCTGGGTCTTATTCGGAAAACCAAACAGGTTGGCATTCCTCACCTTGCAGAGACCCTCTGATGGCAAAAAAAGAATCCACAAACTGACCAGCAGAACCTTCTACTTCCCAGTCATGCTACAAATCCTAACAGATGCCATTCTAAGTGATAAAACATGAACTACTAAGAGAGCTTCTCCGCTGTGCTCCGCCTTTTATAAACAGTCCCACTCTCACCCAACCAGAGCTGCGGGCTCCCCTTTAGCACACGCCCACTTTCAAACACATACACGTTGTCAAAAAGCATTACTCTCAGCGTGTTGCTTTACGCAAACACACCCCTTCCTGCCTCCTTCCAAAACAAGAAATACTCCTTTGTGAAATGTCAGATATGATTTGCTCATAAAGTCAACTCAAGCTAAATAGGAATAATGCAAACTACAGCAATAAAGTAGGTTCTTACAGCAGCATGCATGTCAAAGTGTAGGGTTACATAACCAGCCTGATGTGTCATTTAATCTCAAACAGAAGCAGAATTTAAATGCCACAGACCTCAGGACTGTCCACTAAGAACCTGGCAAACCTCCAGCTTAGAAACACGGGACAATAAAGTTTTTTTTATTTGTGTTTTAACTAATTATGCTCCAATGACTGTGTGTCATACTATCTGTTTCCATTTCATTGAACCATAAGTTGTAGTTACTCTCCATGGAGCTTTAAAAGACTGAGGCAAGTCAATGTTTACATCACGCAATTTGAGTTTCCAGAGTTTTGAATAACATTCATTTGGTTCTTTGTTTAGGTGCTGCTCCATCACACAAGGTCCTGGAACAACGGATCAGATCTTCACTTTCGCAAGGATCTTGGCGGCACCCTGGGAGTATGCCCAACCAGTCTACATGCGTTTTGTGGATCTGGAGAAGGCGTATGACCGGGTCCCCCGGGAGACCCTGTGGGAGGTGCTGCGGTAGTATGGGTTGAGGGGGTCCGTTCTCAGGGCCATCCAATCCCTGTATGACCAAAGCGAAAGCTGTGTCCAGGTTCTCGGCAGTAAGTCGGACTCATTCCAGGTGAGGGTTGGCCTCCGCCAGGGTTGTGCACCAATCCTGTTTGTAATATTTATGGACAGGATATTGAGGCGTAGTCGGGGCGGTGAGAGATTGTAGTTTGGTGGGCTCTGGATCTCATCGCTGCTTTTTGCAGATGATGTGGTCCTGATGGCATCATCGGTCTGTGACCTTCAGCACTCACTGGATCGGTTCACAGCAGAGTGTGAAGCAGCTGGGATGAGGATCAGCACCTCTAAATATGAGGCCATGGTTCTCAGCAGGAAACCGATGGACTGCATTCTTCAGGTAGGGAGTGAGTGCTTACCCCAAGGCTGGGTCATAACCGAAAGAACGAGATCCAGGGTACAAGCGGCCGAAATGGGTTTCCTCAGGAGGGGGGCTGGCATCTCCCTTAGAGATAGGGTGAGAAGCTTAGTCATCTGAGAGGAGCTCGGAGTAGAGCCGCTGCACATTTGCGTCGAAAAGGAGCCAGTTGAGGTGGTTTGGGCATCTGGTGAGGATGCCTCTTGAAGATGGATCGATCACACAAGGAGTTATCTGGATATTTGGGAATCCTACAGGGAAGCGCTCACACCTTACAAATACAATAATTGGGCTCAAATTCAAAACATTAGTTCCATAACTGACATCTGATCAACGGGGAGATATCTAGGAGGTTATAATTTTAGTGTCTAGTAATCTCACATAAGCTTCAAGATGTCTGTTGTGTCATTAAAAAAAAAAAATCCTAGATGTCATCATCCCTAGATGTAGGTCTTCTGTAGCTCTAGTTTTGCAAAGTTTAAAAAAAATAACCCTGATGATGCCATTAAGATGGTCTTGACGACAGCCTGTGTTACACACTGAAGGTGTGGGGTTCGGAAAGAAGTGGGAGCGTACCACTGTGGGCATGGTGGGCCTAAAGCCCCCCGACACTCCAACCAAATGGCCAACCCTCGGCAGAAAAGGCAGTTGGACTGATCAGTCTCCCAGAGTTGGTCAAAAAAAAAAAAATAAAAAAAAAAAAAAGTGCCTCAGAACACACCAAAGCAATGAGATGTAATACGTCTCCATAACAGTAGACGGCGCTAATCTGTATCGTCGCCCAAAAATAAAAACCGGCAGCTGATTGGACGAACGCATCACTTGACAGAGGTCAGTTTTAAGAGAATTTCGTCAGATTTTGAGAGACTCTAGTCATGCTCATCCCACTCGTCGTTTCTGGGTTTGCACTCCAATCAGATTGGTCATTTGAGTCCGACTGACGGCAGTGCCCGCCTTCCAACTGAGCATGTCAAGTTGGCCAAAATGAAAGTCAGCCCCTCCAGCGCTGTTGGAGCTTGACTCAAAGTCAGGACATATGCTGCCTACAACTACAGTATACAAAAGTACAGTACTAAATCACTGCACATAAAACGGTATATTGATAGTTAAGTCACTAGTGTGATGTAGTTCAATTTGGATTTTTTTGCAATTGACTTTCTTAAATTTACCATTTTTTGTTCATTTCAGCAATGCTGGACATTGTGTGCCCAGTTAATATTTCTAAATCTGACAGTGTTCTTAAATGTCTTACTTCAAAATGTAAACCCTTCCATGAATTAGCAAAATTATTGAAATTATCTCCAAAGTAGAAAAAGTCCTCGATTTGGAAATATTTGGGACTTTATAATTTAATTACAAAACTGAGCTTGTCAAGTTAATGTGTTGCATAATTTGTACGTATTTGGAGTGTAAAAGAAAATTACCCAACAGTTTTAGTCTCATTTTATCCTAATACCTTCTTTCTTGTTCACTGATTAAGTGCATATTATTTTACCTGAAACAAACAATCTGATTTGATTAAGTCAGTCTGCCTTTTACAAGTCCGTCTGTGTCGCTCGCTCAAAAACTGTTGCTCCTGGCAACCGATATTGTAAGTATCCCAAAATGGTGGACGGGCTGAGACACCACCCAAATCGTGATGTGACAGCAAGCTACCATGACGTATGTCCTCATTCTCAAAAGCCTAGTGTTCAAACAAAAGCATTTATACTTTGGTCAGCGTGAGTGGGACCTTGTGTTAAGAGCCCAGGTTGGCGCCAACAGAAGTTCACACCTCAACTAATCAAAGCAGCTTTGATTAGTTAACGCAAACAGTGTTGAGTCTATGCAAATTTACTCAGGCAGACTTGTGAATTGAATGCCTGCTCAGCTTTTGTATATTCCGTTGTTTCCCGACACCTTGTATAAAACCCTGGCCAGAGAGAATTCCACCGCGTCTTGTGAACTTTCCCCACTGCAGTGAATAAAAACTCACCTCAACCAGCCACTGATTGGACCTGAGAGAACTTTTTCCTTCCACAGTAGCATATGACACCAACATTATAAATCTTAATGTGTATAAGGGTTGAGAATCAAAGTCAGCAGTCTGAATGCAAAGAAAACCTTACTGAGTCACTGTATCAATGTTTAGGAGTGGTTAACTACATGGTTTGGAAGGAGTCCAGGGGAACAGCTGTCAACTGGTCAGATTTACTTGAGGCCTGACATAAAAGCAGAAGGCTGTTTCCCCATGTTGTGATCACGTTTTAAAATATCAGCTGGCTGCAGATGGACGCAATGAGTTACAGATTTTGGCAAAACTGCTTCCTCTTTATCTCAAATGAAAAAAAGGTTCTTCATTTTCAGTGAAGAAAGATGCAGTAATGGCAGGAAATTGTCTTTCCTTTTTAATCAGGAAAGGATGTCAATCAGCCTGCACCAGCCCAATAAACATGTTCTGGGTACATTGTGTCCTTAATTACAAACAGCCAATGAAACAGCAGCACTCCTTTCCTCCTCTCTTGGTCCCGCCTTCCCCTGCCACTTTTCAATCCCTCTTTAGCAGGGGACCTCTTGCGAGTGAGCGTGAACAACAGCTGTGTGGAGGAAGACGGAGGCATCAACAGCACAACCATCGACAAATCATAAATCTCCAGCTGGGTCAGCAGCTCAGGATTACATCATCATCATCATCATCATCATCATGTCTAGTCGTGCAATCGCTCCGCTTCACCACCTGTGCTTCTGCCACATTAATGTACACTGCTGTTGCATGGTTTCTCTGTATCACCACGGGGGTTGCTGAGCTTATGTGCCCAAGCATTTGATTGCCCAATCGTGCCTATGAGTTTTTGAATATTGAAACTTCATCCATCATCGCCACAAAAAACAGTGTTGCTACACTGCTACAGATAAAGAAAACTAGAATAGCCTACTTTCAGTCAAGATCTGAAGACACCAACAAGTTCTGCTGAATACCATAGGATTTGTAACAATAATTAGGGCTGTAACTAAAGATTTTAATAATTACTTATTCTGTATTATTTCTACAATTAAATTGTTTAGTCTATACAATTTCAGGTAATTAAAATCGCCAAGCCTATGTTCCCAGGGCTCATTGTGACATCTCATGGCTTGCATTTTCAATGCATTTGCCAAAAGAAATAACCTAAACAATTAATCAAAATATTTATTTTCTATTATCGACTAATCGTTTCAGCTCTAAAAACACACAAGACAGGTTTTCATTGTGATGCAGCCAGCCATGTAAAAGGGCACCTTGGGGTTGGGTAATTAGTTAATCACAAGCTTCAGTGTGTGGCTGGAACAAACCAATATGGGTGTTTGGTGTCCAAACTGCTTTCAGGTCAGAGTTCAAATTATCTTTTCCCTTAGAAGTTGATGTACTAGTGTTACATGTCCTCCATTTTGGGCCCCAAGTGTGAAGCCAACATGGCTGACCCACAGAAACAAATACCAAATTGAAAAATGAAGCTTTGTCAGATAAAATGTCAAGCTTGACATTTGGCTCGTTAATTAGCACCAAGCTAAACCGTTTGCCCACCTTCTGTTAAAACCACCCACTAACTGACACTTTAGTGTCAATCTAATCAAAGAGGGGAAAGTGTCCCAAAAGTACTAATGCCAATGCCAACCTGTGATTCGTAGAAGAAAACAGCTGACCAAACAGCAGTAGTAAAAATAAATAAATAAATGGAAACAAAAAGCAGGAAGGTAAACATTCTTGGCTTAGAAATGCCTTCATAGTCATTCAAAAGAGTCAAACATCTTTATCCAAACCAGATTAAAAATAAAAATGCAATCAACAGTCAACTGTATCTTATCACTCAACGTACACTGGCTGCGATACTGAGAGAGAAAAAAAAAAGGAGAGGGGCGGTCTGTTCTGCCAGTACTCTACCTATGTAGGCTCTCTCTACTGCCCGGGTACAAAATGTACAGATGACATGCTATTAACACAGGGACTCCGCATAAAAGGTCAGATAAGCACCAACTGACTATACAGACACACTGAATGCAAACATCATTTTAGGGTGAGCCAAGCGTAAATGTTTCTTGGATTCAAATACGCAACAATATTTCCAGGTATTTTTGGATGCAGTTGCAATACTCACTGTAAGTCTACAATAAAAATGTTTCCTTATGGACATTTTAAAATCGCAGCAAGCCTATTGGTACCAAATGAATAACCACACTGCCAAATAAAATAAAAAAATAAAGACATTATTCAAGACAACAATATATATTTCCAGCATGCTTATCGTAATTTGGTCCCAGTTAGCTGCAAAATACGCCAAAACAACAACAACAACATAATCATCATATTGTTTCCTTATGAAAATGTCAAATAATTCAACTATTCTATTACTTTCTATTATTCTATTCTTATTACTATTCTTTATTCTTTATTCGTATGGCAAGTCTTTTACACACAGCTCTTAATTTTAGGTGTGTGTGCCCTTTAAAAATTCTATATAGTTCCAAAAGTCAAATGAGATGGCACTCATTTTGGACCAGAAACATCTCAATGCAACAGTTTGGACGTCTGCAATACCAGAACAAAATAAATGTTTTAAATGAGAAGGTGAGTTAACAAAGAAGCGTACACACAATAACACACACACTTGTACGTTTTGGCAAACCAGCTGTGGGCGTTTGTTCCTCGTGTGTTACTTCTTTTTTTGTTTATTTATATATCTTTTTGTAAAAATTACTAATTGAAAAGTGCTTACCTGCAGCTAAACCGGGTTTAAGGACGGTTTTGGGACAGTTTAGCCGACGTTGGAGTAGATAGTACAGCGTGTTCAGCACGAGTCTTTATAGTGTATAGGAGGCCTTGACATGTTCTATACGGACGGGGGTGGGACCAAGTCCTGCAGCACACACAAGGCATGTCAATGTGCATGAGAAACGCATTTTCCCCCACGACTGGGAGAAATGGGCCCGTCCACGTTATGTCCCGTCCACGTTATATCATTCATCAACTGATTTTTGACCCACTCCTACATTTGGTCTTTCTCTTCTATAGATTTTTTTTTGTGTCATCTACCGTTAAATACCAGCACAAATGGCACGTGCACACTATTAGAAACGTGGCTTAAATTAAATGTAATGCTTTGCTTATCATTATGAAATGCTATTGTACTAAACATGCGTTGTGCATGCTCTAGAAAAGTGAAAATGTTTGTTGTCCACATTAGATTTTAGGAACATTCCAGAGTCCATATCCCATTTACATACGTTGAGATTGAAAGTTCATTCGTAAACAAAAACAATCTTTAAAACGATTTTTGTAAATGTCATGGAGCTTTCATATGACAATATCTTCATTAGCAGATTGAGTTGTCACACAGTAGTTGTCACAATCAACTTAATGCTAAAATTTCCATTTTTTTATGAGCACTTTAACAGGTCTCTCATAATTTTCCTAGAGACAGACAATTCTTTTTTTATATTATTTTTGGAGCTTTTGCCCCTTTAATGGACAGGACAGCTAGGTGAGAAAGGAGGAAGACGTGCAGGAAACTGTCTCAGGTGGGACTCGACCCCTCGACCTCTGCGTTGACGTATAGACGTCTACGTATATGTACGCCTGCTCTACCAACTGAACCAACAGAACCACAGAGATAGACGATTGTAACCAAAAACAGATTGATAAGCCGTAGGGTGTGACTCAGCATTTTGAGGTTGTTGGTTTGATTCCCCACTATAAATCCCAAATTGCTCCCTATAGTCAGGCAGGCCTACCTTGCATCAATAGTGTATGAACAGATGAATGAAAGGCAACTTGTAAAGCAATTTGGATGAAATTCTTCCTAAACTCATGTTTGTTTACTTTTAGTAATATAAGTATTGTATTGAAATAAAAGGTTTATTGAGATATGGAAGAGAAACCATCATTACCTTTACCAGAAGCAGAATATTTCAACCACACTGGGGGAAAAAAAAGTGTAAATGCCACAGTCAAATTGTCAAGGTGACTGTAACACCCTCCATTCGTTTTGGCTGGAGTCAGTGGACTTTATGCATTCTTAACCTGAAGAAAATGGTGTCCTCTACACTGAAGCTACACAAAGCTACTGTAGAGTAAACACACATCAGTTAACTGCTATGTCACTCAGCATGTGGAACAGCTAAAGGGAAAGGTGATACGAGGAGGACTCCATGTTGGCTTCAAAACAATCTCAACCCTGAAAAAGATTGTGTGATTGGGTTTTCGAAAATACCTCTGTATGATTATCTGTGTCCTTGGTTTACGTCCGTTTTTGTTTTGTGTTCCTGCAGTTTTTATAACATAATAATTGATCTTAATGTCTAAGCTGTGCTGCGTTGCAGCCCCCTCCCTGCCTCTGTCACCCCTGACATTGCTTCTAGTGTTCTCTTTCCTCTCGGCTTTACCACATGTAAACTTTTCTCTCCTAGTTGAGGAATGCATATGAACCCACTTACAATAGGATGGAGGGTGGAGCTACAGTCACATTGACAGATAATTTATACATGGCATTTACATTTTTTCCTGTTTGGTTCAAATATTCTATGTGCTTCTTGAACACATAGCAAATGGAAACATGCAGGTCATTAAAGTGCAGCTCTATGCATTTTGGAAACTCAGAGTAGAATAGTTATAGATGTCTTCAAATTTCCATTTTCTTTTCTGAGCACTTCCAGGATGTCTCATGCATGATGGCTTACAAATGAGAATCCATATTTTCTATGAAAACTGGGCAAATTCCGTGTGACAAGGAAGATCTCAGGATTTGATCAAAAGCTCAGAACAGCTACTAAGCGGACATTGTTGGTGGTGTCAACAGCTAGTGTTTTCAAAGTTTAAAAAATATAGTTTAAAACCCAACTAGAATAAAGAAACATAATAGCCTACCAATTTTTTTTGCAACTTTATTAACAAAACCAATGTTGATTGAACCAACAAAATGAAACAAAAAGAGGGGAATCAATGTACATTTAAAAAAACACAGAAATTGTTGGACTTTTTGTTAATATTTCTTAGGTGTCAGATAATTAATCAGTTAATGTCTTAGCTGTCAAACAAGCTTTACAAAAGATTCGATAATTGCTTTCCTGCATTGTACTTTCCCATACCTCATACCTGCCTTATTGTCACTGCTAATTCTAAGATGTTAACCACGCCAATAACCTTTGAACAGCAGCACCCAAACAGTTTGAAAACAAGACGCATCATATTTGACCGACTTTCACAGGCTGTACAAGTCAGAAGAAGGGGTGACCCCTGCTGAAAAGTATCAGATTAGTGTGCAGTGATGCGACACTGCCCTCTACTGGGACTGTAGAGCAAAGACACGGAGAGCTGTCAGTTTAGCACTACCTGAATATTTCAAATTTGTGCAACTTTATGAATCTTGCCCACTATTTCATATTGTACTTGAGCAATACCCTTCATCTGTTGGCACATGCAGGACAAACATTTACTACCCTACAGCACCTGAACTACAATATGAAAATTATACTTGAAGAAACAGTAAATTCAATTGCTCAAGTCCAAGCACTGCCGATTTAACAAAGTAATGTTTCAAATGTAAGAACTTTTTTGGAAAATTGTCCATTGTGGATTTGCTTAAGGATTTATGTAATATCCAAAAACATTCTAGCCTTAAATCAACAACCTTAAGATGATATATTTAATATATCAACAGATCAAGCAGGTTTAAGAGCAATATCTTAAAATAGATGTTCTGCACTTAGTTTGGGGATTAGTGGTTTGCCAAAATCGCTGCATGACAGCCAATTGTACTTTTTCCACTGGGACAGTTACTGTACATCTATATGAAACAAGGATTTTCCCATTTCTTAGATAAGGTTTTTATATCACAACAAAGTAACGCCAAGACGACATTTTTATTCAAGAACATTTAGATCAACCATTTAAGTCAGAAAAGCTTCAGTCAGAACACAAACATAACTTAACAGGACTTTTCATCAGATGACAAGGTTCACAAACATGTTTTTGGGATGTATCAATCTTTTGACCTAATAGTATTTTTATATTGTATTTTAACTGACTGGAATTCATGTCAACATACAGTGTTTGGAAACATTTGGTAAGCATTTTCTCATTAGTTTAACATTAAAATACAAGGAGATAAAAGGCACAATTCCTATTCTCCATTAAATTTTAACGCTATGCTTTAGCTGCCTCATAATGTTTAAAATTAGATTTATATTCCAACTTGTTGAAACATCTTTTATTCTGCAGTTTAAATTAAAAAAAGAAGAAAAAAAATTAGATTAGACATACTGAAAATGCCTCGTCTACAAGATATGGACGGTAATCGTTTTTTAACATGGATATAAAATTAATATGAATGACAGAACAAACTTTAGTTACATCAAGTGCAAGCCCAAACCAAACCTAACCTATAAATGACATTTGTAATATAAAACTTGGTAAAAAATACTTATTTAAAACTGTACAATCACCAAGTACACAGAGTGAGCACATCAACCGTTATTCATTTGGCTTCAGTGGCTTCGGCCTTCGGCTCCTGCGGACAGAAGGTAAGAATGTTATAGGCATCATACTAGGATTTCCTCCATTTCATCTTATTTAGTATATTGCATGGGGCCTGCAAGTTTGATTTTTATAGTTATTGAATTTGATAGTCTATACAAGGCTCAATGCTAGTATCTTTTTTTCTGACAGCTTGGGCAAGTGGGTCAGAAATCAACTTGCCCCAAGTCAATTTTTACTTTCCATCGGAAAATCGTTTAATTTATTAGGTCATCAAATAACAAGACCAAAGTAAATTGTCATATGAATCTTAATTCAAGTTAATGAGCACACAAAGAAATGTAGGAGCAGTTACATGACAAAAGAAAATGTTTAAGTAACATATCTTTAATAATTATATTGTTAGCTTAACACAGTGTGATGTTAAATTGTTTACATAAATTATTGGTTAAACAAGTGCAAATTACCTGCAAAAAGAAAAAAAAAGTATGTTGTGTAAGCTAAAAAAAAAAAAAACACAAAAGAAACAACAAACCTCAGCCTTGTTGTTCCCATTTTCAGCTGCTTTGGCCTTCTTCGCTTTGGGTGCCTTCTACAAAACAGCATGACAATGTATTACTAAACACATTTACAGCTCTTCAGCGAGTATACAATCATCACATTTCAGAATAATTAAGAAAATCAAGTGTACCAAAACATCTAAATGTTACTAGGCCCGTCCTAATTCCCCTTCAAAGAACTAAAGGCAATGTCCCAGTTTTACATCCGACATACAGCATACAGATGTTCTGTTGAGGTCAGCTAGTGTTTATCAGTTTCATACTTTTGGAGCAGGTTTTTTCTTTATTGGCTCCGCTGCAGGTTTATGTCTCTGTAAAACAAGAAAAACATTTTGAATATTATGTAACAGTGGACTACACAGAAGAGCATGGGCTACAGTGGGAAAAATGGCTGGTGACACCGAGCGTGTTAGTAGTTTAGTGCCCATCTCTCAATATTATAATCCATCGGTTTGATATTGTAAAAAGAAAAATCAATATCGATATAGAATGTAACATGTTTGTGCAAAGCAAATAGACAGACTAATAATTAATAGACAAATTAAAAGGTCAAGGTTAAAGTTAATCCTCAGAGAAAGATGCTGTTAGAAACCAACAAGAATAATCACAAAGTTAAATAGCTTTAATTGATGATTTCTAAGGAGCTTACCCCGGCCAGCCGCTCGGAACTTCTTGTTCCCTGTTGAGATAAGAGGAAGAAAATCTTCAGTAATGACAGTAGATGTAACTAATTTGCCTCCAGGCCCCTAACTATGTTATGACATGTTAACATGATATGAACAGCTCTAAACTAGTGGGCATCTGGTGGCTTGTCCTGTCAAAATTACTGAAAAAAAAACAAAAACAGAAAATAACTAAATTTCAGGTACAATTAAAATGAAAAGCAACATTTAACTACAAATCTCAGTAATCAATCTATTGAAAAGATGCACAATATTCTTGCTATAAAAAAAAGGAACATCAATAGAATATAAAAAGTTATTTTTTTTACAAACCGCATTGGATGCAGTGTTCTGAAAGGCAAAAAACAGAAAAAAAGACAATATTAAAATTTGAATACCAGTACAGTTCATGACTCAAATAACACTATAATCTTACAATCGGAGTATCAGCATGTCTGCACACAGGATGTTTTACTGGCGGAAATATACGACCAAGACACTAATTAGGAAACGTTTAGACACAAAAGAACTTCCCGCGCATATTTGAATTCAAATTTCGGCTATCCTGTCACGATGACACCGTCTTGGCGCCCTGACAGCTTCCTTTGTTTTGTATCAGTGCGCGCCGACACACAGCTGTTGGGAAATTGATAAGATTACTAACGTTACTTTACTAATCTGCAGCTACCGCCATGTAATAAACGCAGCACACGATAGCCTGCAGAGGTTGCAAACAGATTAAAATGACTTCAATGCTTAGATTGAATAAAAACGATCTTTTTTTTTTTAAATGTCAAAACAACGTTAGATAATTTGATTAAAACACATGCAAAATTAACTTAACAAAATCGATTTTTTTTTTATTTTACCAATACGCACCTACGTTAATTTTGTGTATCTTTAAAGTAATGCACGTCGACTTAGATACTTTAATACCAATGTTGATAAAATTCAAACTGTCTGTCGAGACATTAAAGCAGTTTTGAATCAACATGCATGTGCATTAGCAAGCCTGACTTTCACCATTCAAAACACAGTGGAAAACAAATGCATCCTCCCCTCCCCCAACTTCTTCCTCAAATATGCAAGTTGTGCTTCAACTTATTTTGATTGCTCGACAGCGGCTCACTAGTTGTTTAATTAAGTAGCAAGATCACGAGTTATGCATTGATATCGATTTGACAGCTTACGTTAGTTACACACTTAACATTACGGAGTTTAATGTTATACAGGTTAAATATAACCTGTCAAGATTACCCCCTCACCAACTCAACCTGCTGCTGCAAAGGAGGGAAAAAAAAAAGACAGCGCAATGTCAACGGCTGCACTTGTCAAGAGCTTTGGCGCAGGGCGTGGAAATATCTTTATGTACGTTATTAGTCGTGTTAAACTGATTAGGATACATTTTAAGTTACTACCTAGACTATAAACTTTTATTTTCGAAGGATGAAAGGATCCCCCGCCCAGGGTTCTCTCGTCGGACCGCCATGGCTGCACTGTTTGTTAGGGATGATGACGTTCTTCTGATGCAGACATATCAAACACAGCCTGACCTCAAGTTAACAACACGAACCTAGCGCACGGAGTTAAAATAAAATAAAATCAAAAATCTTACCTTCGCTTTGCCCATGTCGCTGATAGGAAATGAACAGAAAGCTCACAAAAATAATTTTTTTTTTTTCCCGGAGAGATAACACAACGATCAGTCGATGCGTAAAATGGCGAACGTATAATGCAACGAATGTTTTTGTAGTTTATACGCTGAAATATAACAACGAAACCGGTTTAAACCAGTATTGTGTTTCAATGTCTTCCATTGGATCCAAAACGTCACGTGCCCCCCAAGCACCACCCATTTGTTAAAGAGGCAGGAAGCAGCCCGGGTAATAATAAGAAGCGCCGCAGGGTGGCGATGTAGCGAAGGTTTCTGCTTCACTAATTTGAGAAACTAGTCATTTGGTTATCCATGATATGCTACACATGAGCAACATGGACGTTCAAAAGAGAAAATGTAGACATTACATACCTTTAAATTATAAGCCAGACGGAGACAAGAACTTGGAATTGTTCAAAGACCGCCACAATGTTGACATGTTACTTAAGTACAAAGGGCTGAATTTTGACATACAGCAATTACTTTATTCTGTTTAAGAAAACTGGTCAAAATCTAGTTATGCCATCAACATTACACCCACAATCACACTCAAATACTTTCTTTGAGCCACAACAAAAATGCAAAACGGTACTGACTTATGTTATTCTGGACGGCTGCTTTGGGAATGTTTCCAAAACACAGGATCCCTGGCTTTTACTCATATAATTTGATCTTCCAATCAGTGGCATGCATTTGAAACACACTTTACACAATTACTTAACTATATCTTGACCAGACATGTATATAGACTTTTTGTTTTAAATCTACAACCATAAATACCAATTATTCTACAGCCCCATAGGGGTAAAATTGCCTTTGTCTTGTTCATATCAGTAACATAATGAAACCGTTCCCAGTTAGTGTTCACTCTTCCCGTTTTCCATCAAAACCCTTTGGAGAAGAGGACAGGAGAGGTTTCTTCCCCACTTTAACATGAGGTTTTGTTTGGAGGCTTCCTAGGCCAAGATGGCGTCGCTCCATAAGTCATTAAAGAAAGAGTCTCTCTTGTGCTTTAGTGCTTCTAGGAAGTCCTGAATTCGTTCTTCCCGGCAGGTGGTGTAGTGCAGCAGTGCCTCTTGTCTTCTCTGGGCGTCGGCAGGCTTCCCGTTCCCATGATGCTGCAGGTGCTCTGCTACACAGGCCCGGTCCGCCTCTAGCTGCTGTAAGGCCTGTTGCTCTTGATGGACGTCTCTGGCTTTCTAAAACACAACACATATTGAACTTCTAATTAGTCATGTGTAGGTAGAAATTACTTTCTTCATCTAATTACTTGCCACAAGGCCGCTGTATTCTGAGATATTATTATTTTGCCAATTCTCCGTGCATACCCTCTCCAATGCCGAGTCCCAAATTCATGACAACAAACAGTCTGCGTCTCAATATAGGCCTTACCTGAATGGATTTGTGATTTAATTGATACTGAAGAATGGCATCACACAGGTTCCAGAATGAATACTCTGGCCACAGAACTGACTGAAACACTAGACAGGAGTGGGAAGTCTGCAGAGTGGAAGATACATGAAAATCAATATAAATCGCACAATATGATCAAATCTATTTGGTTAATGCAGTCTGTCATATATTGCAACCCTAATTTGTTGGATGATACTTTGAGGTTATAGGCATAAAACATGAGAAATTATATAAACTAAATCCTTTAAGAAAAATAGCCTGCTTTTCTTAAAGAAGTCCTGCGACCTCAACATGTATAATTTGTTGCGATGTGACAAATTGCTTCACGGCACTGCACACATACACCCATTTTTTCACACTATTGTCATGGCTGAGCCGGCAAAAAAGAAACAGAAACAGAAACTTAGGAAAGCATTGAGAAGGAACAGAGAAAGAGGAAAGGGCAGAGCCGAACCATCAGAAGCGAGCGAGGAATCAGTATATTAATAAAGTATACATTATTATTATTATTATTATTATTATTAATGGAAAGGGAAAAGCGTAAAATGAGCACTTTAAGTGAGCTATCGCAAGGGAACAACTCTCATCTTCATTACTTTTTGCATTCATGCAGTCATTCTCATTCTCACCTGCCAAAGAAGGAAGTCGCTGAGTCTCACTTCTCCAGAGGTGCGGATAAGCAGATCAGGATTGGGAGAATTACTGCTGTACAAACACTTACTTAGCAACGGCTCTGAAACATCACTGAGCGCGACAGAACACAAACACAGCTTGTTAGATAAATTGCTCTACAGGTTATCTTTTGATATTCTATATCGTATTATGGACTTTGGCAGGATATCAACACTGTATTGTCTTTGCCTTATTTTTTTACCTTGCTTTGATCAGGCCCTGCTCCACTCCCCAAGCCATTTCTCTGACCGCATTAGTGATTTCATATCTTGATGTGTAGGCAAAGCACACATTCAGGAAACATCTGCAGAACAAGCATTTTTTATATTTTATAGTGCATAATATAAAATCGGTTTATATCATATGTGGTGGTAAGTTAAGTCGCTAATGATGAAAGTGAAAATGCAGGGATACAAGGTAATAAAACACGTACTTATTGTGTGCCTTGGTTGTGAGCACAGCTTTGGCAATCAGTTGCTGAAGGTCGAGTGGCAGCATATTCAAGTCGCCCAGCACCCGGATACACACACCATGTTTCTCCAGATTGTCCCTTTGTTATGAAAAAGCATGAAGAAGTACAGGGAGAACAAGAAGACCACTCCATTAAGGCTGCTGAAACGTGTCTTTCTGTGTTTCCCACCCAGAGATGCACTACTACCTACCAACACATAAAAACTTCTTATAAAACGTCTTATGCATGTCATGTATGCAACAGACTTGGGGTGTTTTTTTGTCCATAAAAGTGAAAGAACGATCTCCGCGGGCTCTTTTGTTCTTGACCCCCCAGTTTCAAGTAAACTGACGGACAAATGTCCACACAACAGTTTAAAAGGAAACTGAATGTGATTTGGAGCCTAATGTTTAATCAGAATAACACAGCTATTAATGTGCGGAATATTGAAGTTTAACATATTATGAGTCATCAGTGAGTATAGTTTCCCCGATGCGGTCTGCAGTGCAATATTAACTTTAAGAAAGCTGTGACTCATATAATGTATAATATTTGACTTGTCCCACAAGCAACAGCAAAGTGAAAAGCTTTAAAAAAAAAAATCTTAACTTGAAACTCACCGTTCCTCCAACAGCTTTTCAAATTTCTGCCTGGCCAGCTCCATTAACCCATCCACCTCGTTTTTAGTGCGCTTGAAGTTTTCTATGCTGAAGGCGTACACTGTAACCTCTTGGATGTTCAGATGCTTACACCAACGTAATGTCTAGTGTGGAAAGGACAAGGCGTTACACAGACATGAACAACCTTTTTATGCCCAGGTAACATGTGTCTGAGAAGAGAAGCTTTAATACCAGAGCAACCTCACCTCTGCCAGCTTGTTAAAGCCCTGCATATGCCCTTCCTGGCGCTCCATATTTTTTTTACGTGCAAAACGACGGTTACCATCCATGATGAAGGCCACATGTTTAGGCATGGGTCCAGCCTGGGAGACGCCAATCAAATCAGGCAAGTCAAGAGAGATTTGGGTTATACTGACAGATACAGTTATATAGAGCTGACATGATTAGTCAATGAACAGTGAAGTAATAAGGCAACAATTGTTATAACATGCCAAATATCCTCTGGTTCTAGCTTCTAAAATATGAAGATTTCCTTGTCTTTTAAGTTTCATTCCTGACCTGATTGTTTTTTTTGTTTTTAGGTTAAACAAGGTCCAGCTTTAACTACATCTCAAGGTCTTCATCACTGCTTGACGTGTAAGAAACCTCTCTCTGCTAATGAAGGTTGTGAGATGCAGTTGAAAGCTGTGGGAGACGTGATTATTTTTCTAAATGAATATTTTGGACTTTTTTTTTAATTAACAAAAGTTTTTTAGAGAAGACTTCAGTTCTTGGAAATTGTTATCAGCATTTGCCCTATTTTCAGCCATTTTATAGACAACATAATGTATAGATTAATCAAGAGTATGACCAGCAGATTAATTGATAATTAAAATAACCCTTAGTTGTAGCCCTTTAGTGGCGCTGACTGTTTTATGGTGACACAAAGTAGGCCTAGTGTATGCCTCTCGTGTATTACCATTACATTCAAATCACAGTGATAAGCATCCATATTTCAAAAAGCTTAAAAACAGAAGTTTGTTTATCAACACTGCTCTAAAGGTATATCCAGTTCTTTTGGCCATCTGGATAGAGAAATATTCTGTCTGCAGTATGATAAAAATACAGAAAGGACATCTCCTTGCTCGTTTTGTATGACACAAGTAAAATATATGGACATTTTATTTTATATTAACATCTTTTGTCATCTAAATGGTTAAAAGATACTGGGCCGTATGATCCTCTGGGGTTTCCAAACTCGCTGGATTATTCTTTTTCGGAAATAAAATGAGAAGTAGGCCTAACTACATACAAAGAGGTACATAAGAACATGCAGGTTTAGGCTTACCTTCAGGATATTGGCTGAAATCTTTTCGAGCAGGTTTAATTCACCTTCCCTTATCCACGACATGTTCAGGCTTTACACGGTCTAAAAATAAGTAATTAACATGGTTTTAAAAAGGTTTAATAATTGTCAACCTTGTACCTACACTACACAGACAAAAATGACCGTTATTATTTATACAATAAGATTATCTGAATGTCTTTTTAACGTGTCGTTTTTGTATGTAGCTATACTTGATTTTTACATGTAGGTTAGCTATCGTTAGGCAGTGATTGATTTAACCGTTAACGTTAACTGCAGACTGGCTCACGAGACAAGCAATGAACCTCACTGCTGTGAGGCTATACACGCACAGACCAAGTCACACATCGTCCAGTAAACTCCTTCTCTTAAAGGCAACTGTTTAATTCATTCAAACTATTGAACCGCATGCTGTTCTACTCACATAATTACTACAATTTGATCACATCTCACAGACCTTCCAACTCACAGCTTTTACGATGACGAGCTCTTCCGTGTTGGAGTAAAGTGACGTAATCACGTTGTGACGACATCCTGTCAGACGTAGTAGATTTTCAAATTATGTGGATGAACTGTACGTCCATTCCAATCTGCTCAATATTTACTAAAGTAAAAGACACTTAGGCCTAAGTATTTATATATATATATATACATTACAAATGAAAGTATTGGATTTAAAATCGTATTTAAATTGAAGTACAAAAGTATTATCAGCAAATGTTGGCTAAAAGTAACCTTACTCACAATGCATAAAAATTGTCTTATATTATTGCACTATATTTTACTAATGCATTAGCTAGTCAAAGTTAAGGTAAGCCTACTTTATATTTTGCTGGGTGGTTTCAATTATAACAACAAATCATTTTGTATAAGTTAATTTTATGTTATAGTTTTTAATGTGTAGACTATAGTAACCATACTTAGTGAAGGTAAATATAATATTGCCATCTGAAATGTATTGAAGTTGAAGTACAAAGTAGCATACAAATGGAAATGCTACTAACACGTTTACTGTATATCTATGTGGTACTAGATTAATGTACTTGGCCACTTACCACCACAGTCATATTCATATTATAAATATACTACTATAGTTATTTAGCCTACTTTTCTTTTTAAATACTATAGGATGACTTTCGTACCACGGCGTTTCGGTAGATAACTAAATAATGTGATGCAGATGCATTTAAAGTATAAATAATGTACGGTGACTCATCGTGTTTTATAAATACATTTAGCACGAAGTAAATAATACGAAATGACTACTAGATTATTCGGCAACTATTTTGGTAATCAATTTCTTTTTCAAACAATACAAAACATTCCTTAGTTCTAGCTTCTTAGATAATAGTAAAGCAATATTATTTGGCTTTTATACAAAACAAAAATTTTAACACATCAACTTGGGCTTGAGGACATTTTTTATGGACGTTTTTCCTTTTTATTCTGACGTTTTAGACCAAATAATCGATTGAATCCAGAAATAATTCAGCTGATTACAGTTTTAGAAAAACTCAGTTAATTATTATATAACGCTATTTCATTTCTGCTTCTTTTTACAATAAGTTTATGTGAACAACAGGCTCAGATGGCCTACATTGGTGTGATGTTAACATGCACAATATTCCGGTTTTTGCCCTTATTAAAAAGACAACAGCCCATTCCGACTAAACTGATTAGGCCTACCTGGCTAATGAAAGTGAAGAGTCCACTAAAATTCCCGTTTACATGCAGCCGTGCAAAACAGGATTTTGTGGCGAACTTGTTTGACCAAACGAACACAACATCCCTCTTTCATTTCTTCAACCACCTGTTGAAAAGTTCGGCGTTTCGATGTTTGTGCATATCCAAAAACCTGTGATATCCAAGTCGTTCATAATGTTTAAAAGTATATATGTTTCTTATCTTTTGAGCAAGCATCTCTGCTGCTCAAATAAAAAAGCGTAAAACAACGCAAAGTAGATTTCTTCAATGAAAAAAATAACAAAAAAATAATTATGAAACAACAAAAAAAGGAAATAGAAAAGAAAAAAAGGAAAATTGTATGTGCCAAAAATAATAAATATAAGATACATATCATGTCGAGTGCTGCTAATGTCATACAACTGCTAAACGAGATTCAAATTATTACGCTTTTAAGATTAAAACTTTGAGAGAGGACAATTATAACACAAATTACTGAGCTTAAAATGTCCTTATTTCACAATTTTTTTTAATGTTTTTATTTTTTGTGGTCATTTTTGTGTAGTTGTAATTACTAATTTCTCAATGTCTTATTTCTTTATTTTAAAAAGAAACTGGTTCTTGTTTTATACAGTCTATGGTCTTGAGTGACTTTGGGTCCTTGAAAAGCGCCATACAAATTCAATTTATTATTAAGTGACACTTGCCTATATTTGCATATCTGCAGTGTAGT
The DNA here is from genome assembly GCA_013375575.1 of Percina caprodes. NCBI lineage: Eukaryota > Metazoa > Chordata > Actinopteri > Perciformes > Percidae > Percina > Percina caprodes. The sequence continues at coordinate 2,615,902 of JABXJD010000014.1, forward strand.
TCCGCCTTCAACCTCTGGGGTGTGACAGCAAGTTCATCAACAGTTCCTTTACACTTTCTAATGGCAAAAGAAGAAGTTTCAGATTTTTTTGGGGGGGTGAGGGGCTGGCCCTTTTTTTGTTCCGCTGGAGAATCCTGCTTAAACGGTGTGTAGGAGCACAACAGACCGACAAGCAATCACAGCGCCGCGGACAATCGGCCAAAAATAACGGCGCCGGGAGGGACCGCACCGCGGAGGAACAGTGGTTAGAAATAAGACAGTATCGCCCTCCAGCTCTAACGTTACTACCTCCAGGGTCAACGGGCAGACACGCACCAGCTATCGCCGTTAGCCTCAACTCCTCTGCGGGTCTGGGGGGTTCTGGCAGGGGAAGGGGGCGGGGGTACACCGAGCAAGGAGAAGACTACACGCCGAGAGGAGGGGGCTGGAAGTCTGAGACGCTTCCAGCCTGAAGGGGCCGGCGGTTTGGCCACAGCACCCCGGACAAGCTAGCTTGTACCCGCGCGGCTAAGTGAATGGGATGGAGCCGGGACCGTCTGGCGCTGGTAGGTGTATTTTGTTACTTATTCAATCCGGATACCTGAGCTGCAGTTGGAAAAAAAGGGCACTGTAGCCTAGCCTTGGCGTCACAGGGATGTAGAAGGAGGCTAGGTGACAACCCAGTCTGTTGCATCGCAACGTGTACAGAAGAGAGAGAGGGAGATGAAGGGGGCTCTCTTGTTGCCCACCACTTTGTAGAGAACGTTGTTATTTATCCAGATTTATAGCCATAGACAAGCCTGTCGGAGTGCTGACAATATCCTAAGCCATGCGTGAGGGCAGGGGGGTCGTGGGAATCTGGATGAGGAGGGACGAGGTGAAGCCCGCCTTCCAGCAGCAGCAGCAGCAGCAGCAGCTGGCTGCACACCCCACGCATCAGACCAGCCTCTCTTTTCACTGACAGGTTACCACTGTTCAGGTTGTCTAAAGTGTTTAACACCTAGGCTTACATTACATGCGCACATTAGAGACACAGGCCCAACATCTGCAGGGACAGATTATTTATTTATGTTGAACCAAAACGAATCCTCAATTGTTATATCTGTGCATCTGCTGTTAGAGTTTACATAACCTGTTTTTAGACTTGGAAAGACTGAGAGGCATCTTTATTTAGCAGATTTCTTGGATGACACTGAGGTGCGGAGGCAGCTAATTAAAACACAAAATAGGTAGTGTTTGTTATGCCAAGGTCTAAAGTCCACCTATTTACAAACCAGCCCTAAATCTGTCTTGTACTTTTGCAAGGCAGGATTTATAAATTGAATGCTGTCTTTTATTTTTTTAAAGAGGTGGTGTTGTGACCTCACAGACCCCGTTAACTATCTCTGAAGCCTCATTGGATATCTTCAGGCTGTCTTTATTTATACAAATAGGCCTGAGATTGAAATTGCATTGTCAATCCAGACTCTGAACCTTGAAATCAGTTGAATAGGCTTGTTTTTATTTTTTTGGGGTTGGGGGAAGGGTCCTTGGGTCCCCTCATGTCAACGTCTGCTTTTGTGTTTGAAGTGTGATTATTCAATATGCTATTTTCCAAGATTGAGCTGATTGCCATGTTTAGTTTATGGTCAACACAGCCAATTACCAAAACAATACATATTTGTCTGTTCCATCTCATTCTTGTACTTGGCCTGTTATGATCTTCTGATGAGGGAAGGGGTCTCCTAGTACAAATCCACTACTGTTCTCTATTTTTAGGTTTTAAAGCCTCATTTCGTTGTGATAGATTCTTTCAATTTCAATGTGTTCTTGCATTTGTGCTCGGTAGCACTCATTCTTTATCATTAGCTACACTTGAGCACTGCTATTACTGCCGTCTAGTAGGATGCCTAAAAAAGGGCTTCAAGTTGGTTGTACTGCAGATCTCAACTAAGAATCATGAAATGGACAGATTTGCCAAGTGGCTACTAATGAACCACAATATTGTGTGCAAAAAATGTACACGCTCTCTTAGATATGACTTTAAAGTAGTAATATCCCATGTGACATAGGCTTATTGCCTGTTACGTCATTGTAATGACAGTAAGTTCTGATTGTCTTCATGTTATGATGCAGCTCCAAAGCTCTGCTTTAAGTCTGGCCGCTTGGAAAACACTGCTATTGTCTTGGGATATGTGAAAGCGCTGGCTCCGCTTCTCACCATCTGCCTTTACTGGCACAAGGGCGATGTGTGTGTCATTGTGTGAGTGTGCAACAATCACAACTCACTTTAGACACTCCCGTATTCACACACATGCATGCATCTTTGCACATAGAGTACGTGTGGTCAACACATGTCTATGTTTATGGTGTTGTAGTGAAGTGTGATTCTACACATAGACATGCGGCACACACTAAGCAGAGCATCTTTCTGTGTTTTATGGCTAATGCTACTCTCCCTGTCAGTTTGGCATTTTCTGAAGGCTTAGTCAACATATGATTGAGTGGTATGTTTGACCCAAGGATTTCCATAGCAGCAATTTAAAGTAGGGCTTTTCTAGTTTGGGATAAACAGACACCTTGGCCCAATGTGGGACCATGCCCAGTGCAAGACCAAAAAGGCCAAGGTCTCTTCAGCATGACCACAGCAGCACCCTGCCACACACACACACACACACACACACACACACACACACACACACACACACACACACACACACAGGTCCCCTGATATCCATGACAATGCTGTGTTGCCGTGGTGTCTCCATGGTGAGGCTGGGAATGTAGAGGGGGCCCCCTGTGTTTGTGTGTGTGTGTGTATCAGGTGTGTGTGTGTGTATCAGGGTGTGTGTTCGCTGAAGCAAGGGCGCTCCTCTGTCGTACACCCGCATGTTTGTGTGTGAGAGATGGAGGAGCAGGGCAGCTGGGGTCTTTGTTGTGGTGAAGGAGGGCTGTTCTCTGGGGACCCAGAGGTTAAAGCACTGGGCCCCTCTCAGGCAGGAGTCACAGCTAGCCTCACATCTATAGCACCCAGTCTAGGACCCCCTCTCAGACCTCCTGACCAGCTCAGACTTGTTTTTGAGACATGATGCTATTATGGACACCGATAGTCACAAATCACTGTATGCTGTGTGGACTACCTTTACTTCTTTGGACAGAGAAATACTGCCTAGACTAGACCTAGATTATATAATATACATTGAGTATGCAAAATACGTTTAGGGCAACTGATGATTATTTTCATTATCAATGTAATCTATAAATTATTTTCTCAATTAATTGATGAATCAATTGGTAAGTAATAGTGGAACATTTAATCATGGGCTCCCAGAGCCCCCTGTGGCATCTTCAAAGTGATTGTTTTGTCTATCGATAATCATCATTGTTGGAAGTCTGTATAGCAGGGATGTCATCGGAAACACAACCAAATTGAAACTCATGTGATAAATCATCTTCAAAAATCACACTTTGCTACATAAATAAAGTTTTTTTTCTAACGTGTTTCTTTTCTTTACTCGCCATCATTTCTATTTCTACCATCCTCCCCGTTTTCTCCCTTGTCCATCCTCATTTTACTTTATCTGGTTTTTTCTCCTCCTCTTCCTTATGCTTTGCCAATATCCTCCTCCCTCACCCTTTATCTCTCCATTTATATAACACACCTTTCCCTCTCCCTGGCCCCAAATTCACATTTTGTTGCTTAACTGTTCCATTCTAACCATTGCTCTCTTTTCCTGTCTTTCTTCTTCCTGTTCCTGCCACTCACTCTGGTGTCCCCTACCATGTCATTTTTGGCCCCTGCCTATGCTTCCTTTTCCGGCTTATGCCACATTTCTTGCCCTCTCTGCTCTGCCCTCTGCTGCTTACAACCACTTCCTTCACCACCTCCTCACTTGACCGTTCCTTATCCCATGTGTGCCTACTTTGCCAATGGCCTTCCTCTGCTTTGCCTTGCTCTTTTTCCGCTCTCACTGTTGCTTTGTGCACATCCACCTTCCTCATTCCTACCCTCTTTGCTCTGAACTTCCTTTCTGTCACCTGCCCTTGTCAATTGCTCCCTATCCATTGTCTGTCCAGTGCCCATGGGGGCCTTCCCCCCACCTCTGCAGCAGGTGTTCCATGCCCCCCGCCGGCCAGGCATGGGTACCGTGGGCAAGCCCATCAAGCTGCTGGCCAACTACTTTGAGGTCGAGATCCCAAAGATGGACGTCTTTCACTATGAGGTGGACATTAAGCCAGACAAGTGCCCACGGAGAGTCAACAGGTAATAGGACATGTGAAGACTGTGGTTACACCTTCATTTCTGATGTATTGAATCTGAAAGATCAGTACTTGGCAGTTGTAATGTGTCATAAGCGGTTATAAACTTGTGGCAGCAAGGCATTGATTTTAAGACATCAACAAGCAGCTGAAATGTCTCCAGTGTTGAACTGTTTGAAATTGGATAATGAAAGCCCAACAGTCACTTGTAATCACTTTTCAGGAGGCAGCAACACCAGCCACTTTCAACATGAGCATTGCAACTGGGATTTAAATGTAATTTTTTAGAATAACTATTTATTTATTTTTTACAGGTTGATAACCATGTTTTTGTGTGGGGAAAATAAAACAAATATATCTGTGGTAGCTAAAGCAGAGCTCTTCAACTCTCAAGTATGCCTTACATGTATTGGTCATACTAGCTTTAAAGTGCATTATGTTTGCACCATGCAGCTCTGACGTCCATGTAGGAAACAAATATTTGATTGAAATGCGGTATAAGTAGGCATTTAGTCATAAATTACTCAAATTTGGGCCAAAAAGGCTGAACCTTGTGACCTGTTTTTGATATTTTAGGCAATGAAACACATTTTTCAAACTTTAGATTACATGTCATCCTTTTGCTTTACACTGAAGGCAAAGCCCTTGTGAAAATCATACCTAGTGTGAGTCCTCGTCAGTCCTTGAAGAGCATAAAGCAGTGGCAAAAATTAAATACTTAAGTCCGATGGGTTTTAGATTATATTCAGCACTAGGAGGCCTTCTCCTCCTGCAGTGGCTTTGGCCGAGTCACCGGACTGGACAGATGGTGGAGTCAAAAGTGAATTTAACCTAACTGACCCGGTCACCTTGACTGGTGTTTGCGCTGCAGTGTGATTGAAGAAGCCCTTGTGTTGGGTGGCTGTGTCAAAATCTAGATAAAGTCACTGAAGGGTTCTAAAGACATTATTACGTAGAATAAACATACTGTGAGTGGCTTTCCAATCGTAAGATGCAGGAACAAAAAAGGCATCTTACAAACAATTATAATGGAGCATGTTTATTAAAAGGAATTTTGTTCATCATTGTACATTGTGAAGAGACAGCCTTCCTTTAGCTTCCCTTTAACTATTTAGGCTAGTGCAGATTGCTATGTAACTTGCTACATTGCAAGCTGTAGTAATTTTTTTTCATGAAACTATTAATCCCTAGACAGTTTTTAGTGGCCCCATCCATTTTCATTTTCCAGCTGTAACAAATTAAAAACATAAAAGAGCTGCAGTGGTTATGATTTGTCGCATTTATTACTTTAATCCAAGGCAAGCAACAAACAGTACATAAACATATATTTCACAATTTGGGGGAGATATGCTGTCTGTCTGCCTTCCAGACTTTTGTCATGGCACTCCAGAGAGCCAGTTCCTTTTATAATAATAATAATAAAAAAAATAAAAAAAAAAAAAAAGACAGTCGTCTTGTGTTCCTTTTGAGGTGAAATGGCAATATGCCACACAATACAGATGTTTTGTCATGCCAGGTCTGTTTACAATACTTTTCTCTGCTTTCGACTAAAATTGTTGTTGTCACAGAATGAGGTGACTGTCAACAAAATATAATTGTTGTTCTTCTTTGTATGGAAATGTGTTAGGTTTCAGGCACAGTAAAAGCAGGAATATAATATAATGTATATTAACCTTTTGTCAGTGTCTAGGCACAAGTCCAATCCGTGAACTCTCAAGTTTACTGTCCAGTGTGGCTGAGTAATAGCCTTGGCCCTTTTAGAGAATAATCAATAATCATTTAATAAGACGCAGTGTAAAATGGTTAAAATAGAGTCTTTCAATCTAGTGCCATATGTTATCATACAAACAAGGGGTAGCCTTTATTGTTGACAACTTTACTTAGACTTTTGCACGTCTAAAGACCAATTAATTACTTTTCTCAAAACCTGAAAGATAGAACTTGACATTATTTTTTATTGAAACAGCCCTGACTTAATTAATACTTGTGGCCTCATACAGTATGGCATTCTTCTTTTGATTTGATGTTGTCTTCCCAGTTAACTATTACTGACTTGTTTTTGTAATTGGATAGTTTTTTGGGAATTCTTGAAGAAGAATTCTTTTACAGTTGCATGTGTTCACCACCTTCTCTAACATTCAGTGAGGTTCTCTTTTGGGTTTAGGGCTCAAGACAAAAGATCTCAGAAAGCATGCAAAGGTCAAGCCCTTTGACCTTTTCTTTTCAGAACAACTTTTCATCCCCCACACTTATGAAGGCCAAGGCACCGAGCATTGAAAGGTGTCCCCCCGCCCGCTCCCTCACTCTTTTTGTCCTTGCCTCTTCGCCTGTGACCATGAAATATTGCACCCAGCAGCTGCATCCTGCTTGATCAATATTCTATCATCTTGAGAACCCCCCATCACAATAGAGCATCCTGATGAGGCGATGGGTTTAATTGGCCTTACTTGCATTTTTGTTGCATGTTAATCCCATACTGTGTTTGTGTGTGTGTCACTTTTTACAGGGAGGTGGTGGAATACATGGTGCAACACTTCAAGCCCCAGCTCTTTGGCGACAGGAAGCCAGTGTATGACGGAAAGAAGAACATCTACACGGTGCTAGCACTTCCTATTGGGAGTGAGAAGGTAGATGTTTGCAGTGGTTGTGATTTACACCGTTACAACTAACTAACAAACTAATTTCTCCTCAGGGATCAATAAAGTCAATCTTAAAACCTGTCCGGACAGGTTTTACACTATTTCTACAGGGAAGAAGAGTCGTGAAAAAATAGAAAGCGTTATTTATCTCCTACAGAGCACAAATGTCTCTCCTAGTATTCACAACAATCACACCTACTGTTTTATGGACCAATGTTACTATCTACTTGGAGACTTATAGTTTTAATGTGTTGAGTACAAAGAATTCTGCTTTCTGTTATTTGTGATCTTGAAGGAATATCGCTAGCTTTTTGCTTTCTTGCAGAGAGTTAGATTAGAAGATCAACAGCATTGTTGTATCTGTCCCCGTAAATATACTCCACAGGGTTTCCAGTATACTGCACAGCCAGATAATTTGCTTTACTTGCTCTCCTGCAGCGTTGTTCTTTACCTCTACTCTCTGTGTCTGTCCTTTCTGTCCTCGATTTCTTCAGGTGGATTTTGAGGTAACCATTCCAGGTGAGGGCAAAGACCGCATCTTCAAGGTGTCCATCCGTTGGCTGGCCAAAGTGTCATGGCGCCTGCTGCAGGAGACTCTGGTCAGTGGTCGGCTGCAGGTCCCCCTCGACTCCGTTCAAGCCCTTGACGTGGCCATGCGCCACCTGGCCTCTATGAGGTACAGCACAGGAACCCTTTCTCTCTAAGTTACACCAGTGCAGACACAAACACACATACCTACACATACTGCCACACCCCTACTCCTGTGAAGTTCTACTTTAGTTAGATAATCAATTATTATTATTATTATTATTATTATTATTATTATTATTATTATTATTTTGGGCATTTTTAGTCCTTTGACAGCTGAAAAAAATGAAAGGGGAATGAGAGGGGGAATGACATGCAGCAAAGGGCCACAGATTGGAGTTGAACCTTGGCCCGCTGCATCGAGGAGTAAACCTCTGGATATGGGCACCAGCTCTACCAACTAGGGCACCCTATTCAGTTATTTCTAAGAGTTCTTTGCATGCACATCTTAAAAGCAGACTGGAAAGTCATGTTGCCAAGGTATAACTGCAGCTTAGCAAGATTAACTGGGTTGTTCCCTTCACATACATCAGACCGTCATAGCTCCAGGGGTCAGAGAGACTAAACAATAGCTGTTAGCAGAGACCTGTGTGAAAGTGTCCTCTGAACAATGCTGAGCAGGGGAATAACGATAGCTTGCTTTCAATACTTGACCAAAAAATGGTCAAAAAGGACAAAAAAGTTGTCAGTTCAGTGCTAATGCTGTTTCCTAATTCTATTTCTCTGTTTCAGACAAATAAAGCACTTTTCCTCACAACTCCTGCTGTGGTGTTTTTTTTTTTTGTTTCAAGAGTTAAAGACTTCACAGGATATTAAGTCACACTGAGTTCATGCTTTGTATCAAGCCAAATCTTTTTCGCACATTCATCATTTCCATTTTTTTCAATTAGGTACACTCCAGTCGGCCGTTCATTTTTCTCCCCACCTGAAGGATACTACCACCCACTGGGTGGGGGGAGGGAAGTCTGGTTTGGCTTCCACCAGTCTGTGCGCCCCGCCATGTGGAAGATGATGCTTAACATTGATGGTGAGTCACTGAAGTGACTAAGTGTGTGTAGTCAGTCAGTGATCTCATTGTTTTTTACCGACATTGCATGACTGGGCAGAAATGGAGAACATTTACTCAAAGGCCAAAGAGGATTTGAAACCACTAATTATATGATTTATAATTACGATATGATATCATAATTACAAGCTTCTCTTGGCTGCTTGTAACATAAATGTTTGCTCTGATAAATGCCTTAAATAGCGATGCAAAGGCTAATAAAAGTTGTGTTAAGTTGCTTTTCTCTGACCTATATGGACTTATTGTTGCTCTGTCTCCCTCTAGTGTCCGCCACGGCCTTCTACAAAGCCCAGCCTGTAATTGAGTTCATGTGTGAAGTTTTGGACATTCGCAATATCGACGAGCAGCCCAAGACGCTCACTGACTCGCAAAGGGTCCGCTTTACCAAGGAGATTAAAGGTGGGCTACTAGTGTGAAAGGGCCTTCCAAACACTCCAGGAGAAGCCCTTAATAGGAAAATAAATGTACACCTTCATGCTCTGTCTAAAGATTCTTTGCTCATACCTGGCAAACTCTTTTTAGACCTTTTTATATATAAGTTACTGACATATGTTATCAGCAACATTTCCCTTTTAGCTTTGATTGTGGTTAGGGTACATTGTGTAACAATACATCAATCTGGATCGATATATCGATTCAATCATCAATGATCTATTCTTATCGATTCAAAGTCAAAACATTGATATCGTATTGTTATTTTGAAATTCCCACTTTTATAATTATTCTACTGTTAAAACGAGCAGTTTGTTATTAAATGTCTGGAAAAGCTTGGTAATGAAATTGACACATCATATTTTAGTTGCTTTTTGTAAATGCATATAAATGTAACTGATTGTGTTAAATTGGCGCTTATATCAGCTCACATTGCTCGCAGGCCCCTGAATTGAATCAAATCGAAATTGTGTCATGGTAGACTCTTGTGATATCAGTAAATATTGTATCATTGTCCAAAGAAACAATCTAATATTGTTTCATGATAACGTGTGATTTACACCCCTAATTGTGTTGTTATTTTATTTCACAAGAAGCTTTTCTGATTTCTCTACTTATAATTGTAATGTCTGTCTTTCTGTGTCTGTTTGTGTTAATTCTTGTTAACATCACTTCTTGTTGGCATTGCCAGGCCTGAAGGTAGAGGTGACCCACTGTGGCCAAATGAAGAGGAAGTATCGTGTATGCAATGTCACCCGGCGACCTGCCAGCCACCAGACGTAAGTACGCAGACCGTAATGAATTACATTATCAAATACACCCATTCATTATCTGTATACATTATTAAGATATCCCCAAAATTCCCTCTATGGATTAGAATAATCTGCTTAGATGTGAATAACCAGTTTGCCATAGAGATCATCTTATAGCTTGTTTCGTCTGTCTCCACACTTGACACTCTGCTGAGTGTTTTATGGGTATTTATTTTTGTTTCTCTTGTTTACTCTTTGTCACTCACTAGCCCTCTCAAGCACCTCTCCCTCTGTCTCTCTTTATCTGACTCTTTTTTGGCACTTTCTTTGCACCTGGAACTCTCCTAGAGGAGCTATATTAATCGCTAGCTCCTGGCAAAGTTCCTGATTTCCTCAAAAATGTTCTCAATCTCCTGGGAAGTTTCTGCTGTGGAAATCCCCTATTTTGTAATGTTAGCAAAGGGTCCTCATTTATAAACTTAAATAAAGTATCTATTGGGGGTCTGATACAGCATAGTATTGTGATATTTTCAGTGGCAATATTGTATTGATACACAGGCGCCAAGTATTGATCTTTTATTATATACAGTATGTGTTGGTCAGTTTGCCTGGTGGACGATCCCATTTTGCGGCAATAACATTGAAGTGATATGAACAAACAGAGAAATGTATCTTTTTAGATAAAACAGATGTTGACAAAGTTTCCTTTTGGGGACATCATTTGAAAGTAGGAAAAATTAGAAGTTGCAAAAAAGCACTTGTCTGTCTGTCTGTCTGTCTGTCTGTCTGTCTGTCTGTCTGTCTGTCTGTCTGTCTGTCTGTCTGTCTGTCTGTCTGTCTGTCTGTCTGTCTGTCTGTCTGTCTGTCTGTCTATCTATCTATCTATCTATCTATCTATCCCAAATTATTTAATTTTTAAGTTGTTTGACAGATTGGAAATTGAAAGAGAAAGTGTCAGAATGAAAAGAAAGAGAAAGTAACAGCTGCTGCATCAACCTGTTTAAGTCTATTGGTCAAACTGAGTAAGCAACTTTAATACGTTAGCATTTTCACATCAACCTTGATGGATCAGAAAATCAGGAGCTGCTGGCCAGTGATGCATTGCGATGACAGAGTGACATTTGTTGGTACAAGGTCACTGATTGTGCCACACACTCAGGATCATGGTGGGTTACATTCACTCAAAAATATTTTGCAACTCATAACAGCGAAGGCATCTTTTTCATCTTATTACCAGATCCTACAGTAATTCACGTTTTGTTCTTGTCGTTTCCACCAGTTTTCCCCTCCAGCTCGAAAGTGGGCAGACAGTAGAATGTACAGTGGCCCAGTACTTCAAGCAGAAGTACAACCTGCAGCTAAAATACCCCCACCTACCTTGCCTACAGGTGGGGCAAGAGCAGAAGCACACCTACTTGCCTCTGGAGGTGAGGAAGGGTTCAAGGATGATTTAGATGTGATACAATATCTTAGTTCATCATTTCAAGACCAATAAAGTGTGTTCATATATAATAACACCATGTGCACTGACTTGCACACTATTTTGAGATACATCCAGGATTAGTGCGTGTGAATAACCAATGTTTACCCCCTAATGACTCTGGATTTATTTGTCACAGGTGTGTAACATTGTAGCAGGTCAACGATGCATCAAGAAGCTGACAGATAATCAGACCTCCACTATGATCAAAGCCACAGCTCGCTCCGCACCTGACAGGCAGGAGGAGATCAGCAGGCTGGTGAGTTGTAGAGACAACTAGTGGGTGGAGGCCACACATCTGACGTAACGACAGGTTATATGAATGTCTGACTCAGTCATTTATAGTGTAAGACACAGAGGCAGTGAGATATGATGGATATCCTTTACTCTTCACAGATGAAGAATGCTAACTTCAACCTAGACCCATACATCCAGGAGTTTGGGATCAAGGTGAAAGATGACATGGCTGAGGTGACGGGCAGGGTGCTTCCACCCCCTATCCTGCAGTATGGAGGACGGGTAATGCATGGTTCATTTATTATTTAAAAACGCATGATTTGTTTTGATGGGAGAGTCTGAATGGACACACACACACACACACACACACACACACACACACACACACACACACACAGTACATCATTTTGTGCAAGATGTGACCTGATTTAAACTTTCTCCACTCTGGTCCTCTCCTCCACAGAACCGTGCCATAGCAACCCCCAACCAGGGAGTGTGGGACATGAGGGGGAAACAGTTTTATAACGGCATTGAGATCAAAGTGTGGGCGATTGCTTGCTTTGCCCCCCAGAAACAGTGCAGAGAAGAGGTGCTCAAGTAAGTACTAATGAGTGGTAACTGTAAATAATTTTTTTTTGGTAGGAATGAAACCATCTCCCCCATAACACTCTTTGGCCATCTTGATTAAGCTGCTAGCAAGAGAAAAAAAAATGTGCATCTGCACCGCCATATTCAGCCTACATTTGGTACCTCAAACACCGTGATTCATTTCTTTATAATAAAATCAATAATATGTCCTAATGAGCAGGGATACATTGCCTCAGCAATACACATGCCTTAGCTTGCTGAATTTTGTCTAAACTAATCTGGTTTCCTTTCAGGAACTTCACAGACCAGCTGCGTAAAATCTCCAAAGATGCTGGGATGCCCATCCAGGGCCAGCCATGTTTCTGTAAATACGCCCAGGGAGCGGACAGTGTGGAACCCATGTTCAGACACCTGAAGAACACCTACTCCGGACTCCAGCTTATCATTGTCATCCTGCCAGGAAAAACCCCCGTCTATGGTAGGCTATTTTTCTTTTTCTTCTTAGATATACACTCAGTTTGGCATCATCAAGAGACATCAAGACAGATGCAAGACAGAATGATACCTCAGTCCTTAATCACCATGGTGTTCTTCATGTCCCATTTCTCAACTGTCCCCTTTAGCCGAGGTAAAGCGTGTGGGAGACACCCTCTTGGGCATGGCGACGCAGTGTGTCCAGGTGAAGAACGTGGTGAAGACGTCACCTCAGACCCTCTCCAACCTCTGTCTCAAGATCAATGTGAAGCTGGGAGGCATCAACAACATCCTGGTGCCTCACCAACGGTAAGCTTTTGCTTGGGCTGCTTTTGAATTTAGTTTACATTCATGGCAGGAGGACAACACTAAGAATTTTAATAATACTGTCACATACTGTATGTATGTGTATATATGTATGTGTATATATATATATATATATATATATATATATATATATATATATATATATATATATATATATATATATATATATATATATATATATATATATATACACACACACACACACACAAAAACAGGTGTTTGACCCTGTGTAACTTATTCATGTATGACTACTGTCACAGGTTGATGCTGTCTGTATAAGACCTTGGACTGCATCTTTCCATATATGTCACTGTTAAACCATATAATTAAAATTATCTTATTTATTTGATTTATTCTTATAATTTTTCATTCATTTAATTTTTTACTTTTGGGATCTATCGGCTTTCAGTCAATTCGAAGTGGCTCCTTCAGTATTATCACCTAAGATGCAAGTTTTTTTTATTATTTATTTGGTCTCATATGCAACAATTTACATGTTACAGTTTAAGTTTTTGAAGCCCACAAAGTCCTTCTAGATGACATATTGTATAGTCACCCGTCTCAGTAGTTCAGCCTGTGTTGATAATACAACTCTTTAAAAGCAACCCCATGTTCTCGTCCATTTGCACTCTCAGGTCAGCAGTGTTTCAGCAGCCGGTTATCTTCCTGGGAGCAGATGTCACGCACCCCCCTGCTGGAGATGGCAAGAAGCCCTCCATTACTGCTGTAAGTCTAAGAAATAACACCTTTTATTAAACAACACTAGGTGAACTTGAAGACAAGCTTAGGAAAAGGAAGGGAATGGGCAACTATTGCATGTCACACATAGTCAGGCCACTTGTCAAGTCTGGGTGTTCAGGTTAAGCCCCGCTGTGGCAGACACTGGAGTGCTTTTGGCTCTAGTAACTTGTTAAGGGCATTTTTCATGTTATTAAGAGACTAGTACTTGATTAATTGAAACAAAATCTAGGATGGAAATAATTTTTTTTAATTTAATTTTTTTTTTTTTTTATCTGTTACAATGTTACAATTTACACTCTGCGTACACACTTTGTTAGTAATCACACACAGGCCTGAAATACACACACATGCACAAATGGAAAGATGTCAGAGTGAGTGGGCCAGCGCCCTGAGCGGTTGGGGGGGGGGGAGATACGGTGCCTTGCTCAAGAGCACCTGGCAGTGCCCAGCAGGTGAAGTGGTATCTCTCCAGCCACCAATCCACACTCTGTACTTTTGGTCCATATGGGGACTTGAACCAGTGACCCTTCGGTTTCCAACCCGACTCACTACAGACTGAGCTACTGCCCCAAAAAACTAAGTGTTAGTTGCAACAATATATTGTGTAGTTGTTGTCTGTGTTCTTTATGTTTTAAAGATTATAGGCTGTCATTACCCATAGGTTCGCTATATTTGTCAGGTAGTGAAGCAATTTTTTTTTAACATACTTCTTGTTATGTTTTAGTATAACTCTAAAACTTCCACAAAGGTACACATTAGAGGAAGAGAAAATGGCTTTTGACACCCCAATTTTATTGTTGGGGAAAAATATTGACTTTCTAGTTGAAGAAAAGTATTTTTCATTCAATATAGTCAGGGGGGGCATCGAGAGCCCCCAAAAGAGCCATCAAAAGGGAAACAGCAGTCTGAAGCACTTGGCTGCCACTTGTTATAAATTCCAAAGTAATTAATTAATTAATTTCACAGAATTGATATGCATGAATGTCAGGCAGGTTCTGTCCACTGCTGCTGTTTGCGTTGGACACAGCAGCCCTGTGTCAGCTCTGACATACAGATGGCGTAAAGTAGATCAAAACTATATCTGGTGAATAGTTTTCTTTTCAATTTTTTTGTAAAGCCATAAAACATAATCTAAAAGTATATACTGTAGTTATTTAAGTTTAAGTGAAAAAACAAACAAATAATTGTTAATAATTGCCACAGTGTAGTGTGGCATCTCTGGTGGCAATCCAGATGCTGTGTTGGCAGGGTCCCTCCTTTTCATAGGCAAATCAAAAAAGCAACCAGCTCATGTAAATAATGCAAATGATATCAAGATGTCACGGAAAAGCAAACACATGGTTGTGGTTGCTTGGTGACAATGGCACTGGGTGACCATGGTGCACAGCAATGCTGGTTAAAGAAGAAACCCACAGCCATAAATGGTATGTTTGAGGCAGAAGAGCTTTACCACCTTTTTAATCTTTAACACAGACACTAGAGCAAATGTCATTACATTGAGCTCATATGTGAGTGTTTATTATTAATATGACTGTTATGGTAACATGAATGCACAATAGAAATGGAGAAATAATATTTTTTTTTCCACTGTTGGATAGACGAGATGAATATAGTACCTTGAGCTCGGGTAGTTTTGACATTTGTAATTCACTTTCGCATTTGAATCAAAACACATAATTAGTTACCGCCCCAATTTACAGCTTTAATAAATACTGTGTACTCAGGCAGTTCATAACACTTAACAAGTGATTTAGCCTGAAGGACTGTAGAAGTGCTTGGTTTTGTTTCTTTTCTGATGCATTCAATTACTGGCAAATGCCCTGCTTTGAAAGTCCATTGCATGAGAAACCGCAGTCTGCAGTCAATCTGACTTTTCGTTTGGACTTGGATAGATAATAAATGAGGCTGAACGAAGAAAAAGGAAGTAGTAAGAAAGGAGCTAGTGAGGGATTTAGGGAAACAAAGGAAATGACATCCACACTCTTCCGCCCTGGACCTCAGCTCAGCTGTGGTTGGTTGTGTTGTTGCCTAGAAATGATTACAAACGTCTGAGAGGATTGGAGAGGAGAGTGGACCTGTCTTGTTTCTTCTGAAATCAGAAGAAAATGGGTGAAAAAGTATTATTTTTTTTTCTTTTTCTTTTTTTAGATGCAGTAAAACTATTTGAGGGAAGAAAAATAAAAAGGTTGATGTTGAGCCTCCCACACTTTGCAGTGGCGGCCTCTAGGGGATGCTAATGTACAAAAATACACATTAGGACTAATGACTGATAACAGTGGATTGAGTGGATTAGGATCTGGCCCACTAACAAGATGTTCAGTGCATTGTTTTGCAAATGGATTACCAGCGGGAACAAAATCACCATTGCTGACAGTGCCGTGTGAAACTCTGTCACTCCCCTCTCTTCCAGGTGGTAGGCAGTATGGATGCTCATCCCAGCCGATACTGTGCCACAGTGCGAGTCCAGAGACCCAGGCAGGAAATCATTGAAGATTTGTCTTACATGGTGCGTGAATTGTTAATTCAGTTCTACAAGTCGACCCGGTTCAAGCCCACCAGGATCATTTTCTATAGAGATGGAGTTCCTGAGGGACAGTTGCCCCAGGTAATATGACAACATTGTTGTTGAAACTGATATGGGTTCTTTGGATTATCTGGATTGTCCTAAATATGTAAACATATCTTTTTCCTTAACTTGATGTGCATTTTTGCATGTTTCTATGAAATTGATTATATCAGTGAGCTAATAAACAATTGTCTTGTGTGAAGATTCTCCACTACGAGCTCCTGGCCATCAGAGATGCGTGCATCAAGTTGGAGAAAGACTATCAGCCAGGCATCACCTACATTGTGGTGCAGAAACGCCACCACACACGCCTCTTCTGTGCTGACAAGTCTGAAAGGGTGTGCTTTTCTATTTTCTTACACATTTTAAAATGTGTTTTCATTTCTTTCATAGTTACTTGTTTTCATATGTTTTCAATAATGATCTTTTTTGTTGTTGTTGATAGATTGGAAAGAGTGGGAATATTCCTGCAGGGACTACGGTGGACACCAGCATCACTCATCCCTTTGAGTTTGACTTCTACCTGTGTAGCCATGCGGGCATACAGGTAATAATAACAGAAACTGGATGTTTTAGTGCTCTGTAATTATGTTTTGAAAATCCCTGAATACATTAAAATAAGAGTGAATGCCTTTCACCCTACAACCCTACATATTGCATTAGTTTGTTTTACGCAGCCATTTTATTTTGCGTATAATGTTTCATCTAATTTTCATTGCCTTGTCTCTGTCTCCAGGGTACCAGCCGGCCGTCTCATTACTACGTCTTATGGGACGACAATCGTTTCACGGCTGATGAGTTGCAGATTCTAACTTACCAGTTGTGCCACACGTATGTGCGCTGTACCCGCTCTGTCTCCATCCCTGCGCCAGCCTACTATGCTCGTCTTGTGGCCTTCCGCGCCCGCTACCATCTGGTGGACAAAGAGCATGACAGGTTAGTGTGGCTATGGATAATGTAACACAGGATTTCTCAAATGCTGATTGTGTGGCATTTTTTGTTTACCAAAATTCTCAGGACCCACAGCAATTGGAATTTTTTTAATTTTGTAAAGTATTTTGAAATATTCCATAGGCCCTCTTCTCTAATCTGTCTTTAGAAGCAGTTCGATATTTAAAACATATTTACTGTATCACAAATATATCAAACAAAGTACATCAGTCTTAATACAATTGTGTCCTGCAACACTGTCGACATATCAACTGACCCCACATTGGGTTTGGACCCCAAGTTTGAGAGACAGTGCTACCAGTGACTGTATGCCAATAATCACATATTTAGTTTTGCTGATCTTTGTTCTGCAACTTCTCCCTGTCATCTCTCTGCAGTGGAGAGGGCAGCCATGTGTCTGGTCAGAGTAATGGTCGGGACCCCCAGGCACTGGCTAAAGCTGTTCAGATTCACCATGACACCCTGAGGACCATGTACTTCGCCTGAGCTACACCAACCATCACCACCATCGACCCTTCCCACCTCATTTCTACCTGAGTGGGCGCACGGCCCACCACCACCTCATCCCCATCCCTTATTCCCAATGACTACCCACCACACACACTCCACAGACTTGCCAGTTATTCACCCAAATCCAAGAAACATAAAGCCCTTCACCTGTAAATCATCAGACTCTACAGCCTCATGCACTCAAACGGTTATGAATATTATTATTTTTATTGTCATTTTGTTGTTCTTACTTTACCGGGACTATTGATCTTTTTTATGTAGAATTTTTAAACGTGGTTATTATTATGTACTTGTATTGTACGCTACCTTCACACTCCTGTGTATGAACGTATGCAATACGGATAGGGAGGAAAATAGGCGATTAGAAAGAAGAAGAAGAAAAAAAAAAAATCACAAAAAACTTTCTTAACTGCCATCACGATGCTGCCTCTTTACCAATCCGATTGCCGGATGCCAGTGTTCCAAGCCCCTTAGTATGGGGATTCTCCAGAGGGGTGGTACTGGGCACGCACACTTACAGGTATCATTTTATCATTGTCATGAACTACATTCATGTTTTTAATGTTTTTGAATAATGTTGATTTTTTTTTAACTGCCTTGAGGAGTCTAAAGTATGGTACATTAGCACTTAGTGTTAGCATGTAGGTGCCACCTGTCCTGCACAAGACTTTGTTAGTACATGTGAGGCTAGCCCTCTGGTCTTTATATTAGCAGAGACAGAAAGAGCAGGTGTAGCATATCGTAGATACAGGAGAGAGGTCCTGCCGCACTCTCTGTGCTGATTGGTCAGTCCCTTAGAGATTTAGCCCATAGAGGCAAGCTTAGCATAACAATAGAGGGACCTTTTTTTCAGTGTATCAAATATACTTGCACCCCATGCACCTAAACCAGCATTATTAACCAGCCAAAAGTGATGCCAACCAATGAAAAAGAGGCACCTAAACAGGAAGATATTCTTTCATTTCTGTACGCATTGCTCTTTTAGGATTTACGAGGCACTTTGTTTTTACTTATTGATATATTTGACTTCAAAATGGTGACTCTTGTCTGTCCTGAGGCTTGACACAGATTAGTTTGACGTTTTCAGACCCACACCTGCAGAGCTTTCAGAATAAATGGGTAACTAAGGCAATAGGCAAGGTCAACACTCCTCTGTAGATTTGAATGCAGGCAAATATAAAGTCTGTGATCACTTAAGTGCTGCAAAGCTGAACTCACATTCAGCAATTGACCTTGCTCCGATCATTCTGCACATTCCAACATGTATCAGTAGAGATGACGCTACAGGGTGCACTCAACTACAAACCCGCACACTTCTTTGTGTACCTATACACACCTATCTTCATTTTTACACAAAGCTCTTCCCTCTGCAGGCATTTACAACTCATAGCCTGAATAGCAGAAGCACACACACATATCTTCCTTCTCCGTCTCTTTCTTAGCATGTAGAGACCCACTCCTTCAGATGCACTTGTCCGCTTATTTCCCTCCAAGTCAAACTGTCACTTGCAACCCTTTCCATCATCACCTTCTAACCTTGCTGTCTATTCTCACTTGTAACATCACACACCTGCAGCATCCCCTGCACAAATCCCGTATCTTGTGTTAGCCAATCCCCATTGGTGCTCTGTGTGCATGGGCAGCACAGATAAGGGATTGCTACATTGGACAGGGTGGGCCACTATTACTATTACTTAATATGCCCTGCATTTACATCTAGTCACTTTCTGGATTTATGAAAAAATGCATGTAATTATTTTTTATGACTGGATATTCTGAGCCACCTTATTTTGGTTTTCTTAGAGGTAGGGGCCATGTGCTCGCCACTGCCTGTCAGTTGTTTTGCCTCAATTGTGTAATGGTTATACAGACTGCTTTTTTTTTTCTTTTCTTTTTTTTGTCATTATTATTATGAATATAGTGTCAGAGTGTATCCTCAAGAGGGCACTGTGGAGACAGTCTCAAAATTCCACTTCAGTTGCCCCTTTAAGCACCTCAAATCTTGTCTGACAGTCAGAGCCCCTTTTGAGTGGAAAGGGATCAAAAGATCAGATGTGTTTGATTTTGAAATCACGTTTATTAACGTGCATAATCAAAATGCCTTTGTACACCATTTTACTGATCCTTCTTTGTGTCCAAGGTGATTTGTATATATCCATATATATATATATAATAATAACCAGTTCGGTTTCTTGGCTCACCAGTTGCCAGGCCTTTCACAGTTGGGGCCAATGTTTTAACCCTCATTCTTTGCTGAAAAAAAGAAAAGATAAATCAGACTGGGGGCTTTTTCCAGTACCACTGAAACCAGATGCAGTTCTTCACTCACTGAAACCAATTAGCACCTTGCAAAGGGGGGAGACGAAATGGCAGTCACCCTGGAAATGAATCATATGGACACCGGAGAGGCAACTCCTCTTCACACAGCCTCACTGTCTGACTAAGCAATATTGAAGCCAATGATCAAGAACAGTCCTTGTCATAGCACTTCCCAATAGATTTGAATGAAAGGACATGAAAGCATATTATTTTGGCTCTGTATGTGATAGTATGGAAATTCTGTTGGGGTGGGTTATTTTTTAAAGAAAATAAAATTGTTTTTTATTAATCCTGTTGTGTTTAATTTTTTAATTTACATAACTAATACTGTATTAATTGCTTGGACTTTAGCATACCGATGGGAATTTAGTTTAATCTACATTCAAATTTGATCAAGTCTCAACAGAAAATAAAACGGAGCTTACACATTTAACATGACAGTTAAATAACATGAGGAGACTTGCAGTATTAAAACAAATGTAGCTAATTCATAGAGTGATGTATTAAAAATTGCATCTTTTATCCACTAATGTGTTCATAGTATTGTAAGCGTAGGGTTACCTTTAGATGAAGGCGGAGTTGATTCTTCTGACGTCTGTTGACACAGCCCACCTCTTCCTGTCGGTGTCAGAAAGGCAACTTCACCATATTTAGCTGGCTTGCCGAAGCCCCGCGGAGTTGATCTGTCAACCAGACTGCAAGTCTTGACACTTATCGGCGAATACTGCCCGGTGTTGACAGCTTTATTTTGGCACCGGGATACAGACTACAGAAGACGATGTCATTGCGATATGATACTGGGGAAACGGGGCCGTGACAACGGCTGTTTTTAACCCGATAAAAGTAACACTAGACGTCTGTCAGAATTCCAACTAACGTTAACGTTATCCAACAGCCGAGCTAGCTAGTCAGCTAATCATTGTAGCTACCCCGACGTTCGCTTTCCAGTAGACACGAATTTATGTCGTCTCTGTTAATGTACATATTTCGGTAGGAATTCATTTGGACTCAGTGACCCCGCTATGATGATATCCTGACAGTTCCTCTCTAGCTGGCTAACTTGGCTAACTAGCAGGTTTGCACTGCCATAGTGTCGCGTTGAACAGCAAGTAGCTTTCGCCGTGGCAGTGGAATCCCATTGGATACGTTGACCGTGCGCGAACGGTGGTGTGCCGACACGGGGGCGCCGAAGACCCCCCGGCCGGCGAAAACGACCGTACCGAAGGGCCCCTGTTGACATTCTGCAGGGAGAGGAGCTAACAGAGAGCAGGGCACTCGGCCACTCAGCGCGGCAGAGGCGGCGCACTGCCGGAGGAGACACCGGATTGAACGGAGGAAGAGTCCCAAACGTTTGACTACTGTGATCCGGGAAGTGATCCGGACAGAGACCTCATGAATGGAAATCGGAACTACAGGTAAATTATTCCGTAACGTCTCTAAACTAAGTTGTTGGCTATTTTACAGTTGCCTAACGTTACATGTGTCCATTGAAGTTATTTATATTTTCCTGTAATTGCTACTGAGATAAAACACTAAAGGATGATGGAGGACGTTTCAGCCCTGGGTGAGGGTTGAAGGTTCTAAACTGTAACCAGGGAGTCTTTTAGCCTCTACTGTTATTTTGGCAAAACATCACAATTGAACGAGTGAATAACACTCCCCGTCATGCGAGACTGAAATAAGATTTTTTTGTACTCCTTTTTTTTTTAATGACATATGACGTATAAGTCATTCCCGAAAGGTACTGGGGACTTTCTGTGTCACTCACTGAGAAGTCATTGGCATCATCATCAGTCAAGTGTGTGGGCTTCATTAAACAGGGCCTTTCTGTGTGGAGTTTGCATGTTCTCCTCGTGTCTGCGTGGGTTTTCTCTGGGTGCTCCGGTTTCCCCCACTACTAAAAAACATGTTCCCCTCCCTCTCTAACAAGCTGATGTGTGGTGAGCGTCTGGCGTCGTAAGGCTGCCGCGCATCACCCAAGTGGGTGCTACACATTGGAGGTGTTCGAGAGTAGTCCTCCCTCCTTAAGCGCGTTGAGTGTCTATGATAAAACGCTATATACATGTAATGAATTATTATGTCATATGTTTTGTCGTGCTGGTGCAGAATGAGATGTGTTTAACTTAAACCACCATGGCCTAGTCACCTGAGAACTTGTGACAGTGGGATACTCTCTTTCATTTCAAGGCAACTCATCCCACAGCACCTAGTCTGACATTTAACCTGTTTTGCCATGTCCATGTTGTGTGCATACAACATTTAGCCAGTGCTGTTTTATAATTCCTTAAAGATCCCATGACATGGTGCTTTTCGGATGCTTTTATATAGGCCTTAGTGGTCCCCTAATACCATATCTCTCTTCCCAGAAATTCAGCCTTGGTGCAGAATTACAGCCACTAGAGCCAGTCCCACAATGAGCTTTGTGCCATTTCTGTAGCTTTTGAGCAGGAGAGAGGGGAGGGGGGCTGGGTGTGTGGCCTTGATCAACTGCCACTTTGCTCGCTTGAAAGCCATGATGTCTGTCTCTCATGGGTGGGCCAAATTCTCTGGGCAGTTAAAGCAAAAAGAGGGGAGGTAACCTTGCCCCTTATGACCTCATAAGGGGCAATTCCAGATTGGCCCATCTGAGCTTTCATTTTCTCAACGGCAAAGCAGGATACCCAGGGCTCGGTTTACACCTATCACCATTTCTAGCCACTGGCCGACTGTAGGCAGGCTGGGGGAACTCATATTAATGTTAAGAAAACTCATAAAGTGAAATGTTCATGCCATGGGACCTTTTTAAGAGTGAGTAGATAGGCAGTGTTTTCCTAAAGAACATCGGCAGGATCCTTGATTGTTTTTGGAACAAAAAAGCTACAACGTTTAACCTATATATTTGTTTTTGACAGCTACAGAGCAGCCCGAGTTTAAAAACTACAAAACCTTGTTCCTGAACATGTTCATACAGCAGTAACCTTGACGTAACACAAGGTTACTGCTGTAGATGAACATGCTTAGCAAAACAAATGTCAGCCATGGCCAGTAACTGTTTCTTTCTTGGTCACAGTGGCAGTTAAATAGTCTGAGTGGCCTGGCTTTGTCTCAGCTGTAACGGAAGCTTTCCACTTATGTGACCATAAACTGAAAGCCAGGTACTCTTGATCAGCCAGTGACACATGATACAGCAGTTGGTCTGCCACCCCTCCTCCTCAGGAGGAGATCCCTCTCTGCTGCCTACTGTCTCATTAGTGTGTCTGCTCCAACTCAGGTAGCATAAGGGAACATGAGGTGTTTTCCTAGTAACCAAGCACCAACAGTGAAGTCAAACAGACTAAAACAGTTATGTGTCTGTATTTTGGCAGGTGTGTGAGGTCAGATTATAGTATACTCTGGACTAAATTAAATTTGGTGTGTTCTCACAGACAAAAGGATGATTTCTTTTAGCCAAAAAGCAGCGGCAGCTTTGACTTTGCTCTTCCAAGTATAAAAAAAGATGTCTCAAACAAAATTTTGGCACAGCCTTGTTGCCTTGCGTTGTAGTCTCGCTTTGCCAGACCTTCCTACACAGCACATCAGAGAAGGGTCTGGCTAGTCCACGCAGCATTTGGGGATGGGAGATAAACGTGTTCTGGTTTGTTGGCATTTCTTTAAACCAGTCACAATCGTCATTGGACGACGCTAAGCGCCTGACGGAGCCACGGTGAAGCTGCAAAATAGCCTCGGGAAGGAACTTGTTTTGCTGGAACGTGTACGTTCCCAGGTTGATTTAGTCGTGCAACAGAAAACTAAGATTGGACAGATAGACTAGCTAACTGTCCTGATTTACCCTGCAGAGATTTGAGGAGCAGTTAACCATACTCATCACAAATTCAAATTCCAACACAAAGAAACTGAAAGGTAACGTACAGCTGGTCAGGGAAATCCAGCAGAATTTCCGGAGGCACTTGAACAATCCCGGAAGTGGAACGTCGTGAATATAGACTATGTCACTTTGGAAGACATTAGTGCATTAATACAGTCAGACAGAGGCATGTGTTACTGGATACTTTTGTGGCTAGTCCATGCCTTGATGTTGTGTGTTGGTGTTGGTTCACAATCCCATATCACTATCCACCACAGGCCAGCCAATGAGTCCTATGCCTGGGTGAATGATTAAGACTGGGCCCTCGATCAGTCAGTCAGTGGCCCGGAGAGTAGCGTGAGAAAATGCAAATTGATTGCACAGCCCACTTAAAAACTGACAGTCACTCTTCTCCCCAGTTGTACTCCGAGCAGCAGCACATGTGGCATTGAAACCACGCTCCGGAGAGCTTTGTACTAGGGATCTAAAGAGTGCAAGGCTTTTGAGCCTTAAGCAAATCAAATGTATTATGATGTGCTAACCCCGTGGTATGCCCAGGAACAGCTTGTCACTTGATAATGATGTGATATTACATTATGGCTCAATTTTTACATGCAAACAATATCTGTACATACATGTAGTTTTAAAAACTTTACTTTAACTTTATAACTGTACATTAGGCCTGCATGATTCAGGGAAAAATCTGAATCATGATTTTTTTTTTAGCTTAGAATTGATTTCACGATTCTCTTCCACGATTTTCTTTTTCTCACGAAGTGTAATGTTTTTATTGCACACATTTACCATGACAAAACAAAACAAATTGCCATTACCAACGTAATTTTTTAGCAACTATGGCACACTAGTGCATCGTCACAAGCCTGTAAACATAGTTAATTATTTATATTTGCTAAATGCCATAATAATGAGAGGATTTATTTAGATTATTTTTTTATTAATTACACCAAAGTCAGAAGTTTACATACATTTCATTAGTATTTGGTACCATTGCCTTTAAACTGCATGACTTGGGTCAAACGTTTTGGATGTCCTTCCATAAGCTTCTGACAATAGTTGGCAGAAATTCTGGCCCATTCCTCCTGACAGAACTGGTGTAACTGAGCCAAGTTTGTAGGCCGCCTTGCTCGCACATGCCTTTTCAGCTCTGCCCATACATTTTCAATAGGATTGAGATCAGGGCTTTGTGATGGCCACTGCGCGACATTTACTTTGTTATCCTTAAGCCACTTTATAACCAGTTTGGCAGTATGCTTCAGGTCATTGTCCATTTGGAAGACCTATTTGCGCCCAAGCTGTAACTTCCTGGCTGATGTCTTGAGGTTGCTTCAGTATTTCCACATAATGTTCTTTCCTCATGATGCCATCTATTTTGTGAAGTACACCAGTCCCTTTTGCAGAAAAACAACCCCACAACATGATGCCGCCACCCCCGTATTTCACAGTTGGGATGGTGTTCTCAGGCTTGCAAGCTTCCTCCTTTTCCCTCCAAACGTAACGATGGTCATTATGGCTAAACAGTTTGATTTTAGTTTTGCAGACCACAGGACATGTCTCCAAAAATTAAGGTCTTTGTCCTTGTGTGCATTTGCAAACTGTAATCTTGCTTTTTTGTTTCTTTTGGAGTAATGGCTTCTTCCTGGCAGAGTAGCCTTTTAGCCCATGTCGGTACAGTATTCTTTTCACAGTGGATAATGACATGACTCTTCCAGCATCTTTACAAAGTATTTTGCTATTGTTCTTGGGTTGATATGCACATTTTGGACCAAAGCACGTTCATCTCTGGGACAACCCGTCTTCTTCCTGAGCGGTATGATGGCTGAACATACCCATGGTGTTTATACTTGCTTATAATTGTTTGAACAGATGGATGTGGCACCTTCAGGCATCTGGAAATTGCACCCAAGGATGAACCAGACTTGTGCAAGTCCACAGATCTTTTCCTGATATCTTGGCTGATTTCTTTTGACTTTCCCAATATGTTACACAAAGAAGCAGTGTGTTTCAGGTGTGCCTTAAAAAACATCCACAGGTGTGTCTCTAATTAACTCAAATGTTGTCAATAAACCTATCAGAAGCTTCCAAAGACATGATATCATCAACCGGGCTTTCCAAAATTGTTTAAAGGCATAGTAATCTTAGTGTAAGTAAACTTCTGACTTTAAAGAATGTAATAAAAATAGTCTAAATAAATCCTTTTCTCATTATTCTGGCATTTAGCAAATATAAATAATTTTGATTATCCTAATGGACATAATCCATTAAAAGTGATTATCTGATTTTATGTCAGACCGTGAGGAAAAAACATGTCTTTTTATGTAGTGTATGTAAACTTCAGGTTTCAACTGTAGAGGCTTCAATGAAGAGAAGGGAGAGCATTGCAGCGCTTGGGAGCGCTTTAAAACCTATTTTATAAAGTCTATGTTCAAAACTCACTGAAGAAAGTAGTAGAGTTTGTGATGCATTTGGCTTGTATAAAAAAAATAAAAAAAACACAAATCAAAGTTATTTAAAAATTTAATCGTGAACAGGGCGAATCGAGATCACGATTTAATAACGATTAATCGTGCAGGCCTACTGTACATAGTTTCAAAAAGTTTATGTTTACCTTGTTTTAGCTAGGGCTGGGCGATATGGAGAAAATCAAACATCACAATATTTTTTACCAAATACCTCGATATCAATACCGCTACGATATTGTACTGTTGACTGTTGGTGCTTTCACTAAATATTTACACAATGAGAATTTTGATAAATGATCATCAGTAATGTGGATATAATGACCAAGTGAGTAAAGGCAGTGTGGTAAGATTAGAAAATAACATCACTTTGCTGTAATGCGGCCTTTAAAACCAGGAAAAAACAACACTTATATTACAATATCCAAAATCTAAGACAATATCTAGTCACATATCATGATATTGATATAATATTGATATAATGCCCAGCTTTATTTACAGCCATATGTCTATTACTGTTTGTATTGTGAGAGCAACAAAAAGCTAGAGTGAAATTCCTTGTATGTGTTTACTCTTAAGTGGCCATTAAAGCTGATTATGAGTTGCAGTGTCAGAAATGTAATATTGGTTTAACCTTGTTGTTTACGTTACTTTAGGCCTCATAGTTAAACATAACCTTAAATAATAGATACCAGACATATTTTCTTGCATATCATTTTGGCTTTTGACCCACTTTGTAACCAGGTGGGGTTTGAGTTGGCTGAAGTTGACTCAGTTTGTATGGCTTTGCAGTCAGTCCATTGATGTCTTACTCATGTTCATTCTTCCCATTTCTTTTCCCCCTTCTTTCTCACACTCCTGTGTTTCCCGCTCTTTTTTGATTCACAGACAGTTGCCACCACCCCCCTACCCCCCTTCTGTGCCCTCAGTGGGAAACTCTGTCCTCTCTGTCATTCTTGTTGGCTGGTTCTCTGTGGATTTCGTCCAGACAGTGGGGAGGGCTTAGCACTTGATTTGCAGTTTCTCCCCATAATACTCAGTTCATTCAAGAAATCTGTTGACAATAGACAACCCCCATCCTCAACCCCAGCCAACCATAAGGCAAACTATAGCATATTGTAGGTTTCTATGGAGAATTCAGTTTGCCGTTGCTCGTAGGCTCATTTTATTATAGAGGGATTTATCCCTGCCTTTATTGTACTGAAGACAATTAAATACCCTTCCTACTAAACCCTCTCAGACCTTTTTTTTTCCAATCGGATCATATGCTATAATTAAGATCTGGCCAATGTTGGCAATAATATTCTTCCAATCAAAAGTATTAAGGACCAGAATCTACACAGAGCTGCTGAAGTCTCAATGTGAGATCATCAAGTATCCTGGTTCTTTAAGACATTATGATATGTTTTGTAAGTTGTGGTTACTTTTTTTTCTCAAACAGCGAATAAATGCTGTCAGTGATATTCAGTATCATTAGTTGAACGGAAAAGGCTGTGTTTCTTATCTTCTTTTTATATATATATATTTATTTGTATATATTTCTTAATAAGAGTTTCACTGTTTCTGGACATTCTTGGCTGGTAAATTAACAGGTTGCTAGATCTGGGTATTGTTTGAAATTTTTTTAATTCCTCTTACTGATCTATGTACATGCTCCTTAAAGGGCTCATATTATGCTAATTTTAACATTCAAAATTGTATTTAGAGGTTGTACCAGAATACGTTTACATGGTTTCATTTTCAAAAAACACCATATATTTGTTGTACTGCACACGTTGTGCTGCAGTTCCTCTGCAGTTTGTGAACAGTGTTTTCTGTTGGAGATGATAAGTCACTTTGGGCTTTTTCACTTTGTAAACCTATAACATGCACAAAAATATGTATAACACAACAATGGACAGGGGAAAAGTCAAAAAGCAGAATATGAGCATGTTAAATAGAAAGAAAAAGTTTGTTTCATCTCAGCATTTTCATTGTAGTTTAGTTTTTAATCTTAGTATATTTGAACGCAGCCTAGCGGCAACTCTGGCTCTCTGACACATGCTTTTGTCAGAGCGTGGGGCTGACAGGGAACTCCTACAAGTCAGTGGGCTGGGTAGACAGGGATAAGTCAAGGGATGGAGTGAGTGTGTGGGAGAAGGGAGGAGGGGGAGGAGGAGGCGGAGGAGGAGGCTTGAGGTTGTGATGTGTCACAGAGATTGGAAGCGAGAGCAGCCAGACCACACTTCTTTTCCACCTCCCCTCCCTGAGATCTGTTTTTTGAGGGAACTTTATGGGGCTCATTTTAGGGGGAGGTTATGGACAGGAAGAGAGGGACTTGGAAGGGGAGGTCTGTGTGTTTTGTCAGTGGGCTCACTGGAGGACAGACAGAAGTATTCCTGTTCATCAGTGGTGGAGAAATAAGAAAATAGAATATCTCTTCATTAGTCCATACAATGAAATCAGGATTGTTAAAACATAGTTCAATAGCAACTACATGTTTTCACAATCAAATTTGTATTTGTATATAGGCTTAATGAGTTTGAGCAAAATGTTTCTCAGCTGATTGTGATTAAAAATGTAGAGCTGTTTTTAGGAGTCAATGTTTTCAACACCAACAAACATCAACATTTAAGCTTGAGAAGAAGTTGCTTCCAGGCTTTGGTAAAGTTGTAGACCTTTTTGTAAATACCTTTTTTTTAAAATAGTCTTTTTGTGACATTAACATAAAGTTGTAAAAGAGTATTACCTTGCTTTAGTTCAAATGAATTTATTAGACAGTAGAGGTGGGAATATCTTGGAACCTGACGATTCGATTCAGAGGCCAACGATTTGATTCTAAGCCGATTATCGATGCATCTCGATGCAACAATATTTTTTATGTACATTTCCATGGGTAATTAAAAAAAAAAATACATATAAATCTGAGTTTGACATATATAGTATTCGTCACACACAAGTTTTAATGAAATGTTTTGTCTACTGAGGTTTTCATTTTGTAGTCATTCCATGCTTAAGCATTAAACATGCTGATTCACCTTCTCTCACAGTAATCTTCCATGTCACAGGCTCAGTCATGGTCTTAGAACATGAAACATGAGGTGGTCAGATGTAAAAATCAACACATTTAAAATATATATATTTTAAATGTGTGTGTGTGTGTGTGTGTGTGTATGTATGTATATGTATGTATGTATATATGTGTATATATATATATATATATATATATATATATATATATATATATATATATATATATATATATATATATATATATATATATATATATATATATATATATATATATATCAATTATTAACTTCATAATCAAGCATCAAATCATTCTAGAGAGAATTGCAATCTAAGAAGCATCTAAGAATCAATTATTTTTCCCCACCCCTATTAGACAGCATTTAAACTCTCAGAGTGACATAGCAGTCATCCAACATGAAAAGTCAACAACTCCTGGCCCCAGTCCACTTTTCCACTCCGGCTGGACTAGCAAGACTGTGAGGACAGAAGGCTCCTTTTAACCTGCATGAGTAGAATCTCCGTGTGCGTGTGCGTGCACGTGCATGTGAGTGACTTGTCTTTACAGTTGATTCTAAACCCCCACCCACTTCCCACCTGCTTTCTCTCTGTCATGCTCACTTCATTCACACACATGCACTCTATCACTCAGCCTTAGACTGGTCCTGAGGGGGACATTTGCATGTTGTTGTGACTGACTGGCCCTTGTCAGCCTGTCAGTATTTGGCTGCCTGCTGGTGTTTACCTATGGCAGAGAGTGGCATTGACTCACATAGGTGCCAGATGAAACCCTCTTGAGGTTGATTAGGGGGGATAAGGGAGGAGTCTGACAATGTGTGACGTGCATCAGTCCTTCTTGCCCGCTGTCAGTCTTTCTTTCTGTGTACGTGTTTCTAGGTCCTGCCTGCTGTGACTGACGCCATTGTGCCTTGCCACTGAGCACTCGCCCTGTTCCTACGGCTCAGGCCTCTGGATTAGAAACACAACAGCTGTATTGTGTGTGTGCATGCGTGTGTGGGTGCGTGGGCCTGTGTATGTGTGGACATGTGCACTTGTTAGCAGCGTGGACGTTTGTGTACTGGGGTGTGGGGATTGTGGCTGAGTGTGTTTGCAGGCACTGGATGTCAGCCTAGTTTCTTACTATGCAGTTTGACTGGCTCTCAGCCCACTGTCTACAGTGTGACTGTGTTGTGTTGCAAAGCTGCAGAGTGGAACAAGTTCACATTGCTGAGATGTTTCTGCAAAACATTTATATGGTAAGAAAGGCATCACAACAATTGGTTTGTTATATAATATTAATTTTATTCATTTAATCCATGTGCACTATTGTGGTATAACACTGGCCTCACTTACTAAATGGTATCACTCAGCTTTGTTTCCAATTTAATTAAGCTAAACTAAATTCAAGCCTTGTGCTCGCCATGCATTTTCCATTGGTGCTAAGAAACCACTAACACAACGTATTTAATGTTACTGGCTGTGCATACCATAGATTTGCATGTGAATTTTGATGTATCTGGGCCTAATATGGGTAATAAATGAATACCTCTTTGAGAAGAGAATGAGCCTTTTCAAACTTATTTGGTAAGTATTAGTGTTAAATGCATAATTATACCAGAACTGCATTTGGATCAATGTGAACAAATTCAGATACATTCTGATACATAACATTGATAAGCTACCAGAAAGGGTTGTAACCAAAAAAGCATTTCTGAATTTGATTACAGGTAGTATGTTTTGTAGTGTGTATGTCATAAATTTAAAGTTTGCTTAAGATGTAAAAGGTGTCCTCAACTCTTCTCCTAGCCAGTCAACTTGTGTATAACAGAGCCACCGACAAAAAGGGGCTAAATGTGTCCAAAAGTAGGGTGGCCAGCCAGCTAAATGTACAAGCAACACACAAAAACATCTTGTGGCGAACTGAAGCTGTGTGTCATGAGTGTTTGGAGCATATTGGCCATGCTGTGGACAGCAGCAAGGTGAGTTATGTTGCAGGACTTGTGGGAGTAGTTTGAGAAGTGTCTTTGGATGTTTTGATACTGTATTTCTACAATGGAACTATGTTACTATTGGAGTACAGTGTATGTGACATCATTTCAAGTTGTTCTTTAAAAAAATTAAGCTACCAACATTTAAGAGCCTCCTTTTAAGCCCCCGGGGTTTAAGCATATTCAAAACATAGATCTTAGTCGGCTCTTCCCTATAAAGTTTATAGAATATTGGCAACATTAAAAAAAATATATTTTATCAATATCTGCATTTTCTTAAAGAACTATAATTTATATCTATTTCTCAAAATGTTTTTGCATATCTTCATAAAACAGCAGCTTGTATAATGATAAGCCAACCCCAGATGTAGGTTATAGAATGAATGGTTTGCTGCACAATGAAGGGTAACAAGGGAACTAACCACGACTTGTTGCATTTTACTAAAATACACTAACAAAGTTAATTTTATTCATGGTGCAGTAGGGTTTGCCCTCCTTTTTCCTCTCTCACCCTCTGCTCAGGAAATGAGAAACGTACTAATAGACGGGGAGAGGATTACATCTACTTTCTGTTTGTTAAAGCATGTTCTTCCTGTAATTATCTGGAAGTGCATGCACACACACACTTGAACTCAACAAGGTTTCCTTGAACCCTTACAATCACTGTGGAAAGTAATCCAGCAGCTTTTGGTGTGTGTGATCTGTGGTTGGGTTTTCACTATTTGTCACACAAGTATACCACGTCCCCTACCAACAGCTATTCTGTATTTTGTCTTGCGGGAATTTGGAAACATGTTACTGTAAACTCATGCAATCATCTTTATTTTCTGTTAGGGGGTTGTACATCTTCCCACACTCTGAACAAACCCAGAGACTGTCCATCTTGACTGTCGTGGTCTTAGTCATTGTCACATAACAACATTGCTTACAGTACATGTCTCAAACTGTTATCTTACAGTAACTACTACATCAGTTGCCTTTGAATCCGTTTTATTGTCTATTGGACAGACCTACTCAAATCTATAGAAGCTTGAGACTAAAGTATTCTGCTCTCAATACCCTCCATCCGTTCCCGGCTAGACAGTTTAACCTTCCTCTTTGACCTCTTCGCTCCTACCTGTTGACAAACCCGTTTGTTATATCTGTTCGTAGAGGGAGCAGTGACGCACGGTTTCTAAGAGGGGCAGATAAAAGGGAGGTATCTGATGTGTTGCTGAATGATCAGGATCAGATTGGCTATTCAGAAAATGCTGCTGGACACATCTATGTGACATGCCTGGTTGATTCATGGTTGCTTTTGCAGCATCTTGCCTGCCATGTGCCAGACATTGTAAGGTCCCATTTGTGTCCACAGGTTAGTCTGTGCAATAGGTTAATTTGTCTGTGTCAAGGGTTGGTCTGTGTATTTAAGCCCCTTTTTTTCTTGAGGTTTAGCCTTGGAGGAAATATGTGCGTGTGTGTGCAAGTAGGCAGGATGCCTCTCACTGTAAGACCCTGTCATACACTCCTGAACCCAGACGCATGGACTCAAGGATGTTCCACTGTGTGTTTCTCTGCCCGTGGTGGCTCTGTGACTCATGCTGAATTGAAGCCAGTATTGAGAGGCAGATGAAAGCCAGAAAACCCCAACCCTACTCTCTAATCCTGCCACTCCCTGCTAGCGATTTCCCCAGGACCTTCACAAAAAAGTGCTGTCAGTAAGAGAAAGAAGTGGACTTCCTTGAAGTTTGTATCAAGGGCTTCTTGAATGAGCTCTGGGGCACTGAATTAGGACAGATCACAATTCTGGGTAGACCTTTTATTTCTGTAGCCTTAATGAAGATTTCCCAGAACATCGTCCTTCTTTTTGTCACTCTGTGTGTGTGGGAAATTAGGCTTACCTCACAAGTTTCACTGAGGGCCCCATTGAAATTACCATTACAAAAGTTTGTGTGCATTTAGTTTTCTGTGAGAGGGACAGCCGTGGCGTGAATTCCAGGCTTTCCTCTTTTTTTCTCATCATTTTATCCCAGCAGGCGATTTCAAATACAAGGCCTTAGCCTCCATCAACCCTGTTGTCCTCCACTCCACAGCCCACCAGAGGAGAACTGAAAAAAGAGAACATGGCACAAAGTACACACTTTCAGAATCTGACTGTAAACAAACAGGGTTGCTCATGTTGTCTGCTGCTCCCCCACGTAAGGTTTCTGTTCTTATTTGGGAAGGTTTTTTATGAACTTCCCCTTAGCAGGGCCCTCATCCCTACCAACACCTACACATGTTAGCCTGTGAGTCAAATCAGTGATGAATCACCCTCAACCGTGACACATTTATCAATGACACATCTGGGGTAGTTTTATAGTAGGGACTAGAAAGTGTGAGGCCTACGGCTACGAGACAGTTGAAAAAAACAGGGGTTGGAGGGGCACATTTAACTAAACTAACAATTGCGGGTCTCATCTGAATTTTTAAGTGAAGATTGTGATTGTTATGCAAATGTCCATAACGTCTTCCAAACATTGTATTGGCACATCAGCAAAGCCATTTGTTTTGTAAAGTGTGATGTGGAAGGCAAGCCTCAGCAGACCCAAAAATAGCCCTGACATGGGTGTGGCACATTAAGCCGAACAGAACTCAATGTTTCTGGATCAAAGTGACTCATATCTAAGACATCTCATGGACTTTGTGCGAGTGTATGCATGTGCAATGGTACCACTTTTTGTTTAGAACAATTTTGAGAACTGGGTAACTGTGTATGAACAAATAACATATGCATATTGTTTGGGCAAAGATACCTCAAATTAGGGTATTGAATTGTTGTTACAAAGTTATCAACAATGGTATATTATAACACATCAGTAAATAAACTGTAAAAAAAATGTCAATTTTGCTGTATCAGCTGAGCTTGACGTATTATGTTTAATATAACATAACTATCTCGGTGTGTTTATACATTTCTCCTCCCCTCTTGTCCTCCTCAGGAGCCGTTGGGGCCCAGTCCCTGTTCGCCATGCCTCGGCGGCCTGGCTATGGCACCATGGGGAAGCCCATCAAACTGCTGGCCAACTGCTTCCAGGTGGAGATCCCCAAGATGGATGTCTATCTCTACGAGGTAGACATCAAGCCTGACAAGTGCCCTCGGCGAGTCAACAGGTCCGAATAGTATCTTTTAAAACTTCTCCTGCACGTTTCTCAGATAGAGCATTTACATCTAGAAATAGGCATTTAACTGCTATCCAATATGGAGCATGCTGCAGTCAGTGAATACACAGGGTTGTGCTTGCCAAAAGAAAAATGTTTGTTGATGGATATATTTGATATTGTTTGGGTTGAATCTGCGACCTTTGATTTGGAGGTGGTCAAATTATATGTTTGATAATTGTTTTGACAAGTGCAGTCTTAAAACATCAGCATTTTGATGCCTACAGTATAACTGAAACTGTCTGTCTGTCTGTCTTTCTGTCTGTGTCGTAGGGAGGTGGTTGACTCAATGGTACAGCACTTTAAGGTGACAATCTTTGGGGATCGCAGGCCAGTCTATGATGGAAAGAGGAGCCTCTACACGGCCAACCCACTGCCTGTGGCACCTGCAGGGGTGAGCTGAAAAAAAGAGACTCCAAAACACGGATATAAAAACACACAAACCTGTCTCTTCTGCACAACTTGAAACTAAACCGTGCGTGATTATCTAGTGCACATACAGACACACAATTTCAACAGCTTGCCATAACCTGAACCAAAACATACCTGCAGTACAATACACATGACATGCCCCTGCATAGACACATGCAAACACATAATATACCAATACACAAAATCTTAACAACCACCACTTTCACTAAATAGACTTGCCTTTATATCTAAACTTGTTTGTCCCGTCCCCTTAGGTGGACTTGGATGTCACTCTACCAGGGGAGGGAGGGAAAGATCGCCCCTTCAAAGTTTCCATCAAGTTTGTGTCTCTGGTCAGCTGGCACATGCTCCATGAGGTGCTGACTGGCCGCAGCATGCCTGAGCCACTGGAGCTGGACAAGCCCATTAGCACCAACCCTGTGCACGCTGTGGATGTGGTGCTGCGACACCTGCCCTCCATGAAGTGAGCTGCTGCTGTTTTTATTTGGCCTGTTTTTGTCAGGTTTAGACTTATTGGTTCACTCCTTTAATGACAGCTGGAGGCCTTAATAGACCATTTATTGTTGTTATTATTAAATAATTGGGAGTTAATGTTAAAGAATGATCTTTTAAAACAGCAGATCCAGCCAAGGAAACCGTCTTCACTAATTCACCACCTTCACTTTCAGTCAGCAAACGTAAGTCAAAAGATAGAGAACACATTGTAAAAGAAATACCCCACTGATACTCTTAGTATTTACTTAATATTGGTTTTGTCATAGTGGCACCAATATGAGCACTCTGATCCCAACGGAAATCAAATACAGCTTCTATGGGCTCTCACTAAGCGCCATACCTGACCTCATACCATATGCCACTCAATATCACTTTCCCAAGCCCCAGCAGGAGCACGGTCAAACACAATATCACCAGTGTCTTAATGAAAATCTTTTTCAAGGCATTATTAAAAAAGTGGTTCTATAGTCACCTTTCACTTAGCCCCGTTTGCAACCTCCAGGGGCCCGTTATTGCAATGGCATCAGGAACCATTGCCAGTACAGGATTCACCTAGAAAAACAATTATTAATGTGTCTGCTGGGCAGAGACATAAGAGGTGGATGAGCTCAGGCAGTGTCACCGCCTCTCATTTCACTGATGTAGTTTCAAGCCATATTGACGAGCAACCGAACGTGACACTGTTTAAACACACATTGACCTACATTCACAATTCAGGATGTTTGAACTAATCTTTATTTCCTCTCTGTCTCCTTTCATCCACCCTTTTCCTACTTGCCCCATGTTCTCCTGCTTTTCATCTTGTCCTTTTTTCACAACCTTTTTTTGTGTTAACCTCCCCCATTATCATTCATTCCTTATATCTCTTTGCTCTTTTCTTAAAATTGCTACTTTTCTCCATCTAGGTACACTCCGGTGGGCCGATCCTTCTTCTCTGCTCCAGAGGGCTATGACCATCCCCTGGGAGGTGGGAGGGAGGTTTGGTTCGGCTTCCATCAGTCCGTGCGCCCTGCCATGTGGAAGATGATGCTTAACATTGATGGTGAGAACCAAATTCCACCTAGGCTTAATTTGGCTTTGATGGCACCTCAGGGCTTCAAGATGTCCTCACAGCTACAACAATGTAAATAGAAGAGCTGGTCTTAATGCGTATTACCTCAGTCACAGTAGGAACTATGTTTTCTAATATAGCTGATATAGCTAATATAGCTGTTTATATTTCAAAATATT
The DNA here is from genome assembly GCA_013375575.1 of Percina caprodes. Classification (NCBI taxonomy): domain Eukaryota; kingdom Metazoa; phylum Chordata; class Actinopteri; order Perciformes; family Percidae; genus Percina; species Percina caprodes. The sequence goes on from JABXJD010000014.1 coordinate 2,652,424, forward strand.
GAAATATGTTGATTCACTGTAATTCAATCTCTGTTTAAAAAAAAAAAAGAATGTCTTCTCTTGTACAGTAACACAGCAATTGTTTTCCCTGCTCCCATTTCACAGCTGGGGAAATGAGATTTTAATAATTAAACAGATTAGAGTTACTTGAAGCCTCCATTATACAGGTTCTTAGATATTTGTGCGCCATTGATTTACTTTAGTTATGTTTGAGAAATTTAATAGCTGTATTTAACATGACAATATCACATTCATTAGAAAGTTATTCCATTGGAGCTGAAAGAGGTTTGCAGGACACTCAAGCTTTTTCATCAATGGGAGAGGCTGAAGTGCTTCATAAAGCAGCACAGCTTCTATGGGCGCAGTGTGAAACTACCAGATAGATTTGCTTTTAACCAAAACTGTACTCGCTGCTTGCATTACTTGTCAAGGCTGTTGAATAAGTTAAGCTTGACATGGCGATAGCATTCATCCTTCTTGTCATGGCATGTTATATAGTTTTGTACAATTTTTCAGAATGGAGCCAATTCTGCTGATGAAGCATTTTTTGATGGGAAAGTTCACAATGTAGTTTGGTAATTAGTTTTAGCACTGGACTAGTGTCAGTAGAAAAAAAAAAAAAAAACTTAGTTTGATGGCGTGGACTAGTGAGCTACAATTTTGTTTTCTGTTTAATGAATTGTGGAAAATAAGGGGCAGAAAGGGTGATGGAGAATGTGGCTTGCCATATGCACACTGCAGGAGGTTGTTGGGAGACTGTGTGTGTGTGTGTGTGTGTGTGTGTGTGTGTGTGTGTGTGTGTGTGTGTGTGTGTGACTTGGAGGGAAGGTGGATTTTTGGTTGGATGGGGAACTGACTAGTCAGTTGCTATGGAGACTGGTGGGTGTTGCCTGAGTCAGGAGGGTAGCTGTGTGGATCATTTCCTTAAGACAGCTTTTGTTTTGCTCCAAGTCTTTGAAGCCTCTATTGTCTGTCTCTATTTGAATCTTTCCCTCCCTGATAGTCTCTTTGTCTCATTTTCCCGCCCTGTCATTCTTCGAAATCCATTGGTCGGCTCAAGTTTCTCGTCTGCTCTCCAGCAACAAACTCCCAAAGCATTTGTTTTTAAACTTCTGTAAGGCATTTTGGACTGGCAAGGCAAATACATGTGCATGCAACAAAGTGCATATACCAAATCATTATAATTAAAGAGAAATTAGCCCATTTGATTTTACACATTTGCAAGAATTACTCATTAACACTTCCAAATGAACAGAAATGTAATCACAATGAGTGTAGAGGACAATTAGGAGTGATGTCACTTCCTGTCAGTGGTGAAAGGCTCAAGTGTGCAAACCAGAGGTGTACTGTAAGAGAGTGTGTGTGTACGTGCAATTATCTGCCTCATGGATGTGCACTCGCAGTGCTTTCATCAAACCCACTGTCGGAAAGGGATTGTTTACATCACAGCTGAGCCAGATTATTCGTCAGCAACATTGACACCACTTTCTTTTCTTTTTTCTTTTGGTCTTGCTTTGTGTTTTGTAATACCCCTTTCCCCTAGATTTTACTTTCTCTCTGATGTATGTTTTGCTCTCACCTAACACCTATATTCTATTTATGGAGAGAAAGTATTGGATCAGAACAAAGGTAACCTGCCTACGTTTGACAATGGGAGAATCTCCACACAGACTTTGTGCTGCATGAACTGCACTTCCTGTGTTCATGCTACATTAAATTTAACACGGTGGCCTGATTACACAAAGATGATGGGTGCGATTAATTGATTTATTGCGTATTGCGACAGGCCTAATAGAAATTTCACATTCAAGAAGACAAATTCTATCCCTGTATTATAACTTATCTGGTATTCATGCATTGGTCTTGTTACTTGTAGATGTGCAGTCTTTTTGTTGTGGAAATGTGTACATAATACATACTGTTATAAACATATGGGCTTCTAAAGGAGTTATAAACTTGTGAAAAGTGGTACTGCAGTTGTTAGGACAACTTTTAATTTCAATTAAAAACGTAAAAAAGCTATGATGTGTATTGGTATAACACCATTGTATTTTTAGAATGAAGTTGATGTCATTTAGTTTAGTGTTATAGTATATTATGGGTTTTATTTGTCTTGAATGACTCTTCCTTTTGTCTTTTTTTTGCAGTGTCTGCCACCGCCTTCTACAAGGCCCAGCCAGTCATCCAGTTCATGTGTGAAGTGCTGGACATCCACAACATAGACGAGCAGCCTCGCCCACTCACAGACTCGCACCGGGTCAAATTCACCAAAGAAATCAAAGGTAATTACGGTAGTCTAAAGTGCGCCTGCATGTGAGAAAAGAGCTTGATCAAATAAAAAAAAAAGTGCATTACGTGTGTTTGAGCAGAAACATGGAGTGCACATCCCGCAGCCATTCACACACAGACATATTCTTAATGCTTCTCCAACACTTTCTGTTATTCACCAGGTTTGAAGGTAGAGGTGACGCACTGTGGAACCATGCGGAGGAAGTACCGCGTCTGCAATGTGACCCGTCGGCCTGCCAGCCATCAAACGTGAGTCAGCCTCCGGGCAGGCAAGGGAACAGGAGTCTCTGGGCTGAGTGCGTGGATGTGTTGGGGGCGGGGAACACAGATCACAGGGGATGCGATCACCGATTCACCACCAAACAAACGAGATAATAGCTGACTCATCTAACAACCATGCAGTCAATATTAGTCATCCATTAGTGAAGTAGCTGTTGTGTGTGCCTGCTGATCTTCCAGAGAGTTTCCAGAGGCTTAACAGTCCAGAGTAGAATACCTTACTGTATGTTATCCTTTAAATGGTGTTACATCACCATATTGCCATCGTAAAGGATGATCCATATCTATGGCAATAGCCATGTAGCGATATGTTGTTAGAATAAGAGTAAAGATACTTAATGATATTTAAATAGTGATTGTTAGGTTTGATGAAAGATGGCTACACACTTGTAAATTGTTATGCTATGGTTTTTATGAATAGTAATTGACATACATTCTGTTGCCAGTTTAAGGTGCACCTAGCTAAAACGAATACAGTGTACTATAATAAAACAGTAGCAATAAGTCATACCTTCATGAAGGTTATAATGCTCAGTTTTTTTAGTAATGATTTGGAATGTAACGGTATGGAAATTTAACCTTTTATAGTGACAAATTATCACGGTTTCCAGTATTATAATATTTTTAAAAGTGTGTTCAATATGTTCAGAAAGCACTGATAGGCCTACACAAGCTGAAATTGTTTCAAAAAGGGTAACAGTGTTTATTATATTACAAAAATATAGGTAATAGACTTGTAAAAACCTTTGAAAACCCATGGTTTCCACACCGTGGTAATCCACCGCGATAATAAGGATATTTTAAATTTTACCGTCAACATTTCTACCGTGGTTTACCGTTAATTGTTACATTCCTAGTAATGATCATGAACCTCTCCAAAACTGTTTCAACAAAAAACAAACATTATAACCTTCATGGAGGCAAGTTTTTTTTTTTATATAAACTGGCATCTGACAGACTGTATTTTTAAGTCAGTCACTCTTTGTTTCCAGTAATCCAGTAGCCCAGTACAGATGATGTGTAACTGTGCTAATGTCTTGCTGCTTCCTGTAGCTTTGAATGGCTTACTGAGAAAGCTTATGTGTTGCTCTAGCTGTCTGTATGGTGTCTTGTTGACTTCTGTCTGTATAGTTTAATTTGTACTAATGTACTTGCTGTGTCCAGTTGCTCTGGTCTAAAATCATCTCACCAAAGGACTACAGTTGAAAATTTGCCAGCTGGCTAACACTGGCACATTTACAGAAATGTTAATTAATTTGTGTTGTCCTTTTTATAAAATAAAGAATAAGATTCCATTTCCAAAAGGGGCTATTCTGTTCCTGCTTATGACCATAATTATGGTCTGTTTCTGCGCTATTGTCACTGATATGAATATGGTAGCTAGCCAATAGGTATACCTGTGGCACTTGTTACAAATTGTATTTTTTTGTTACAATCATGTTGTTTTGCCCCAAATCTGATTTTAGAGAAACAATGTCCCTGGCACACAGTGAACACTGAAAAGTATATTGAAGTTAATAAAACAACTCTAGTTTAAGTAAGTGATCCGAGACAATGTAAAAACCTTTGCATTAATAGCAAAATAGCCTGCATCACAGCTATCCTTACATGGTTTTATACTTTGAAATTGTAAGGCAAACCACTGAATAAAGAATAGATTGATTTAAATATTGTTTAATCAGCTACGATCCTAATGGCACTATTAAAAAATAAATAAATAAATAAGCAATCTAATTCTGTTGCCCTCAGTTGAAGTCTAGTTTTTTTACATGAGATGCTCTTTTCCTTGCAGGTTCCCTCTACAGTTGGAAAATGGTCAAACTGTAGAGCGTACTGTAGCCCAGTACTTCAGGGAAAAGTACAACCTGCAGCTGAAATACCCACATTTGCCCTGTCTACAAGTGGGTCAGGAGCAAAAGCACACATACCTGCCCCTGGAGGTGAGAGATAACAAATGGCTATTTCACTTTTTTCTTTTATTGGGTTCGGGTTGGGTTTGTAAACATAACTCAAAATGAAGAAACCTGCGGTGCATCGTCTGCTTGGCAGCTGTCAGGTGTGCCTGTGTGTCAGCTGTATGAATAATATGCAGCTGGCTCAATAAAAACAAAAATGTATATGAATAAATGTATGTATGTAAATTATAGATTCAACATTTTTTCTTCATTTTCTTGCAGGTGTGTAACATTGTAGCAGGTCAACGATGCATCAAGAAGCTGACAGATAATCAGACTTCCACTATGATCAAAGCCACAGCTCGCTCTGCACCCGACAGGCAGGAGGAGATCAGCAGGCTGGTGAGTTGGATCAAGATCCCTTCTATCACTTCATGGACACCCAGCTTGAATATTGAGTTTACATTTAGTGGCATCTGTTGATTAATTGGCTGTATGTATGTATTCCTTCAGCTTCAACATAATATCAATTCAACACCTATTTGGTTGCATACATACAGTAGAATGGTTAAAATTGTTATCGTTATGTACTGTATTTTGTTTGTTGGTTTGTGCATCATATAATGTCCAATTGACCTGAAATCTAGTAAAAAAAATCTTGTCTAGTAGGCAGAACATCTTATGTTGTACAGTGTCCTAAGTATGCACCATCATTCAAGTGGTTAGGTTTAGGTAATATCGTACAAAGTCAAAATAACAAGCCATTGTTGGGGCTCTTGAAAGGAGGAGGGTGTCGACACAGCCAAAGACAAAACGCTGCCTGGATGGCTGCTGCGTTGCTAAGCTTGTCAACACGTGGTTGCCATGCTTTTTAGCTTGTTTAGTAATCATCCATCCTAGATTCTCATTTTATATTGTTAACAGCGTCATGTCTGTGTGCTTGTCCATTGCATTTTGCAATTACAAGGCAGGCCTAAGTAGGGTCAACAAAATACCATAGTTGTAATGGCTTTAATGTGTGTGAGGCTGCTACAGTGTCTGCAGTGTAATGTTTATGGAAAGATTGGACTGTACGCTGCCTCTGGCCACCATCAGAATAACCATGCACATTCAGTTCCTGCTGTTACCTTATTAAAACACATCTCCCTATCTCTTCACTCAGAAGCAAAATGACTGGACTTGCTTACAGGAAATCGACATAGACAGCGTTGTGGTGGCGTTTTCATTAGAGCCCAACCTATATATTGGCAGGCCGATATTAGGCATTTCCCGAACTATCCATATCTGCATTTATAATAGCCGATAACAAATATTTAAATATTCATTCATCAGAATCATTTAGAATGACAAATTATTCAGATTTATGAATATGTAAAAAATAAAAACGGACGGTTAACCATGTTATGGCAGTGTTGGCATTGCATAGTTTGTCCACCAGAGGGCGCTCTACATCGTCCCTGTTCGCAACACTGATTTATTTTTTTTGTTATTGTTTTTGCTCAAAGGACTTTAAGTTTCTTATCTTAAGTTTTTATTTTTATACATTTTATTTGTCAGAACTTTAATATATGTTGATGTTCCTCTGATCTGTTGTGACAAAACAAATTATAGCTCATCATATTATTTTAGTGAGAACTCATAAATAACTACAAATAACTAATGTTAGTTAGAAATCTGTTTTATGTTATGCGTTTATGGATTTTTTAAATATATATATATCCGCCAATATATCGTTTATATTGGATTTTTATATAACCAAATATTTGTATCGTTATCGGCCTTAAAAGTCCTTTTATTGGTCGGGCTCTAGTTTTCTTTGCTTAGAACTGACAGGCAAGTGTGGGCGTAATAGCAGAGGTTGAGAGACAGAAAAGGACAAAACAAGCAGATAAGCTGTCTGTCAGAACTACATAAGTACCAAGTGGGCACAGTTACCCCGTGCTTACGGTCATTTTGGATTAGGGAGCCTGCGCCTGACTTTGTGTGACATGTCACCAATTTACCATTTCATTTTTCCTCTCTCCACCAACATCTTGTGAAATAATGAAAACAATCAAAATGCTAACTGCAAAATAGAAATTGCATTGAAGAACCATTGAGGAAACTTAATACCCGTACAGAAAAGCAAAGCCTCAATAGAGTTACAAGCATAGACCTAAGGTCTATCTAAAACAATGATGGCATAAGCACTTGGCACAGAGGCAAAAATTGTAGACATCGCATTTTGTGATTAAATGGCCACTGAACTACAGCTGCACTTTGGCTATGTTCTTAAGAGGAATCACAGTTGTGTCACAATATACCAATTTTGTACTACTGATCAACATCCGAGAAATAGTTTCAAGACTGATAATTCACAACAAGCCTCTTCTAAGTTGAGCTGCTGCTTTTAAAGGAATAGTTTGACTTTTGCAGAAATATGCTTCACTTTCTGGCTGAGAGTTAGGTGAGAAGAAGAACCTAATATTAACTGACAGATATATTGTTCTTCTCATCTAACTCAAGAAAAGCAAACTAAGCTTATTTCACAAAATGTCATAACAGTTTCTTCAACCAAAACAAGCCAGGATAAGTGAGAAGATATAGGAAACTGCCATAGAACACATGGCTATGCAGTTAATGACAACTCATGTTAATGACAACTCATGTTGTCATTAACTTGACAACTCATGTTGTCATTAACTACAGTGGCTTGAACCTGTGTCCAATATTCCCTGCAGGTACGCAGTGCCAACTACGAGGCGGACCCTTTTGTGCAGGAATTCCAGTTCAAGGTGCGCGACGAGATGGCCCATGTGACGGGGCGAGTGCTACCCGCCCCCATGCTGCAGTACGGCGGCAGGGTGAGCACAGAGCACTTTATGGTACCCTTCCTTTAAATCACGCCCATTCTCTCTGTTTGTCTGACACGCTCTCCCCATCCTCAGCCTTTATTCCACTGTTACTAAGGGGAACTAACTCACTGGCTTCTGTTTGTACTACTACACAGTGTCAGTCTTTTTGGCTTTTTTTGTGGTTGAGTCTCAGTAGTGCAAACATTTTTAGAGGGGCAAACAAGACGGGAAACATTTATCTCTCTGTGAGAAGGGTTATTTTGTATCAAAAAGAATACCTAAATCATGATTGGATAGGTTCTGAAGTATATAGCCTTTGTCTACATTTGGGCAACGTTAATTTTCCTTTGTGAAGTCAGAAAAAGGTGGGTTAAAGAAGTTTACAAAATTGCATAAAGAAACGGCTTACTGAGACTGAACCACAGCATTTATTAACTTCTGTTTATCTTTTGTGAGGTTGCACATCTTTACATCACTACTATTATAATAATAATATCAATGATTATATTAATACACTTTATTTATAGAGCACTTACAATGTGCTGCATGGAGCGTAAAATTTTTAAATTAAATACCAAAGTGAAAGATAAAATTATTATTCATTTGGATGTGTGTATTAGTGAGACCTGTGACACCATTATGAGATCTGTCACATAGTGCATCACACTACCTTTGCAATGAAATTCAACTTAACAATATTTGTTATTTGATTTGAAAGTTAAATGTTTCTCTGGTGAGCACAACTATGTTTTGCAAAAGCATATTTCTTTGACTTTCTTGGCTTCTTTTGTGAATTTCTGTAGTGAAAGTGAATGTTAATTCATTTTGGTATGGATGAAGAGTGCGTGTGGATTCTGTGGGTTTTCAGAAAGTAAGTGTGTGTGTTTATGTATGTATGTATGTATGTATGTATGTATGTATGTATGTGAGTGAGGGCACTCTTGTCTTTCTACTTGTGTAAGCATGAGTCTGAATGAACCGAATAAATGCGAGTGTTTGCCCACAAAATCATGAGTACATGCGGTGAGACTGCAATGTATTTTCAGAACCGCACTGTAGCCACGCCCAGCCACGGGGTGTGGGACATGAGGGGGAAGCAGTTCCACACCGGGGTGGAGATCAAGATGTGGGCCATCGCCTGCTTCGCCACGCAAAGGCAGTGTCGAGAAGAAATACTAAAGTATGATTATTTGCAAATGTTTTCAAAAGGTCATTTTCTTAGATTCTGTTGTCACTGTGCGTACAGTGATGATGCTCACTTAAGTATGTTCATGAAAGTTCAAAAGACATTTGTTAGATTACTATTCAGATTATCTATTTTGCCTTTTTCATTCATCTTTAATGATGTCAGATATTATTTGCATATTTTTGTCTCCATAGATTGTGATCTGGCATGAATTAAAGGTCACCTATTATGCTTATCTATGTTTTCTGTCATATCTACAATATTATAATATTGGATTGAAACAATTTAAATCAGACCGATATTTTAATGTAGCTTCACATTGAAAAGAAGATGGATAAAAGTTTCATCATTGCATCCACAAAAAAACAGGAGCTTTCAACATCCATATATCTTGATATTACAGAATTTACTGGATAGTTTGTGTAAAATTTTGACATGAATTTCTTTGACTTTGTTAGAAATACAAAATGTATGCAGTAAAAGCCATGTTTGTTTCCAGTTTATATATTCCAAATGTGAATTCCAATAAGACTTTCCTCTTGGAATAATTTTGTTTTAACTTTGTAAAATTTGTAAAGTTTATTATTATATTTCTTTTTATCAATACCATTTTTTTGCTGATGAAACTTTGATAATGCAACAGGAAGTCTGTTTGAGGAGTAATTACATGTCAAAACAAAAGAAAGACAACCAATTTTATTACAAATATGGTTATGGATAAAGAACCATATAGAATTTGGGTTTGCCAGGCATCTTTTAAGCCAGTTAATTTTAAAAGCATTAACCATATCAATAAAATTCAAAGCTTCACTACATTCTTTACAGGAACATTTTCTATTGATGTACAGTATCTTCACAATCATGCAATGGCAATAATTCACACTTAGATATATTGAGCTTTAAACCTGTGGCTGAAGCAAACTGTTCAGCTAGCTCAATAGCTTTTGACATCTGAATATTATCTTTGAGGAAAAGTGTTATCATCCACCAGTTGCGAAATTTTTTATCAAAAACGGAGATGCGTTTAAGATCAAAATTGCGGGCAATATTTATGGGCAACTAAAATAAATAAAAAGGGAAAATAGGGCAACCTTGTCTGACACTACAATTTATATCAAATCTTTGAGATGTGTTGAAGTTTATTATTACAGAACTATTCATTACCTTTATAAAACATTTCAATTGTCTTCACAATGTTCTATAAAAAACATGTTCAATCTAAAATGTCTATTAGGTTTTGATATTAAGGAGATAATACCTTGTTATATAGTTGTACTCATATCTCTCTGACTGATGGCTACATTACTTATAGCATACAGCAAACTATTAAGTAGCTAGCTACATGTTAAAGCAACATGGCTGTAATCTTGGCCAATGCTGGTCATTTCTCCCCAAATTCGGATCACTTTACTGCTGGGACATGTTCGGCTGTGTAATATTTGGTTTAGAACTTTTATTGGTGATTTTTCACAGTACGAAGTCCTGATCTATGCTCCGTTGCAGTAGCTCCAGCTTTAACTGGAGTGAAACATGGAGCAGAGACTCCGGAGAGTGCAGGAAGCGCGCTGGCCAATCATAGCAGACTGGGCTTTTTCGGGAGGAGGGATTAAAAAGACCGGCACTCCTACAGAGTGGTGAAATCAGGTGCAGCAGTATGAGAAAAATAAAGTATTTTTTTTTTTTTTTTTATAAACATTAAAGCATGTAAACATATTCTAGTACAAACACAAAATGCAAGTATAATCCTGAAAATGCTATATAATAGTTGCACTTTAATATTATCTGTTTCAAATGATTTCTTAAAGAACAGTAGCATTTCTTATCAGCATAAGGCGATTTGCAGTTTTTAGGGTATGTTTTTTACTTCTGGTAAGGGACTACTACAGATAAAAAAAAAAATTAAAAAAACTATCCTTTTGTCTACCTTTGACATATTTATGGTTATTTTTAATGAAATGTGAGTCCTGGTATCAACTAGTAAAGTAAAAATATAAAATAACAATAAAATCATCAGGCTTAGCATGGAGAAATGCAATGATAAAAACTGATTTAATGTCAAACACCATTGACATACCATTTGCTGTTACACAAAGAACCATATTTTCTGTTGTGCTGACAACATTTTTGCAGGTACCTGCAGGTATTTTCTTCCAAGGAAAACAGGCACAACCTTTTGATTGTAGTTGACTTCACCATTCTACTGCCCTCCTGCTTCTTCCTTGTGTAGGGGTTTCACAGACCAGCTACGTAAGATTTCTAAGGATGCTGGGATGCCCATCCAGGGCCAGCCATGCTTCTGTAAATACGCCCAGGGAGCTGACAGCGTGGAGCCCATGTTCAGACACCTGAAGAACACCTACGCCGGACTGCAGCTCATCATTGTCATTCTGCCGGGAAAGACTCCTGTCTATGGTTAGAAAACTGATTAAAATAAATATATTGGAGCCCTGAGATCTTCTTGTGACTTAGGTTGGGTGGAAACATTAATGCTGCTCTGGGACTGAGTGCTGGGGCAATATTCTATCAATGAAAGAACCACATTGAGGAGAGGGTAGTTCTCGCTCTATCAAAAACTGTTCTTTCCATAAATTATTATATTTTCTATCTTTGAGTATTATTCTCAGACTGCACATACCCATGTTTTATTCTTAGGTCCTACAATGTTTCCATGTATGACCGCTCTTGTATCGTTTATATTTAATTACGGATCATAAGTTGAATATTATTCCACTGCCTTCCTTAATTTCCATTTTAAAAACTGACCAACATTATAATGTCCTGTGCTACTTTTGTGAGGATGAAATATATTTTTTGAATTTACTTAACTTTTCCTTTTTCTAATGCTCACTTTTTGTAACCACCCATAGCTGAGGTAAAGCGTGTGGGAGACACCCTCTTGGGCATGGCCACGCAGTGTGTCCAGGTGAAGAACGTGGTGAAGACGTCACCTCAGACCCTCTCCAACCTCTGCCTCAAGATCAACGTGAAGCTGGGAGGCATCAACAACATCCTGGTGCCTCACCAACGGTCAGTCATGCTCTCCTTCTCTTCATATATTAGACAGAGTTCAGAATGCAGCAGCTAGGCTTCTTACTGGTTTTAACAGACATCACATTACCCCAATCCCAACTTCTCTCAACTGGCTCCCTGTTCAATTTAGAATTGATTTTTAAATTAAACTGATCGCTTTTAAAGCACGTCTGGGTCTGGCCGTAACTGAACCAGTACGCAGCCTCACATCCTCTGGTGGGAACTTTCTGGCTGTTCCAAAGTTAAGACTGTTCTTTTGCCATCAGAGCTCCTCGACTTTGGAACAACCTGCCTGAGGAGATAAGACTCGCAGGATTAGTGATTTAGTTTGAATCAGTTCTTAAACCCCACTTTTATTGACTTGCTTTTATGTGATGGCTTTTTATTTTCTTTTTATCGTTGTCTTTCTATTGCTTTTATTGTGTTTTCATGGATTTTATTTATGTTCAAACCGCAAAGCGGTAGAACCCTTCTGTGTTTGTCTGTTTTAGTTATTATTATTATTATTATTATTATTATTATGGCTCAAATTCCCGTGAGCTGGAATGAGCTAGAAACATGAAACTTGGGGGAATAACTTAAAATGGTGTGCGTGTGCTTCTGTAGAAATATTAACCATATCAGCCACATGGTGGCACTGTAATTAAGGCCGTAAGTCCGATTGACTGACTGATTGATTGAGATATGGACATAAACCATGTCTCAATTACTTTTCAAGTTATTAACAAATGAACTTCGAAAGGGGCGTGGCTCTGGACATAAATGAACACAAATCGGCAACCGTAATGCCAATCATTACAAAACTCTCAGGGTATGTTCAGATAAGTGCCCCAGATATACCCAGCCAGTTTTATAAATCACATATTCATGGTCCAATCATCACAAATCTCTCAGGATATGTCCTTATAAGTACCTGAACCATGCCCTGAAAGTTTCATTCAAATTGAACACCAGGTGGAGCTAGAAATGCAGACAAACTGCAGGTGATATAGCGCAAATCAGGCTATAAATGATTAAATGTTTGTCCAATCAACACAAAACTTCCAGGAAATGTCTACATAACGACCTCACACAGACACTGCAAGTCTCATTCAAATTGACCACTAGCGGGCGCTTTAAATGCACAATAACTGGACGTGGAATGACACAAATCAAGGTTTGAGCTTGGAATCGCAGCTTGCGGCTTTATTAGCATTTGTTTTTGTGTTGGTCATCTGCTTTTCTCAAATTGCTGTGAGCTGGACTTAGTTACATATCACACTGAATTGAAAATAAATGTTTTTGACAAATCAGTTGTAGGCATTTTAAACAAAGTGCACTGTTTGTCCAATTGTTAAAAAAACTTGCAGGATATGTTTTTATAATGACATGGGACCAAGTGTGAAACTTTGAAGTCGCTATTGAGAATAAAAGGTTTAAACCCGCAAATTTATAATTCATTTTGTTTAGCTTTTTTTGCCCTCACTGTTTTGGCTTTCTACTGTTATTTTGTTTTCTCTGTATACAGCTCTGTTTTTAAAGGTGCTATATAAATAAATAGTATTAAAGTTATCATTATTATATTACATTTGGCAATGCTCTGCTATAGTGATGCTGATTTTAAATGGCCTCTTGTAGCTTGGACTGTTCAATTATTGTTTCAAAAATGTGTGTCATAATATGACTCACAATATAATAGGACTCTCCATGCAAGAAACTCAATAAAACAAATGTCTTTGTTGCGTCTCTCAATCAATAGACCATCAGTGTTTCACCAGCCAGTTATCTTCTTGGGAGCAGATGTGACACATCCGCCTGCTGGAGATGGGAAGAAGCCTTCAATTGCAGCAGTGAGTTTTTTTATCTTCGTCATTTTACACCTGACCTAGTCTTGCATTGCCAGACCTTCCTCCAAAGCGCTTAGGAGGAGGGTCTGGTAGTCCACACAGCATTCCGGGATGGGAGAAAAACGTGCTCTGGTTTATTAGCATTTTTATTTTTATTTTTTAAACCAATCACAATCGTCTTGGGTGTTGCTAAGCGCCGTATGGAGCCAGGGTGTGCCTCGGAAAGGAACTTGTTTTGGTGGAACATGTACGTTTAAAAGATATTTTAGTCGTGCTAGAGAGAACTTAAATTCGCCAGATAGTCTAGCTAGCTGTCTGGATTTACCCTGCAGAGATCTGAGGAGCAGTCAATCAGTTTAAAATTACAACACAAAGGAAGCAAAGGTAACGGACATCCGGCCGGAAAGAGTGACATCCGGTGGAATTTCCGGTGGCAACGGAGCAGAAATGGAACTCCGTAGATATATACTACACCTTACCTATTGGTTGAATGTATAAACCTATTAACTTTCCCCTGTATCTGACATTAATCCTTAAATTGACCCCTTGCAATCTATCACCACGCCCCCCCACTCTCTCTTCCAGGTGGTAGGCAGTATGGACGCCCACCCCAGCAGATACTGTGCCACTGTGCGGGTCCAGAGGCCCAGGCAGGAGGTTATCCAGGACCTGGCCTCCATGGTGCGGGAATTGCTGATCCAGTTCTACAAGTCAACCCGCTACAAGCCCACCAGGATCATTTTCTACAGGGATGGAGTATCAGAAGGCCAGTTCAGACAGGTTAGCTCACACTTTATCTCACAAAACAAATGGAATCAGGTTGTGAATTACCGTATACAATAGACACCAGCCAGAATTCAGTTGAGTTTGGCTTGCAGAATTCTCTTTACTCTGTTCAGCAAACCATGACTTACATGTTTTAAATAGAGACGGGACATTTGGTAAGTTTTTGGCTTGGTAAAATATTCTTTAATCACAGATGATTAAATAAGATACCTTTTATTTATTTTTATTTATTTTTATTTTCTCCAATTGAGGACAACATTGCCAGCCTTCCTTGCAATTGAACTAGATTTAGGTTTAGAGTTATTGTCCTAGATGGATATTTGTTTGTACAGACAGTACACATAGCATGATATACACACAACAACATGTAGATAAACACATTGCCATAAGTTAATATTATGATCGGTTGCAGAGTAGGCCTGTAGAGAAACATGGGTAAAGATCCATATCCTCCTTATATGATAGGACACTATGGAACTAAAATGACACATATTGATAAGGATGTACTGTATATTGTGACAGTGTGTGAAGAATATAGTTGACGTGGGTTTTCTTCAAGGGTAATTTGTATAAAAATTTTTTTCCTTTTCTTCAGGTGCTGTATTATGAGCTGCTGGCCATTCGTGAGGCCTGTATCAGCCTGGAGAAGGAGTACCAGCCAGGCATCACCTACATTGTTGTGCAAAAACGCCACCATACACGCCTCTTCTGTGCCGACCGCAACGAGAGAGTGAGTCCCCACCACTCACACACAGACTCTCACTCTCTTTAAGTATGACACAGTGATGGTACCCATTAAAGCCACTACTGTGTGTTATGTGTTAGTCCAAATTTTTTATTTTTTTTAATGCTCTGTGCCAGCACGTTAAGTACACAAAATGGGCCTCCTTAATTACCTTTTGTTGTCAATTGGACTGTTCACCCTCCTAACCCCTGTAATTACATTCGATTAAAGCATTAGGGCCCAATGCGAACCAAAAGCTCTGGAGTGGCACTCAAGGCCCCTAGAGTAAGACTCAGCTAGTAACAATCTTATTTTCAGTGCAGAGCATTAAGCTCTCTAGTGCATTAGGCTTTTAATTGGTTGATTGGGACGCACTTGGTAAACCTTGGCCTGACACGTTCCATCATCTAGTGTTTAAAAAAAAAAATTGATTAGAATTTTTACCTCCTGACATTAATTAGTGCTTTAAAAGCTTTGTTTTCTGCTTCTCTTTCCCGGCATCTGCCATTTCCTTGTTCTAGCTGTTTTTGTTTTACCATTTCACCATGACAACAAAAACAGCTAAAACAAGAAAATTACTCACTGACCTTAACTTTGCTTTTGTCAGGTTGGACGTAGTGGAAACATTCCTGCTGGTACTACCGTGGATACGGACATCACACATCCCTACGAGTTTGACTTTTACCTCTGCAGTCACGCTGGAATACAGGTCAGACCAACCTCTTGTCTTCTCTGCCCAGCCTGCTGCCTTTTTCAGCGGTGTTTCAACACATTCACCTTCACTAAAATCTAAAGTCTGAAAAGTGTTTGCTTATGCAGAGCTATGCATTCCTGCAAATAGATAACATATATAATAAACAAGATTCAGAAATGAAATGGCCATGAGAGAAAAGAAGAAATACTTTAGTTTTTTTCACTTTCCTTTTATTTATACTTTGAGGTTAGATCTTCAGGAACTGACAATGTCGTGCCATCAAAAATCCTATGCCAGGGAGCTTCCTTCCCTTACTGCAATTTACACCATAATGCCACAGAAAACGGGACACTAGTTCTGCAAGACTTCTGTCTTTAATCTACCATCTTTTTTTACTTCCTTCCTTCTTTTAAAAGTAATAGTAACTAGGACAGTTAGGTTCTGGAACAGCACTTAACCAGAGTCTGTTTGCATATTTAACTCCTCAATCACCATTGTGCTGTTGTTATTCTTGTCCCAAAGACACTATAATGGTATATATACAGCGATATATACATCATAGTCGGTTTGTGGTGCTTATAGCTAGGGCTGGGCAGTATATCAATGTTGTATCGATATTGTGATATGAGACTAGATGTTGTCTTACGTTTTACCATTTCGTAATATGGTAAATGTTGTCTTTTCCTGGTTTTACAGAAAAGTGTCATTTTCTGAACCAAACTGTTCTAGCTCCTTTACCCACTAAGTCATTAAATGTCATTAAATGATTTCTGGGAGAATATTTATCAAACATCTCATTGTGTAAATAACATTTTACCAATAGTCAACCATACAATATCGTCATTGAGGTATTTCGTCAAGAATATTGTGATATTTCTCTATATTGCCCAGCCCTAGATTAACTGTGGCCTTTTCCTGGTTTTCTGTATTACCAGACTGTTCTAACTCTTCTATTATTTTTACCTTTACCCACTTAGTCATTATATCTACATTACTGAAGATTATTTATCTTAAATCTCATGGTGAAGATATTTTGTTAAAGCACCAATTGTCATACCTATAATATGCCAAAATATCAAAATATTAGGACAAGAATATTGCGATATTTGATTTTCTCCATACTCGTAGCATCCTTGTGGTTTTTTCAAAGGTTTAATTGTTTGATTGGGCTCATTTTATTTTTATCACTTGTTTTATGTCTCAGTGTAGTTATATGATGTCCTGAGGCTAAGGTTTTTCTTTTTGTTTTCTTTGAGTCGACACCAAAGTAAACTCCTATTGACTACGTTTAAACTGCTGTAATGTATCTTAAATGTGAATCTAATAATAATATAAATGTGTCATTTAATCCCCCTCCCCCAGGGCACCAGTCGGCCCTCCCACTACCATGTACTGTGGGACGACAATTGTTTTACCGCTGATGAGTTCCAGCTGCTCACCTACCAGTTGTGCCACACCTACGTGCGCTGTACCCGCTCCGTCTCTATCCCTGCGCCAGCCTACTACGCCCACCTGGTGGCCTTCCGTGCCCGCTACCATCTGGTGGACAAAGAACATGACAGGTGAGAAAGGGAGAGAGACTGGGGGCAATAAACAAGATGATCTTATATTTTGACTTTGAATCTAAAGGTCTTGAAGTGATGTTCTTAGAGAGAAATGTTTTGATTGCAGTTGTCTTGTACTGGAGAATGTGGCCAATTTTCCTGTACGCATGCCATAATTGTGTGTTATCCATCATAAATGGTCCTCTCCTCTCCACTGTGCAGCGCTGAGGGCAGCCATGTGTCTGGTCAGAGTAACGGTCGGGACCCCCAGGCGCTGGCCAAAGCTGTTCAGATTCACCACGACACCCTGAGGACCATGTACTTCGCCTAAGCTAAACCAACCCTCCCCAACAATGGCCGCCCTTTACACACACACACACATTAACACACACAGACGCAACCATGCACACTTGGCTTGCCAATCAAGGAGTCCTCATATGTGCAAGTCCCACCCCCCCCCCCTACATGCCTAGTCAATCCGGACCTGACACTGTGCAGAGGAAAGCGAGGAGGGAGGGGAGGAGGCACCCCTACACTGGACAGAGGATGCAAACGCTGCTTTAAAAACAAACGAGAGAAACTCAGCACTATTATGCAATATTAAACCAGCCAACTAGTTAATTTTCACCCTTATTAGACCCCCTTTCCATTGCCCCTCCTATCTGTTCTTCCCTGTGTCTCCTTTACTTGTGGCCTAGTGAGTGTTTTTCTTGTTTGTTTTTTACTTTTGCTTCCCTTTGGCACAGTCTTTGTGTATAGTCTACTAATCTGCTCCTTTGCCAGCTACAGTACCTCAAGTCAGTTTGAGCAGCAGCACTTTTACACTGGGTGACTCTCCCTAGTGTTTCCAATGAGGGAGCAGAGAAGAAGGAAGGGTCAGACTCTGGAGTTGGTGTTTGGTCATATGAAACAACTATATTCAAAAAGATATCAGAGTTCCTCCCAGTTGCCACTTTTATTTTTCCTCTTGTTTCCTTTTTTCTGTCACTTTCCCCTAGTGTGTGAAATCACCGGTTTCTTGTGTGGAGCAACATGTTCTTTTGAGCACACTGCCACCTGTTGGCGACGAGGTATAAATGCCCCTTTAAAGTCACAACAACGAGTTGTTGTCTTATAAGGTTTCAGATCAGTTTTGATTTTTCTTTAGCAGCCAGCTGTCACATTTAAACAGGCAGTTTATATTGGCTGATATACCAATTGCAGCCATCTATGAATTTTATTTAAAGTATTAACACTGTTATTTGATTCTGGTTGTTATTTTTCTTCTACATTATGTGAAACATTTTATGATTCTGACTATTTTTAAATCATTTAAACCGTGTACGCTTATGTTTTTAATCTTAGTAGTTGTCATGCATTCGTTTCCCTCAGTGCTTTATCTCACATTTCCCTCTCATGAGTTTGAGATTGTGGGTAAATAGAGATCACGTCAATGGTTTCCTCTTGTGCAATAATCAGTTGAACGTAGGGAAGGGGACTTAAAATGATTTGAAAGTGAGTGTCCTCAAAAAGAGAACGGTTTGCCACTCGTTAGACACTTTCATGTGTGTTCCTCTGTGAGATGATTGATCAGCATGTTTTATTAGTTTGCCCTTGGTATTGGACAAAAATGGTGCAACTGCAAGTGATTTTCATGTTTTTACTTGAATTGAAGGATTTTGTGCTCCTCTGTGGTGTGTGAGGCTACTCTATCATCATTGGGCATGATTTCATAATTCCTGATCATCAGTTTGCTAATGAGGCTGATTTTCTTAATTCCTAAGAGTAACAAAGGTTTTCACCTCACGGCAGCAAAGTGAAGTATAAAGGCCATAAAGAGGTATTATTCAAGTGCCTGGTGGAAGTTAAGTGTTGAATGGTCAAAAGCTGCATAACTTGTTATAGGGATCCTATTTTTATTTTAAAATAAAACCAATTCCAACAAATGGACAGATTAAGATGGTTTAAAGCAAGAAAGTTTCACCCGATGCCTCTTATTCTCCTGACTTTTCTACACATCTCATTCAAATCATCCTAAATTCAATATATTTATTGTTGCCTATACAGCAGTGTTAGCTGTTGGCTTTGCTTTGGAGCAGTGTTCAAGCAAAGCAGGCCGAGTCGTGTTTTTGCTTAATCTTCACCGGACATGGATACAGCTGCTACAGTGTGTTTATAAGGCCGGGGTCATGGGCATGGAGTCAGCCTCGTCATAAATTAACTCTTTCTTTCAATAGAAATACTGAGTCCAGGACTACAGGTTTCTTTCCTGTCCATGTAACCCGGCCCAAAGTTGTGACTGGCTTTAGAACAATGTTGAGGAGTTAAGTTAGACAGCTGACTAATAATATGACATGTGCACCTGGATTGTAGTCACAACTTGGCTCCTTTGTGCTGCTGAAACTAGTCTGGGGGGTGTTTTTAAAAGTTATCTGCACTAACAGAAGCTGTGTTTTGGGACTGAACACAGGCGAGGTGCTACTCTGTCTGAATTAGAATCTGAAGCTGAGTTGGCGGGTAGGGAAGTAGAAAAAAAACCCTGTAAATCTCATTCGCTTAAGGACAGGAGAATGTCCTATTGCTATGGTTGGAGGGAGATTTAGGATTTTACTAGGTGCATATGATCAGCAGTGAGAACCTGTCAAACGGTACAGTGGCGGAAAGAATTATACCTCACTGACCCTCGGGACAGTGAGGTATAATGTAGGGTCCTGCATCCGCTGTTGCATTTGCAGCCTTGCAGTGCGGAAGCCAGTGGGTTTGAGCCTTCATGATTTCACTAGTGTCTGAAAGCCTTTTTAAAAGCTAGATCAAAAGTATATTTGTACATTTGAAATTATGTGATGCACACCACTTATTTTTGCTAACAGAAAAAAAGTAGTCTAATTATTAACCTTAGTAATAAATGTATCATGATAAGTAAGGGTTAAAAATGTAGAATAACAAAGTTTTATTATTGCAATAGACTGTCGACTAGTTCCTGTGTCACTGTATGACGTATAGTTTGTGTGTGAACTGTCATACTGTTATTGATATGGATGTGGACTTAAACCGCCTCTTGCTTTGATGTTTTTTTTGGGGGGGAGCTGCAAGATGTTGAATGCTTATTTCTCTGTGTGTACATGCTCAGACAGCCAGAGGTTTGTCGTAGAGGAAAGAATCTCAAGAGAGAAAATATTACATACTGTACTGCGGAAAAAGCTTTGTGTTAAGACGTTTTATCCCTAGTGTGATGACAAACGGTAGAATAGAAGAAAAGTCGATTGATATATTGAGCAGCGTCTGCTCTCGAATGTTCTCGGGGTTTTCTCTCCAACTGGTGCTGATACCTGGTCCTTATCATGAGGGAGAGTGAAAAGGAATCGAGCAAGTGGTTTTGAAAGTGTTGTTGATCCATTTCAAGGACACGTGTGATCAAAGAATAGCGTAGCAATGGGTAGTACTTCTCATTCTCAGTTCATTCTGTTGTGTTAAAGCCTTGGGGGATTTACGTCGGATTGCAACCTCTGGTGCTTTCCTCAGACTCCTCTTTACCCGAAGCACTTTATGTGCTCACAAGTACAAACAGTTACCCTCCCGGTAAATCTGTGGTGTGACAAAGCCTGTAATCTTGTTGCTCTCTTTCCCCTTTGCTCCTGAACATTTACTCCCCTGTGCCAGGGGACTACATTCCACAGCTGTACAATCCCATCTGATCCCCCTTGAAAGCATGTGAGAGATTAGGGTTGAAGGGCAATTTTGGGGTCTGGTCAGTAAGACATAGTCGGTTCTGTTATTCATTCAAGTACGCGTGGTTGGATGGAATCAAAGCTGACCAACGATAACTTTTTGAGACAGGTTATGTTGGTAGTTGAACAAGTTCGGAGGTTGACTTTCGAGAATTTATAATCCATTTTTGACTCCCTATCTCTGCTGTCGTTAATGGATTTTTTTTTAAACTTTGTGTATAAACTACACACCTGAGGGCAGTTGAACACATGTTTACATAGCAGATGTGTTTTGCTCGCTTACAACTGAAATGTCATCAGCTCTGCTTTGCAAATATCAGCCAGTAGAGAAGTGACCTAACATGAGCCAAGACCCGTTTGGACCTGTGGAAGTGAACGCTTGAAGGGATATAAAGACATTATTTATTTGGTCAATTTGTCAGACAGACATCCGTGTTACACGGCAGGGAAATAGACTTGTTTGTCCTTCCAGTTCTATTAATTACTTTTTAGACTTGATTGAAATGAAAGGGTACACCTTCACTTAGCTTACAATTAGTACTGCTATTTTCCAGCAATACAGACTTTAAAAGTCTTTGTATGGAAGCTGAAGAACAAACATCATGCCCACAAAGTGACAACTGTCTGATGAAGAAAAATGGCTAAATTAACTCCAAAAGGTCATTGTCTCCCTTTTTCAAATGAAAAAGAAGGGGTATTTCGTTTTGAGGAATCAATCAATATCCCTGGTTTTGGTTGCTCTCTATTTGTAGTGGAAGGTAGCAATGGAGTGCAAAAAAGTCCACAGAAAGTGCCTTTCCTCATGATGGTGCTGTAAATTCAAAGATAAAATGTAAACTCAAAGAAATAGAATCTCCTTTTCAAGAACACATTGCAGTGCAGGAACTGCTGCATTCACACACACACACACACACACACACACACACACACACACACACACACACACACACACACACACACACACACACACACAGTACACGTTTGTTTTTTAGGGAGGGCAATGCAAGCTCGTGTTTCTATGTATTTAGACATTAAGCCTATATATTAATAGAATTTATGCCAAGTATGTGGTTGTGGTTGAGCTTTCGCTTCCTAGTGCATTTAGTGTCTTGGACCAATGGTGTCGTTGGTACAGTGGAATGTGCATTTGGGAGGGTGGGTGTTGGGGTAGTTTGGGGTCATAGCTGACAATAGCGTGGTGTGACACAGCCCAGCCTACGAATGACAAACATATTAGCACAGCACTTTAGAGACTGCAACTCTCACTCAGACACATAGCCAAGAGGTTTCGATCTCTGTTACTTCAGTCCCCTTCTTCCTCCCCAGGAGGTGAAGAGGATCCAAACCTCAGTGTAAACGAGTCAAAGGGATGTGTGTTACCAAACCAAGCAGTCGGTCATTAAAAGTGTGCCTCATGCTCTCGTAACTTTGTTGGTGGCTCGGTTGAGTCAGCCTGCTCTCGGGTGGTGCTTTTCCTTCTGGAGTTACCACTCGACCCTTTTTGTTACAGCTAGGGCTGGGTGTCAAAACAAGATATTGGATAAGAAAGCAGTCCGGCGATTTTTTTAAACAGCGGATTCTTGCACTGATAGGCAAGGTTTTCTTCTTGAAGGGCATTTTTACTAAGAAAAGCATCAGTGGGATAGGAAACTTCTTGAAAAAGCATAAATGACAAACTAATTTGTCTGTTGCACAGTGAAGTATGTTTTTATCCAAGTGTCATTTTACAGCAGGTATAAAGATGAAATAAGCAGAACCAGTGTCAGTATTGAAACTTTTCTCAAGATGCCCAGCCCTAATAGCAGCCCATGGCATTCTTTCATCTAAGTGCAATGCCCTGCCATGTGTCTTGTCCCTGATGGGGAGGAATGTGTGCCCAGCAGTATCCCTGTCTGGAGCTGTTAGGGTGTTGACTAAAAACCAACGGTGTGTCTGTAGTTCTGTGGGTACCTTTTCAGTCCAGGGGGTGACATCTTTCTATTACAAGAGATCTCAAAAAACACTGCACCTCACTTACCTTGGTATGCTGCATATGTTATACTACATGAAAGAAAACTGCAAATTGCTTTTATTATGACATATAATGCTTGAGTAATGCCTGATTGCGATATTCTTATACGGTAACTATTTTAGAGTCAAAATAAGTATAACTGTAAAAAAAAAAAAAAAGATATTCTCTGTTTTGTCTTAACACTTATCCAATTTTGAGAAACTGTTCTTGAGCCGACTTTTATTTTGTTGTCCTATTTAAATGTGTCGTTCTTTAAATTTATATATGAAATATAGTATATGCGGAATATTTTATGGTGTATTTATTGAGAGTGCATTCAAGCGGTTGGTGTCTCCGCATCATATTGCAGCATGGTGGGGGCGGAGCCAGGTGGATGAGGCCTTTAGCCCCTCCCCCTCCATGTTGACGCCTTATTCTCCAAGACATGCAAGCACAACAATATGGAGGGGGTGCGAGGTGGTGGAATGGTGAGTTTGACATGGTGATATTTACAGGTCAACTCTCCCTCCTCCGTTAACCTCTTTTACCACCCGAGAAGGCCGTATGCCAACCCCCACATGTTGCAGTTCATCTCTTGACGAAGGGAACCATTTCTGAAACCCCACTGACCTGAGTGTGGAATAGCTGACTCTTTTTTCATCCCACGCTGCTAAGTGGTACTATAGCCATGTAAATACCCCGAGCCTGTAATAACGGCAGGGGGGAGAGTGTAAAATTAAAACGGTGGGAAGGAAGGAAATATGTTGAAAAGGCAGAATTCTTTGGCTCATGGTGACAATTTTAGCATTGCTTCTTTCCTCTTAAGTTTTATTTTTTATTTTTTTTCTTGCGCCAGAACAATTTTCAGCAGGAACAGGTCTCATTCCACAAGAAAAGACATGCCTCAGCCTTAAGTGCGTTTTTACATTATCGTCAATTTCCTGCAGTATGTGACTTTGTGATGCCTGTGTTGGGTGACCTACCAACAATACAAGCCTATAACGTACTTGACATGTCTTCAATCCCCAACTGGCATTCTCATGTAAACCACTAACACTGCTACAGAACTTACTGAACTCTATTGTACGAACAAATGTAAGCTTTGACCGATTGTTCCGTCCCATTCGTAATGATGTCAGAAACAAGGTCCGGGGTCAAACAGCATTTGGAAACAATTCTTGGCTTTTGTTTTGACCTGATGAGCAGTGCTTACTGCCTCAGGACAATTCGGATATCAAACATTCTGAATGACATCTGAAAAAATTTGCTAACTTGAATTTTAGTTACACCTCCCTGTGTATGTGTACGCTTATTGGTTATCATTGTGTTGTCATTGATGGCAAATGCAAAGAACAATATTCCAGATACAGTTTGACCCGGGCCTGACATGAACCAGGAGTGCTGGATTACAGAAACCTGTGCCTGTATAATGAACCAAGGATGAACTGCATTTTGATGAATTGCTGTTCTTTTTATTTATTTTTTTTTCTTGGATGTCCCCTCACCCCATTGGAGTATCAGAGACATGGAGCTTTTGAGTGTTGTCAATTCTGTCCGAAAGGAAATTGGTCCTATAATTTTTTAAACCAACCATAATCTTGGTTTAATACATGTTTACTGTAATGTTTACTCTCATGGCTATCAGACCTGATCAACCTGTTTTTTTTTGTCCCATTAGCATTCCAATAATGACTTTGAACCAAATATTGCACAAGAGATTAGGCTCCAGGTGCCGTTTTCCCCTTGTATACACATAATGGTTTTGAAGACAGATATGAGAGTATTTAAAACATTTTATGTGCACACTGATTGTTCAGATTATTTTTTTTTTTCTTCCCAATGTAGCACCACTCTTGTGTTGGTCTTATTTCAAACTAAAGATCTTGGACTCTGATACCTCCTGAGTGATGCACCAGCAAACGGATGTATACGTTGAACAGTAAACCTTTACCACCAGATGATCCATGTCTCAGTCTCTCTGTATGTTGCAAAGGCTCTGTTGTACCAACAGCTCTATTCCTCTGTTTTAAACGTGTTTTCTTTTGTAACTCTCTTATAAGTTGTTGGCCTTTTTAGTGTTGCTTTGCTTTGTTGGTTTAGTGTTGTCAGTTTGAAGTGTATCTTTCACTAATACTTGCAATAAAATGCTTTGCTTTACCTTTGTTGTCTTGGTGAGATAGTGTAAGAAATATAAATGGTTGTTTTATGCTTTATAAAAAATAGTCAAATATTTAGAAATACATATATAAGCCTGTCACAATTACATCTACAAAACAGAGATATTGGTTAAATTTTAAAGTTGTCATACAGTACTGATGTTTTATTAGTATATAATGTACTTAGAATTGGTATGTAGTATGGCTTTGAGGCACAGCGATAATGTTTACCATGTTCATCATGTTAGTTGATTGTGTTACCATGCTAACATTAGCCACTAAACACAGTATGCATATGATGGGAATGCCACTCATTTGCAGGTATTTAGTCATAAACCAAGGTCAAATTGACCTCATGGTGGTGCTAGAGGAAAGGTCAGGAGATCACAAAAGTAATCAGGATGCATTATCTGCAGAATGTCTGTAAAAGAAATTTAATCACACATACACACACACACACACACACACGTATTTGAACACATGAGAAAATCAATTTTAATATTTGGTATAGTAGCCTTTGTTTGCAGTTACAGAGGTCAAATGTTTCCTGTAGTTTTTAACCAGGTTTGCACACACTGCAGAAGGGATTTTGGCCCACTTCTCCACACAGATCTTCTCTAGATCAGTCAGGTTTCTGGGCTGTCGCTGAGAAACACAGAGTTTGAGCTCCCTCCAAAGATTCTCTATTGGGTTTAGGTCTGGAGACTGGCTAGGCCACACCAGAACCTTGATATGCCATTCCTTGGTAATCCTGGTTGTGTGCTTCGGGTCATTGTCATGTTGGAAGACCCAGCCTCGACCCATGAGGGAAGGAGGTTGTTCCCCAAAATCTCGCAATACATGGCCCCAGTCCTCCTCTCCTTAATACAGTGCAGTCGCCCTGTCCCATGTGCAGAAAACACCCCCAAAGCATGATGCTCCCACCCCCATGCTTCACAGTAGGGATGGTGTTCTTGGGATGGTACTCATCATTATTCTTCTTCCAAACACGGTTAGTGGAATTATGACCAAAAACTTCTATTTTGGTCTCATCTGACCACATGACTTTCTCCCATGACTCCTCTGGATCATCCAAATGGTCATTGGCAAACTTAAGACGGGCCTTGACATGTGCTGGTTTAAGCAGGGGAACCTTCCGTGCCATGCATGATTTCAAACCATGACGTCTTAGTGTATTACCAACAGTAACCTTGGAAACGGTGGTCCCAGCTCTTTTCAGGTCATTGACCAGCTCCTCCCGTGTAGTTCTGGTCTGATTTCTCACCTTTCTTAGGATCATTGAGACCCCTCGAGGTGAGATCTTGCATGGAGCCCCAGTCCGAGGGAGACTGACAGTCATGTTTAGCTTCTTCCATTTTCTAATGATTGCTCCAACAGTGGGTCTTTTTTCATCAAGCTGCTGGCAATTTCCCCGTAGCCCTTTCCAGCCTTGTGGAGGTCTACAATTTTGTCTGTAGTGTCTTTGGACAGCTCTTTGGTCTTGGCCAGTTTAGTAGTTGGATTCTTACTGATTGGATGGGGTGGACAGGTGTCTTTATGCAGCTAACAACCTCAAACAAGTGCATCTAATTTAGGATAATAAATGGAGTGGAGGTGGACACTTTGAAGGCAGACTAACAGGTCTTTGAGCGTCAGAATTCTAGCTGATAGACAGGTGTTCAAATACTTATTTTCAGCTGTATCATACAAATAAATAGTTTAAAAAATCATACATTGTGATTTCTGGATTTTTTTTTAGATTATGTCTGTCACAGTGGACATGCACCTACGATGACAATTTCAGACCCCTCCATGATTTCTAAGTGGGAGAACTTGCAAAATAGCAGGGTGTTCAAATACTTATTTTCCTCACTGTATATATATATATATATATATCTATCCGTCTGGACCAAAGTGGTGGACAAACCCCCAATCGACTGACATTGCTGTTCCCTAAAAACAAAAGAAATGAGAACAAAAATGCCTAAATGACAAATTTTGTAGCTTCTAAACTAAATTCCCGCAAAATGTTTGTCAGCAGGTCTATTCAGTTCAATTTTATTTATAGTATCAAAACATAACGAGAGTTATCTTGAGACACTTTACAGATAGGTAGATCTAGACCACACTATATAATTTACAAAGACCCAACAATTCCAGTAATTATCAGAAGAGTGAGCATTTAGTACGACAGTGGTGAGGAAAAACTTCCTTTTAAGCAGAAAAGTGGTGAGTTAAACGTCCTTTTAGGGAAAATCTTTGGACAGACCTAGGCTCTCGGTGGGGCGGTTGTCTGCCGACGCCAGTTGGGGTCATGATGAACAGTGTTATAGTCACAGTAAAGATAATGGAACTATGACTAGAAATAGTAGTTGATGTAGTGCAGGGCACTGCAGCGTGTAGCAGATTGTAGCAGGACATGGCATTATGTAGCAGGGCACTGTAGGGTGTAGCTGGATCTAGCAGGGCACTCCACAATGAGGCAAGGCATGGCGTAGCAGGGCACTGCAGGGCATAGCAAGGTGTAGCAGGGCACTTAGTACGACCACAGCGATAGCTGCAACCATTTACGTGCCATCCTAATCCAGGGAATACTGCGGGGCGAGAAAACATAAGGGCTCCGGGGAACAAGCTCCCCAGAGCTAGATTAGTAACAAGCATTTGGCCACAGATGAAAAAAGAGAGGGGAGACAAACTCAGTGTGAGAAAGTAAGGAAGTCCACCGGCAGTTGAAAACTATAACAGCTTGGCTAACTCCTCAATCTCTAACTATAAGCTTTATCAAAGAGGAGAGTTTTAACTTTACTCTTAAATGTGGTGACGGTGTCTGCCCAGACTGGGAGCTGGTTCCACAGGAGAGGAGAATGATAGCTAAAGGCTCTGGGTCCCATTTTACTTTTAGAGACTGGGAACCCCAAGGAACTTTGCATTCTGGGAGCGCAGTGTGCAGAGATATAATGGTTGACCATTTAGAGCTTTGTAGGTCAGGATAAGGATTTTAAGTTCTATCCTGGATTTTACAGGAAGCCAATGCAGAGAAGCTAATACAGGAGAAATATGATCTCTTTTCTTAGTTCTTGTCAGAACATGCACTGCATCATTCTGGATCAACTGGAGAGTCTTAAGGGATGTATTTATGCAACCTTATTGTAAGGAATTACAATAGTCCAGCCTGGAAGTAACACATGCATGGACTAGTTTTTCAGCGTGGTTTTGAGACAGGATGTTCCTAATATTGGCAATGTTACGAAGATGGAAAAAAGGCAGTTCTTGAGGTTTGTTTTAAGTGGGTGTTAAAGGATATTTCCTGATATTCAAAAATATCTCCTAGATTTCTGATTGTAGTGCTGGAGGTTTGGAGATGTTTAGGGCCCAGCACAATAACCTCGGTTTTGTCTGAGTTTTACATCAGAAAACTGTAGGTCATCCAGGATTTTGTTTCTTTAATGCATGATTGAAGTTTATCTAACTGACTTGTTTCATCTGGCTTGGTTGATAGGTATAATTGGCTGTCATCCACATAACAGTGAAAGTTGATTGAGTGTTTTCTAATAATATTGCCTAGAGGAAGCATATATAAGGTGAATTGGTCCAAGCACTGAGCCTTGTGGAACTTGTGGAATGGCTAACTTTAGCGTGCCTGGAGGATTCATTGTTAACATTAACAAATTGAGATCGATCAGATAAATAATAAGCTTAGTGCGAATCCTTTAATGCCAACTAAATGTTCCAGTCTCTGTAACAGGATGGTATGGTCAATAGTGTCAAATGCAGCACTAAGATCTAGTAAGACAAATACAGAGTCCTTTGTCTGAAGCAGTTAGAAGCTCATTAGTCATTTTCACCAGTGCTTTGATGCATTCTAAATCCTGACTGAAAATCCTCAAATAAACTATTGCTATGTAGAAAGTCACATAACTGATTAGCGACTACCTTCTCAAGGATCTTGGAGAGAAAGATAAAGACATAGTGATCATATCTAGTAATGAAGTGTTAACCACGGGTAACACTTCTTTAAGTAGCCCAGTTGGGACGGGGTCTAAGAGACAGGGAGATGGCTTAGCTAATTAATTGTTGAAGGTCTATTGGATACATTTTATCTCTAATTGTTATAATTGTATCATTAAAGAAGCTCATGAAGTAGCCACTACTCAGAGCAATAGGAATAAATGGGTCATTAGAGCTGTGACTATCTGTCAGCCTGGCTAAAGTGCTGAAAACATATCTTGGGTTGTTTTTATTTTCTGCGGGTAGTGATGAGTAATAGGCTGATCTGATCAGACATTTCAGGTCTACCTGATATCTTTATCTCTTCAATGATGGAGTAATACTATCAAAATATGGAACACTGGCACTTTATTAAACTTTGAATAACTGAGCAGAAGGCTAACAAACAGGAAGGTTCAACATGTATTGAGGCAATACCAAATGAGGACAGATATGTATATTTTCAACACAAATTGAATCTATGTTAAATTAAAGATTGAAGTAACTGTATTCATTACATTTAAAACAATCCTGCAAAGAAAGTGAGACTGACTGTCAAAAGTATCGATAGAAATACTGTTTCAAAAAAACAAAAGCATAGTAGATGTCTTTATTTTAGAGGAGGTTAAATGTGATATGTGGGGTAGAAGGGAGGAGCGTACCTGAGGAGAATTGGGAGTGAGAGGGACTATTGGGAGGCTTATCATACCAAAGCCTGTCTACACAGCTGTGATAAACTTACACGGGTTGTTTTCACTTATCATTCCTGATTAGACCATTTTGACTGTGTGTTGATATATAAAACTGTCCTTCCCTCCCTGGACACTTTGCTGCACCTGTCAGGTCAGAACCAATCATATCTTTATTATTGTTGTCAGTACATTGAAGTAGACCCTATGGGTATCACACAATTCCCAACGAAGCTCCACACGACGTCAGTCTGAGCAGAGGTTCAATCAATCCACAATAAGTGAAAACACCTGTGTGGGCGTGTTTAAATGTTGCAAAGTTGTCCGTGAAAGGATTGTAGAATAATAATAATGTTTAAAGAATTGAAAATCCTTTAAATTAGCTATACATTTGCACATGTTTTATTAACAAAATGTCATCATAGGCAAGTCAAAGGCTTTAAAATAGTCCTGCAATATTATCAGAAAGATAAAAAGGGAGACCATATAACATAGTTATTTTTCTCATTTCACAGTAGGTTTCCCATCAAGATGGAAGAATAGAGAGTGCCATACGGCTTTCTGAACTTCACACTTAGAGGATAAGTCCATTTATAAGACATTTATTGGTTCTTTTTCTTTTTTAAACCCCTACATACATGCTCTTTTATTATATTTTCACACATGCCCAATACAACCTCAGACCTCAGTACAACTCCTCAGCAGTAACTAGGATTTTCCTGGAATGAGAAATCACTTTAAACGATTTTGTTATTGTTTATTTGGCAATCCCAGTTTGGTCAGTATCTGTTCTCTCTGGCAGTACATTTTTGTGTCATATACTGTGTCATATAAGTGGTAAAATGGTGCTGTCAAAATTAATAAATTGCATTATGTATAGTTTTATTAAAGGTTGAAATTGTGACTTACTGTCAAATTCATGACTTTCATCAGTATTAGTTTACTGATTGTCTTAATTAAAGCTGTATTGAACAAGTTTTTTTTTGTTTAATAGTGAAACACTTAAGTAACATTTGCAAGAAACTACTGTAGGGACGCTTTAAGCAGCAGCACAGTGAGAGAATAATAACCAACAGCAAACAATCATTGCTTAGCAGCAACACTTCCCATCATTAAAAACGTGGTAAGATAGATGCACTGTGAGAAACCAGATGCTCTGCAGGGTGGGATTCAACTCTGATTATGTTCACTTCCTAACTGTCATAAACAGCACGGGCCGCCTGGACCCAGCTACCTCAAACTGTCAAAAATAATGGCGCTAATTTCCACACATGATTTAAATAAGGCAGAGCCACTGTTCAGTCAAACAGGCGCCCCTGTGGGCTTAAATGCAGCTGCCACCGTTTATCGCTGTAACACACATCAGCAACTCACAGTTGAAGATACTAAATAACAGGTAAAAAAAAGAATGACTCGACTATTCCCTCAAAGTTCTGTGGGAACACAATATGTGACTGCAAAGCGCTAAGGTCACAAATGAGGCTAATGCTCCAGAGGGAAATATTTGGCTCTTTAGCAGGTCAATGCTCTAGTGTGATCACTAGCTACAGAAGTTGCTATCTTTGTGTGACTATACCGTTTTGTGCTGGGCGGTAGCGCACAGTGTGTTTTTAGAGACCAAAACAATGAGCTGAAAGGTGCTAAAACACAGAACTAACACATTCTCAGTCAAATATTGCAGCTTTGTTACAGCAGCTGGGTCAATAGTCAGGACTTCTTTGGTGCTCCTAACGCTCTGGATATCCTTTCTTTTTTCAAAGTGCAGGGTAGTCCCGTTGTGAATTGAAATAAAACTACTAAGCTAGGCTTAGGCAGCAAAACCTTTTGGTTAAGTTAAAGGAAGAGATTGTGGTTTAGGTAAAAATAACTACATTAGTTATTTGTTAACGTTACGAAGGAACTTTGAACTTACTTAGCCTATGTAACTTAAAAAGTCAAAGTAATGTTAACTTTTAATTTCACGTTAGACACAAACACGGTCCTCTGAGTAAAAGTCCTGTGTTTGCTGTTTATTTGACCCATTCACCACCCTATTCTCCACTGGGCGTGTCTGCGTTCACGGTTTTGTTCCGTCCTCTGCTGTGCACCATACCACACCGGGAGCGTCTCAGAAGCAGAGGGACTCGCCGGCCTGACTCACAGATTTTGTTGTCTCTACGAGGACAGAACAGAACAATTGCGGGTTTGTTAGCTAGTATCTACCTTCCACTCCAAGCATTTCATCCAGTCAAGTCACCAAAAACAACAATAAATTTAACATGCCTTCTCTTTTCTGGTGTTGTCATATTATATTTATCAACCTCCAAGAAAAAACCCCCATTGTCCGTGGTGTTGTAAAGGAGACATACGCAAGAGGTGTTTTTGGTGAATTGACTGGATACTTTCAATGTTTCACTTCCTGTCCGGGCGTCAGAACCCCCCGCGCCTCGGGCATCTTTAGCAGAGCGGATGCTTCTGGGATGTGCCCTGGTGTGGCTGGTGGAATATCAAGCATTGACTTAAATGGCCGCAATTACCTGTGAGGGCGCCCAGTGGAAAATAAGGGTTTCTCCCTACGCAGAGTTTGTTGCTCTCTGTACTGCGTTATAGGCCTTGTGCGACATTGAAGGTCACCAACCTGAATAAAATAATAGAATAGAATGCCTTTATTGTCATTATACAAGTGCAGTACCTGTGCAATGATATTGAAGAAACCCCTTTACAGTGTTGACACAAAATATAAGAATATAAAATATGAAAATATAAAGTAAAAGTAGTGCAGAAAGAAAAAAAGAGGGGGGAGGGGGGGGGGGGGGGGACCTGGTGCACAGTCCCAAGACCATCTATATACATATATAAAATACTTTTGTATACACATTATGCTAAAATATAGTTTGGTGTATCAAAAGTCCTGAGTATTAAATATTGCACTGTAATGAAATGAAATGGTTAAGTATTAATAATAAATAAATATTGCACTGTAATGAAATGAAATGGTTAAATATTAAATATTGCACTGTATGAACTGTACTGCTGTATTTGACGAGTTTTGAGTGAGAAAGTGTTGGTGGAACTGAGGGGAACTGCAGCTTATTTTACCCCTTTTTGTTAATATAAAATAATTGATTAGTGCAGCTTTAACTGAATCTGAATATCGCTCTAAGGTATTAGTGATTTTATATATTAAGTGAAAGCCAGTATATTATATTTGGTGCTGTCTGGCTCTCACAGCCACTTTGACAACTTGTTAAAACAGTTTTGTCTTGTAAAACATATGTCAGGCTGGACTTTATAAACCACTGTCATTGAATGATGAGAAAAATAAAATCCCAGCCAAGCCCTGCTGCTGTTTAGGGACAAGAGTTTCCATTATTTCTTAGACAGTCAGAAATGTTAATACAAAAAAATCCCGAGGCTGAGGTTAGTGGAATTGCTAGGCGGATCCCTTTAAACGTCTTTCAGTCAGTGGGGAGTACCTGCCATGTTTATTCTCCCCTGCCACATTTTGCAAAGTCAAATATTGATGCACCGGCTTTTCAGGCAGCCAACACTTTATCATAATTACCAAAGCAGCTACATAAACGGTTCTAATTGAAATAAATACCAACTGCAAATATGTGTCAGTTCTAATTCAGCTCTGAATCACCTTTTTAAATTTTTTTATAAATGAGTTAACAAGGCAAACAAATGATCAAGTCTGAGAGCCACTGCCTGGACCGCAAAGGTGTCTTTCATTTGGCTGATTAGATGAATGGGACAGACGGCTACATATTATTTCCATTTATTGCTCTCTTTCTTTTCATTGAATGTTGTTTTGACTGAAAACTGAGAATATGTTCCTTTTGCATTTGTTTTCTCTTTTTTTCCTTCTTCTTCTTGCTGTACCTGTGTGTTTCTTAGCTGTTGCAGTTTTGTTTTGTTGCGTTAGAGTTTTGTCCATTTTAGTCCCCCCCGGTCCTGAAAATTTAGGCCTTGACCACAAAATATCTGTTAGGTGGTGACACTGGTCCAGCTAAACCACAACTTGCAACGCAGCTGTGTGCTAAACTGTAGCGATGTGTATATTTACAAAAATGTGTATGTTCATAAAAAGCAGCAACCCCCATTTCTGAGTGACAGGTTGCAGCTTCACAATCAAAACAGGATTTGGGTTTAAAATACCATGAAGAGGCTCTAAGAGGACCCAATAGGCCTATTGAACACAGCTGATGATGATTACACACGGAAGTTGCTTTGAGATCAAGATCCATCTTACAAGAAACAAAGACCTGAGAACAATTTGCAATTATTATACAACAAGTTGAGTTAGTCACACAAGAGCTCATCACATCACAGGCCTCATCACATCACAATACAATCACAAATATTATTTACAGTAAAATATCAGCAAACTCAGATGAAGGACTGTTTCTAACCTAATTTTGTTTTACAGTTCATTCTAGTAGTATTGTGCATATTACTTGTCTAAAGTTTTTGTGGGCAACTTCCAAAGCTGACCTGTGATCCGGTGTCGTTATTGCTTACTTTAAACTGAGGATAATTAAATGAATATGAGGTATGTCTGTCTGTCTTCTAAAACCCATCATTGGCCTGGATTATCAGCATCTGCTGCAGTTTCACCTCTCACCAGGAGTGGGAGCACTTCACCAAGAGAAAGTCTGGTCTGATAAGGAAGGAATGAGGTGCTGTGTCCTCTGTCAGGGCACGGTTAACATGTACAATAGGATGTTAAGGGTGGGTCTGTGTTTTGGGAGGTGAAGTCACGATCAGTGCTGAATTGGAAATGGCCCAGAAGGACAGACAGATGTTTGGACACGTAGATGGAGACTTTTGGAAAAGATTGGGCTTGATGGCCCGATTCCCAAACATCACAGGATGTTGACATCTTTATTTCAGTGCTATATCTTGTGTGTGTGACATTTTTATTTTACCTCTAACCTCCACCATTGCCGCTGCCAGGAGGTGGGCAATATTATGGGGGGTGTGGTGGGGGCAACTTGTCTCACTTATAGGCTACACACATATCTTCTCTGCCCCATAGATGACAAATGACTTGGTAGCACAGGGAATTATACCAGATGCCAACCTGGAAAAGACACAGAGAAGTCCATCCTAGCACAGGATTTGGCATCCACTGGGCACAGTCAGCATCAAATATTGAATTAATGATACTACAATCTTTGTGTATGTAAGCATAGTTTTTGATTCACTGTCTACTGAGTGAATATTTGGCTCTTTTAAAGATTTTTGAAAAGTGATGAAGTAACCTGGATCCGAGAAGAACTGAGCCAAAAAGAAGAGCAATCATGGAATAGCTTGAGTTTATTACTAGGTCAATCCCTTTTTTGTCCAGTTCAAATTATTATTAAGTCCTAGCTCTGTGAAGACAAGACTTTTAATGTTTAATATGACATTATAAAAAAAAAAAGTAGAACACTTTTTTTTTTAATTATAGTAATGTTTGAGCTCTGATGGGTTGATTGGATGGCTGTATGGACAAAAAAAAAAATCTATTTTAACAGAAATAAAAAATGACCTACTACTCAAATCTGGCAACACTTGCAGCTGGTCAGCTTAGTTTAGCTTAGCTTAGCACAAGACTCCAAACAGGGTGAAATGGCTAGCCTGGCTCTGTCCAAAGCTAACGAAATCTACGTACCTACCAGCCCCTCTAAAGCTCACCACCACAAAATATATTGGGTTTTTAAGCTTGTTCAAAAAAACTGAAGTGTAAAAATAACATAAAAATGTAAAGGTTGCGGTTTTACAGGGGGTTATTTGCAGAGTCAGGTTACCTGTTAACCCCTGTTTCCAGCCTTTATGCTGAGCTAAGCAAACTTTCCAGTAGCTTCATATTTATTGATATGAGAGTGGTATTGATCTTCTCATCTGACTCAGGGCAAGAAAACAAACAAGTACATTTCCCCAAATGTCAAAGTATGGTTTAAAGAGCTAAGAAGCTCATAACATGTTTAGATCATGATATTACCATGGCTGAGTCACATCTTTCTCTTATCACACCCGACCACCCATTCTCCTTTTGTTAGCCCATAACTGCTCCCTATCTCTAAAACCATGAATAATACGTATAGTTCTGGCAAGGAAATGCAGCAGTGGTAAGAGTAACATGGCTGAAATGCACAGAGAGATTGAATAATTGGGGTCCAACAGAGGGAAGACTGGCAGCGGATGTTTCTCATGGATGTGTGATGAATCAGTGCACTGCTCTTTACAGCTCCGGAGAACAATGTATCCAACAAACAAGAAGCTGAATCTATGAATCAGCTATTGTGTGTGTGTGTGTGCGTGTGCACGTGACTGAGAGCAGAGATGGTGATAAGATATTATTGAGCTGTCAGGGATCAGCAGACAGTCTGTTCTCTTTCATGGACTGTGTGAATTATGACAGACCATTCTAACAGTTAGTCCCTCTCAGCCACTTTCAGTTTTTGTCAGTCCTCATGGTCTGGCAATGTGCATGTATAATGAATTTGATTATTTACAGATCATTTTGATGGAGAATGGGTGTAAAATTAAAGTACCCACTCCAGTCTTTCTAAATCAAGACAGTTGGTTAATATGACATTATTATTATTATTATTATTATTATTGTGTCCATCTCTTTCATCCAGACTAAACTATTATATGGATTGCCTCAAATTTTGTACAAACATTCATGGAGAAGATCCCCAGACTTTTATATCTTGCCCCATCATCAGGTCAAAACTTCAGTTTGTTTGACACTGGTTTGTCACAAAACACCTGCAAAACTAATGACATTCCTATCTCACTTGATTAGTTTTCCTAAATGTTGGCATGCTAACATACTAAACTAACATGGTAAACAATACTTGTACTAAACATCAGCATGTTAGTATTGCTGTTTTGAGCATGTTTTAGCTCAAAATACCACTTTGCCTACTGTAAGGCCTACAGCATCACAGAGCTGCAAAAAAAAATCATGCTTGATCATTTTAACATTTTCTCTGCAGACAGCTGGTCTTGGCTACTATACTCCAATCTAACGTGAAGTAAAGTTAATTAAGCTATTTTGGGAAACTACTGACAAAACCTTTGTGTGGAACACAGTTCAATTGTAGACATTTCTGTCATTTTTGTCAACAAATCCTATGAAACAAAAAAAACAACAGCCTCTACTACCCTCTTTGTTGCACTCAGCCCCATTTGTTCTTACTGAAAACAAAAAAATCTTAAAAAATTGGTCATGAAGGGCACCTGGGTGCGGGGGTTCAGCCCTCAACGTGGTGGCCACGGGTTTGGCTTTAGTACGTCCAGCTTGGGCCAGCTTTAGTGGAAGCTCAGCGGTTTGCAGGTTCAGCTCCGCATGATGGATGTGCCTCTCCTGCACCTCCATCTCCTCTTTAGTCTGATGGGAGGCACGTGAACCCGAGGGGGCACAGGGTAGACTAACAATACAATGGAAGCAGTGCTAATGGGCTTGTGATGTGGGATCTTGGCACAAATCTAGTTGAGGCATGTTCTGCTCTTTTTTATGCTTAAACTGTCAAAAGTACTCTTTAGACTGTATGTTTAATTATTTATGTATTGCCTACATTTGTGACTTTACAGACTCACATGAAACTAACATTTGTTTAAAATATAGGTTAATTTTGCAGGTGCATATAAACTCAAACTGTCTGTCTTCAGGAGTGAGTGATCTGTATTCCACCCTATCACGCTACAGTTTTCATTCCATTTCCATAATATTTCATCATTGTCTTTTTCACCTTGGGATATAGCCCCAGAGATTTTTAAGCTGTAGCTACTATTGTATCAGTTTTAAGGTCTGGCAATATTGAAGACTTCTTTACTTTTGTACTTTTTGTAGCAAATAGAACGTTTTTTTGTTGGACATATTTGAAATTACCGTCATAGTAGGTAGAAACAATATTTGGTTCAGACTCTCAGAGGCACACCTAAACTTTCATGGCAGATGTTCAATTGCTTTTTCCTCCTACACCCGATAACTTGTCCTGCATTTCACCTCTGGTTCCTCTGGTCCCGTTTCCTCCATGTGGTCCGATGTAGATCCACACAGCACAGCCATAACACATAACATAAGGTTATAGGGTTCATTTTTTATGTGGTGGGATAAGTATACTGTGAAAGTTACCACTGCCAATGTAGATGATTATGTATTCAGAGTGTTATCTTTCACACACAACTTGCCATTTCTGGATATACACCAAGAACACTTTAACAAAAAAATGAACAGGGATCCTAGGAGACACAGTAAATCACTGAAGTTGTATCCACACTGGGAACATATTAAACTTAACTTAAATCAAGACGCATTTAATGACTAAATAGGCAGCAACTG
Organism: Percina caprodes; assembly: GCA_013375575.1. Taxonomy (NCBI): domain Eukaryota; kingdom Metazoa; phylum Chordata; class Actinopteri; order Perciformes; family Percidae; genus Percina; species Percina caprodes. Next base: position 2,690,339 of record JABXJD010000014.1, read on the forward strand.
ATCAATGTAGGATTTTACATTGAATTCTATTACATGCACACATCCAACAAAAGTATCATTTTAGTGCTGGAAAGAAAATGACCCAAACACCAAGAAATATTCTCCAATAAATAATCCAATTTCAGTTCTATATTTCCATTCTTGCAGATGTTTTGTATACTTTGATGTGATTGTGCCTTATACTTTTTTGTCTATTACTGAGTGATACATAGTTGGTTCTATTCACTGGCATCCCAAGAGATGCAAAACAAATACAGACTCTTTTTTAAATCTTTACTCTTGTGTACTTGTGTATGTTTACGAGATGAGATACTGTGTTGTACTTTTCTACATTTTAGGCCTGTTTGGGGACTTGATGTCTTTCACCCCTGATACTTTGTTTCTTCCCGGCATGAGGGATAAAGTGACTAATTTGACAGTTCCATTTGCCTTGTTACTGTACTAAATTGATTTTCATTGAATTTGTTGTCCAGTACTGTTTTCACAGTTTCATAATTGCCAACGCCTGTCTTCAACCTTTTTTAAAAGTTTGTTTCATGGATAAACTAATAAATTTTAAATTAATCCAACATCTACTGTAATAGTAGATGAGAAAAGGATAATATAGAACACAGAATATAGCCTCATGACAAAGTTAAACCCTGTCAAAACAATTTTTAAACCAAAATATCTGATGAATCAGTGTTGTCACATTTTTTGAAGGGATTTTATTATGAAGGCAACATTTGACGGTACATTTCAATACAATGCAAAGCTGATGCAAGATAATTACTTTATTAAATACACAGTGGCAGGTGCAGCCCAGCAGAAGGCGGTGTAAAGACATTGCTGGCACTTCAAACTGAATGTCAATTTTTAGAAATGTTTTATTTGCCAGCAAGCAGTTCACTCGGCACATTGTTCCAATGCAGTGTAAGGTCATACTGCTCACAGGACAGGAAGTTCCAGCCTCACAAGTCCAGTCAATTCCCTGTTCTCCTCTGTGAGTAACAGAAGTATATCTTGGCCTATTTTTTCCGTTTAGATGGTGTCATCCAAATGTTCGTGCAGCCTCTCTCCTCTGTTACTATATCTGTGTCGCCTGAAAAGAAACAAAGGGTCCAATTTAATTTCCAATCAAACAGCAGTGACAAACTGGACACTGGCTCAAGTAAACAGAACAATGGTTTTGTCAGAAGACCCATCCTGGGCTGTCATGCCTCATGTTTGTCCATTAGGATGCTATTGCTAACTGTGTAGCATTTTTTATGTTTTCATCTTGTACCCTTCATTTTTCTTTGCCCTTTACAACAGTTACTACTAGTGTCTCATTTTCCTATCAGTGTATGGCTTTATTATCACAGCCTGAAATGAGATTTGTGTATGTGGCCGCTAGTGTCTGTCTGCATCACTGTACCTCCACAGCAGATATGCCAGCATTCCTCCAAACAGCAGCAGGAGGAGGGAACACATTACAGCCGCTGTTGTCCCTCTGCCGTCTGTCTCACAAGGTGCTGTCAGCCAGGAAAAAAAGACACCAGATAAAGGGGAGGGGGCAACATCATCTGACATGGCTCCTCACAAAGGTCCCTTGCAACAAGTCTGTACTGTCGCAAAACTGACTGGAACAGCAACAGCTAACAGGAGGAATCCTATCCTGTCTTTGGATCATCACGCCTCTTGGCAGATACGAAGAATTGCATTTGTCTCGCCTGTTTAGCAACAGTGGTAGCAGCAGTAGTGACGGTAGTGATTTATTGATCGCACTGTGGAAAATCCTTTATCACTGAAACACCACCGGTGATCCAATACACACGAACAAAGTGCAATCAAGACACGGCTCAAGATAGACACAAGGCATTGTCTAAAGAAGTCTGATTTGTGAAAATCCATCCACAACACAGTGAGCTAAAGTTAAATACAATGTCAATAGGCACAGCCGCCTTCTCATCCAATCAACTAGCTTAGACTAATAAGCATTAAAAAATTGTAATGATCTCATTGTCTTCCGTGGCGAGATAAGTATTTAGTGGAGGTGTTGAAAATGAATCATTGCATCAATGCATCGCGATGTGGACCTAGATGATTCTGCATGGATTCAGTGACAGACCATTATCGATTATTGCCTGAAGATGTTACTTTTTGATTTTCTGGCCGCTGTTTTTTTAGTTTTTGCCTTTTGTGTGCTGTGTTCAGACTCAGCTTCCTTCAGTAAGTGTATTTTTTTAAGAGCAGATACAATAAAAAGGGGAGTTCATATACATCTGACAGCTTGAACTTTTCGATGAAAACCATGTATAGCAATGTATAATAATAGTGAGGAGGTGACGTCTCGTGATGCATCGGGATATTGAATTGATTTTAATCATTGACAGGATAATTGTAATCCAATTGAATCGTGAGGCCAGTGAAGATTCCAACCCCTAGTATTCAGGTATTTTGTTTATGTAAGTAAAAGTAGCAATACAGCAGTGTGAAAGACTTTACAAGTCAAAGTCATCCATTCAAATATTTTACTACAGTAAAAATACACAAGTATTGTCAGGAAAATGTACTTAATCTTAATTAAGTAGTACTTAGGCATCATTGGAGAACATGCCATTAGGGTTAGATTGTTATATTTATTGCTTTACTGCAGGGCCTTATTACTGATATATTAAGGCGTATGCACTATTTGTCATTTTGTAACTGGGGCAAAATGGAGTAAATTCTACTACTTCACATACAGCTAGTTAGATTAATCCATGACAATGTGTAATTTGCATCTATTTTCTAAGCTGTCACGTTAATGTAGTAGAGCAAAAATCCAGATTTTATTTTGGGAATTAGTGGAGTCAGTGTAGCATAAAAAAGAAATACTCAAGTAAAGTAACTACTTCACAATTGCATTTAGCAGCGTTTTCAACAACGTGTACGCAACATTGACTTATTATCACATTTAAAAAGTGTGGCAAACTGTTTCCTATTTACACATCCAGCAGACACGGAGCAACATTATCATTCTTGACCAACTCCTGAGGGAAATATCTTTCTCTTCAGTTACTAAACACATCACTATGTTCGCCAGCAAGCTGCTACCTTTGTGGGTCTGTCATTTGGTGTTTGACAGGTTGTGGATGGAAGTTGTTTTTTCAGAGCTTATTTGACACAGTGCTAATATGAATCTGTGAACCAAAATAATTGTTTCTTATAGAAGAACAGAGAAACGATATGTTGTCAACTGGTACCTGCAGTGTAGGTGGCCGAACTGTGACCCAGCTTGTTGCTGACCATGCAGGTGAAGTGGCCACAGATAGGAGTCTTGGTCACAAACAATGTTGTTCCGTCTTTGGAGACTCTTCCCACAGTGTCTGTGATGGCGACTCTCTCATGGAGCCAGTTGAAGTGGGGGTCTGTCCCCCAGGCCTCGCCACAAATCAGCGAGGAGTGGGACATGTTGATGCTGACTGAAACGTGGTGCACTGCCTCTGCAGAGACAGATGAGAGAAGGAGTGGATAAGGATGAAAAGAGGTGACAAGGATGGAGGTAAAAACTCAGAACCGGATTAGAAAAAGGAGCCGTGGGCATCCCTCTGTTAAGTAATAAGAATAATGGCACATGGCTGTCCAAGGACTTCTAAGACAAAGAATCATGAGAGACATTTAATGCAGTCAGGAGAAACTGGCTCAGTTTCAGAGACAATAATGAGACCGGAGAGTCAGGCGTAATGTCAGTGTGTGAAATGATGGAAAGCCCTGGAAGCTGAGAGAGCAGATGTAGAGAAGAGTGGAGCTGATGAATTGATACCGTTAGCAGACAGATAAGAGTAAAAGCATGGAAGCTTTGACAGAAAACTATAAAACTAAGACAAGACCGGAATAATCTAGAAGCACAGAAACAAAAGGAAGGCCCAGCAATCAAAGCCCACAGGCAAATTTAATTTCAAGTGTTTCATGATTAAATGAGCCATCCACAATCAGAAAGAAACAATGCCTGCTGGTGTGGAATTAAAACATATTCATTAATTGTTGGCATAAACACTATCACTCATATCCAGAGATTGTTTTTTAAGACCACATGTCTACTTGAACTACCTTTGTAAGCTTTTCAAAACTTTTAACCTTTTTCTTGCCTATTGTGGAACAATAATCTATAAATAGGGCTGTAATTAAAGATTATTTTCATTATTCATTCATCTTTCTGCTTATTTTTTGCAATTAAGCAATTGTTCAGTCTATAAAGTATCAGGAAATAAGGGCAAATGCAAGTTTCATGGAGTCCATGTTGTGGTCTTTTTATCTTTTAAATTTATTTTGTCTGAAAAAAGCCAAAGGGATTCAACAGGGAATGTTGTTCCCTTGAAACTCAACTTTTCAACCAACATAATATAGATAAAGAATTCTTTAAATTATCTGTTGATAAAGATGATATGATTGAAAACTACTAAGTGGACCTTGAGGTGAGATGGTTTTGTCGACAAACTTAAAAGAAACATGCAGAAGGTTTTGCTGGAAACTTCAAATGTTGAATTTTGAATTGATGAAGAGTAGTCCTGCTCAGCGCTGTCTTCACGATCTGTTTTTAAAGGGCACCTTAGCGCCGCCCGGGACGATTGTGATTGGTTTAAAGAAATACAAACAAGCCAGATCTGGCAATGTGAGACTACTGAAAGAGCAACATCTCATTCCATTTTAGCCTGAATGTGCCCCTTCCACAATGCCTCCCAATTTGGGGCGTGTTATACATATCATAGATTGGTTACGGATTTCTTCTAGACAGAATTGTTGGGAAAAAACACTCCTGTTCTTCCTTTACAGAATGGGACATGCTTCAATTGATAGCGTAATAAAGTGACTGCATGCATTAATCAAAAACAATATCAAGGTACTCTTTAAAACCATTAATGGATTATTAAAAGTGTTAGTTATCGGTCAATTGACTTATCAGCAAATCAACCAATTGTTTCAGCAATATCTATAACACAAACTTAATATCATGCATATCATACTGTACCATATGTCCTGACGATGCATTGTGCAGTGGTATTGGCACCTTTGTGATCTGTCACAGTCACACTGTACACTGCGCCGCCCACGTCGCTGTATCCATTAATCTGAAGTGTTGTCTCCTGTTGCTCCACGTTCACGTGAACATTTGGTCTCATACCAGCACACTTGAGGCTTCTGCCAGGGCACGTGGCCAATGTCACTCTCTCGTGGGAGATTCCAGTTTCGGGCTCCCACTCCCAGGTTACCACAGAGACCGCTTCCAGTGGTCCCAGTTCGATCCGAGCTTTCAGAAGCAGACTGGAGTCTGGCATCACATGCACAGGCTCCTTATTAAGGATGCGCACTGACATACACTGGAGCCCACATGGCACTGAGGACAGAGATCGGACTATTTGTTACTGCTTTAGAATGGTGCTTACATGCCTCCATACAGTTTGTATTTCTATTCAGATCACACCAGTATGATCCACAGTGTTTCATGTTCATCAGTTTTGACCTTTTGGCTTTTGGAGGGTTTGTATTGTTTGGGCAGAAAGGTAAGCTAATAAAACAAACAATGGCATGACACTTCATCCTCATCCTCAGCAAGTACATGAATATGTATGGCTGCTTTCTTTCAAACAATGTCAAGTGATTTATTTATAGCGCATGACAGCCATGCGTAATGTGATATTCACCAAACCACATCAATATCTTGAAATCTATGTCAAAACAGCAGTGGACCTGGTACGCTTCTGTGCATTCACCACATGGAGTATTAATCACACGTCTTAACTTGATAGACAAAGGATGAAGGAGATTGTAAATAATGCAAGTGTGGCATTAATGAAAAAGGCAGATCACAAGAGTTATTTTGCATTTGTGTCAGTTTGCAATGCCGAAAGTATTCCGTTTTTCTTCCTCTAGTTTGAAACAGGTTTTTAAACAGAAATCAGTCAGATGATGGGTTACAACAAAAAGCCTTACTCAAGTGGAGAAGCAGCAGGGCAACTTTCCAGCTCAGGAAATACTGTAGATCCATAACACCTACTGATGTAGACAGAGAAAACAGAGAGGGGAATTTGTCCATGACCTCAGCAACAGTCCGCCATTTCCTCTGCACTTGTGCAGCAGGGGTGCCTCTACAGCAAGAATAACAACACCACCACCAGAGAAAATGTGAAATTAAAATGAGAACAAAAAACAATTAAGCAGCATGTCCCTCTATTAGAAAAATATATTCAAAATGTTAAGGGTATTCTTTCTTCCTTAATTTATTTGTGAAATATCCAAAGAACAACAGTATTGGCATTGCAGACGACAATAAAAGCACAACTTGGAACTAAATAGGGACGGGTCTACTGCCAAAACTAAATTGAACTCCCTCAAGCACAACTGCTACAATAAAACACACAGAGAGGAAGCAGTGATAGCCGTGCAGGAACACAACCCAACCGGCATGCATCAAGTATAACCTGGAATTTCCTTTTCTATTTACCTTGAAGTCATCCACATCAAAAAGCCACAGAGTGGGATTCACCTACCTCTCCAAAATTAAGACAAACAACGCAGTCAAGCCAGAGCTCCTCACTTCACTTTCTCAGAGGTTAAGGTACAGCACAGTTCACTAGGCAGGTAGATTTATGGCCCAAAACAAAAGAATATCTTCAAAGCAGTTGCCATTGCATTGCGATCTATTTAGTAATGCCAGTTCCTAGATCTAGAGCTGTTATTGCAAAAACATCAAACGAGTGAAGCAAACTGTTTCAGGACTTTCTTCCCCTTTCTGCTCTGCTTGTTCTCTGCCTGTCAGGTCCCGTAGTCACGTAGGCAGTTTCCTCACCCACTTCCTGTACAGTAAAGTTAACGTTCCATTGTAAAACCAACAACCTGCTCCGCCTCTGCCTTCTCTGACCTGTGTCCACACACATGCTCCTACAACAATACGTGTTTCAATTTTGATTTTCACAACACTGTTGTTGCACTGTTTGTAAACAGAGATAAAATGCAGTGGTATTCATTTGAAAGGAAGCTAGTGACAATGTTGAAACTCATTATAAAATGGGCTTTGTACTGCAGGCTTCTTATCCAGCATGCACGCTATTTGCCCTGCAGACATAATACATTTCCCTGGCTTTGGAATGTAAAGCGAAGTTAATACATGAATTACTCTATTCTTATTTCTTTTTCAATAATTGTCTCTTGCAGGCAACTGATAAACACTTTCATACAAGTAAAGGGGAAATGCCAATGATTTTAAACTTTGTTCCACTGGAAATATTCGGTCTCAGTGAAATTGGAGAAAAAACATGAAATACAAAGTCTGCTTCATAGACAATAGGGAGTCACATTAAAGTTCAAATCCTGGCCTTTCTAACACATCAGATTTAAACCTCAGCTGGTTGGAAGAAATCTCAGAAAGGAATCCTCTGGCCGAACAAGATCATGTAATAGGGTTGAAAGCTCCAGAAGAGCCGCTAAATAGACTTTGAGATGAGATTGTTTTGTCAGCTACACTCCTTTTACACTACTAGAGCAGTGAAACACAATGACATCACTTATTCAGGGGTTAGCTCAGCAGTTTCTCACTTCATGAAACGCATCCTGGGGCACAGATGTAATGAGTGATTTAAAACTGATTATAAATCCATTTGTATTTGCAGAGGGTTTATGAATAATCATGGGAATCACAGCTGTGGCTCCCACTGAGTTCTTTGACTACAGAGGAGTGCGGTTAGCTGGAATTAACCAGTGGGTGGCACTAATACACCAGCTGAAAATATCAATACTTTGCTTCCACTTTAGCCGCTTCTTCTTGAGCATGGTTGTGTTTCCATTTGCAAAATAATTTGTGCCTGGTTTTGCCTTAAATGAATCCATGGCATTGCACATGTGAGTCAATTAAGCAAACAAGTGTAATAATAATTTAATTAACCACTTCATCAAATACTAACTAAATGACTAAATCACATTCAATTATTACAAGTCTAAAGGAATATGACCATGGTGAGTAAAATTCTATTCTCTGAAAAGTGATCTGGTCTGTGCATACCTGCTATCAGTGTGACATTGTGTCACATCAATTTGAATTTAATTAATATTTCAAATTTAAATCCACTACATTTATAGTTTCTGATGCTCTGTGTAGTATGAGGAGCATAAAGATATCTTATACCTTTGTTTATAGCATTTGCTCCTTGATACTTACTGTGGTGTTATCATTGTCTAGGTGCAGTATTGGAAAGAATCAAGGCACATTTACTACAGTACTTATTACTGTACTTATTTATGTTTAATGCTATTTTATACTTGTAATGTAATTTAATTTTCATATTCTTATTGCAGATATGACACTGTATTGATACAAATGCACCAACACTATAAAATAAAGTCAATTTGTTAACTTAGGTTCGGGAGCAGGGCCACGCCTAAACCACACCTATATATATATATATATATATATATATATATACGTGTGCGCAGCCAGCCTCGTTTGTCTCCGATTGCATGACCCAACCTCCCTTTCCTCCCCTTCATCCATCCATCTTCCTCCTTATCCCTTCCTGTTTAACCCGGTGCACACCTCTCTCATGTCTCATCTAGGTACCGTCTGTTGGTCTGTAAACTATTCGGGCGAAAACCGCTTCCGAGACGGAACCCCCACTCTGAGTCTCCTCCACCCGGTCATCATACACCCTCCCAGACCAGCCACCAAACGACATCCACGTCAATGTATCTATCTGCACATTCATAATGTTCATTAAATCTTTAACTAACATATTGGTGTGGCGTGGTCCTTGCTAGTGAAGTAGTAGTAGCCTAGTAGTAGTAGTAGTAGCAGCCTAGTAGTAGTAGTAAAATGCTCTGAATTTAAGAATTTAGAGACTTTACTTAAGCAAAAGTACTAATGCCACAATGTAAAAATACTCCATTAAAATGTATTCATTTAAAACCCAACACAGACAAAAGTATTATCAGCAACATATTCTTAAAAAAGTACTTGTTCTGCATACAAATACCAGTTTAATCTTTGTTTTGTAAAGTTCTTGATATGTTTTTATGTTAAATTGTAACGTCTGAAAAATTACTAGTAAATACAGCTCTCAAATAGATATTGTGGCATAAATGGTACAACATTTGCCTCTGAAATGTACCTCAAAATTGTACTTAAGAGCTGCAGGCTACTTCAGCGTTTTCCACCAGTGCGGCTCTATCGCAGGCTGCGGGCTCTTTAAGAGAACAGGTGCGTCTTTGACAGGTAACAGTGGAGAAACCGGAAGTAGCTTCATTTGTTAGCGAGCATAAACCGACACGGATCCTTTTTTTCAGCGTAAACATGAAAGCAGAGGGAAAATACTTTGGTAAGTTTCATACAGTTTATCACTGCTCAGGAGAGTATGTAAGGCTATATGTTTGTTTTTGTCAGGAAGGCTATAATCTGAATAGCATATGTTATAGCACAGTAATAATGTGTACAACCTTTATTGGAGAAAGTTGGATAATAATAAAACTGTTTAAAATCATCATACAAAAAATAGTTTGTATATTAAAGAGCTCCATCTCTCTGCAGACCGGCCTGACTGAAGACATGAGACAACCGTTGCTCCTTATCAGTCTGTCGCTGGCAGGTAAAACAAAGCGCACTCACAGTTTCTTCTCCTGCTGCTCCGACAGTGACGTTCCAACGGTTTACGCCTAAAAAGAAGAGTATCGGTTGTCTTGTAATGTTGGGCAAACAACAGGCGAGGGAGAGGCAGATGTGGTATTCTAAACACGTTTACATTTCAAGCAGAAAGCTCGCCTTAAACCGCTCTTAAACCTGTGCGGCTGCATTCCGGTCTGCACTGACTACTGAGCCGTGATGCCTTCACGAGCTCCTCCCAGGCTAGTAGAACTGATCTCTTTTGGTAATTTTGAATTACTAGGAGGTCATTGTTTCTTGAGGCCTGTTTGTATGCCATTTGGTAATTTGTCAATAGGGATGGGCCGTACTGCAGTTTTTGAATAAATGAGGTTGTTGCTCATGCATGAACAATAGGCCAATTGCCAATACCCATACTTGGCTATTGTTTATGAAAATATGTAGGCCTTATTATTATTTTTCAGTCCTAGTTGGCCTGCTTTTAATGACACAAATCACAGGGCATGCACAACCACTTTGTTACAACATAATGAATATAAACAGAATTACATAAATATACTACAATCAAGATAACACAAATGTTTACTCTTTCAAGAGAATGTTTAATGGTGTAATACATAGATATGCTACACAGACATTAAAGTAGTCTTGTCATTGGCCTAATATGCACACTTTAAAAATAAAGCTGGTGCTATTCTGTTTTCATTATTATTAGTAAATCCCATGAAAAGAAAACCAATCCCAGCAATGATTTCATCCTACTAACAAGTGCTCTCTGTGTATCTAAAGCCTAATATGTCTTATTCCTCTGTGCCATGGACATTCAATGCTGTCCAAAACAATTAAAAAACACATGAGCACATGTGTATTACTGCGCAGATGAAAAGAGTCCCCAACAGATGCACTATTTATTCCTGTTTGAGTAACAACCACAGTGCCCAGCTGCTGGATATTTCCCCTGAAGAAATGTATTTGTGAGCAGTTTTTAAAGACTTCAGTGATGATCTTGCATTCCATGTACCACATGAGTAGTGTATCTATTGTGGTATAAATTTTCCTATCCAAAATTAGATTGTTACTCCCTACCCTGGTATAATACAGGGTTGGATGAATAAAAATGATCTACTTTAGGTGTTTGTGCTGCACAGTAAATTAGCACTAGGAATGTAAATGATATTTTAATATGTTCATTAACTAAGGGCGTTCGTTCATGCATGAAAGATAATAATTAAAGAAAGGATCAGCAACATTTTCATATAATTAAATATTAATTTTGCAGCTGTCTATCTGCAATTGATATTACAAAATGGTAATTCAACCTGCACAGTTTAGTCTATTCTAAACGCCTGCGGTTTGGTGGACATGTCTCTGACAAATGTCCTTTGGTGCACAATATTTAACCTTTTTATATTTTCGGGAACAGCGGTTAGTTTGGAACAAATAGATTGTTAAAATAAACAGTTACAACCATTAGACCCACCTAACAGTTAACCTCTGTGGTATATCATCAGTTCAATGTTACCACAGCTCTTGGCCCTGCTGTTGACTTCTGGGCCATTGTTCATTCAATGTACATATCTGCCATTAAATCATTTTATAAGTTACATAGTAATTATAGTTATTTATTAATATGACTCTAACAGTCATGCATACATTTGAATTGTGCTTAAACAATCCAACAGCACTGAAGGCATCATTGTGCTGTATTACTCATGGGTGTTTCTCTCTTCTGACTCATGACTCTTTATCTTTCTGTCTCTATTGAAAAAGCAACAAGGCCAGTGGTATTTTTAATCCGGTACCAACACAGTTTTTGAAGTCTTTAACAACTCAGTGTGGGAACCTGAATGCAATCCATCTCGCTGTTGGCTCTTGTCATTTTATTCTTTGCTTTCCTGTGAAAATCGTGTACAGGCAGTCCAGCGAGACTGATCAGGGCCATATTGATTTGATTCACTGTAATTCGTTGGCCAGAGCATTCTTGCGTGGTAGCTTCATATGCCAGTAAAATGGCATTGAAAATTCCGCTTGAATCTGTAATACCAACATAAACAAGGGGAAAGGACTGGCAGCCAAATAGAAAAACACCATCTTGTCCCATCTTCACTCGCATACGGACAACAAATGGACAAACAGCAATCAACAGTTTAATGATTCTTTACAACGTTGTTTTTATAATAACATTCATGATATGACATTTGAAAACTCATACTCATTGAAAATGTAAAAAGGGGTCCCGACTTAACACTGTTTTTTTTGGGCAAGCTAAAAACAAGCCAAGAAGTTTGGGGAACACTGATTTTTACAATACATTGTATTGTGTACACTAATTTTATGTTTTTAATGTTAAATCTTATAAAATACAGTATTTCCGTCTGAAACATGGTTAAGTATAAAGTAACAGTAATAAAATGGAAATGTATTACTCAAAATTGTACTATAGCAACTGAATGTATACATGTACCTAATTATTTTCCACTTCTGGTTGTCTCTCCTGTTATTTTCTGTTCAGTCCTCCTCTCTGCCAATGTGCTGGCTCAGAGCCCGGTGCAGATCCAGTTCCAGACAGACCCTGTGCTGGTTCAAACTGGTACTAACATAGTGTTCACGGTACTGACAGTGCCCCAGGTTTTTTCCATGCAATGGCAGTACCAAGGAGGAGTCACTATTGGCTTTTGGATCGGAGGAGCCTCATCTGTTAACCCGGGGACCCAGTTCCAGGGCAGGGTCAACATCATGGCCACCCAGCTCCAAATCGGAGGCGCCCAGCTCCAAGATGCAGGGAACTACACGGTGGAGGTGACCCCCACTGCTACAACAGGCCTGGCCACTAACTCCCGATCGATACAGCTGAGTGTGTTTGGTAAGAGATAAAGAAGTGCTCCTGTGAGTTCACGAAGAAGAAGAAAAAGAAGAGGTGGTGAAGTGTGTGGTAGAGGATGTTTTAAGGGAAGGGATAATGTTAAGGAGGAACAGAAGGGAGTAAAGAGCGACAAGGGACGATTTGGGGAGTAAGAGAATTAGTCTGGGAGGTGTAATAAAATTAGTGACCCATAGTAGGCGAGCTAAAATGAATGAAAAAAGAGGAGGGGATGAAGCTACTGGCTCAGGGCTTTATGCTAATAAAACCTATTTGATATGCAGCGCTCATGCTCTTAGAGTTTTGATATTGTAGCCATCTTAACATACAGTACATTCAGCATTTGCATTCATTTACATCCAGTACTGTAATGAAGCCTGAACAGCTCTCTCTTTATTTTCAGTCATCAGCCCACACTGGGTCTTTTTCATTCCTCTTACCAGCAACACTAATAGGGTGTCAGGGTGACCAAATTGTTCGAGGCACTAGTCTATTATTACTGAAAGGTCACATCCTCCAAACTCACAGCAGCTAGTTCATGTCATGGAACATCCACGTCCTTGAGCACGACTCTGAGCCTCCTACTTACTCACTCATAACTTACTGTGGAAATGAGTAGAAGCTGAAATATAAAATGCCTCGCTGAATCACAGGCAAGCGGAAAGTCTGCAAAAATGTATGTGATTAGAGCTATGTGGTGGCTGCTTGAATGTTTTTGTTTGTTTGCTGTTGCTGCTGCGGTTCTCTTTTAGTCACAGCCTCCTCTGTCTGCACGCCCCCTCTTCTCCCTCTCCAATTATTTAACTTAGGCTGCCCGCCAAAAGGCATCTCGGCTACCACTCACACCGTCTGCCCCGTTCTTCACCATCTGTGCCTCTATCTGAATCCTGTCCCTCCTCAGCCCTCACTTGCTTTGATTACAACAAATTATGCTCAACAGAAACATAAAACTGTCCTTTATTGTTCTGTCACTGCAGCTTTTGAAGTGAGCTCTCTCACACTGTAATGCTCCATACCCACAGTAAAAGTGCCTTTAGAAACATTTTCCTGGTAATTGTGCAGCTTTTCTTTTTAAAACATTTTTTACTCTCCCTGTAGATGCAGTGGCCGGGGTGAGTCTGTTTGTTCCCTCAGTGGCGGTGGAAGGGAAGAATGTGTCTTTGACTTGTACGTGGACTGCTGGGACGGGTATTACAGTCCAGTGGGGCAAAGGAGGCGCAGCCATCATTGCCAACTCGAGGATCACTATCTCAGGTGGCTCTCTGGTCATCAACTCAGCCTCACGGGCTGATGCTGGGGTATACACATGTACTGTCAGCAACCCCGTCAGCGCCCAAACTGCCACACGGAGCCTCACTGTCTACTGTGAGTTTGCACTGATCAAGAAAAGTAGCAGCTAATCTGCTCTCATACGCTTGTTGTACTGCTTCTAGCTTTGTCTTGATCACATCCTTAATTCTAATGTAACACAGTAATAGCCAACATGTCCAATCCTCCCAACGGCATACTCAATTGGCTCCACATAGTTGTTCTCTAACATCAAACATAATTTTTTTTTTTAACCTAGATAAAGAACACACCAGATAGTGGATGTTGTTAAAATCTGCTGGGGCTATGCATGCCAAAAGTGTCCGCACTTATGAAAATGTAAGTCACGTCTAATTTTGAGTCACCACTTCCCGTGGCCACAGAAGTGTTGATCACAGACACCAGACTTTGATTTGCTCATGTAACGTAATCTGTGATATCACAATCACAGCGGCTGTTGCAGTCCTGCAGTCTGAAGCTCATAGCACTAGAGGTGCAACTAACCACCACTTATTTTCATTTGTAGATAAATTGTAGAATCACTGTCAACAAAGTGAGTTGAACAGCAGGCTGCAGTAACGTATCTGTAAAGTGTCTTCTCCTATGCATAGGGCCCAAGCCTGCCAATCAACGTCCATTGTAAATATGACTTGTTAAGACACACGTTTATGCAAGATGTAGCAGCCATTGGGATTTTAGATTTAACATCCAACCAGAAAGTGCACAGCTCCTTCAATACCTTCACACGCCGACCGGATCAAGGATTACTCATCCAAATGCTTTAGCCAGACAAAGTCATTTAAACCCAAAATTGACAAAATGATAAACCCTTAAGCAGAATATATCAACTGTGCATTAGAGTCAGCTTTTTTGGAATACAGATTTTCCTTGTTGAACCAAATGTGTTTTGATGCTTATAACAATGCCCTCTAATCATCAACAAACCAGATGGCCCTGACACCCCAGTGTTGACCACGCAGACCGCGAAAAATTGTGTTGGGGGAGGGACGGTGTTGGTGGGACAGGCGGTGCAACTCACCTGCACGTCTGACTCGCTGCCCCCTGCCCTCTTCTCATGGCAACATGATGGACAGCCAGTCACGTCCGGTCAGCCGGGCAGCGGGGTGCTCAGCCTTCAGACTTACTCAACGAATGAGAGTGGCCAGTACGTCTGCACGGCCACAAACACCATCACTGGAGGCACGTCGCAGCAAGGGACAGCCTTGGCTATTGTAGGTGAGTTATGGTGGACGCTGACCTCTCTGTGACTGATAATGATGACGGTTGGTTTTGGACTCTTTCCCTGTATCCGTCTTCATGACAGGAGAGGGACAGAAAGTATCCTGGGAGATTGATCTGGTGAGAATGTGGGCAAAGTCATTCAGTGACTTTCACACAAATATTCTCCTCCTTTATTTTCATTTCTTTCTCTCTACTTTATCATCCTTGTTTTTTTTTGGAACCTTCCCCTCCTCTCCTCAATCGCTTTTTCCCCCTCCTCTTGTCTATCTGAGCTCCAGACTCATTATCTTTATTAATTCTCCCCCTTTGACATCATTCTTTCTATTTCAGCCATATGTCTAAATGTAGGGGAAGTGGTGGGGATTGTGATTGGCTGTTTGCTGCTGATCCTAATCATCGTGCTCCTCATCGTGCTCATAGTCTGTCTCGAGCGAAGGAGGAGGGGTAAGTCTGTGTGTGTGTAATCATGGACATGTTGTCTGTCCACTATTTTATTGTATATTATGCTGAGTTGCACTGTGTTGTCTTGCACTAATGTGTTTTCTTTTTACTTCTATTATTACAGCACAACCAAGACAAAATGACACTGCTGTGCTTGTGCACAAGACCAATCCAAATCCCAGGCCTATAGTAAGCCACAGTAAAGTTTACATATGATTCATCATTAATTTTGTCTTCATCTTGTCCATGTGATGGTGCTAAAGGGCTTCTCACAAATTAACCCTCTCATTCCATTTTTTCTATGCTGTCTCTTCTCTCCCTCCCCTCCCCTTTTTCATCTGTACCCATTAAGCCTCCAGATGCATATCCTAATGGTGCAAGTGGCCAGGGACCCGATCCTCCCCTATATCACCCTGGCCGCTTAAACAGAACCCTGCATGAAAGCCGTGGAAACTCACAGACACTGCCACTGCATAACTCTGACACACACCAACACAATGGTCATACGCACACAAATGGACTCCTACACAACGCTTCTCAGAACGGCAATTCATACCCACACAATGCAGTTGACAACCCTGCTTTCACGCAGACGGATGCTCAGAATGCAAACATACTCCCAAACACACAGCAGCCAAATCCTAACATTGTGATACAGACTGGTGCTGCCCAGGGCGGCGCCCAGCAGCCGGCAGTCCACGTCAGCCTTAACACGCTGCCGCAAACTGCCCAGCAAAACAACAATGCGCAAATGCCCACCATTCATGTCAATCTTAACTCGTACCCAATCAATAGCCAACAGGCTCAGCAGGACAGCTCATTTCCTCTTACTAATGCTTTAGAAACCCAACAAAACCTTGAACATACAGGGCAATCACATCCAAGAATGCAAAGTGGGCAGTCCTATCCTAGTGACGTCCGGCCGAGTGGTCACATAGAAACAGATCACCATTCAGATCAGTCTGGACTTATCCCAACTGGATTCACACACTTTAACAGTAATAACACCTCTCAGCGAAACGCCAACACACAGACGTACCAGCAGGAGCCAGAGCCTCATCGCAGGTCTGATAGAAACTCATGGGACCTCCTCAGAGGGACACCACCGTATTCCAGCGGCACGCTTCAAAGAGGACAGACATCATCTGAGTACACCTCTGACACTACAGACTACACATCTAATCCTCCCATACGAGAAGGTAGAAGCCCAAACAGATCTAATTCTCGACCTCGGAACCAAACCACTTCGCGGAGCAGAGCTTCACCCAGACAAGATGCACCATCAGTGGACAGACAGAAACAGAGCCGTTCAGCTGATCTTCGACGCCCAAACACTCGCAGTGTAACACAGCTTGAGGCTGAAAACCAGACACAGAGAAGCGGCCACACACAAAGGAAGAGTGCTCAGCGCGACATCAGAGGTTCGCTTGGTAGCCAGATCGCCCCCAGGCAGGAAGCCACACACAGCAATAACCCCCAGGCACTGACTGTTATGAGCCAGCAGGCCTCTGTCGGCCGCTCTGCTGTGTCACAAGGACCCATGAGACAACTGCACTGACTGGGGTGCAGATTCAAGAGCTTTGGCTGATCCTAATCACCTTCCACAGGCACACATGTCCGAGCAACACACAGCAGTACCGATCCATACACCACCACAAGGCCTGGGCAAACAGACACAGCCTGTCATAAATGGGGCCAATCAACCTCGCCAAGGAGGCACTGCTCCAGTATTGAACTCTTCTGCCCAGCGTAATCCCAGTAACCTAACCCAGGATGCACTTGCAGCCCACACCGAGCGGGCTCAAACATTTCAGAATCGGAAACAACAGACCCAGGCTGCCCTGCTTCACCCTAGTCCACAGGCACGTGTTGAGGCTCAGCACCCACCAATTCCTCCTCCAATTATCCCCCTCACACAGTTCAAGACCCTCCCCAAAAAGCGCACCCAGCACAAATCTCCAACTAGAGGTCCCGAGCCCCCCAGGCCTCCTGTTAACATACCTTTGGCTCAACGACGCACACAAATACAACAGCGGCCCGCCAACCATGATCACCATCCTGGAAATGGCCACTTGCATGTCAGTGCACAGAGGCATGCCCAAGCCCGTGGCCACAGGCACCCTGCCCACTTCACCCACCCACAGCAGGTGAGTGAGACACAGCTTGATGGTTTGAATTGGCAGCCAACAGTAGCCATATGTTTATTGCAGCACACGGTTTTCTCTCAGATGTGCACTTAAAACTGTCATGTCATGCTTCCTGTGTACTTGCATGTGTGCAGTATTACAGGCCCTGTTTCTACCTGCAACTGTCACCTCAACAGCTGGAGTTTTTGTCTGAAGTGTGCATTTTCTTGAGGGAAGCTTGACAGCAATTGTAAATGGATGTTGCATTTTTACGATTGACAGTCTTCCCTGTGCCATAAAAATGTATTTAGTCTTGAGTGTTTGTGACACTGACAGTTTTCAAAAGTAGCATTGTGTGTCTAAGGTTCTGCCTCTTCTGCATGACATGTTGGCAATGAAGGGCTTGTTGTGTCTTTCCAGCATCAGGATCACAGAGGGAGACCAAGATGATGACAGATGTCAGCAGACTACACTTTACAACCGTCCTGCACCCACAGACACAAACAAACAGTTGACAGACGTGATCCAATATACCACCAAGCAAGACTGACTGCACAAGGTTCTCCTCTCAAAATATAGCTGTCATAACCTGGTATTGCTGTCCTAAAGTCAGTTTTTTTTTTTTTTTATGAAAGAAATTACCATGTCCCCCATGGGGATGAAACATTTTTACTTTTGGATTAAAAGAAATGACAAATTATCTCAGAGGTAGCCTGATTTGCCCTTTTTAAAAATTTACTGAATTAAATAAACTGCATGACACTGAATGATTTTATTTTATATAAAATGACACACACACACACACACACACACACACGTATTGCACTATTTTGACTTCCGGAGCACTGGTCATGCATCAAACTTTGCCAAGAGTCTGCTCAGGGTAGACAAGTTCAGTGATCCATAGCTCTTGACCAAGCTCATGTCTCCTCATCCATTTATCTTCACCAACAACACTACCTTAACAAAATGCATTTGAGGTGCTTGCATGAATATCTGTGTTGGATATACACTAATAGTGACAGAAAGTTAATGATAAGGGCCTTGGCCCCTGGGAGCAGCTATGGTAACTATGAAAGTAGAAATTAGACAAGGGTTGCTCTTAAATTAATGTAGGTGGAGATATTTATTTTGCACTTTCTGTTTACAGATGACACTTCTCAAATAAGGGGATTTGCCTTAGTGGCACTCAGATGTAATGCTCAGCTAACTATGAAGGGGAACCCACAAATTGATGGGTGCTTTATTAATTAAATGCTTTTATGAGACTTAAATGATTTGGAAAATAATCACACCCGTGCATGAATATGGTCAGCACAATGATGTGAGCTGCCATGCTTTCTAATGAAAAAGCACAATGTAACAATGAAATATGGGATGTCATTATTACTTTTACAGATAATGTATTTATTGATTTATGTTTGTGGTTGTTTTTTTAACTCAGGAAATACTTGTAAAAATTGATTATTTTTGCACCATTTGATCTTGATGCTATTTATGAATGATTGTTCAATTTATATGGAATTTCAACAATAAGACTCTTGATGTACTATGTCAATTAATGTAAACAAATGCTGAATGAACTGATCCACCTTACATGGGATATTTGTCATTCCTCTGTGCCATAGAGCTCCATTGTTGTCCAATAAATACACATCAGTGAGGCACACAGTTGCACTGTGTGACATGGTCCATCATTACCATTAACATGGGCACTGTAGTTTATGGGAGTCGATCGCATAAACACTATCCTGCTGCTGTAAATTCTCACTGGAGCACCAAATGCGTATTAATCCCCAGCTGAAAGTAACATATGCACTATTTACTGCTGTGTGAGTAACAATTTATAAAAGCTAGTGTCCAGCTGTTACAGGAAATTACACTCCAACATATTGAGTCATGCAACATAAGTGGGACTTGACAATAAAAATAGTTATACTAAAACATCAAAATACAAAAACTAAATTAAACATCCAAATTGGAATTACGACATGAACAAATACACAGCACATCTGGCAGCTCAATCCAAACATCTGGAGTGGGATTTACTTTACTGTCTTTAAAATTGTGCTGTTTTAGGAAAATGAATGCTTGTATATAGTTATGTTGAATATTCATGTTAGATGCTACAAGCACAGTATTTATTGTGCTTTATGAATTGTTGCAAGATCTTATTTTCTCAAAAAGATATTTTGTTATTACCTGTGTTTTGCATATAACCTGGGTGAAGTCTACTATTGAACAAAACCAAAAGAAGTTCCAAATTTGCCACATTTTTTTTGTATATTTCCATCACGGTAGAAGTTGTCTATTCACAGCACAACCTTATTTATCCTCTTTTTTCAAAATGAATGCATTTTTCCAAACATGAGGATCTTTTGATTTTTAGTACAAAACATCCCCTGCATGTTGACAGTAAGTCAGACCGCAAAAACACCTATTTCTTCTGGTGTTCCTCTGAATCACAGAGGTGTTTGCAGTCTGAGAATATTTCTGCTCACTGTGTCTATAGTGCTAATTATGCATGGTGCCTGTGTATACCGAGCACCGTTGTGTATTCTCCTCAGATGAATCTTCCTTGGGCTTGTTGTGGAGGTGCAGAGCGTGTGTTTGGATCACAGCTTCATCATTCTCCCAATCCCCTGCTCCCACTTGTACGTCACCTCTGATGAACAGCACTGCTGCTCACTATTGGAGACAGTTCACGGTAGTCTAGCACTGTAATGAGTGGAGATGGAGTGCATTTGAGTACCTGGTACTAGAAAAGGTTGTGGCATTGCCTTCCAGTTCCAGATGAGAGCTGTGATTTATGAAAAGTTTCAAGCAGTTTTACAAATAGTACTTTATAGTGTTCCTGCTGTCTTTGGAGTGAAGGACGTTGTTTATGGCCTAAACAATGGCGATTACAAGAACCTCTGTAGTCTTGACACACACAACACAGTAAACCACAAATGCTGATGTGGCCTCCTTCCCTGGTCCAATTTGCATTTAAATCTGCTGGTGTTGTTTTGGTGTACTGATTTGTCATGATTTACTGCAACAGCCGCAAGTAATTGTAGTTGTTTACGCATCCCTTTGGAGGCATACATTAAAGGTCCCATGACATAGTGCTCTTTTGATGCTTTTATATAGACCTTAGTGGTCCCCTAATACCATATCTGAAGTCTCTTTCCCAAAATTCAGCCTTGTTGCAGAATTACAGCCACTAGGGCCAGTCCCACAATGAGCTTTCCTTAGTATGTGCCATTTCTGAGTCTGTAGCTTTTGCGGAGGAGAGATGGGAGGGGGCAATGTGGGGGTGTGGCCTTGACCAACTGCCACTTTGCTCGTTTGAAAACCATGATGTCTCTCTCTCATGGGTGGGCCAAGTTCTCTGGCCAGGCAAAGCAGAGAAAGGGGAGGTAATATTGCCCCGTATGACCTCATAGCGAGGAGCAAGATTCCTGATTGGCCCTTGAAGGAAGAGCAGGATACCCAGGGCTTGGTTTACACCTATCACCATCTTTAGCCACTGGGGGACCATAGACAGGCTGGGGGAATGCATATTAATGTTAGAAAAAAAAATCATAAAAGGGAAATTTTCATGCCATGGGAACTTTAAAGGCAAACATAACTCAAGTGTGGTGTATGTGTGTGGTGTTTGCAAATATTATTTTTTTTATTGATAAATGCTTGTTTTGGTGTGTCAAACTGCAGCAGAGAGCTTTCCAGTGTTAAGTGTTTGGAGAGCCAGTGTTGATTTGACTCAGGAGACTGCAGTAGATTTGCACAGGAAAACTTAATACCACAAGATCGCCTGTATAATCCTAATCCAATTTTAATTTAAATGCAGTCCAGTTCAGCAGGCACACATACTTTTTGTAGATTTGAGGGCATTTCATAGTTTGAAAAAACATATGAGGCTCAGACATAAATTAGCCCAATGACCTAACAACTCTAAGTGAATAAAGAATCATGATGCCACCTTTCGTTTGTTCACTGTAGCAATGGTGATTACTCTCCATCACTGGGGAAACAAAAGAGGTCAGGCATGACAGTCCTTAAAAGTCCATATCATCATTGAAATGAACTGGTAAGTCCTTTGTGATCTGTGTGTCCATCCTTGTCAACGTGTCCTTGAGCAAGACACTGAACCACTGCTTCTGTGCACTGACCCCCTTTAGTGAAATGTCACATGAATATGAGTCTCAGATGAATATGAAATGAAACAGATTTATGATTAAACTTTATACACCAGGGCAGCTGAACAAAAAAAACTCAACATTTTTAGAGTGTGACACCATGACCATGAATTTATAGCTTCAGTCTGTGTCACAGCCAGTCAAAATGTCCTTGAGCAGGACAGCGAATCCCCAACAGTTCACTGCCTGTAAATTGCTCTAGATGGGGTTGTATAAAGTATAAATCATGCTAGCAAACTGCACTGGGGCAAGGGACTCCATGCTTTATTTTCCCACAAGGGGGAGCCACGTGAGAGGATTTTTGAAGTTATCTATTGATCACTTGACACCATTTTTTGTCCTCAAGGCCTTGACTATCTGTGCAACGCACGCATACACGCACGCACGCACACACGCACGCACGCACGCACGCACGCACGCACGCACGCACGCATGCATTATAGTAGTGTGAAGCAACAAGGAAATCCTTGCCACAAGCTTGTTTAAAGATGCTTAAAGGTGAACTGCTGCCTTCAGGGATACATATCAAACACAAGAACTTCAAAGATTTTTGTTTTTTATCGTAATCTTTTATTGATTCAGTTGAGCGTATCATGTTGTGTTTCATATTGTCACCATGCTTTCTCTCTTAAATAAAGACAGGCTTATTTTTGATATTTCTTAGTAAAATAAATCAAAAACATGCCAGAGGAGTTCTTGTTAAAATTCAGCATTTTAAAACCATTTCCAATAGATCTTTGATGTCCTTTGTGGAGGAAAAATCAATTTGTCACAGATACCGTAGTGTAGATACACATTAACAGATGTTTTCCCTTGTTTTTAAAGGTGTTTAAATAAATGGCAATACTCAGAGCTACTTGGAACAGGGGACTGAGCTACCAAGGCGCCCATAGATATACATTTCTAGGAACAGTTCAGACTGAAACCACAGAAGAAGCCAGAAGAAGCACAGTGCACATCGTTTTCTGTTTGAAATTCTGAGAAAAGAGAGCAGATAGCTCTTCTTGTAATTAAGCCATGTGAGGCAGCAAAAATCCAAATTCAGCAGAAGGGAAGATGGATGATTGTACAAAACAAAGCAGATGCACAATTCACTGTGTGTGAGCAAAGAACAGAAAGGAAAGAATTTTCACACTTAGAGAGCAGATACTTAACAAAATGGGATTCGTGGCTTTTGCGTTTCTGTCAATTTCATGTTCCATTTAAAGCATTTTTGTCCAGTCTGTGTACTTCAGCTGTGTCCATCTACTTGTTTTCTGACATGAACATAATTAGTTTTTGACTCTTATGGAGGCCTAATATAAACATTTAACAAGGAGGAATTAGTGTTGTCACAGATGATTCCCTGTCCAAAAACAAGTTAATGGATGTTACACCTCAGTTAGATATTTAGACATTTACATAACAAAGATAAATGCTAAAACATAATTGTAACACCAGCACAAGTAGAGAATAGTTAAGTAAGTGAACTGAGAAATGAAAGCTAACATTAGCCACCATAAGCTAGTGGTTAAACAAAAGTGAGGCAGTAGCAGCAAGACCCCTGAGTGTATTGACTTGAGCAGGAGTATGTTTCTATTGCTGACAGATTTTTCATTTGTAAGTAGAAGTATGTGTTATTTATTCTGTCAAAAGTGACATAGTTCTATGTGTATGGAAAAGGATTAGGGCCACATGTGAAAAATGTAGACTGAACAAAATCATAGACCCTTTCTTTTTTGCCCTCATTTATCATGATTTGAACTCAAAGATCTAACACTTTTTCTCACACCTTATTGTTACACAAAACTGTCTAAATCTCTGTTAGTGAGCACTTCTCCTTTCCCGAGACAATCCATCCACCTCACAAGTTTGGCATATCAAGATCATATCATATCATATCTCTCTCTCTCTCTCTCTCTCTCTCTCTCTCTCTCTCTCTCTCTACCGACTTGACTGGGCAAATGCTCACATTCAATGGCGTCTGGCACTTTGGAGAGGTGTTCTCTTCACGGATGAACCCTAATCCAAACCCTAACCATAACACCAGATACTGCCTGGTTTTGGGACCCCTCCTGGTCCCCTCCAGTACAGTAAAACTACAGTAAAAGAGTGGCCTTTTTTTGTGGCCAGCCTGATGCACACCTGTGCAATAATCATGCTGTCTAATCAGCATCTTGATATGCCACACCTGTCAGGTGGATCGATTATCTCGGCAAAAGAAAGGTGCTCTGCATTACACCAACATAGCTACAGGCCATGCAACCAACCCACTCACCTTAAAGTATACAAGAAATTCAAATATTGCAACATACCAACCAGAGGTGACAGCAATCTGTGTATAAATCCAGTAGGCAAGACAAACAGCTTAGCTGGGTTTCAATAACGTGAGTGTGTTTTTCTGTGCACTGCAAGTTGTGCACATGAATATGGGAGGGGATAAAGAAGAAAACAAAGAAGTTTGCTTTACCTATCACTTCAGCCTTTAGCCTCCTTTGAATGTGTCATGGTGAGTAATTGGCAGTATTTGGCAGTAGGAGCCTGATCAAATGAGCATTGCTGTCCTATATGCCACGCCTACAGTGTAGACCACATGCCTTTTTATCATAAGTCAGTGGAACTTTAAACATCCTGCAGGACACAGGCTGTACTCTGCTTTTAGCTGCTTATGTTGCATGATGCTGGCTGGATAGATTTCAGTTACTCCTTGACTGTTGAATTCCACTGGCCTACTTTCTTGTAACGATAAAGCAGAGCACACACAATCAAAAATACTCATGACTCAGATACGGTGTGTTTGTTGTGTGTGTGTGGACTGAAGGCAGGTTTTTACAGCTGAACTAGAACTATCTGCACCGGTGCTCTGCCAGCTTGCATGCTGCAATTAATATTAACAATAGAGTCTGCTTAACAGTAATGGTGAGCTCATATGCTGTTCTTGCACTGTGCAATGTGTGCATTATAAGCTATGACCCATGCCAATACAAATATCAACCAATATCATTGGTCAGGCTCTTGTGTACAAGCCTGCATCCTCATTAAATACAATATGTGGCCCCAGTATATATGAATTTGTGTTATTTGATATGGATGCGTTGCCCTACTTATTTGTGCTCAGCAGTTCGGCCTAACTACGTTTAAATTCTAAATATATCGTTTTACACCCACAGGAGAAATGAGAATGGATTACGTGACAGATTAGTCAACCGTAATGGATTTATCTCAGTTTCACAACTCATTAAACATTTTTTTTTTCAAATATATTTATTGAAGGAATCTTTTAAACAAGGGTTATACAGGGTAACACTAGAGTCTTCCCTCAGGGATTTTCTGAAAGTTTAAGCAGCAACACAACTGACACAGCCTAAGCCACCAGAACCCCCATAATTTCTGATTACAGAATCACGTCAAGTCACACTGATTTGCATTTGTCTTAGTCAGTTATATTCTAAAATAACTTCAGGGGTTAAAAACAATGTATGAAAAAAAAAATTATGACAATTTGTAAGGGTTAATCTTGAAAAAACACTTTAATTTATACAAACACTAAAGCACACCATCATGATTGAAAGATTTGAATAAATGTTTAGAATAATATGACATCCAAAATATAAAATAGCCTATGATTACAGCTGTCATTCTGTGTATTCAATATTCATGTTCAACTGTGTAGACACCATGACAGATGCTTCAGTTTAACAAAGTTTAACAAAAGATTTATTATTATTATTATTATTATTATTATTTAGTAAATTAGTTTTAATAAACAAAAATCCATAAAAATTTTCTTTTATCTGCCTACATCAACATTATAATGTGTTTTAAACCAGTATGTAATTCTTATAAATGCTAAATTGTTATGAACTAAAATTAGATGAAAACCTTTATACTTTTTTTCCAACTCTTACTTTGTTTTCATTTGGTTTTGCTTTACTCTCCTGTCATGTCAGACCTTACCTCCTCGTCAGGCCTGGCTAATCAGCTCATTACCCTCACCTGGTTTCCCCAACTCACCTGCGGCCCATTCCCTTGTGTGTCCTACAGCATTCCCCCAGATTATCTTGTGTGTTACTGCCAAGCTCTCCAGCGTTTGTCAGCTTATATATGTCTGAGCTCTCTTTTCTGACCCTGTTTTCCTGCTTCTTGGACATAGAATTCTGCCTCTTCTCTTTGGATTTGTTAGGCCTATGTGACCTAGTTTTGACCCTGCCTGACCTGTTCCATTAAATTGAACTTCCCTTACAAACACATTATATTTGGCCCATACCAGTGAAAATTACAAAAGGGCCTTAAGCTGCTAGTATGCGTCTTCAGAACTGCTTTTTGAATGTTGCAATTATTTACGGACATCGTCTCCCCCTGCACCTTTCCGATGTCTGACTGCAGGGATAACTTCTGTAATTTTATGATATTGATAATCCAACATTCACACTTACTTCTCGCAGTCATTGGCCAGTTGTGTGGAGATGAGAAATGTGCCGAGTGCAACACTATGTGTACCTTTAGAAACTGTGTGCCATTACCCCCATTTAAACGATACGATAAATGCCATTTGACTACAACTACAACTGTAAATCGTTCATATGAAGTAGTTCTGATTATGCGTAACCTGAATTCCAACAGAGAGCAATGCAAGAAGATTTAATGTTGATTGCAAAATAGAAACTAAACCATGTTAATCCTGGGCCTGTTGTCTTGGGATTATCAATGTTTGATTGTCGATGTTGTCGTAAAGGGCATTGTGAGGATAGCTGGTAAATGGACATTGACGGCATCTCGGAAAATGTACAATTGGAGTTTAGGCCTTGGTGGAAGGCGGAAAGTGACTGATATGTAACTTTGCCAAAATGATCATCTGAAAGCTGAAAAGGTTAATGTTGAAAATAATTTTCATACATAAAACCTACCAAACATTGCTGATTTTCATTTTAATTTAGAAAATAATAATTAGGTTATTTCCAGACTAAGTCATTTATAAACATCACTTTAAGCTCTGCTAACTTGTGATGGGCTTTTGTCATTATTTCTGGTATTTAATACTAAATGATTATTTTGAGAAAAAAAAGAATTGATAATAAAAACAAACATTGGTTGCAGACCTTGTGAGTACCAACATGTTCCAGCTTATTTTTTGCGTGACCTTATGTTGCAAAATGTGGCCCTTGGTATATCCCTGCCCTACAAAATGCCACTGTGCCATATGACCTCGTGTTAAGAAAGCCTTTGTGGGAGTTAACAGTGACATTTACAAAATGTTTGGCAGGGTTCACTAATATAAAATTGTTCCAGCTTTTGATAAGGACAGTGTTTTCTAATGACATTTTTGCTGACCTAAAAAGTGTTTCTATCAGCCCGAGTAATCAAAAGCACTTCAAAGAAACACTGTAATATACATTATTTTTTAATCATCTCTAAATTCTGCAGTGGCAAAGATTTAAAAGCATATATGGAAACCTAAAAGAGTCTTTATTAGGCACTATTCTTCAAAAGATGAAATTATGTAATGTATGTGCATTGTCAGTTCCATGTGGATAGGAGTAATCAATATATTTAATTAAAGCTGCTCTAATCAGTATTTTTATTATCTTAAAGGCCCTTTTCTAAATCAGTGTCTTTCTAGGCGCATTGGAGTTCTACATGATCACACAGTTTGCTAATAGTTACAAGAGTTTTGGTTGTTTCACATGAGTGATTTCTGTATTTGTGTTTTTGTCAGTGCATTTCTGGTGGGCGGAGTTTAGTTCAAGAGCTGAGCTATTTTGTGCACCAATCAGAGTCAAATCTGATCAAACCACACCCACACAGTTCATAATAAAACATATGTGGTGACATAATTGTCACCACATGACGCACACTTTTTGTTGGCTAAACTCAAATGTAACGGCCCTTGAAAGGACCGTCATCTTGCGGCGCTCTGTAGCTGGTTCCTAGTAACTTTTTGTTGGCTGAACTCAACTAGCAATGGCGGCTACTTCCCGCTCATACAGCCGACAGCGCACATAGCTCTGTTGCCGGCATCACGTAACCAGTTGGCGGTTGCCTTATTTCGTAGGACATCATACAAATTGGTGTGCGTACATTTTCATACAATATCTTACAAACCCATTAGGAGAATGCAGTGGTGTGATCCAGTATTACCGCTGGTAATTTTATTTTATTGTTACCAGCCTCGCCATACATTATATTATTAGTGGTTAACAACTAAATACTAAACAATACATAATAATAACAATACTAAAGCCTTTTAAAACAAACAACAAAGTTAAAATTAAGTTTCAAAAGAAAATTAATGCTTGTGGATGGAAAGATAGATAGACTTTATTAATATCAAATTGGTACAGCTTAATTGGAGCGAAAGGCTAAATACATAAATTACATTATACATTAAACAAAAAGGTACACATTTTGGTTTGACGCTATCATAAGACACACAAACTACAGGACTATTTCTTGATGTATTTTAAGTGTTTCTAAATGTGCATTCCAATAAACAAAACAAAATATGGCGATTCTGATTGCTTTTACATAATAGACCTGTTTAATGTGAAGCCACTACAACACAAGACATTGAGGAAGGTATTTTCAATTATATATTATATTCGTCTCTATAATGAAGCTTTTTTTCAGTCCTATCACCTTTTTGTAATTTCTTGTAAGAAATGAGGAATTATTGGCATTAGAGGTACTTCATTTATAAAAGAGAGTTGGTGTGAAGTCATTAGGAGCTGACTCTCATCTAAATACTCTCAAATGTTAGCAAATGTTCCCCATGGCGATCATAAAATTTCATCTTACCACAGAAGCTCAGTTGCCTCCCCGCCCTCTTTCCTATTACCCAGATAAGATATTAAAGAAGTGTATTTTGCACATCTATTGAGCAATTTTACACTGTAATTAGAAGAGTAGTGACTTTCAAGTTTCATCGACCTCCAAGAATGAGTATGAGGCTGCCTTCTTGTGGATCCAGTCCAACTGGGGCCTCCTTTTAATCTCGCCAATCATCCACTGTCAACTGTCAAAACCATTGATTTAACTGTCTTTTGCTCCTACAATGAGATGCATTTTATGTGTTCTGATTTTTGATCTTTCAAGACATTTTTATCTCCATGATCCAAGCTCTTGGTGTGAGGATCAGCAGCTTTTTCAACATTAGTTCAGTTCAGTTTATTTATTGTTCTCTGCTGCTAAATTCTCATTATTGGCTCTGAACTGACTAAAAGCATCTATATTCAAAACCTTGAATGAAGCTGATTAATTGAGACAGGTTTTGTGTAAAAGACAGAACCAAAAAAAATATTGGTAATCAATGATCTATTGTACTGTAAATAAAAAGAAGACAAATAATGGAGGCAATTTTCAAATAATGGCGACACAATAGATGGGCGGCGCAGAGCACAGTTCAACAAGCCCTATAAACAATCAACAAGCTGTTGTGTATATTCATCATTTTCAGGCTCATAATGAAAGGCCGATGGCACGAGAGCATTATTGCTTCGGAACCTCAAACATTAACACTGTATTCGACTGTGATCTCTGACCACATTGAAAACACGTGCACACAATCATCAACCTCAATATCAGCTTTGCTTTTACAACCACTAAGTGAGTTCCCAGCAACACCAGATAACTCAATAAACGCCCACAACCTGGATTCATTGTACAGGTGTGTGACTTGGCCTTAGTCCCAGTAGTGGGAAGTTTGAAAAATCTGTACATTGATCATAAGCTTGAGCAAAGTTACACTGAAAACTAATCTTGTTTTCTATGTTTACAAGACTTACACCAATCCTATACCGAGTATGACCACATGCTGTTGGCTGAAATATTAATTGCTCATGTTGGCAATGAGAGTAGACACAGCACTTTGAAATGAGACTACACAATAGTTTCCTTTTGGTATTTTTCTGTAAAAGGAATTGATGTGTTCATTATAAAACTGATTAGCTGGTATGGGCGGGCAGCCAGGCACTGGAAATCAATTTTGCCTCAATGGCTTTTACACTGTCGTCTGTATTTCCTTACAGATTTCCGTCCTAACAGTTGTTCTTTGGACTCAGGTCAGACTTGATAAAGTTTCCAGCCAAATGTGCAAAATTATCTTTTCAACATAGCAAGCTTTATTTCATGAATGTGTCACTGGGAACAAAATGAGTCCAGCTATATCGGAAGCAAAGTCACTCTTCAAATAGCAATATGGCAGCTTAGCAGCCACTGAACTCTTCTGTCAGGATGGGAGAGTTATATTGTTATTTTTTCTCTTCACAAAATAAGGAAGCTTATAGGTTCATGCTCTGGGTATTAAAAGAGGGATTAGTGAGGAGGCTTCTGGGATGCTCAAGTCCGTGAAGCACAGAACCACAATCTCTTCATTGTTGAGATATCTACTTGATGTAACACAATTAACTTTTTATTTAACATGCAATGAGGTCTCAGAGGAACCAGATTTCATCCTATATATTTTGCATCTGGCCTGTTATGGCTGTGTGCACTGTCCTTTTGTGAGATAATGGTTTGTCTTTTCTGATGTGGCCCAAAACAAATTTGCTGATAAGAAGCAGTTGAGTCTGTCACTGCAATATGCTGCTCAGATAAACTGTGAAATTGGACAAATTAGCTGTATGAGCTAGCAAGCCTTTCTGTTTCAGCAGTGTTCAACTAAAGGAAAAAGTGTGACTTATGACAGTTGAGTGTTAACAACTAGGGATGGGCATGATTAATCAACGATCGATAATTAATCATTAAGAATTTTGTCGATCACAATAATTTGTCATCGATTAAACTAGCTAATGCAGGTTGTGTTGCGTAGTGTGAGTCTTGAAGCAATGAAATGAATTTCACTGTGTGGCAGCAATCAAAATTTTTAATTGTTAGGTAGGCTTATCTCTCTTACCCTCTTTCCCCACTCCATGCCTTGGATAGTTTTGAGTTACATTTAACAAAACCTGCCAGATCGTATTATGTTTTTGGTTAAGTTATTGTTTTTAACATGACATGATTCTTTTTTTTTATTTATTATTTTGGAACACATGAGGGTCTCCGTTTAAAAATGCCAGCTCGCAGCTGCAGGTCCTGCTGCTTTAGAGCACCGCAGCGCATATATCTTCAAGTTTAGCCTATTTTTGTATTTTCATTTCATTTTAATTTATAAAAAGTTAAATAAATAATGAATTTTAATATAAAAAAATTAATGATTAATCCATAGTCAATCTTAGATAGTCAAAGTTAATTCTCCCGACGATCAAATAAGAACATTTTATCAAATGCCCATCATACCATAATTAATCTAGCCCATTAGACCTCAGATTAATGGAATGCAGTGGTAAGACAACAAATTAGATATTCTGTATTACCAGTGGTGGAAAGGGAGGATTTTCCAATTTGAATCCAGGTCAGTGTCTTTGAGAGGGCAGTGGGTTGAGATAAATGGTGTTTGGCTTTCCTCTGTGGTGCCAATTCACGGAGGAGCAGAACAGCGAACCTCAGGGACATGTTTTGAGTCATCCAGCGGATCTCAATAGACCTCGCGTACTTTGTATTTATACTTCTAAAAACAATTCAACAATGTTCCTTTTCTGATTAAGATTTTATATAGAAAACATATGATAATATTAAAAATTACAGTGCATGCATTGTTAAAGAGTAAACCAGTGGTTTCTAACCTTTGTGACCTCTTAGTACAAATCACTTGGGACCCTTGTCATGTTTGAAAAGTCTGTTAGAGAAAAAAGTTTGTTAGCAATGCCACAAAAGAGAGATTTCCCCTCTTAACTTCAACTCTCCAATATTTCATAAAAAAAAGCAATAGGTTGGGAACCACTTTACTAAACTACCTAACTGTAAAGTAGTAAACTAGAAGGGCACTTGAAGAGCATAGACCTCCACCAAGTTATGCCCCATCTCACAATGTTTTTCTTTTTGTGATCAAATTTTAATTTTTATATTCAGAAAAAAAATGTAAACATGACATTCACGAACAGTTACAAACAACACACTGGGACATAGGAACGCGTCCCAGGGCACAAAATCACAGAGAGGAAAAACGGGAGGGAAGGAGACAAAACAGCACATGCAGAAGGAGGACTCAGCAATGCTGTGCCAAGTTTTCCCGGGGCTCCACCCACACAAGCTGTCGAAAGTTCCATGTATGTGACATCCAAAAAAGAAAGGATTCATGAACGAACAGATAAGTCATGAGGTGGCTGTAAGCCCAGCAAACACAGCATGTTTTTGAGCTTTAGAAAGCTGAAAGGCTGACAAGTCATTCATAATCAAAACATTGACAGTAACAAGCACAGTAACATTAATCAAGGTGGACATTTTGGATGCAATATTGTTCCAGAACTGACCAACAGGAGAACACTACCAGAACATGCGAAGATATGTACCTTGAGCTTTAATTGGGCAAAAAGTGCATAAAAGGCTATTAATTATTTTCATGTGGTGCATTTTCACGGGGGTAAGAAAGTCTGTGTGTGAAATCGTAGTGAATCTGCTGATGATCTGGATTGCGAGATACTTCTGGAATGTTAGACCATACAGTATGCGAGTCGAGAGCGAGGTCTGGGCAATTACGTGCCTAGATCCTCTCAATAGGAAGGCCAACGCAGTAAGATATAACCAAGAATGATAAAGCCTGGCTACCATACCACAGTTTTTAGGCTGCACAGTAAATAACTTCCGAATAGGATGGATGGGCAAAGGCCTCTGCCAAGGGACAGTGTGTACCTTGAGTGCCGACCTTAACTGCAGGTAAAAGAAAGAGGAACGTGGCAGACTAAATGCATTTTGTAAGTCAGAAAAACATAACAAGCCAACCTCATCAAAAATGTCTTTTAGACAATGAACTCCCTTTTGTTCCCACTGACTAAGTGTTATTGTCATTATTGAATAATGGGGAAAAAGTGTGCCAATTACAAGCTACAGTATATGGAAGTATTGGCAAAGAGAACGTCATGGAGCGAACAAGGCTCTGTCATAGCACTCTCTAAGGTACACATCTGGACTAAACCAAGTGAGAAGGGGTCTTAACACAAAGGACCAGAAATAATGTTTAAAGTTGGGAACTGAAAGCCCACCTCCTCTCTCTTCTTCTGTAAAGTAGACATCTTAAGTCGCGACTGCTTGCTAGATTTGGGAACCACTTAGGCAGTGAGCGTGAGAGATACTGGATAGCATTAGCACCTTCTAGTCCCTCTCCCATCAGCTCTCATAGAAACAAGGCTTGCAGTCAGGGATGCTAGCTGAGCATGGATAGCAGCTTGTTGCCATTGTCGGTAGCCATTTGTTGAATCTGAGAAAAACGTGGCTCAAGGTAGCTTTTCTGTTTCTCTAGCAATGCCTCTGCAATGGCATCCGTATCACTGCGTTGGACTTTGTTCTTGTTTGCCATTCTTTTTCAAGTAACTCTAACGAGCACAAAGTAGTAAAATATCAGAATTGGAACCATATAAAACTATTTGACAAATTTGTGACAGGAGCTACACCTTAAGCCGCCATCTCTGTCTAGCCAATCACATGCCTCCCGCCCCATCTCACAATGTTAATGTGAATTTTCCCAGTCGGGAAATAATTTCGACTTAACATAAAAAAGCAGCACAAATTTTATATCTTCGATGTTAACATACCGGTAAGTGAATAATTATTTTTCTTTATCTGCACTGTGATTAAGATCTGTGCCAAAATGTAATGGGTTCTTCCCTGACCATTCTACGCCCTTCAGCCAAGTTTCATGAAAATTGGGCCAGTAGTTTTTCTGTTGTCTATCTGACAGACAAACAATCTAACAAACAAAACACAATAGAACAAACCAAACCAAAAACATGTCCTTAAAAGCCATGATGTCTCTCTCTCATGGGTGGGCCAAATTCTCTGGACAGACAAAGCAGAAAAAGTGGAGTTTACCTTGCCCCTTATGACCTCATAAGGAGCAACATTCCAGATCGGCCCATCTGAACTTTCATTGTCTCAAAGGCAGAGCAGGATACCCAGGGCTTGGTTTACACCTATCACCATTTCTAGCCTCTGG
Source organism: Percina caprodes (assembly GCA_013375575.1). Classification (NCBI taxonomy): domain Eukaryota; kingdom Metazoa; phylum Chordata; class Actinopteri; order Perciformes; family Percidae; genus Percina; species Percina caprodes. Next base: position 2,724,090 of record JABXJD010000014.1, read on the forward strand.
GGGGCCATAGGCAGGCTGGGGGAACTCATATTAATGTTAAAAAAAAACTCATGAAGTGGCATTTTCATGCCATGGGACGTTTAAGTAAAGGATCTGAATACGACTTCCCCCACGTATGTACAAATCACATATTTCTTTAGTAAAGCAGCAGAGGTTGAGAAAAATTGTTTTTCTTATGTGGAGTTGCATATGTTGTTAGTTGTGTATTTAGTTCCTTCCTCTTTCTCATAAGTGTATTTGTATTTACCCCATTTACAGGAAATCAAAGAGGGCAAGCACACAATCACATCCACTTATTCTACCACTTGATCGTCTCCGACCTCCTCATACCTGCTCTTCAAAAGGCTGTTGACGACAGCCAGAGCAGCTCTTGTGTACGCTTCCCATGTTTGTGCTCTTTAACGACGTAAGCACACTGACACTTTGTTCATAACAGCCATGTCAATTGGACTTCAAAGCGGCCTTTCCCAGTCAGCACAAAGTAGAGGGACGCAGTGACGGCCAGTTCAATTTCTGGGTAATATCATCATGCAACAGTATGGTGGCTCTTATTAAGGTTGAAGCTGGTTCCTACAGACCAATACTTATTCTTATATTTTTCAATTAATTATTTCTATATGTCTGTTATTAATTAATAAAATGTGTGTCGGCCACATTTAATTCCTCTATGAACATTCAGAGACTCCATGAGACACTAAAACACTCCTTTAAAATACTCACTAATCTAATTAGTTCATAGTTAGCAGCTCCATTAAGCCTTATTGTCCGCCCTCTCTATTTAACCTCTGGGATACTTAAGATGGGGAAAAAAATCAGTGAGGGCAACACACTTTTAGAAAACAATGTAAAATGTAAGAAGAAAAAATCTTTCATAGATTTTTCTCAGAGGAACCTGCATTTGCATTTCGTTTCTAATATTTGAAACCTGATACATTGGTGCACCAAAAAATCTTTCTACTCCTCGCTTTTATAATGTATGCTTTGATTCAAATCCTGCTGCTTCAGTTGCCACATTTTCTTTGTACCTCAACACTGGGCATCTGAGCCATGTCCTTGTACTATTTTGTGTGCACTTTCACAAATATCATTGTGTTGCATCAGCTTTATCAGACATTATTCCCATTGTCCCAAACTCTGAAAATCACTTCAGGGTTTTGCTCTTTTTCACAACATGTTTTCACACCACTCAGCCTGTTTGCTTGGAAAGTCCCCGCCCCCGACACACACACACACACACACACACACACACACACACACACACACACACACACACACACACACACACACACACACACACACACACACACACACACACACACACACGCAACACCTGTTTATTTTGTGCATTTATAAGCACATATAACACACCTGGAAAAATGAATGAATGTTTTTTGCCACAGTGCTCAACTATTGCTCCTACAACTGCTACTGCAAATTCTATATCTGCTAAAAAATATAGCCTACAGTATGCATCACTATTAGTCCTCCAAATTAAACGTCAAAACATGTTTTGAATGAATAAACATTTGACTATTTTACAAAGAAAATGTAGTCAGTATTACCCTACCAATTCTTTTTCTAGCAGTGCTGATTTGAAACTGCATTTAGACATTCATGTTGGGAAGAAATTGTACAAAATGTAACAATTATATTTTCACTGAACAATATGAAAAATCAAAATTTGGTTTGGGGGTAGGGGAACCCAAGTATTTCTAAAATCCCGGCTTCGGTTCTGCTCAAACTCTTCCTAATTACACTGAAAATAATTCTAGCAGTTAAAGCTGTTACGGTAACTGAATGAGGAAATGTTTAATGATCTAACCTTGCATGCTTTATATTACATATTCAGCTCTATGTATCGTTTAAAAATTTCCTTTGGCAGTGGAGACAACTTTAATTGACTGTGCAAAATGATATTCTGCCTCTGATATCATTTTAGAAGATAAGAAATAGGCAAAATATGGAATGTGAAAGTGCTAAATGGGACCCTGTCTACATTTCTCTTTTGATTTGCTCTGACGTGTCTTGCCAGGAAGATGAATTGTCTCTGGTTAATTGCTGAGAAGGTTAGCCTGCACTGATGAAATATCACTAAGTGTTACAGGGAAGTTTGAGCTCATACAACATCTTAGAAAACCTGTGATGTCACTCTGTAAAACCAGGTCATACGGTGGAACACACCAACTTGCATATTACAATGTGACCGTTTAAATGTATGTGCGGAATACAAATGTGATGATTTCAGACACGAGCACACAGTGCCTGAACCTCAAACATTTACTTGTTTGGGCTTTCGTCTAGGATGCAAAGGCATGTAAGAAGTTGAAAGAATGTTTTTGAATTAGATCAAGAGCAGGGGCATAAAGTGACTGACAAGGTAAAAGGGGCAAATACCATGAGGACTGATGTCAGACCGTAACAAAATATCCAAAACTCACACATGGGAATCAAATGTATAAGGACTAAGCTCTAGTGAATGTGCCTCAGAGGGATTTACATACATTAACCAACATCAAAAGAACTCTTTTTTTTTTTTTTACACCTCTGAGTCATTATTACTTCAAAAGCCAGTTTCTTTCACGTTGTGAAATTAACCATGACTACCTGGGCCTTCACCCGTTTCACCTGTTTGATAGAAACTCAACCCTGCTGTTGTGATAAAAGGAGGTAAATACAAAAAGGCCACTGATCTCCAACACCCCTGGGTGTTTTTCTTCTGCATAAAGAGTGATCTCACAAAGAGAAGTCTCATCAGTCTCTGAATAAACCACAAGTAATTTTTTTTATATTATTGTGTGCAGTATATGGCTGTACAAACAACTGTCCTTTGTTTGGCTAACCACATAGCTGGCTATGCTGCCCTCACCATATGTTGTGAAGGGAGGGACTGCTCTGACAGCAGGTCATTGCTTTTGTCTCAAATGCCTTTTCTGTCCTTTTTATAATGAAGAGGTGTCCATGTAGAAGCGCTGGGCTATGGATTACTAAATATGATTTAATAACCTATGATCAGACAAGCTTGCAGAGACCGTCTTCGCCACTCGAATGGCAAAAAGGCCAGTTGTTACCACAGAAACCATGTTTGGCAAGCGTGGGAGATAAATAGCAGCAGCATCTCCCTAATAATAATTTCCATTATCTGCGCTGGATGTTTAGATTATCATGTAAATAGGGGACGTGTTGGTCGACAGCAGGTAGGAGCTGGAGGCTGGTGAATAGAGGAGATCAAATAAAACAGTTGAGCAATCACCGCATGCAGCTGTGCCAAGATACACGCAGTGGAATAAGGTAAGCCATAGTTACTCCTCTTTTAGACATGTTTCTTTTTAAAAATGTTGAAATAGGAAGCTTGTGTGGTGGTGGGAAAATGTGTCAACTGACTAACCGCCACCGCAGACAAGGAGGAAGTCTTCAATTGCTTAAGTCAGTGGCACTTCTTTGGTTTCTTCACATAAAAAAAAAAAAAAAACTTTTCCCTCCTTTGACCATGGACTATAAAAGTCAAGCTTCTGTCACACACTGTTTACTCATTACAGAAAGGGTAAGAAACTAACTTTTGTTAATATCACAAGTTCCTTAAATGTTATTTTCTTTTGTTTTTTTTTAATTTCCTTTATGATAAGTTGCAGGAATTAGATATGGATATTCTTTTCATGACAAAAGTGTGTTGTTAAGCTGTGCCAGCTAAAGCTTTGAGACACTTATTTCCCCAGTGTAGTTAAGTCATTACATTAATGAGGGTCATCATTTCAACAATATGTCCATTATTTGTGCATATACTGAAAACCGGAGCTGGAAGGTAATGATAAAAGCATCATTGTACTGTATTTACGACACGGAGGAAGCAATAACACAACATTACGGTTTGTGTACAATCCCATGTGCCAGACCAAAACACTGGCTCCTCATTAAGAGATCATTCATTATCTACAATAAACTCTGAAGTAAGGATATAGAAATAAATTAAAAGGGAATATACAAAAAAAGGATTTAGAGTTGATCTCTGGCTTCTTCTTTTGGTCTTTCTGCTTGTGGGCTAAAATATAGTGTATATAAAAGCAGTGCTCTCTTAAAGCAGGTGTCAAATGGACAGTGTATGTCAAAAAAGTGTGCTATGCAGTGTGGTAATCTCTTTTCATTCTCTCTTATCAGCAGAGCTCAAAGCCCTCGAGGAAACGATGAGCATTGGTTTATCGGTTAGGACAGGAAAACCACGCTGTCTTACCGGGTTTGTTCCAGGCCACTGACCCAATAAGAAGCCTTCATCTCTTGCCGTTCTGACTGCCTGACAGATCAAACCTCCTTGTGTCACAGTGTATTCGTTCCCCCTGGAGTCAAGGACATAATGTGACACATCTTGATCCCTAACTGACTGATTGACTTATACCAAGGCCACCATGCAGGAGTGCCATACTGGACTCTGTTTGTCTGTCTACATCATTACTTTTGTGCTTGGCTTCCCAGCCAATGTCCTCGCCTTCTATACCTTCTGCAAGAAAGTGAGGCAGAAACCCACCCCGATTGATATCCTGCTCCTCAACCTGACCATCTCTGACCTTCTCTTCCTCCTCTTCCTGCCCTTCAAGATGCAGGAAGTGATAAACAACATGCGCTGGGACATGCCCTACGCCCTGTGCTCACTGTCTGGCTTCATCTTTTACATGACCATCTACAACAGCACCTTCTTCCTCACTGCGGTCAGCGTAGAGCGCTACCTGGGCGTTGCTTTTCCCATCCAGCACACCCTGAAGCGGCGACCCTTGTATGCTGTCGCCGCAAGCATCTTCTTCTGGATTTTCTGCTTCATTCACCTGAGCATTGTGTTCATTGTGCCCTTTATCGGCACCGAGGACTCTCCGAATACCACGTCAAGCAACAACGTCTCAGCTAGCTCTGCCGTTGGTGACAAAAAGACAGAGGTGTGTTATGCAAATTTCACAAAGGCTCAGCTGAAGGTCCTCCTGCCTGTGCGTCTGGAACTCTGTGTAGTACTATTCTGTATCCCTTTCCTGATAAGCAGTTTCTGCTACATCAACTTCATCAGGATTCTGTCCAAGCTGCAGCACATTGACCGGCGCCGGCGCCTCCGTGCCATTGGCATGGCTTTAGGGACACTGCTGGTGTTTGCTTTATGTTTTGGCCCTTATAACATGTCGCACATTGTCGGATTTATTACATGGAAAAGTCCCGACTGGAGAGACAAAGCCCTGCTGTGCAGCACCTTTAATGCTTGTCTTGACCCTCTTATTTTCTACTTCTCTTCTTCTGCTGTAAGAAAGACTGTGGGTAGTGTGATGGAAGGGGTTAAGAGTCGCCTAAACAGGTGCATGTCCTGTCACATGCTCTGGGCCTCGATGGGTAGGATTAGCAAGACAGCAAAAGATAAGGAACACAAACAAGAGGAGATCAATGCTATCTAAGCTGACTGAAAGGAAGCTGTGAGCAGCTGCCTTCCTAAATTTCTGGAAGCAGGAAATTAATGGCATGTTTATTATTTTTTTCACACGTGAGCAAATGACTTGGCATACTGCATACAGTGTTTGACTCTCTGATGAACTTTGTACAAGACAAGAGAGGAATCCTTCAGTCGGTCTGAACAGATCACAGCTGTTTGTATGCAGTGTGATGAGAATGGCAGAGAAACAGGGTACTTTGAATTGCCATAAAATTAAAGACATTTCTCAGTGAACAGCAGGATTTCATAAGATCTCCATTAATGCAGTCAGTGTTGTGGAGTGCTGCACCATCAAAACAATTACCGTAGCAACAGCTGTGGATATTGTGGAACAGCTTTGACCATGAGCATGATATGTCATCTGATGTAACAACACACTCATGCGGTGGTGATGTGGTAAAAGACGAGATCTTAAAGAAGCTTGTTGAAAGTGACAGGGCCTTGTGCACCCTTACAAACACATTTATGCAGCTAATATACAGCTTACAGCTTTTTTTGATTGAAATTTTTGTATTTTGTATTTTGCCTCTCATGGCTTTTTCATCCAGATTTAAGTTTACATGGTTTTATATTCATACTATGATTTAATTATATAGCCATATTTAAATAATATGTGATACTAAAGTAGCATGTATGAATATATGAATACATGTCAGATACATCAAAGAGTTGCATGACAGGGGTTGTAATTATTTAAGACAAAAGACAGAAATACTATTTTAATATACAAATCATATAAACATCTATTTTCCATAATGTATGACTCTGATTCTTTTGTAAAGGCAGCAGTCAAATACTAGGTGGATCATATGTGAGCGTATAGAGAGAGGAAGAATGAAAGTAACATCATAAAAGGCAAATTACAGAAACCCTGTTTCCATTAACAAATCATGTCATAATTATAATAATAATAATAATACATGTTTATATTGTTATATTGTTGTTTTTTAAGGGTAAGTGACAAATGTGAACATGTACATGCATGTAAACATCTAATGCATTACACAAATGTAGATCACCCTATCAGTCATGTGTACAATATATACCTTTTTGATATATATATACATTAAAAATTACACTTTGATTGTGAGCAACAGCAAGTTTATTGAGTAGAATAAAGCCTGTTTTCAACACCACTAGTCTGTTTAAACTGTAGCTATATCATCTTTCTCTATATCTTTTTTTTGGGGATCAATTTTTTAATTTAAGCAAAAGTACAAAACATTGCTCTAGATGACAATATGCAGGAAAGTACACTACACATACCAAAGAAGGCACAGTGCATCTTTGCCACAATCCTTCCTTGCAAACAAATGTTTCCACTCTTTCTCTATATCTAAAGGTCAATATTATTTGCAGTATTTCGTGATTCTGGCAGTGTGGGCAGGCCTAAATTTAAAATGAAAACATGAATCAAGATCTCACCCCACACACTGCACACGTTAACAATGCTATCACACAAGCAAGAGCTGGCATCGACTGTAATCCTGTTTTTTGAGGATTAGGCCTGTGCGGAGGTTGATCACTGTATCTGTATGACAGGTGGATCATGCATGAAGCATTCATTCTGACACACCGACCCGAGTGAATGACTAAGATGTGCAAAAAACCAGCCACTGGCACAATGAGCAGATCCAAAAACACCCTAGTCAGCACGTTGTGGCGATAAAGAGTTAGAGAGATAAACAGCTTTGATGTACAAAGAGAAATCAGCATTGCATCAATGTTTAGAGGATATACAATATGTGATAGCCAAGACAAATGTACAGCAAGAGGTTTGAAAATAGGGGAAACTTTCAAATATAAGAAGGGAAAGAGGATTATATTATATAGTTAATTCTCATTTTGCAGCGATGAATCTGGGCTTGCTTTGTGTGATGTTTGTCAATGGTCGGTCTGCTGAGATGAACCGCACTGAACACGCATTTCATTTTTTATTTCCTGGAAGACAATAATTGGTTATTGCGTCAGTGTTGACTTTTTCCTAACAATGCGTGATAGGTTACCGTGCAGGGATAAGGCAATAAGAAAAACAACCCTACGTGTGTGTGTGTGTGTGTGTGTGTGTCATGTGTTTGCCAAAGGCAGAAGGAAAAATTTTACTCACATGGCAGACATCATTCTCTCTGCACGCAGAAATGTTTGATTGCTGTTGAGTTGAGAGCAAGATCACGTAAATAAAAAAACATTGTTTTTTTTAACAACTTCCTGTGGTTCTTGCTAGGATGTTTGCTCACATTTACCTTCCAATAAAAAGAACACGGTCATTGCAGAGAGGAAACACATCTTGACAATGTTCAAGTGGGCAATCAGCTCGTTAGGATAGGCATCTGGAAAGTAGAGCAAAAAAAAGTAGAAAACCATCACTGATTAGCACTGACTTATCATGTTATTGAGCACGACAGAATCAAATCAGAAAGGTTGAACTGGCTTTGGTTGGTGGACATTTTTCTCCTCACTGGGAGGAGAGGTGTTTAAACATTGATTGGTAAAATCCTTAATTTGTTCAAGTATGCAGTATTGCAGGCAATCTGTTGCCTTGGAATGATCGATGTCTGAGCCACATTACCAGTAAAGTAGAGCAAACTCTGAACAAGCAACTTGTTGTGTGTGAGGCCCTGTCGTCCCTGAACTCTTTGTCAGTACAGACTGCGTTATTGGGAAGGAAGTTGCCTATAGACTAGCCAAGTGGAAAGAAGTGTTTTGCGTGTTAGGGTTTCCAGAATTAAAAGTCCTGTTTATTTTCTACAAGGATAGGTCAATTGCAGTTTGAGCATTTCCAAGGCTTGGAAAGGCATCAAAATCTCTATCAGTACAAGTGTTGAGCAACTGCTTTAGAAAATATTTGGTTGTTTAATAAAAAGGTACAAGCCTGTGTACATTAAAATACACATATAATATTGATAATGGATCAAATGGACATATGTAATGTTAAGAGAGTCACCTTTAGTGATAAACCCACACAGAATTAGCAAAATATTAATTTTTTTCTTTCCTTCAGCTTTTTTAGTGTTGTGTTTTCTCTAAAACAAAGTTAAATATTTAAAACTGATGGGCATAATATAGTCCATTAAAGTCCTATATTGCTGAACATATAGGATAACATTGGAAGAAATTACACGGGAATTTAAAGTGCTCAAAAATGCACTTCACAACTAATGCTTCCAAGGAAATTTTCTATATTCTATTACTCTTTTTTTTAATTTACCCCAAGTGAAGGAAGCAGTCAGAGCGGTGGTCATGGCAGGGTGGTCCTGCACCCCACAAGTAAAGGTGATCCCTGTTTCTAAGGACTCCCTATGTGGGAGGAAAAACACACTGAAGAGAAACACTTCCTGGCTGTTGTTGTCCATCACCTGGAAACACTTTGGGTGGCTCGCAGGCATGGAGTTCACCAACCAATCTGAGGACAACTGGGCTCCGTCAGCAGGGTGTTCTGAAAGGTTACTATGAGGGCTGATCGCAGGAAGGGTGCAATTGGTGACTGACAGGTGATCGATATTGGCTGCTGCGCTCTGGTAGGTCCAGGTGAGGGTGAGCTCGCTGGGGTGGTATCCCCCAGTGAGACAGAAGAGAGCCCACTGACCAGTCTGTTGGTCCGGGGGAATCTGGAGGTAAATCTTAGGAGCAGAAGGTGGTGCTACAGTAGCAGTGGAAAAGGGTAATAAACGAAGTAAACACATGGGATGAAATCATTCCGACTGTAAAATTAGGTCATTGCAGGAGTACACAATAATATGCAGCAAGTGAAAATAGAACATACATACAAAAGGAGCAAATGTAGTGGCATTAGTCATACTCATAATGCAGCTATTTATTTAAAAACAAGGACAAATTGAGAGGAAATATGTTGATGAAAAGTATAGGGACATGAATTAAAGTGTATGCATTTGTAAAGCTGTGTGAGATGTAAAGAAAAGGATGTAACATAGTACAAAAATTAAAACTCACTACATGATAAATCCTACTACTTCTATTTCAAATATCTATAATTACCATTATAGGCAAATCTTAAAAAAATGTTTACCTACAACTAATTAAAAAGCCATTAATGTAAAATTAATTTTAAAATGGTATAAAATGGAGTACATCTGGAATAACTATCCTAACTATTAAACAAGAATAAAACTGTTATTTAATGGAGGCAACATTGCATCCAGGGAAAATCAAAGGGATGCTTTTCTCCCACATGAAGGATTTCCACATAATAATTTGCCATCCTTCCCTGCCTTGTTTTCTGGTAAGTTTCAATTCCCTGTGCAAAGTCAATACAAGGTATTGCTTATGGTACCGCGGTGATTATTTCTAGATGTGTCATGAAGCTACTCAGGCAAAAAGAGGAACTCTGAGGGAATTTCACATGGCTTGAATTTTTATGTTGGGTGAGCACGGTCCACCCCGGCGCTTGTATTGAGCTGCCTTAAACTAAACACTTTAGCTCTGGTGCACAGAATATACATATGAGACAAAAACACCTGCATGGCAACCTTAATGAATTTTTGAAATAAGCAATTTTGTTTCTCACCCAAGATGAGCAGCTCGGTCCCGTTGCCCCACTCTGGGTCTTTCTGCAGGACGTTCACCTCACAGTAATACCACCCAGAATCCTCCAGTGCTACCTCAGTGATCACCAGGGAAGAAGTCTGATTCTTCTCCACAACAAACTGCCTGGATGACTTTGGGATGAGCTGCTTTTCTGACTTCATTTTGAACCACTGAACCCCATACTTGAGGGATTCAACTTTGAAATGACAGGATAGGGTTGCCGTTTCACCCCGCATCACACTGACAGAGGGAGGATACTGTCTAACCCTCAGTCCCTCTGGAGTTGCTGTCAGGGCTAAAGACAGAGCCATTAATACAACATGTCATACAAGGAACTTTTAAAAAGTGCAGAGCAAACACTCGGGTCAAGTACAAATACTTTAAATGTGTGTTTAGCATGCCTGGGTGACAGCTGGGACAAAGACGATCAGACAGAAAATTCTAGTACAATTTTATAACGCACCAAACAATTATTGAATTGCCACCAATGTAAGGAACTTCCACTAAAAACAAATTCTGTTTTTAAAAACTTTTTCAAACAAAGACTAATGCAGACACTCTGGTGTACAAATGATTTGAACAGCCTGGGAGTGTCTGTATGATTGTGGCGACCGCTGTCTAGCTAAGTGTGATGAAGTGATTATTAAGTGTGATGATGAAATGCTGCAGATAAGATAAGCAAAACACTCAGACGCCCACAATTGGAGTGCAGATGACAAAGAAGATGAACAAACAGAAAAACTATGGTTCAAAAACAGATTGCGACTCTCTACCAGGCCACTTTCATTCACTCAAGGAAGAGCAGAAGCATGCTTTTCGCATTAATTCAATACCCTTTATCATGCAAATAGCCAGTGTATATTTGAAAATAGATGTTATTTAATTCCAAATGTCATACCAAACTTCTGAAATGAACACTCAAAGAAATTAATGAAAAAACAAACTTAACAGAGATCAAACTTTGGGTGACTAACACATTATGTGACATGATTGTATTTGGACTAACCTGATACTTGGCCTGCCAACAAAAGAAGCATACACAGGTGATGCAGTTTTGCCATGTTGTTGTTGTTGTTCCCCACTTCAAGCTTAAGTGGTGAAATAATTTCTTAGGCACTCTTAAGTCTGAAGCTTGCTGCGCTTTAAAATGTGTCAGCTTGTTTTGTTGGGCTATTTGGTTAGACATGATGGTTCATTAATAGGTCATTCTTAAAAAAAAACCTGAATCTCAAAGACTGTTGGGGTGAAAAAAATATACATATGTCAGTGTCTAGGCAAACAATTTCTTTCATACTGACAGAAACCACAGTGCAACAGTAAGCAAATGCTGCTGCCATTATTCTATGTTTCTGTTTCCCTCTACAGACGTGCAGACGCTCTTTAGATCATGAAAACTATTTGATTTGCAAGATTTGAGAAGTGATTTTGCTGGAGGAATTAATGTTGTGTTTTTCCAAAACGCCTTAGGGTACCAAATGTTTATATTTACATCCAGTTACCTGAGAAACACATGCTTAAAAATACCCATATCATAGAGAAAACCTTGACACAAGTAGATACAAGTAAACAACTCTGTATTTTGAGTTTTGAGCCATGACATTTTTACAAGGAGTAACAAATTCTCTCTTCTACTTTAGATAATTTGAAGCATATTACTGAATGTGTTGATGTTATACCAAAACTCTTGCTTTGATTTTGTTTTTTTGAGTTTTTGTGTAACTGTAAATATGAATTTCTTGAGTGGCCTAATGAGCTGCAGTATAATGAATCCAGATCTGCATCCTCCGGGGAGGAGAAGACTTGTGTTGCTAGGTGTAATCATCCTCATCAAAGCAAGACAAAAGTTTTGAAATGTAAGTTTAACTTGAGGGAAAAACAGTCTTAACTTGCCACTCTCAATTGAAAACTACAGAGGATCCACTCTGTAAAACCACTACAACTGCAATGACTTAAAGGGGCATAACATAATGCATTACTTTGCTTTTTGTAAGTCAAGGGACTTTACAAACAACAACAACTGGGACCTAACATAAAAAAAACATTCTTTGAGACTGTCCTTCCCTAAAAAAAAAAACACTCCTTTAAGTAGTAAGTATGCCAAGAGCAAAGCATAAAGTAAGGTCACAATATTAGTAAATTAGTGTGATATTTTCAAATCCTACATATGTGATGAATACACCAGTATTGTATACCAGTCTTATGTACTTATCAAGCATCACATTAAGAGTACCTGTATGAGCAAGGCAAAGGAAACCTAAAGTGTCTTTACTTTGTATACATTTTAAAATATGTAATACATTTATTTCACATGTTCTTATTTTTTCAGGGAGGGTTACACAACCTGATTAAAAATGTTGTCAAATATTGTACAGAAATGTCTTTTTCACACAAATTGCAATAGCGTACAAACTTTATAGTTTTTTCCTGCCCAGACTAAATAACATCATCCTCTCTGGAGAGATTTGAACAAACAGAATACTGTTAAAATGTTGTCATAACATGTGGAGCTGTGTTGAAGTTGAGGATGAGGAGACACAGATGTTTGTCATTGAAAAGAGGACAAGTTAAAATTAAACACACATGAAAACAGCCATTGTTAATCAAAATGGACCCTGACAAACTAGTTAAAACATGACTTGTTTTTTACATTGATTTATAATGATAATGTTTTTGTTATGAAGTTATCACCCACTAATAACATTTAAATTGTTTGCTGAAGTGATTTGATATGAGCCATTTTTTTGATAGAATCGCATCAGACCAAACATTCAGACATTTAATAAAAAAAAACCTGCAAAAATAACAAAAGCAGAAGCTCTTTGCTCAGCAGGATGCAAAAAGCAAGCAGAAGCAACTTGCCTGACCTCACCTTCTTTTGACCTCACCTCCTTTCCAACCACAGGGGCCAACACAGAGCCTCGCTTCCAACAACAAACCACACACAGCGAGTTCTGTTAAAAACAAAACTGAGTTTTATTTTTTTTTGTCTCCCTCCACTTGAAATGATTTTTAACTTCACTTCATGGATTTTGAAAAAAAAAATAGACACTCCAAAATAAAAGTCAAAGAAGACAAGTTCAGCAACTAAATAATTAAAAAAAAAAGTACAATCATCGCTTCACAGCACTGAACATCTGTCAGGATGGGAGACAAATATTTTTTTCCTTTCATTGTTTTTTCTCTATATATTTTTCTGTGTTTATGTTGATGAAATCTTGATAAATGTAACAAATGGCTGTAATTAAGGTCTGTGTTATGAATGAACCAAACATGCCTTAGAGAATACACACACACGCACGCACACATGCTCGCACGCACACACCACAAACCGATGCTTGCATGTAAAGTCCCTTGAATTACTCATGCTCATTGTGGAGGTCTAGACACACTTGCATATACACACACACACACACACACACACACACACACACACACACACACACACACACACACACACACACACACACAATAACACATAATTTATATTAACGATGTCAGAGTGGCCAAACCTAGATTGCTGAGGGGTGGGAGGGCAGAACTTTTACAGGTTATATCCTCACAAAAAGAAAAAGGACAGGAAGGATGAAAGAAAATAAATTGTTTGGTGTGTGTGTGTGTGTGTGTGCGTGCGTGTGGGCGTGTGTGTAGAGGGAGACAGAGCAAGATAAAGAGAGAGAAAGAGAGAGAGTGAGAGGTGGGTGCAACATTCAACACTAACCTAAACTCATTCCCTCAGTTATACACGGTGGGCCCTCTTCTGGTAAATGTTATTAGTTACCAAATGAGACATTTTCCATTACTCTGCAGTGAGGGTAAGTAGTAGTAGTCACTGTTTTTGCCCTCTTGAGGCACACAGCACATGCACAGCCCCTATTATAGATCCAGTCATGTATCCCAGCCTCCAGCGCACCTTACCCAGTAATAAAACACTTGTAGCCCGTATCTGCGACTTTATCACAGCCCTACCATCTCATAACTGCAATATAAATCAGCACAAAAACACCAGTTGGTGTTGGCACTGAAAGAAATCCAAGTTTCCCCTGTCAGTTCTCAGCATCACAACCAATATTTACCCCTTGGTTGATTGACGAGGAAAATGCCAGGCGTAGGCTGGTGATTCAGACAGGCCAAGTAATGGGACTCTTTCAATGTTGAAGATGTGAGGTGGGCGACTTAATGACTAGGGGAGACATGGTGGGCGAGATGCCTCCATTGTGATGCCTGCCGGGTCTGAGCGAGTGTTGCTGTTGCTCAACTGGTGGAGTGCGGCACACTGTTAATTAGCCTCCTGTTCTTGGAAAGGTGAGTGATTGACAAGACGCCATCTGTGGTCACAGTGAGAAGGAGGGCAAGGCTCTGTGTCCCACATCTTTGCTGCAAACTGAGGTTTATAATATATACAGAACACCTGAATATGTATAAGGAATCTATTTAACTACTCTGAGCTAATTACTAACACTAAACACAGCATATCTATCTATCTATCTATCTACAAATAATGTACACTAATCCTAATCTAGACCTACACCCTGCAACTGTCATGTGGCTCTATAATGACTGGATCTGATGCCATTTCAAACACTTGACGTGTGCTCATGCTCACTGTTATGGAGACTTTCCTCATCTCAATCCCGTCTAGCATGTTGTATTCTAATGCGCTCATTAGCTGCCATAATGGAAAGGTACTGGTCTTTAATAGACTTGCAACATCGACTTCTGCCCATGAGAACTGAATGAGCCTGTAGATAGTTGGTAAACAGTGGATAATTAAGATAATATATGGGAATTAGGCATGCTTTGCTGTAAAGGACGTGAGCAGGGGATTTAGAGCAACAATAATCATTCATATATAATTGTCACTATGCGTAGCGGAGCCTTTTGGAATACTTACTCTGGTGCTGCAACGTTTGCAATTTATTGCATTATATAATTATCTGTTAAATATAATTTTCTACAATTGAATTGCCAGCTCACAAATGTATTTTTGTGTATTTTACATCCAGACTTAAACCTCTATACACAGTGTTGATAGCTGCTGACTCTGGCAGTTGTGAAATAATCCAGGTTACATCTCTTTTATTACTAATAAAATTTAATGTAACTTTACAGCACCCACTAAATTGCATATGAAGTGTAAAAGTCCAGGGAGCATGTCTGGTCAACAATATATTATGTAGCAAAACAAACACCAGTATGGCATGACTTAAAAAGAAAAACAAATGATTAATTCTTCATTCCCTGGATCTGAACCGTAGCTCTGAACACATAGTTTACTGAGCTGACATTACAGCTTGCCCAAATAGTTTCAAAGAAGGGTTTAAAATCAATGAGCAATTAGGGGTCTTTTATCAGGCAAGATGAATTATGCTCTCTGTTCTAAGGCTGGTCTATAGACACTTGATCAATTTAGCTTCTGGGGACCTGGTAAGGCAGGTCGGGGAGAAATTGCTCTATTCCAAAAGCCATTCGGTCGAATGTATTGATTAACCATTGCATTCTGAATTGAAAGTCGGTCTGGGTTCTGTTCTATGTGGGGAGAGTGTTGTAGGAAAAGCTACAGCATCAGCCTGCCACATACAAAATGAAGAAAGCAGTACATTCAAACATTCTCTGGACCTACACTTCTTTTGCTATTATATAGTCTTTGCTTTGAAGCACCATCATTATTTTACTATATCACTGCGACAGATCAGGAACAACGTGCGCCTCTGTCCTTACACCCAGAGCTTAATTACCTGACTCCTGTCCTCCATTTTTCAGTCCTGTTCCTAAAATCCATGTTGAAATACTGCAAAGCTATGGTAACAAAAACAAAAGGTGCCAATAGTTTACAACTATATACATTCACCTCTTTTTCCACCTGTGTAAACGCATTAATTAAATCTTACCATAAACAAATGTACAGCTATTAAAGTGCAAAACAATGCTATACACTGTAAACTGGCACTACGAGCTAGTTTTGGGAGCTCAAAACAACAGCTTCGTGGCACCTTATTAACAAAGATTCTGTAAACAGATCATAACCTTCAGCTGCGGGAGCCAATCAACACTTTCTCATCAGGGTGCACCGAATGTAATTAAGGGCTGAGCAAACGTCTTGTTTATATCACTGTAAACTCATTGAACCCCAGTTGGGATGTTATTTATACACTTGAAGTAGGCCAGACTGTGTTTGTGATCAAGGCTATGTTAATGCTATTCATATTACATAGTGCAACCATAAATAGTGTGTGGTACACCTTCCCCTGGGAAGGACCACAGCACTCAAGTTTGGAAATGCAATATGAGCGCCTGTCTGTCTTGTTCCCCTAACTGGAAGGTTCACAGTCTGGTGAGTGTCATCTCATCTCCCCCTGGCTCTCAGTTTTTGAATTTGCATTGTCAGGGTTTTCTCCCATAGGCCTGTTGGACAGGGTGCTCTCCCAACAGCATCCTCTTCTACCCTCAAGATGTGCACCCAGGGGCTATGCTGCCTCCTTGCCCACACCCTCTCCAGTTCTCCTCACTCACACCAGAAGTGTGATTCATCTACATACATCAAGACTCATGAAAACATGTTCTTTTGCTGCTTGTTTGTAAAAATGCCCACATACTATTTATTACCACTACACAATTTTCCCCTTCCCCTGGACCCTTTCCCCATAAACCTGAACACAACATACAATGTCTGCTTGTTTTTTTTTTTTCAAAATCCACCCATACACGAACATTGACGTGCTTTTTTCAAACCCACATTGAGAAACATGACAGTGTTATTTTTTTCTGTGTTTTTTCATCTTCTATTTTTTGTTCTTTTTCATCATCAAGGACAGATTATGTACATACATATGTTATATGCCACTGACAGACCCAGTGGGACACTGAAATGGAACAGTGCACAGTATTTGAGTGGGAAACAAAAAGTGAAAATAAAATACAGCATGAAAGACCAAGATACTGAGATGTAAAGTGTTTGAGACAGAAAAAAGAAGCACTGACCAAACGACCTGCTCTTGTGCTTGAATTGGTATCCGTCATTATTTTTGGAACAAGATACATGCACAAACAGTGTGTTCTGTCACACAGACAACCCGACTACATCGCAGAGCGCAAGACCTTTTCAGTACAACATGTAGTGTTTTAGATTAAGGGCCATTTAAACAGAGCTTCACAATCATTTCAGAGTACTGTACACCGTAAAAGTACAACAACAGACTTATTTTATATACCTTGTAAATGTAATTTTTTTCAGATATTACACCACAGCTCTAACCATATCGGATAACTCTTGCACAGTAGGGGTTATTGCTGGTTTGAAACAAAATCAAACAAAACACATTCAGACAATTGATTAAAAACTGAGTAATTCCCCTTTAAGGTCGCAGTAGTCAGGGTTCAGCTGGGGTGAACTCATCTCTGCGTGCAGGCTCATTATGGCAAATTTGCATATAGTCGCTG
Source organism: Percina caprodes (assembly GCA_013375575.1). Taxonomy (NCBI): domain Eukaryota; kingdom Metazoa; phylum Chordata; class Actinopteri; order Perciformes; family Percidae; genus Percina; species Percina caprodes. The sequence continues at coordinate 2,741,527 of JABXJD010000014.1, forward strand.
CATGTGAGTGGAACAGTGTTTCAGTGGAGAAACGAGTGCCACCATGTTGAAAAATGGGCTTACCTCCCACTGTTTGTGCTGTGCGGGGTAGTGGATGGATAATTGTGCCATGGGGGTTTTGTAGTGCCCATGCCTGCATGTCACAGGTACACATTGGAGGGAGGACTGGTGCATCAAGGCAAGGTTGTCCTTGAAGAGGATTCCTGTCAGTGGCAGGATTGAGCTTGATTTATGGGGGCCATCACTGGCTGGCAGGAGGGACAGGTGGAGCCCAGGCTCCTTCACTTAGCCAGCCACAGGTAATGGCTAATTACATCTTTATCTCCCTGTGGTCTGGCCGAACAAGAACCGACTTACAGCCACGATCCCAGACTGACATGGATCCAAATCATTTATCTAGCTGGTCGGAGAAAGACACACTATGATAAGTGGACAAATATGCTGTAAATGTGTGTGTGTGTGATGCAGTTAACAGCATGACAACAAAAAAGAGTCCAATACATAAAATGTTACAAATGATAAATTACATCATCATTCACTGCTTCTGGACTTGGATGACATAATCCTTCACACTGTTTCAAATGCGTTTTTAAAAAGCTTGTCATGGCAAAATAGAGCACATCACTTCGAAAACTTTACATGTCTTTTTTTTCATTGTAGTCGTTCAATGTGTGTGATTTCTTAGAAAGTACAAAAACCATTTTTCCCACATAGAGCTCAATACCATCAGATTTTGTTCTTCTTTTCACATGAAATTACTATTCATAGTTATTCAAATACGTATTAACATCATCATCATCTGTACTATTATTAACACCAAAAAAGTAAAAGCAGGTAACCTTGCAGAGTAAAACAGACACAGTGCAGGTAGGGAGGGAGGGAGGGAGGGAGGGAGAGTGAGTGAAGGGAGTATGGACTCACAACAGGAACATTTCTAACCGGTACATGCTATCAACAAGCGACGAAGAGGATGGAGTCACAGCTTCGAAACAGAAGATATTGTTGTCACTGGACAGTCTCGTGCTGCTTCAGAAAACTGGAGCATATTTGAGGCTGATGGGAGAAGTTGTTCAGTGCCAAGCAACTTGAGGTTGCCAGCGTGGCCTCTTTACTGCATATATTTACACTGGGGAGGAAGACAGAGGGGGGAGAGGGGTGACACGGAGCAGAGAACGCTATAGCGATGCAAAGGGCGACTGGACAGAGCACATTGAACAGAAGGGGCGGGGCAGGGGGCTAAAAAGGTTTGGGTAGTGAGGGGGTCTACATGCGAAACCTTGGTAATAAACCCCCCAAATTACATAAAGGGGTAGTTAAGACCGACGCCGTCACCACCCACCCTTTTGTTTTAAATATATTTTGACATCATTCATAGCAGCTTCACTGCTCAACAGTTAAAATCAAAAAGCCATACATGTGTATGTGTATGTGTGTGTGTGTCTGTGTGTGTGTGTGTAGGTGTGACACTTCACATGGCCACCAATTGGACAATTTTCAAAAGGTCACGCGACCGTCAGTACCACATTATAACTATAATTTCCATAAATATCCACCATATATTTGGGATTTTATGTATCATTTCCATAAGGCAAACATTGTAGGTCAGTCATTAGTCTATGTAGTATATTACATTAATGATCGTCCACTTGTTAGATTTTCTATTTTCTCATCGATCACTGACACAATAATCAGTTAATATACACTCTCTATCATCAGGCCAGTGGTAGTAATGAGGGGAAAACAAGATGAGGAGGAACGTACCAAGTCAGACAAATCTGCAAGGCATTCTGAGAGACAAAAAGAGGGAGACACAGTGTGTATGTGAGGTGATGACATTGATTTGACCTCATATTAAATTGAGGGTGCAGGGGTTTTGGGGGTGGGATGGAGGGGGTGACAGTGGTTAATGTGGTCATGTGTTTGATGCAATGATTCAATGGCTCCTGGAATAATGCATATTCTTTTTGTTCACAGTGATGGGTTCGTAATTAAAGAATTTAATTTCCTTTTTCCTTCCGTAGAGGGGGAGAGAAGGAGGAAGAGGGGGTTGGGGGGCTTTCAAGGATGTTTAGGGACAATTCCAGGTGGAGATCGATCTTTACACCTTCAGCAGAAGAACAGTAGAGAGGGAAACCCAAACACTCACGCCGACACTCATCCCTGCATGTAAACCAGTCCCTCGACCTTGGATGGCCCCTGGCCCTGGATGGAGACAGATTGACCCAAAGAAGAGAAGAGGGAAGAGGGGAAAGGAGAAATGTGAATAGTTAAATAAACAGACCTCAAATTAACCAATTAAATTCTGATACCTTGACACTAAAAAATAAAAGGGCTGTGATGTTGTGTCTGGTCATTAGAACAATGTTAGAGAGCTTCAGGGCTGACATTTTGACTTGTCAACAGGTCAGGTCAAACTAATAACAATAATGATGGCTCTGTTTCATTTAGGTGTGCCAGGAACCCATTCTACTAAACCCTACATGCACAATACAAGCACCCTTGAACTGGAACGCCTAATTGGAATGTAACCATCATTAATATTATTAGTTACACCTATGTGTAACGTCTAAATGACCACGGTGAGAGAGGGCTATTGAATTTCTTAGTAACATGTTAACGTGATTGATCTCACATTACAAAGCCGTGACATGCTACATGTCATAGCATTCAGGGCGGACATTTTGACTTGTCAAACACAGGTGAAAGTACTGACTTTAACAATGGCTTTATTCCATAGGTGTGCCAAAAAGGCAAGCCACTGAGCCTGCATGCACAGTACAAGCACACAGCCATTATCAATGCAGCGAAAATGGGATGTTAATTAATTTATATTTAGTGAGCATTGAACGCCTGCAGTCTACTTTGGCTGTCAGCAAGAATTTGTTTAATTTTCAAACTATAATACATTCTGGGCATCACTCTCCTAGGAGAGAAGCTGATAGACATAGATATTTCAGTCTCATAATCTGAAGGTCTGCTACAATAGAAAATGTACATCTCGATGTATAGTTGCATAATAAAGTCTTCATACACCTGACATTAATCTCTCTTTTTTACATTACATATTGGAGTCTCACTAACCTTAATCTCCCACAATTGACACTAAGTAGAATACAAACATTGCTAACATTATTATTCAGCATAAAAACACATATTGTAACATAACACCATGAAAAAGCATCACATTATCAGGGATGAGATCACATAAAGTATCAAAGCATTCTCATATGTCTGTAGACTTTATATTGCTATTATATATATATATATATATATATATATTTCTTCCTGTTGTTTCAGTGTCCTTTGGGTAACTAACATACACTTGCTACTTTAACTGTGAATTGTCAGTGTCTTTTTGTTCTAGATTAGGATCTCCAAAAAAAGAGTCATGAAATGGAATAACTGTCCTGTTTTTTTGCATTAGTCAACCTGGATTTATGCAAGACTTAAGTTTTAGGCTGAACTCTCAGACTTTTGTTGGAAGTCTCATTCCAGCAAAAGTCATTCATAGCTATTCACGCTATATTAAGTTCATTAGGTACACCTATTTGATAGATCTAAATGACCACTGTGCGAAAGATCTATCAAATTTCCTAATGAAGTAACGTGTATCTGGAATATCAAAGTAATGAAAAGCATGAGTTAACATGTTCAGGGCTTACATTCTGACTTGTCTAACAACAAACAAACTTATAACATTTATAATGGCTCTGTTCCATTTACATGTGCCAGAAATCAACGCCAGTAAGCCAGACAGTACAGTAAAAGCACCCTGGCACTGGGACACCTCAATGAAATGCAACCCCTTATTAATTTAATAGGTTACACTTACTTACAATGCCTCATTTTATGAGTACAGAACCTATTTGTACTACTGTAGAAGTTTCTTCCGGGCATTATTAGTAGGGTAATTTAAGAGATACATATTTGGTTCCATTAGTGCTTGCACTAAGCAAATGGCCTAACAGCACTAACTCCCCCAACAAGGGAAAAAAGCTTATGGGGGATTGTTTGGCTCGAGGTCAAGGTGCAAGGGACCCTATGGTTAAATTACTCCGAACCATCACTTTAAGTTTCAAAGCCATTAAATGCTGCAGCGATCACTTAACAATAGTTCTCCAGTAAGCAAAGTAAAGAATAAGAACAAATCAGTAATATCGTATGTGGGACAAAAAATTAGACAACACAATTTAAATGACAGTTGCAAGAACATTTCACCTACTCTCTTCCTCTTGTCTACCTCTTTTGTGCCATTTGGCAAGCTAGAAGATTTCCGAGATGTAGCTGGTGTCTTAATGTAACAGTGTAAAGTAAAAGCTAGTACAGGGTGCCAGTGGTCTCAGTAATGGGCTAATTGGTTGAAGGTAAATACAATCATGTGCCAATTTTGATGTGATGGCGGGTTGTTAATATCAACATGCTACATGTGGCACTTAGTGAACAAAAAGCTACAAAAGCGTGGAAACAAAGTCGGTCCATAACTGGTCCAGAACAGAAAGAGGTTTGTTGTGTTCTAATGATGGCAGGAGGAGATTAGGAGGGAAAGAGAAGGCAGAAGGACAGATGATGGAGAGATAGGCTGACGGAAGTGGGAGCAGTGGTGGAAAAAGAGAGCAGAAAGATGTATGGGTCTGACGGGGGAGTGAGTCATTGAAGGGAGACTGGCCAAGATAATGGGTAAAGGAATGAAAGAAGAAAGGGGATAGATGAAGGACTTACTTAAGATGGTAATGCTGAATGCACTAAAGGGGGTAACGGAAAATGGAAGGGTAGGATATCGTTCATTGGGGACCATTAATGTGAATTGGTCTCGGAGAGAAATGACAACTTCTTGGGTAACGGGACAGAGCAGAGCGACAGTCTGTGTGTGTGCATGCTGGAATTTGTATGGACGAGAGATGGAGGGTGAGAGCGAGAACGGACGAGGGAGAGAGCGATGGTAATATAGGCAAGCAAAGCTTTAATGGGGCGGAGAGTAACGAAAATGGGTAGATGGAAGAAGGAAGGGAGGGTTGAGAAAATGCTGTGCTGTGTGCAGAGAAAAAATGAAGCAAGGCAAAGAGGGAAAAACAGTGTGTCATTGCATATGTGTCGTTTTTGTGGCAGTTTGTCATGTCGGTTTGATAGCCACAACAGATAAATGTGAGCATACTCATTTTCTTGCGAAAGTTTGGGCTTGCATACATGTACGCTGTCATTGTGTGCATGCATCCGCATGAACTTGTAGGTGATAACTTACGAAACAGCAGCATGCTGGCGTTGGAAGCCCCTAGACGGTTTGCGGCAAAGCAGGTGTAGTTGCCAAAGTGTTTCTCTGTCACATTGGTGAACAGCAACAGCGAGCGCGTCTTCTCGTTTTTGATCCTCAGGGTGTTGTCACTCTCTACCGGCCTGGGTGGTAGGTTGTTGGGGGAGCAAAAACAAGGGAAGGAAACAGGAAGAAAATGAGAAAAAAAGTTTGTCAAAAAAACAACATAACATCACACCTAGTGACTCAGCCCAAATAAGAGGATTTTTTTTTGTCTCTCCAGAGACGCCATGCAACACATTCCCCCTCCTCCACACACCGGCTCTGTCCCACCTTGTACTAATAGTGGAATCTAACAGTCCATAAATAACGGAGACCTCCTGCTGGGGCCCATTTTACTCTATTAACAGCTCTCTCTGACTGGAAAAGGCTTGTCTAAGTACTTACTTTGGCTGATGCCAAATCATTCTTACTCTTCTACACTCTCTGGGACCTTTTACAAACTTGGAAGGATAGATTAAGTGTGGGTAATAGAGAGCAAATAGGTTTCCAACAAACTAATATTTCTTCAGAGATGATAACAACATACATGATAATCTCAGATATTCTCAGGTAAATGGACGGCAGCCAAGACTTCGTCCACAGTAAGCTGGCTAAATGTGAAAATGTAATTCATGTGTGAAATGCCTAGCTATTTCAAATTGCTTTTGTAAAGATCTCATGTCCCCACTGATAGTTACAGCCCGTTTATTCAGTCAAGTCTCAGCTGGTTAAATGTCTGTTCTGTTCCCTCCTTTGCTCTGTTATCACCTACTGTGTAACAGTTCTCATTAACATACTTTATGTTTCTGTTGTCAGGCAACTGATTGGTATAACACAGTGATTAGATTGAGGCTCATATTAAACAGGTGCGCTGTTATTCCTGTGCTACTGCACTGAGACGTCAACCAAACAACGTCACAAATCAAAAATACACATCAAAAAGGTTAATGACGACACCTATGTAATGGGCTTTACTGACATTTAAAATAAGTGCTCACAGAGTGGATTAAATGAAAAGTCATCTTCCTAACTTCATCTCTACAACCCCTCTGAACAAAAGTTGTCGTTTCAGAAGCTCAGTTTTACGCATCAATACTTAAATGTTAGGCCGGTGTTTATGGACTTTTTTTCATCCTACAGTGCCTTTACAAAGCTTAATTTTGTGTGTAAAAAGCATTGTCTTAGTGAGGACAAAAGGCCATGGAGAAAAAAATATGCATTTTAGATATAGCTGGCTGAGGTTGGATCAAAAAATGAGCTCTGAACTCTTTGGTGGTCTTACCTGTGGTCATCTCTGTACCACTCAAAGGAGGCTGGTGGGACTGCCATGGCTTCGCAGCGCAAGATAGCTGTCTTACCCAAATGGGCTGGCAGGTTCTTCATGTCTGTGATCATGGGAGGGTCTGGCAGAGAAAACAAGGGAAGAAAAAACGGACCAAAGAAAAGGATGGAATTCAGCAATTAGTATACATCTGCCTTCACAGAGAAGTCGAGGTAGGTCAGCACAGGGTTGAAAAACCCTGGAGAGAGCATAATTGCGATGTATGAACTCATACATATTAATGCATCTACTGTATTAACATATATCATTAAAACATAATTGGGTTATAAGAAGCAAGGTCCAGTGTGACTTGAATTATCACCACTGGACTGTTGTGTGGCGCAGAGAGGGATACTTACAGTTGACCGTGACCCTGACCTTGCGCTGATCAGGTGGAGCCACTCCATTGTTGGTGATGCATTCATAGTCCTCGGCCTGCTGCCTCTTGATCTCTGTGATGTCTAGGAACTCCCCGTCACTTACCAACCCATCTATTGACACAAGGAAGATGTCAAGGGTTACTATATTTCAATTTAATTTTATTTTACGTCAGGCTAGCAGCAAACCACATACAGTATAACTAACAGCACAACTGTACAGACCAACACTCTGGTATCATCCTTCTTTAAGCGGGAGAATGACTCCATGTATAATAAAATAGCTGCTGCTGAGCTGATTTTTCATTTGTATTTTTTGGGGTTTCATGACATGACGAGTTGAATTCCTGAATAAAAATAATAAAATAATAAACAATTTTATTATTATGTCCCGTCTCGAATTTTACCCATTCTCATATGGTCACCCTATGTATCAGATATCATGATATTCATAATAAATGTATATATGTGTCACAAAGCAAGTTTACATATAGTATTTTTAGGGTAAGAGGTTAGTTATTTGGGGTTAATTAAAATTAAAAATTCATCATTTGGACAACCAAAAACAACAACTTTTAACTTCATTCCACAACAAAAAGACACTAAATTATCGACAAACCCTACTGAAATATATATGATCACCAAAAGAAATTATTATATTTCAATCATATTTGTCTCACCCAAGCTAACGGCATCAAGCTGGTTTGTTCAGTAAAATAATAGGTTCTATGCAAAGTAAGTAAACATTATTTGACAGAAATACTAGACAGAATAATGTCGGGGGAAATTGTAAGCTTTTCTTTCAGGCAGTGGACACACCAGGGGGTGATGGCCTGTTCACTACATTACGTATTGTGAAGAATATTTGGCTGTTTTGTCCCAGGTGTCCCCAAAACCGAATTAGCCAGTCTCGCACTTTTCCTTCCTTTAGCTCGGAGCGACAAATAGCCACAGAATCTCTGAAGAGAGTTTAACAGGCTACAAGTTATTGCTTCTTCATGTGAGGGAATGGATGTTGGGGGTGTTATTGGATTGACAACAGCACAGAGAATAGAAGAATGAGAGTGCACCCCCTCCTCCCTGCAAGTCTTAGCAGCCAGCTGTCTCACAGCCTCCAAAACTATTAGGCCTTTTTTTTTTCTCCCCTTTACCCCATTAAAGAAGTCAGACTGTGGAACACGACATAATATATAATCTCACCACTAACAAGGAAATCCAGCTCTTAAATTGCCGCTCACTTTTCTCTTTCAAAGCGCCCCTAAACATACACACAACCACTGTCAATCAGTGGACCTTTACTTCCCCTCACAAACACAAATTACGTCTGGGCTCGTTTGTGAGCAACACCAACTCAAACACACATACAAAAAAAGACTCTAAACGCCATGATTATTCCTGTCAGAGATTAGCGCGGCGGTTCTAATTGAAGATTATACTGGAGGATTATTAGTGGGGCTACTGAGCTGGAGACGATTATTTGCAGCTGCTGCGGCAGAGGCTGAGCAGCAAACGACAACCGCGGTGATGGCTGCTTGTGCCACCCGAGCAAGCGCGGGCGGGTGCTGGGTGATGGGTGATGGGGTGGGGTGGGGTGGGGTGGGTGCAGTGTTATTCATTCATTCTATTAGTTTAATAAATATAGCTCTCTTGTGACAACTCTGTCAAGCAAGCAGAGCACCCAACTTTGCCAGAGGGGCGTATCTGAGGCGGTATGTGGGGGAGGGGTAAAGTGGAGAAAAAGATAGAATCAGACAACTAGCACTGGAGAAATTACACACAAGGCTGTTACAGATGACTTCCAAGAAATAAAAAATGAGAGCAATCGAGCGCTAGAGAGTGCATTACAGACACAGAGAGAGAGGTAATTTGCAAGAGATACCGAGCAACAAAGATACACAGATAGAAAAAATAGAGGAAAAGAGAGAAACAGCAACATAAAGTGGGAAACAGAGAGATGTCAAGTTGGGTATTTCATTTGCTTGGTTCTTTCACAGACTTTTCATCCTCAGCACATGTGTGTCATGTAATATGACAGTGCAAAGCAACCCTCACACTCCCTTTCTTTCCCCCCCTTTTCATCCCCTGAGATCTCTGGACTGGCATTGCACACCTCTCTCCACTTTGGTGGTAGATAATATCTGACTGGAGCCGGCCCCTGGCATTCCTACAATGGCCTGCAAAATACATCTCCATCAACCACTTATGGCTTTTGAAAGAGCCTGACTCCTGACCACCAGAGATAGTTGGATTGTACCAGAGAAGAGAGGGGGGCTGTATGAATGTGAGGAGGGAAAAAAGGATCAGGGGTTCTGGCCTGCCCTACAGTGAAACGGTGCTCTAATGCCCCAGCAGTACTGTGAGCCTGACTAGATCATCAGGGCACTTGATTTCTTGGCTCCTCTTATCCATTTCCATTACAAAAACTACTGTCCAGGCAGAGAGGGCTGATGTTGGGTTAAAGCAGAGAAGGATGGATAGCCTGACAGACTGAAAAACTTGTCTTTTGGAAGCATAAAGGGCTGAACGGTGTGTTAATTGAGCAATATGAATCTGCTGCTGAATTGAAGCCCACTTTGCCCTTGTGCTCATGCCTAAATTCCTCCATCCAGGTAGTTTACTCTACTTTCTTTTCACAGTTATGTTTCTTTTGTTTGTACGAAAAGCCTGACCAATATTGGATTTAGGAGTACCAATATTCCATTTTCTTATGAATTCCATGTAAAAGACCAAAACCAACAAATTGATCTTATCGTCTATGTAGCTAAAGCTTTATATATTTTATTCCTCTTTGCCATGGACCTCCATTGTTGTCTATTAAAAACACACCAACAAACCACACCATCGCACCGTCAACATGTTACTTCATTACATAATAACCCATACAGTAAAAATGGGCACTATTTTATTTTGAGTCAATACCACAATTGCTGATCTACTCTTGTGACTACTCACTGTGTCTTTATCCACAGATTACAATAGTTCCCTACAAATTCAATATTTACTCCAGTTATATTTGCTCAAGACTACAGTGCCTTACTGTTTTTTTTTTTTTAATTTAAAGAAAATGTAACATTTCAGACGAGTATTTCCAATATTCATGTCTTCAGTGAAAACAAATTGGCTTGAGGCTGACAGCCAAATGGTAGGGAAGTTGAAGACAACGCACTGTTGGTTCTGTTTTTTTAATTGGAAATATAGAATATAACGGATAATGAATATGTGTACGTGAAAGCACATACACAGGTCCCTTTACAATAGGCCTAAGTAACAAGCTGGAAAAATAAACTTGTGAGCACTTTCCTGCCTTTTCCAATCATCTGATGTCCACACTCATCCTACACACCTGCTATTCATTCTCTCATCAAGCCACACCTGTCCTTCATCAACTCCACTTAGTATATACATCCACACACAAACACTTGTCCTCTGCCACATCATTCATACTTCTGTAACTATAGCAGAAAATACTGTTCAATCTCCTTTTGGGATTTGTTTGGCTCTGCTGACTGCTTACTTGTTGCCAACCTCTACCTTCCCTTTTCAATCATACCTGCTTTGTTGTTATATCAAGCTTTTAGATCAACACAACACCCAAATGATTTAACCAGTATCAAAAATCATAATCTCCCTGTCAAATGTACAGTATACACTCTTTATGCTTATCATATTGCGTCTGAGTGAAAAGTGCATTTCTCTTCTTTCACACCACCACAAGCATCCTTTTTATTCATGCTAAACCTTGTGCCTGTGTTTGTTTTAACGGATGGGATGTCAAATGAAAAGGCCCTGATGCGCTGGCGTATTTAACTGAATGAGACAGAATGCCTGTATGTCTCTGAGTGGGTCAACTGATGGATGCCTGTGAGAGTGAATGGGTGCGACAGATTGTATCTGTGCTTTGGTTAGGACGAAGTGCAGAGCAGCGTCACTATCTGCATGTGAGTAAGGACTCAGGTAACTGGGGACAAATTGCACAGGGGTTAATATAAAGGCGTCTAGCAGGTCTCCATCTCACCTCGAAAGTGGTGCATGTCCTACTATCGCCACAATCTGAAACATATTCTGCTCAACCTCCACGTACACTTTACTCCTCATCCCCCCTGCCTGCAGTTTCTCTATGCAGTATCTGAGTAATGGGGACAGATGTGGCTGGCAGCTTCTTGCTGTTCCTTTGGGCTAGTCGACCCCCCCCTCTCCAACGCCCCTGGTTTCCTGCAACTGATGGCTTGGTTGCACAGACTCCCACGGAATAGCAATGCGGCCCCTATCTCTTTCTCTGCAAGCTGAGGGGTTATTGGGAGAGAGAGAGGGGGAGGCTAGAGAGAGAGGATTACTGCTGACAGAGGAGAAATGCTGTAGGCTTGCAAGTTAGGACAACTGCACAAAGTTTGTGATGTAAGGTGTGTGTGTGTGTGTGTGTGTGTGTGTGTGCGCAGGTGTGCAATCATGCATCTCCTCTATATTTTTAGGTGTCTGTGATCGCTGTGGGCTTGTCCCTGCCTGAGATACTGTGCAGAGAAGGACATTGCATGCACAGCAGGCTAATCCAGGGGCAAACAAGGGAGATAGGAGGAACAGACCTCTGAGCAAGCCCAAAGCTGTATGTAAGTACAGCAGTACAGTACAGTATAGGTTGTGCATTAATTTGCCTAACAGTAAAATTACAGCATGTTGAGTGAGTTGTTCACACTGACCTATTTATTATTACTGCCTTGGTGCTGCATTTGATGTGCTGCTTATTAGACTTTTAAAACACTGAAATGTCAAAAATAATAATCCTTGTTTCTCACAACTTCCTTGCTCAAAAGTTCAATCTAAGATTTTCTGGAACTTTTTAGCACACATATGTCCATATCACACACAACAAACACAATCCAGTGTTCATATTTGACCAAAGACGCCATGGCGCTCATGCAATCTATTGCAATTTATTTTTAGTCAAACTGATGTAAACAACACACATTGTATTAGAAAACTACAAAAGTCAAAGGAACTGAGAATTATCTACTTAAAAGCTGAAAATTACTCTAGTACCATATATGTAGGAAGGTTGAGCCATGGCACAATGGTTTATTCAGTGCATAGCAATTTTCTTGGAGCCAAACAGATTAAACAGCACTGCCACTGTTCTAATAAAACCATACAATCTCGCTGGAGGTCATATAATAGTTTATTTGCCTGACTTTGGACATCAGTGGTGACGAAGATGGGAACAGATAGGGAATAAATGCTGTGCTGATCACATTGATTGGATTTGACTTCATCTATCAAGTCATGCATCCTGACCTCTCTCAACTAGATCTAATTCCACACAATTATGAAAGCAAAAAAAAAATAGCTGATTTAATGCCAAAAATGGCTGTTAGCGTAGGTTGGCATCGTGATGCCGGTTGACAGGGTGGAAGAAGACAGATGCTGATTATTACAGGTGGCGCGGTGGGGATAATTACGTATAATGTGTGGTTATTTGGGACAAAACATTGGGACATAGGGAAAAATACTAGAGTATAAATTTAAGATGGGGACAGACTAAACAGCTGGGCTTTAGAGTGATGACACAGGTATGTGGGATAAAGACGTGGATGTGAGCTGAATACTGATAAGCATTTAGGAAGAGAAAGGGGGTGGGGGGGATAAAAAGACTATAAAAGGCAGGGTGGGGGATGAATTTGAAAGCGCAGAGATAAAGGTGAAGCTGTGAACAAGAGATCGCTGGATCTGAAGACAAGCAAACAAGAAGGGGTAGCTTACATTTCTGGTCTTTCCAGGTGACGGTGGGCTCAGGCCGACCCACTGCAAGACAGTAGAGGTTTACATTCTCTCCTTCGTTCACCGACACATTTTTTGAGATGTTGACAATTCTGGCCGGCACTGAAAAACAAGATCATGCTATTAAAATATGACCTCAAAATCCCTCTTTTATTTCATAAATTATTGATGAGGCATGGACTTACAGCCTATTAAAGTATTTAAATATATGATGCAAATCCCTGCACCTAAGACAGAGAGGCAATCAGCTGATTAATGATCTATTCCTAAGAGCTGTGCAACAATCTATATATCTAGTAAATATGTATTTAAATGCACTGAATTATAAATTAATGCAAATGTGCATTACAATATCTTCTCATGACATCTAATCCAATTTGATCTTTAAAGAAAAGAAGACAATTTGTAGAAGTGGTAGTCAGAATCTTTACTTTTTAGGTGAATGACCACTCCTGAATACTATTTTGCCCCAAACTCAAATTGTTGGAGCACTATGCATGTATTTAGCTTGATAACAAGATGGCCCTTGAATTTAAATTGCCCATTATCATTGCTTTTAATGAGCTTGGCCCTGAGATTGCTTTTCTTTGCAAGACATATACAGAGGAGCCTATTTTTCTCTATCTAGCTGGAGTTGAATACTTGCAGCGATAAAGCTCAGATTGGAGTGGTGGTGAAGCTGTTCCTGCTTGATGCACTGACTTCAGGGTGTAATTATTTTTGTGTGATATCAAGCTAGGGCTGGAATTGCAGGCAACTTGAAATTAAGTATATATATATATATATATATATATATATATATATATATATATATATATATATATATATATATATATATATTCTAGTCATCTGTGCCAGGTTTGCACCCTGCAGACAAGAGTCTTTTTGGCTGCAGTGTATTAGTAAGCGGCAGACGCTGCTTACTAACACTTTTTGTCTTCGCCACCTGTGAGCTGTTAGCCAGGCTTCAAGTTTTCAATCCAGCAGAATGTACTATTATATATGCTGTGAAAAGTGTTCAGTTTCATTCTGCTGGTGATGTATATGCAATCTGCACAACACACCAGTCCAATATATGCATTAAAAGTGACTCATGCAGGGGGAAAAGGTCTGAGATCCATCCTCCGGGCAGTTCTGTGCTAATACATCATGTCACTCAGGATCAGTCTCACTCACTTAGTTGCTGACTTGATGACTGATCCCCAGTTGTGGTCCTGCACTGTCAGTTATTTAGTCAGGGAGTTGGACAGGTCCCCTGTGTACCTCATCTCCTACATACACATCATCATCCATCTGATCTGCCTAACTTTCTGTTTATAAAGACAAATAACTCTAACGGGCCACATGAAAAAAACAAATGAGCTCAGCCGCCTTATGGAAACTGACTTTCTGATTATCTGTCATCTGCACTAGGTTTGCTTTACTGTGTATACACACACACACACACACACACACACACACACACACACACACACACACACACACACACACAGCTTAGCTTTTAAGACATCATCAAGTAGGCTGATTATATTTTTATATAACCTTAAATACCAACCTTAAATGCTCAAATATCATACAAATATTAGCTACTAGGTAAGTTTTCTATCATAACTTTAAGCATAATTTAACAGAACAGGAGGAACACTGAAATGTCAAATCTCAAATGCTTCCCCAGAAGTTAAACCTCAATCACACCCAATAGACAGCACTACACTCGGATGAATGACGAAATGCATAATTACGCCATTTAGTTTTTATCCAAGGCTGCTTACAGAAACATCAACGCATACATATGCTTAAACTTGCAACCACAGTGGCAGTCAAATCTGCATGCTATTGGTATACCAGGGAAATGAGCCAGCACTGGAAACAGTAAACATTTTAAAGTCACTTATAATAAATTGCTGTTCTGTCTCAACATGGCTGTTCACCTTGGACAATGAGGTAGACGTGGGCGATTCGTGGCTTGTTATTGGCCTGGAAGGTGCAAGTGTAAGGCCCCTCGTCAGTTACTTGCACCTTGTCAATGTGGATGGAGAAGTCACTGTTGTTACTGTTGGCCAGCGTCACACGCTTGTCCAGTGACCACTTGTCTGTCCCCGTGAAGAGGATGTTAGAGCGGTTTAGCCAGGCCTTGTGGGTCACCTCCTCGTCGATCCGACATCTGTGAGAGGACATGATCAATTTTCAGTTGAGAGGCCTATTTAACATTATGTTTCGGGTTTACACTAAAAACTGATAAGGTGTTTTTGTGTTACATTTATCATACAGATACACAAAGGGGTGACAATTCACAGGAAAAAAACAGTACAGTGTTTAACACACCAGATGAGCTTCCATTCACCAAAGAATAGATGCCAGTGGGATACCATTCTCCCGAAATATGGTGTGTGATGGTGTATACCTATTTGTTTTCAATGATGTACAAAAACAGTGACTGCAAATATCATGTGACTCACATCCTTTTCTACCAATTCAGGGACCCCTTGTGCCCTGTACTGTACATGAGCATCTATATTTGTTATGTTTCTCTACTCATTTATTCAGGTTTCTCCTTTATTTGTCATCTATCTCTTGGGTAACTCATCACTAATGATCATCCATTACTCCTGTAACACAGGTGGAGAAACTGGGTCACATTAAAAAAAGGTCACGTTGAGATCAGTTATAGCTTGTGAGCATTGCATGATGAGAAGTGGTTGCATATCACCATTCTCTTCACAGTTGTAAGATAACACTAAAAATGACTTCAGTGCAATGAATGCAAGATACATAAAATTCTAGTCCAGTGGTATGTTGACTGACCATCTGCCTAAAACTGGCTGGCTGATTAAAGTTAATGGCATTAGCTGGAAAATATGTGAAATAAGGAAATGATATGAGAGAGTAAATTATAATGGTTTTTGCGCACAGTAAATCAGAAATGTTGTTCCATAAGGATGTGGCACGCTTCAAAACAGGAACCATGGTCCAAAGGTGTGACTTCAGTTCTTGGCTTGGCCACTAGATGTCCTTACCCAGCTTCAACTAGCTGTGAGGACATGCCTCTATAGAACTCATGTTTAATTGATATGACCTGGATAAATATTACTGTTGAGGTGGATCTTAGATCTCCTGCCAAGTCAGTGAGCTTGGTAGTCTTTAACAAATAGGCTACAAGGCACTGGGCTGATGCTCAAGTGGACACATGACTTGAGGGGCCAAACCACTTCAAACTGGTTTGGGAATAAAGAAAAAGAAGAACAAAAATATTTTGATTGAGATTCGGTTTGTAACTGGTGGGTTTAAATAATGACAGTATGACATCACACCCTAAAAAATCATTATCTGTGTACAAACACTCCATTAATGTATTTTTAAAATGAATCACATCTGCATTGATGATGTTGCTACAGGACTGCAAGCCCAGAGGAAATGAGCACCATAATAGCATCAAATGTGCCTCGTCTTAATGGCCTGCATCAAAGCCAACACAACAGCAGTTTCTCGAGCATAACGCAAGTATTTGTGCCACTTGGGTAAAAGTGATTTTACATGAAAATGGAGTTTATTTATGAATCTGTTTAGTGTTCTGATTGTCAGCTATTGGCTGTCCAGTGCAGATTAAATTCACACATCTGATTACAAAATACAAAACAAGAAAAATATGTTTGTAATGTTACACTGCTGCACAGCTTTCCTGATACCACACTGATACAGAATAAAAGGAGACATTGAAAGGACATATTTTACCATCCAGGTCCCTTCAGTTTATAATTTCTGGTGTAAAAACACCCAAACAAATGCACTAGATTGGACTTCTCCACAGTATCAATACTGGCTTCAAGCTACACGTCTTGATGACATTATCGATCAGGATCCTGGTTCTTTGATTTCCAACTATGAGAGAGCTATGCTAACGTTAAGCATTGCGTTAGCGCAGGACATGGAAGTCAAAGGCCCACTAATTTAATTTATCATTCCAGCCAGTCACAACCAATCACAGCCATTTTCACATCAGGCAATCCATTTAAATGTCTCCCTATTCCTCTCTGCTTCCTGCTACTCCAATGGTGCCTCACACCAATGCTGCTGGCAAAGTTTGCCTGCACCACCCCACTCTTGGAGATATATATATATATATATATATATATGAATTTAGTGGAAGGTCCACTCATCTTCAAGAGGAAAAAAAGGGACCAAAAGAGGAATTTATTCACAGATCTGAAGAGGTGTACGCTTAAAAGTGATGAAAGTAATGTTGACTTGAATTTTTTTCTTCTGTGCTGCTGAATGTATTGTCAAGCCAGGTCACTTATACGTGAAAGGAAAAAAGAAATTTGGCTGTTTTTCTGCTTGGTTGGTAGCTGGGGAAAGCTGTGATTTCTACTTCATCACTCACAGTTAGGCAGGGGTGGTTGGATGCAGAAGAGGTCCAGCCACCCAACTGACCTGTGCATCATTATTGTTACATATAAGTACAAGGTGATTGCAAACAGACGGGATAACTTTGGCCACATCTGACAGGTAATATCATTCAATTACCTATTGGATAGACACGGCTGGAAAATATGGCACAATGTGGGACACCTAATTGAAGTTATGTGACAGAGAATTGGCAATTAATTCGGCAAGGCAGGTGAGGGGAGGGGGCACAAACATGTTTTTTAACGTAATTAGTAAGTGCAGGTGTAGGATCAAAAGTTACCTCAAAGTGACGCTTTCTCCTTCCAACACTGTAATGTTGTCCGGCAGGTGTCCGAATTCTGCTCCGTGCACACAAGATGCTGCCAAGAAAAATGAGAGAAAAGACCAATGAGCTCCCAATAATGGCAACAGACGCACCTCTATTCATCAGTCTCAGGTTAGGTGCTTGACAATCAACTACCTCACTTAGGCAGGTTGGGCTGAGATGTGCTGTGCATCCTGCTTACTTATTTCTGAAGGGAAAGTAATATATATACTAAACAAAAGAGTCACAACGTCTGCACTGACCCCCATACTTGAATAATGATTTGGTTTTACCCTGCATTCTGGTGGGATGCGCGTTCATTGAACAGCACTGATAATGAGCCAAGGGAAGAGGATTCATGCGGCGCTGCCGGAGCGTGAAATGAAGGGACAGCAACGGTAACAGAAGGGATGCTCATCCTGCCTACCACACACACACACACACACACACTCAGAGAACAGAGGCACATGCTTACAAAAGCACAAACCCACAAGAACAGACACACATACTGAGAGCCATTAGCTAAAGAAGAAACACGAACTTGGCATCTGTGAGATGTGTTTCAGGCAATCAGGTGAGAAAAACACTTTGAAGGAGTTTGAAGTCATTTTTGTGAACTTGCTTGGACTGCAAACAAAGATAACTGAAGACCTTATATGCTGGCAATGATATTGCTCACTGAGGTGGGTTGCTCCCCGGTAAGATTCGTGGCTCTGTCCATCAAAACTCTGCCAAAACACAGCATGACACCAGATACCTCGGCTTGTGTCTTCCCTCCATCTCTAACAATCTATTTTTCCCTCCGCCTGCAAAATGACCTCAATATCTCCAATAGGCTTTTGGTGTGGTCTAGCCTTGAGGTTTAATAAATGGTGACTTTATGAAACGAAGCCGGTGCAGTGAGGAGCTTAAAAGCACCTCAAGGTTTGTTAAATAGCCGCACAAAGTCAAAGACATGTTAGGCATGCCGATTGTGAACCCACTAAGATATGACACCCAAAATGACAGCATGCAGCACTACAAGGAATGTGGGTTTTAAATTAAAGGATGGTCTTTGTGGAATCATGGTTTGATTACAAAGAATAATGAGAGGCTTGAGAATCATAATGCACTTCATGGATTGCTAATTAAAAGGTTTTCAAACTGCATCGCAGAAAGTCTGAAGAAGTGCCTACTGCACTAAATAATATTTCATCATCTCTTTAATAAAGACTAATTATGCCTTTTCTCTTTTTTTGCATATTTGTGAATGTAGTGTGGCTTTGGCATATCTGTGTGAATATGCCGTAGAAAATATAGGCTACATTCATGCTTGTATATTCATATATTCATGTGTGTGTGTGATCGTGTGTGCACCAGTGTATGTGTTGTTCATGGTTGCGTATATAAGCAGAACAGTATCTAGCCGACTGTTGCTCATTTGTTTGAATGTGAACGTTTGTTTTTCTGGCATACCGGAGGAAAACAAGACAGGAAGACAAACTAATAACGCCTCAAAAGAAAACTGGCCCTGAAAATCGCACGCTAAAAGCTGTAATTGCATTAATGGGTGCTGCTGCTGCCACTGATGCTGTGCTATCTAGGCCGGCCAAGGATCCCAATTCTGGCTCTATCTCTCACTCTCTCTGAAAGCCTTGGGGGAGGGGTGTACCACATTAGCCATTGTGGCCAATTTTCCAAAAATGTTCACAAGCTCTTGTTTATCTGTGGTTTTTACTACAGATGTTGCATAGCATCACTGCACTTATGCTACCTGTCTTAGACTAAGACAGTCCTCAGCTCAAGCCCTCAGCTGTTCCCTTTCAAATGCTCTGTACTCTACAAACTAGATTTTATTTAGGTTAATTAAATTCAGTTCTAGGGCTTGGGGCTTGGAGATGGGTGTGACATGCTGTCATACTGTATATACACACTACCCCACACTTAGAGAGAAGACACTCTCTGTCATATAATGTAACCAGTGGGACACACACACACACACGCGACCCACACATTTTGATTGAATAATGATGAATGCATATGCTGAATGCTCCAAACAACATTGCAAAGGTTACAAACCAGTGGGGGGCAATTCCCATTTCCCTGCTCAATTCCCATTTTCACAGCTTGATTGGCACCTCACATTGTAAAACCTGTATCACCCTTCCTCCACTCCCAGACGCTGCACAACATGATAACCAGGTCAACACACTGAGCCCACATTTCCTCTCACACACTGCATCACAGGAAAAATCACAGATAAGCAGGTTTACACACACAAATGAACTCATCAAACACTCATCGATGAGCCAAACAAGCGGCGAGGAACGTTTGTCTGAGTTCATTGTGACAAATATTCACTTTACATCCCTAACTTCATCTAGACACAAAGTCAAAATACACATAAGGAAACACACATACACAAATATCGAGTATCTACTCTTCTTGATGCAAATATCACCTACCGTGTAACATCTTTTGACCTCTGTCACTGATTTTGAACAGTGAAAGTGTTGATCTATCTCAGCTGTGATCACAAAAAATGAAAATGTTGTACACCATTTGTAATTGATAGATTGGAGACCACCTCTGTTTTAAGACAAATGTTGGGGTTCATACTTTCCTTTTTTCACCTTGCTAGCAAAGCATTGCATAAGAAGCAATCATCTATTAATGCTTGACAGCTGGACTACTTTGTTTTGGCAGCAAGATAATATTGAAAGCCCCCAACATCCCAAGCCCTTGGTATGGAATAGCATTTTTGGCATTATTGCAGGGGCTTTACTTTTAAAGTTCAAAACTTTTGATACAAAGGGCCAAAGTGAATGCGGAATGATTATAACGCCCAAAATGTCTGTGCAAAAGTGCAAAACAATAAATCACTTGGGTGTCTTGAATAACAAGGCTAAAAGCCCTGCAGACTGTAATTAAGCACAGCGGTGCTTTGAGTGAAATGCTACAGACTTCTTTCTAGTTTGTTATTGTTTGACAGCATCATCTGACAGATTTTTTGGTAAAAATGATATTATGTTGTGTTAACATATGATGCATTACCTAATCTGATACAGCTGTTTTTGGTCTCCAAACTTGCTAGACCAAAACTTAGGAGTGCAGGATTCTGTGTCTAGAGTATTGCACATTTAAATTCTGTTGTGAAAATTGGCCAAAGCAATCAAATAAAATACTGTTGTACATAGAGGTAAATGGCTAATGCTTCTACAGATAAAAGGAATATAAAGCGTGCATCAGGCACCATCTCTTCAATGGAGGATTGGGAGTGTTGGGTGTAAAAAAACAAAATGTAAACAGCATCTTGCTGAATGACAGCAAATGTCTTAAACTCTTTGATCTTATGGTTTATCCCTTTTAGGCAATGAATTCAAATGTTGCCGGCCAAACACAACAGGCATGATCAAACACAACAATAATGAGTCCAGAGTGCAACCAGCAGTGTGCTGTTGCATGGCCAAAACAGAATAGTCAGACATCACTTTCAATTCCTGGGCTACTTTTGACTCTATTGATTCCTACAGTATCTCAAATTCTGCTTTTTCTCAGCTCCCTACTGGGGCTCAGCATGCAGGCCGATGAACTGCACCCACCAGGAGGATTCACGAGTCTCACCCATTCTCAAACTCTAGAAAGGAGGGGTGCTTGCCAACAGGGAAGCTTAAACTACCGACTACTCCGCAGACTCTAAATGCGAAAAACACAAACCCAGTGTGAGTTCCAAAAGAAAGCCTTTTGTCTTTACCGCTTTAGTACACTACTTTACTAAAACAAAAATGCATTTGTTTATGAGAGAGAAAAATCCTGAGCCCATATGAAAACACAAGTGAGCTGAGTATGAATAGACAAATGATAAATGTAGATCAGTGTTGGTGGTGAACACTGCATTGGCCCCTGGTGTTGGTGTGCATATTAAATTTCCTGCTCACTGTTGTCTACAGCAAATACAGTCTGCCATGGCTACTGGTATCTCTTGTCCTTGCTATGACCTGCTGTTTTGTTGGCACAGAAAAGAAAGCCCCATACACACACACACACACACACACACACACACACACACACACACACACACACACACACACACACACACACACACACACACATATGCTGTCCAAATGAACCCCGCCGGGCCTTTGTCTGCACGTAGTATTCAGCCTCAAGTCTAGATCTGTCTGGCATTTTTAAGAGAATAAAATGTTATGGACATGCCTAAGGGATTACACACAGGAAAACACTGGGCTATAGCAAACTATTAATTCACCTATACTGGAGAGCTTTGTCAATCAGTTCAGCCATTACAATGTACATCCTGCAAACACAGAAATCTGTTTTGTTCTTCTGTGAATAACACTGGCTCATACGTTGGTAGTCATTCACATAATTCCCTCCACTTGTGGTCCAGTGTTTTTGTCTCTCCTGCATTGTGTATTTCACAGTGTTTGCAAGGCTCCTTGTTCAGTACCCATGAGACATCTATTATGTGATTTGTATTCTCTTGACTTTTACATGCGCCTGTTTGTAATTGCACTTGCTACTGGCAGACACTTATGAGTAGAGCTCTATTGAGCTGTACAACTTTAGCCTGTGTATTCCTTGCAAGGCTGTCTTTGTACTGTTCATCTATTTCACATTGCTCTTAACAATCAAATAAACACAGAAAAGAGGTATAGCTACTTCTGAAAGCATGATTGGCGTCAAGACGGATAACAGTGGAGGCTATAATGAAACCGATAACAACAATCCGTTTAAACGTAGACTGCCGTGGTTTTGAAATTGAAATGAGAAGGAGAAAGGCAAAGCACACGGTTGGAAGGGAGAGGTGAGGTCCTGAAAGAAGAAAGTCATTGAGAACAAGAAAAAGCCATAGTGGAATATGGAATTACAGGATGTTGTGAAGCATCTTCCACAGTAGAGTTAGTTATACAGTTATAGCAACTGTAGTATTACGTGATAATAGGAGTACTGTTTGTTCATAGTGGCAGAAAGAGAAGGAGCGATGGAGTGGCATCAGTATGAAGAGGGAAAAGTGTGAGGACTCAGTAACGCTGGGGCAGAGAGCAAAGCAAAAAAAGGAAAGACACACCCGCATAATTAACACCGACATGCTGCAGCCAATTAAATATTTACAGAGGCACTTTCCTCCGACACCTTGATGATGAAGAGAGGCAGCCCAAGGATTATCAGATGCCGGGAGCCAGAGGCAGGAGACAAGGGGTTGGGGGTGGGGGATTAAACATTAACCGACACAGATATTCGTTTCTCTTCCTAGTCTGATCCCATTAACTCTGAACAGCCCAAATCCAACCCCATGTCCACCTCTGAAGCCCCATCTCTCCCGACTCCTTCACTCCACTACTCACTCAGCCCCTCCACTCCCTATTGGTGAAATCCCAGACACCCCTCCTGGCTCCTTCCACCCTCAACACCACCTGTCAGGGACAGAGCAACAGGAGAGCAGGGAGAGAGTGATGGGCAAGGTGTGAGAAACCACCTGGATGTCACGCTCAAATAGCACCACAAGATGGATATGGAGGTCGCCTGCTTTTCACAATTGCTGGTGAAGCGAAATGGATATCAGCAGGATTCCACTTGACAGGAAATCTAAGAAATGTCAGAGAGGTCACAGTGAATGAATTGTTTTGAATCTGCCAGGTAAAGTTTTTTTTTTTTTTTTTTTTCACGCTCTCGGACCAAAAAGTGTTATTTTTTTCCTGTTCGTATATCGTGGAATGATTGGAACAGGTGTTTATGTGATCTGTGGCTGATTTGTGTATGTTAACTGCTCTGGTGGGCTCGCTCTGAGGCATCAAGAGGATTGGTTGGACATTTAGCTGCTCGTCATTCAAGGTCAACAATTAGCTGGACTTACTGGATCTCACATTGCAACCACACACGACTGCTAACACAGCTTGATCTCAGAAGCATGCCAAAACCATCGACATTTACAGAAAAGCAGGGCATCTCCCTCTGGTGTCTAACTTGGCTTCACCAACGATGTGACATCTGCCCCCTTTTTATTGTACACATGCTGCTTCCACAATTCTGCCTCTGGTCGCTCTGCCCATCCCTCCCTCCCATTCAGCATCTCCTCCGCTCCCTCCCTTCCACCCACTAATCCCTCTTCACACATCAATCAATAGAGCACTGCAGAGTGCACAGAGCCATACAGTACTCAATGCAGCAGTTGTACAACTTCAATGGGCAGCAACAGATCTTTACCATTGAATCAAGCGTGGTCGGGGAGAAAAGCTGAGCGTGGTAAAACCTGGGACAAGCCCCACTCTGCTTTCTTTTACCCCCCATTTTCCTTGGTCCGACGCCTAAACCCCTTAGCACTCTTGAAATCAATACAGTAGTTAAACTGTTACTTCTTCTCCCAGTGAGTACACACACGCCCGCCTTACATAGGGCCCTGTAGACTCCCCTAAATACACCCTGTGCACTGGTAATTTTGACAGATTTGTGGGCAAGTGCTGTCACTGGTTTAAAAGAGAAGCTTTAAATACTGATTCACCCAAAGCAGCTCTGCATCTAGCATTCTCTGACAATAACGTACTTTATAAGCAAAAAAAGGAACAGAATAACTGCATGGTGCCTTCTTTGGCACTGGGCAAATCTGAGTTGTAAATTTACATTTTAGTTTGAATTATATAATAGTAAAAGCATACAGTAAAGGTGCAATGGATGGATAGGTTGAATATTTAGTTGGACATTATCTCATTGTCATTATTTTCATGTATAATTAACTGAACATTATAAGAAAAATCAGTATTATACTAAAGTTGCTCTTGAGGATTCTTGAAAGAAATGTTTACATAAAAAATATATTAAATGCAGTGTCTCTTCCCAAATGCATTTTGTATGTCCTTGAGGTAACAAATGGTTTGATTTAATTTCCTTCCTCAGAGGACATTTGAAAAGACACTTATTTACGTTTTAAAACCTGCATTGTTTACATCTGTGTCTACAAGATAGCAATCTTTACCTTCTGTGCCTTTTTCTGATGCATTTCCACCTTTCTTGTTGACATATTGACACTGAATGATAGTGTTTAATCTTTGGCAGGAAAGTGTATTGGGTCCATGTGTGTGTGTGTGTGTGTGTGTACTTAAAAAACGCAAGATATACAAACACAACGGGGACCTGCTCTTCAAAGCATTGCTCTATATCACCAGTAGTGGTAAAAAACTCCACAGTGTACCGTTAATAGGAATGTATTTCTGTTATCTATATCTATAATAACATATGGCAATATGCAAAATTCAAAAAGTCGAAACAAAACGTTTCCGGGTTAGAACTGATCAGAAACAACTGATTCTAGCATTTTTCTTGGGAAGACCATCCTTATACTATAATGTCTAAATAAATAACTAGATAATAAAAATGTGTAATAAAAATGTGAATGTGGTCTGGTGTTCCATATGTTTACTGTTCATTCGAGCTCTGTCAGATGCTGTGAGACTGAACAAAAATTTCCAGCCATGCGGTTAAGCTGTCAGCACATTGGCGAGGCTTACCCTATAGTTTACACTTGAGCTTCTAAGAGGCTACAATAAAAACAGCAATTACCAGGCGATAGTGACAGGAGACAAAGGAGTGTAATAGCATGGGAGCAGTTATTTTCGATAGGACCATTGGCTGTAAAGTGGAGTCAAAAAGAATGAGGCATCAAAAAGTCAGTTGAGTGTTGACTAGCATGTGTGTGAAATTGATGACCAGGCAATACAAGCTGCCAATGGTCATTTATGACACACTTGAAAAGTAGAACTAATGGGAAAAAAATAGTTTGACGGGAGCTTGAGAATTAGTGCAGCTCTAGTCAATCTGGACATTAACTTACATTGAAAGAGCTGAAATCATGCAATTTCCATCAAAGACAACAGACGCGCTGTAAATGCATTCAGTGAATTTTGTACAAGATAAATAAAAGATGTCATTGAGCTTTTGTTTAGATTTCTTTAAGCAAGCTTTCTTTAAGCCTTTACGGCACCACCACTGACTTAGCTAATTAACCCCCCCCCCCCCAATTATCATACTGATAATGACTTATTTCTGTTGAGATATGCAAAATATGTAATATACTCAGAGTAATAAGACCAGTTAATTGTGATGACTGAATGGAGGGCAATAAGCAGCTGTCTAAAACCTCTATGGTAATGAGCAATCTAAAATAAGTCATTCTTTGTCTGCGCATTTTGCAAGCAGCAAAACAAAAGGGAACAACATTTTGGCTATGGGGAGCAGCAACATTTTCACATCAACACAATCAATCTCAATGAATGCACAAATAACTGTGTGTGCTGCGGGAATGTGGCAGTTTCAAGTGCAATTGGGTTACATCTAAGCTTGTGTGCGTCCATGTGTGTATATTTCCTGGCATGTGTGTTTGAGTGAACTTTTTTGTAGTATGTGTATGTGTGTGTGTAGGTCCATCTTTTGCATGTATGTGGGTTTGTTCTGGGTGGGCTGATGTGTTGTTTAGGACCACTGGGCAGCTCATCCAGGGGTCTACCTGCACTACAGGGGGGTGGCAAGAGAGTGAGGATGAAAGGAGGAAATCCAAGCAGGGAGGGAAGGATGGATGCACAGGGTACAGGCAAAGAGAGGAAAAAGAGTTGGAGGGCAGGAGGAAGGAGTTGAGGGCCAGAGCCCAGGAGTAAGGTACTGTCAGGATAATTCACAGCAGCAGTACTGCAAAGAACAAAACAGAATTACCTGAGGGAATAGAAATCAGCTAACACCTGCTAAGGAGGGAGCTCCTGAGGGACAGAATAGGAGGAACAAAGGGGGAGGCATGGTGCAGTGCACTAAGATGTTGCCAAGTACAGATGAAGTAAGCATCAGTGTGTGGTGGCGTGTGTGTGTGTGTGTGTGTGTGTGTGTGTGAGTTAGAGAGAGAGTGAGAATGAATGCACACGTATTTGCAAGCTTGTTTAAATCCATTTGCTGCATGCGTGTTTGTGAATCTGTGTGTGTGTGTGTGTGTGTGTGTGTGTGTGTGTGTGTGCAGGTGTTTAAGTGTGTTTTTGTGCATGTGTTTGCATACATCCGTCTGTTTGTGTGTAGTTGGATTTTGCCTGGCTGTGCCCGCAGCCATCCTTACAGCTGTGTATGGGGTTCATTTGCATTCTGAAACGCAGCAGCTCTTGCCATTGTTGCTCAACTGCTGTGACGCGGTACCACTAGCTCCTGCACACATAGCCGCCGCCAGTTATGTTTGGCTACAGCTGTTTTGGAGAGCTTGTGGCCGACATTCAAACCGCCACCTCCACCAAGCTCAGGACTTGGTCTGCAAGTTGGGGGGAGTCTGGTCCAGGTCATTGTTCTTTGTGGGATAGGCTAGAGTGTACTCTCCTCCAACAAGTCTTGAAGCTCCCTTGTCTTTCTCTCTGCCTCCCTGTCTCACACCACATGGAAGGCAGATGACATGCCGGACAGCTTTTGCTACTGTCACTGCTCAATTGCAGGAAAGTCCCTACCCATTCCCTCGACAGCATGAAAGTCTTGCTTGCATGCTTCTTGGTGCTCTCTTCATCTAGTCCGATGTTGAACACAAGTCTCCCTTCTTTATCACCCTCCAACCCTCTGCTTTCCGCCAGGGTGATGACATGCTTTTGGTATTTCTTTGGAGACGCCGGTGTATTAGAAAAGAGCAATCGATGGAGAGCCTATTTAATCTTTGCAGCTGTGCAGAACTGAGAGGGGTCTCGTCTGTGACATGCAGAAAAAATACTGAGAATCAAGAAAAGAGAGATGAGAAGGAAGGCAAAGGTGAATTAAAGTGTAATAATCTATTTGAGAAGGAAACAAGCATGCAGCAAGTAACATGGGGCAAAGCTAAGCTGTGTGTTTATGTCAGCCCTGGTGGACTGAGCCACTGATGAATCTGCTGGCTTGTATTACTGATGAAGCTGTTTTACCCAAGCCTGCGGCAATCGAGGAACGTGAGGAACGCAGGGGCATAACTAAAGCTGTGACAGAGTAATATGTAATTAAATACAATGCCACGGGCAAATTTGCCTTTCATTTATCCCTACACATCACTTTCTTGGGTGTTTTCCGTTTGTGCTTCCTCGCAGAAAGGGTTGTATAACTCATATTGTGGAGGTTATTAATCTTTCAGTGCACTGTTACAAACATAAACAAATTCCTAAGTCACCATAAGTTATTAGGGGTCCACTCCTTGGAGCACTTTGAATTGGATTTATGCTCCTTCATGTGGAGCACTGAAAATGATCTCTGGATCCCCGCTCCCTCATGTGTGAATGAGCTTCAAAAACTATTTTACCACAAGCATGTGAAGCCTGCATACATTCCTCATGCATATGCATATACCCACATACAAATATAAAAGCAGGTATTACATACACATATACACACATTCTTACTTTGCCAGTTGCCTTGCCAGTTGTAAGTGTTGATAACCACAGCAACCTGGAGAATCATTTTAATTTCAAGTGTCTTTCACTTTACAGCATACAATACACTGGAACAAAGGGGCAACAAGATGTCCCATTTTCTTAAGACAACAGTTGAATAACAATAATAAAACAAACCAACTGCCAGGATGTATTCCAAATGTCAAAGACTGAGAAAAAAGTAAGTATATATGACAATGAATTCAGCTCAAGTGAGTGCTTATTCTATGCTGTAAGACATTTTTTAGACTGGGTAAACCCACTCTGCCGTTGATTTCCCCTTACAGCTCGGTCTGGAAACCTGCACGTTTAATTCTCCTACTTCAGTTCAAAATTTTGCGAGAACCAGTCACAAAATAGCTTATCTACCTGGCGCGCTATTGGCGGGTTTAACACGATGAAAATAGAGAAGCAACCAAGTAACTTCTTGATTATATTCAACATAGCGGCTGCCACAGAACGCCACAAAAGTGCAGCAATAATACATCCATGGCAGCAAACCCGTTGATGCTGCTGTCGCTTCTATGTCACCCGGATCGTTGGTCTGATTGGTTGAAGGACTATCCAATTGCGTCAAAGTCATTTGAACTATGACCATTGGTCACGCCTCTTGTGCAGAGAAAATATAGAGCAGACTCCCCAGACCAATGCTTAAACTCAAATCTATTGAGCTTGGCTAGGTCTGGTGATAGACTAACAAAACTTGGTACATGGTAAAGATTTTTTATATAGCCTCAGTTTAGTCTAAAACACACTAAAGACTTTCAGACAGCTTCCTTAATTTAAATGTCATTTGTTATTACCATTCAGCAAGTGAGAAAGTGAATGTGTCATAGCGAGATTGCTTTTTAGCACATGATTTCTAACCTTTTTACGAGCTGTCTCATTATCTTTACTTACTCCGTACTGCATCGGCACTGACTTCATCTGCAAATGAACCGACAAAACATTAGCCAGATGTTTATCCCCCACACTTGCAAGAGCCTGCAGTAAAAGATTCAAATCAAGCCCCCTGAGACAAAAGTTCACCTCCAGCAAGACATGATTGTGCCAGACTCAGTATCCAGAGTCTGACTGAAAAAGAAATACTTTTTGAACAAAGAGAAGATCATGGAGAAGATTAGGTGAATATTTTCAAGAATGAAATCCTCCCTCGGATTCTTTTACACTTTTACGTAACTCATCATCATTCTGTGATGTTCAGTGTGTTCCAGGTTTTTTTTTGTGTTGAAGTAAATTACTCTTTTGCGCCGTGCCCACTTTTCCAGAATCTGCCTCATCTACTTCTATTAAAGATAGAGAATTCATGTGGTTCCTGGAATTGCACTATTAGAGCCAGAGAGTGAGATGTCAGATTGAGAAATTATTGTCATAATGCAATACATGTCCTTGAAACATAACACTTTCTAAAGCTGCTTTGCATTTTGTTCTACAGTATTGGGGCTACAGTCAGCTGAGAAACTTGGTATCAAGTCTACAATGAATTTCTCACTTTTTCACTCACTTTTTGAATTTCTCTGCTAACAAACTTGCATGATGTCACATTACCTACATTGGCTGGGTATCTAAATCAGTTTAAATAAAAACCACAAAATATATGACAGAATGGGTTTTAACAGCATTAAAATGTATTCCCCTTGCGGATGATGACAATATCTGAAACTGACAGGAAGATGAAGCAACAATCAGTCAAAGCAGCAGCCATTCCTGCTTTTTAGAACGTTTCTGACCTTACACACACACGAGACTGTGCGTACCGTATGCGTTACCTCCTGCAGCAGTTGTAAGCTGTACTTTTATCAGGGGGATTTTTTCTCAGTTTATGTCATTTTATTAATTGAGCTGCTTTCTCCATTTTTCTCTCTCTACCCAGCTCTATACAGTATAGTTGTTTGCATAATTCTTTTACGCTGTGTCTGTGTGTGGCTGTCAATCTCTATGTTGTTTGCTATAGGGTACACAGTTTGTTTGCACCCAATGTTGAGAGCTTGTATGCAGAAGCCACATGTGCTTATGCTGATGCACAGAAATGTCGCGCATACATGAATACACATAAAACTGAAGACTGACATTTCAGTTCTCTAAACTGCTCCACCGAACACTGATTGTTCAATCACAGCCTTGCAAAATCAAAAGCACAAAAGAAAAATGAATGCATTAAACGGTGTGTTTGGGCTCTAACTTATATTTCAGCCAAACTAGCTTACTGCTATATGTAACCAAGTGTTACATACAACTAGCAAATCCCCTGTATGAAAGCTGGCCATGGATGTTTTCAGACTTTAAGCTAGCAGCTCTGTCCTTCTCTTTATCGGCTTTGGGGAAGTTTACATTTCAGCAACTCAGGCCAGCATTACCCAAGATAGCATTTTGTTTGCCAAACATGCCAGTTAGTCTTCATCTTAAAAGCCTTTTCTTTTGTTACATTCAAAGCGAAAATATACTGTTTGAAAGTATGTAAAGTAAGCAGCCAAACTGGCTTTTTTTGTTGAATGGAATAACTGTCCTATTGGACATTGAGATGTACTTTTTATGAGTTTAGCCACAGTCTTTAAGCACAGCTAAAGTGAAAATGCAGTGCACAGATGAAACCCAAAATACCTATTTTAAAACAAGTCAGCTGAAAATATTAAAAAGTCTGCTGAAGACAGCATTTCAAACCAATTCATGGAGCTGTCAAACTTTGAAATGAGCTAGCCTGCTTATTTCGGATTTCAGACCACAAAATCAATGGACACTGGCCAGAAAGTAAACGCCTGCTTTTGTCTACCTCTGTCTGAAATCAAGGACCCAATTTCAAAAATGACTTCAAATTTTGAGTAGTAAATCTGACAGCGTTATCGGAGAGCTTGACAGGCATAGTAACCGTAACTATCCTCATCTCAGTTTGCTTCTCTTTCCCATCCCGACCTAACCTCTTTGCTTTCCTTTTCTGCTTCTCTCTTCTATACACCTTCCTTCTTTCTTATTTTCTTACCTCCTTGCTCATCTCCTCTCCCCTGCAATGCCACAGCTGATCGTCTCCACTCTCTAATTCAGCAGCTTATCTGAGCATACAAGTTCCACAAAGCTCCATGATCCCTGTCACCTCGCAGCCCTCGTGGGAATCATGAGTCAGTGTGCAGATAGAAGACGGTGTAAGAGCTGGTTGGGGGGGGTGAAGGAAGGATGGAGGTTGGGAAGGTGACAGAAAGAGAGGTGGAGGAGGAAGAAGCCAGCCAGGGGAATGCTGAGGAAGTCAGAGAACAAGGCGAAAGGCAAATGCAATTTCTCACATGTTATTAATGGCAATAAAAAAGGAGACAATATGGTCCTATAGGATAAGCAGGATAAATTAATCTTGCATCATTGCTGCATTTAATTTGCTCTCCTATGCTTTCTGACAACTATCACCGTAGTTTGTCAAATAAAGCAGAGATGCAATGAAGTAAATTTAAACAGAGAGAGAGAAACAAAGCAGAGGTTGGTAATGGGCATAAATAAATAAAAAACATGGAGAGAGAGAGTGTGAGAAACGGCTCCACCGGTAAAGACAGCAAAAGACAGATTGTCATTGTTAGAGATTCAGTATTACTGTGTCACACAAATCCTGATCTTTAGTCTGACAGGCACAAAGAGCATCTCGCTGCCACACAGAGCACCCCCTCCCCCTTGTTACTCCTCCTCCTCCTCCTCATTGTCTCCCCCTCTTTGGGCTCCCCTCTCCACAAGCTTCTTTCTCTGTTGCCACTCCCTCTTTGACTCATTTCTCCATTTGCTTTGCTCCATTCTTCCCGTTTTCTTCTCTTTTGCTCTGCATCATCTCTCCCTTCTCTCAATTGCTCAGTTCACCTCAACCGTCTTGACTTAGTTTTCGTTCTCCAAATCCGTCTCTTTCCTTTGACTCTTTCTCCCTCATTCCTGCTCTTCTACATTCTTTTGAGAGCGATGTTTCATTAAAAAGCTTCAAAAGTCAGTTTCTGCTGCCCTGCGTCTGCTGCTGCACTCATGGTCACCTCTCTTCCCCCCCTGTCTCTGACTCTCCAGGTGTGTCACTCTCCTGGTGGATTTTCCCTTGCCTCGCTTCACTAATGAATTTTGGGCACTTTGCAGCCACAGATGGTGCAGCAGGCAGGCGCTGGCGGCAGGGCCCTAACTTAACAAAGAGACAGAAGACAGAGCACTGCAGCAATCGGCCGTCTGCCATCACCTCTTTTAAGAGAACAGAAAACCAACGCATCGCTGCATATGCCCTCCCCTACACCTCACTTCCTCCCATGTTGCATAGCGATACTGACACATCCACTTCAGCCAGACAGCCACTGAGAGTAGAAGGACCACCTTGCTCTTTGTCCACCACCCATCCTTTTTTTTTCTCAGTGGCTCTTCAATTAATTGAAAAACCTTGTTTCTTTCTAGCAAGCTTGAAACCTTGTGCCCTGCAAGGGAGCCTTTGGGCAAGGAAAACAACCCTGAAGTAATGCTTCTTTCTCCATCTTTTCAACCAGCACCACACCCTTATCTATTTATTGTCTTTGACTCATAAAACATGCACGTTTTTGTGCTTAACTCATTCTGCCCTTGGTATCCAAAAGCCCACAAAAGCGGATGAGTGGATGAAGGCACCAGTAATGGATGTGTGCAGTGTAATGACGCGAGGTTCAGAACAATGATCTGTTCAGTAAGAAAACATCCAATGCCTCAATAAAAGGGCTAATGTTACTTATTGTTTAGTGAATGTTTTGCTTATATAACTTATTAGTACATTTCTTTGATGTTTTGTTTGATATATTTTTGATGTATCTGAAATAAATTTCTTTATTCATCATTTTATTCATTCAAATTCTTTTTTGGGGTTTTGTCTATGATGATATCAGCTATGATAACATTTTTATACCAAAGTAATTGCTTACAACTGGAAAGATGACAACATATAACAAATACAACAAGACTTTAAAAAGTATTATATATTATTACACACAATGGAAACAATCTGAGAAGGATCATTGTTATTTGGTGGAACATACCAAATTCTTTACATGTAATGAGGGTCTGCAAGTAGACATTGCTTCATTTTAAAGATGCATCCCTTACAGTAGGGCTGGGCAATGTATCGCTATTACACCAATATATTACACTATTTATATATTACACTGATATGTGAGACAAGGTATAGTCTTAAATTGTGGATATCGTAAAATCGTAATATGACAAGTGTTTTGTCTTTTCCTGGTTTTAAAGGCTGCATTACAGTAAAGTGATGTAAGGTTCTAAACTTACCAGACTGTTCTAGCTGTGCTATTATTTGCCTTTACCCACTTGGTCACTATGTCGACGTTACTGATGATTATTCATCAACAATCTCATTGTGTAATTTTTAGTGAAAGCACCAATTGTCAACCTTACAATATCGCCAATTGATGTATCTGGTCAAACATATTGTGATATTTGATTTTCTCCATATCGCCCAGCTCAACTTTGCAGCCTGCTGCTATGCTGGTCTCAAGTGTAATTGATTTGGTGTGCATGTTTTGGTTACATT
Source organism: Percina caprodes (assembly GCA_013375575.1). Taxonomy (NCBI): domain Eukaryota; kingdom Metazoa; phylum Chordata; class Actinopteri; order Perciformes; family Percidae; genus Percina; species Percina caprodes. Next base: position 2,774,922 of record JABXJD010000014.1, read on the forward strand.
TGCCCAACCCTGAGCTCTAAGATGAGCAGCCTCTATCTACACTACACAGACCAGCCATAAAGTGCAGTAAGTGTTAGACGACCCCTCCCATCCTGCCAGGTTCCCCTTCCAACTACTGCCCTCTGGAAAGAGAGTTCAATGTCTCAGGGGCAAAACATCCCGCTTTTGTTATAGTACTTACCCTGCCACTATTAGGCTCCTTAATGCTGCGGCACCTTGCAGAGTAAACCTGTATCTGTACCATGCACCTTATTCAAATGCACTTTATAAACTGCACAAGACACTTTATGGGAAGTTGCAATAGCACGAGGTCTTTATAGCTTTTTACTGGTTTGAATGCCTGTCTATGTGATTGTCTTTTATGTATAGTATGTTCCTGTGTATGTATTGTCTTTTTTAACCTGACTTTTTTTAACCAAGACAAATTCCAATCAACTTTATTTATTAAAATATTGAACTTAAAATCGTATCGACAATACTGTAAATACAGAGCCATTAGAGGAAGACTGTGTAGTCAGTGTTTCTTGTGTGGGTGTCTCTACATGGTCACATCCTGAAGTAACACTGAATGATTTATGAATTGTGGGAGATTTAACAAGCTGAAATGGTACAGCTAAAAAATATATGGTATCCTCTATAGAGAGCTACGTATAGTACCAATGGGCGTATAGGTTAATCGTGCTAACTCAAGGGCATCACAGCCGTGGTGCATTTGAGAGTTCTACTATTATACATTTTAAGGCCACGCAATCCTTCCCCCTAAAGCTTTTCTCCCCCTTCTATCTGTCTCTCTCTCCCCTTTGTAAGCTTGCAAACAAACTGCCTAGTCATCATCATCATGTCCCATGACAATGATGGTTGCTCTCGGTGCTCTAGGTGAAAGCTGTTCTTCCACGCAGAGGCCAAAAGTTTAAGTCCTTTGCCTACTCCCAAATTTTTTGGGAAAGTGAGCAACATAACCTTGCGGTGCTTTTGTACTCTTGACACTTTAGACAAAGTACATGTGGTAAAAAAGACGGTGAAAAAATGCTGGACTCAGGGATTTTCTGAATGTTCAGGGACACAACACACATTATTGATGCAGACTTGAAGTTATATCTGTTCTCCCTGGTGTTACATGATTTTCTGTGTGGATGCTGCACTCCATTTAAAATCTCACAACTTTTCTGGAAGGTGTAATGGCTGGGTTACTTGCTGAAGCATTAACAAACACTTTACGTAATAATGTATTTTATTTATTTAATGTTTTTGCACTTTTTTTAAGAAAGGGCTTTCTTTAATCACCATTCCAAACCCTTTGACAAAATGAGCGGTGGGTGACAACCTTTTATGAAAGAATATTTAATTTTATGTCATGATAGTTATAATGTGATGTTTAAAGTTTAAAATAATACAGCTGCAAAAAAATGTGCCAATTTTATGGTTGTTATGTTCCTTCAACGTTTGTAAATAAATTTATATGTATTATTATTATTATTATTATTATTATTTCATTCTCTATTATTGTGTTAAATGTAAATCACTGAGCTGCATTCTGTGTATGCAAGGTGCTTTACAAATAATTCTTCTTCTTCTTCTTCTTCTTCTTCTTCTTCTTCTTCTTCTTCTTCTTCTTATTATTATTATTATTATTATTATTATTAAAAGACAATAAAAACAATAAATCAAAGCAATGATCCACAAAATAAAAGTTATAAAATTATAACATAATTTATGACTGGCCAAAGAAAACAAGATGGTTTTAAAAGACGTGCACGGATTTGGCTTCTCTGAGACTTAATGACAGAAACAACAGACGAGAATGTCTGTGTTTGGATAATCCAATGAATTAAATAACAAAGAAATCATATAGAAATCTAATTCAAAGATATTGTCTTCCTGATAATTGATTATCATTATAATTAATTAATGATCAAAAGCTTTCTGATTTGCAGCTTTGCTCCTAATGTACAACATGCAGTAACATTAAAAACCTAGCTACCTTGGTAGAAAAGGGTTTAGCAACATCTCTAACCAGTTGACACATCTCTATCGCTTTGGGATATACAGTACATCTTCATTTCAAGTCACAACTCTAAACTGAACTAAATTTTATACTTCATCCAATCATGAGAGCAGATGATGACTGTACTTCATCTCCTCTCTTGCTCATTACACTCCTCCCTTGGTCATACAGGCCTTGTCCCTTCTTCTATCTCCCTCCCAGAGGAATAAATAAACCACAAAACAAGTTTGCTCTAACTTTTTTTCCTTCCTAATTCATCTCTCATCATTGCTCTTCCTCTCTCTGTTTCGCCCTCTGTTGTTTTCTGATTCTCTATCATTCCCTGAGGTAGGCAGCAGTGCGGGGGAAACTGACAGCCATCATTGCATCGTTTGTTGGCTCGGCTGCTAATCTGCATGGCGTTAATAATTGATTGAAGCCTGCAACCACAGATCTATGATGGACTCTCTCTTCCTCCATATCTATCTCTCTCTCTCTCTCTCTCTCTCTCTCTCTCATTTGTTCCATCTTTTCTCGTCCGCCTCTAAATATACTCCCACTTCACTTCCCCTATGCTATCAAATTGCATTTTACTAGCATTTTTCTTCATTCCCTCTCTTACTTGATGAATCTACTGAACCATCCTAATTCTTTTCTCTCAATCTCCGTCTCTCTCATTCATACACAAACACATTTTGTGCTCTCCTCTCCCTCACTGTGAAACCTTTACACCTCTGTTTCAGCTTTTCATCCACCTGTTCAGTTTTTCAGATGAGCCTTTTCAAGTCGTTCAGCTGTCTCCGTCTTGTGAGGTGGCTTTATGTATCCCTTCTCCAACAAACAGAAACTGAACAATGCTGTGTCAATGCCTTGCCACCTGTCCTACTGCAGGCAGCACCACATTAGATACATACCGGGACACGCACGCACAAACGCACACACGCAATTTTTAACTTGACAACATAATCCGGCCATGCTGCTGTCTGTGATTTATGAGACCCAGTTAAAAGGATGTGAGGGTTCTCTCTTCCCTATACCTTTCTCTGTGTGTGTGTGTGTGTGTGTGTGTGTGTGTGTGTGTGTGTGTATGTGTGTGTGTGTGTGTGTGTGTGTGTGTGTGTTGTGAGCAAAGGGGAGCATCTATATGAGGTGCTGGGCAAATCAAGTCACTTGTGTCCCCCTGTGATTTCTAACCACAAGCTGCATCAAAACACTGCAGTGCTCATCACTCAATGCATACATATAGACATAAACACCAACACAAATGCATGTACACTGAAACATACACATACACACACACACACACACACACACACACACACACACACACACACACACACACACACACACACACACACAAACATACTTGCTGTCATGCTAGGCTGGCTTGCTGTTCCTTGGATACAAAGGTTATTTATGGATTTAAGTCCAACCAGGCGAAGTGGGCAACTTCCTTGAGGCTGCAGACCCTCAGCAGCCTAAACATGCACATGCTGCATAGCGGTATATAAAGTAATTAAAATTATCCCCACCTTCACCAGCTACGACATTAAAGTAATGTACAATGTAATGTAATTACATAATGCATCAATATAAATATAATAAAATAATAAAGACAATACATATACGTCTGTAATGGACCATTCTGCATAATGAGTACTTTTACTTTTGGTACTTTAAGTTTATTTTGTTGCGAATACTTTTGTACTTTATTTTAGTAAAATTTTGAAGGAATGGCATGTAACAGAGTATTTCTACACTGTGGTATTGCTACTTTTACTTTCAAGGTCCAGTGGGTAAAATGTAGTGGCATGTAGCAGAACAGACTGACAGGCAGAAATGAAATACAATATTCGTAAGTATGTTTTAATTAGTGTATAATTCCATAAAAATAATAGTTTTTGCATTTTTGCAGCCACTGTAGCTTCTCCTACGTGCTTGAAAAGGGAGGGGAGGGGCATTCAGTTGGTTGCAACCTCATCACTAGATGCCACTAAATCTTACACACTGGTCCTTAAAACTTAAAAAGATCTGAGTACTTCTTCCATAATTGTAAGTATACAAACAAGTATCAAGAAATAATTAAGGTATCACATCAGCAGTAGTATCAGAGAATTATAAACCATACCCAGTCCATACCCAATCCTAATTATAATATGGTGCCTAATCCAAAATACTTTATAAAAATACCATAATTTGTGTTTAATCAAATTACAAACTTACTGTCACAAAGCAAACCGGGGGCAGTATAGCATTTTACCAGCCCCAATGCAGGTTAATACAGCCCTAGTTTAGTGTTTTCCTATGCCATACGCATACATGTTCTTTCCTGCTGAAGAATTTCACAGCTGTACAATTAATCTCATCCTTCCATAGAGATATACTCAAGACATACACGTTTGCTGCACTCGCATATACTGTACATCTCTACCCTGCAGACACATTAATTCATAATAATGTCTTAAGGCAACCATCCATAGCAACATAAACACATTTAGAGGAATCTAGGCAGCAGGAGAGTGTCGTGTGTTTGTGTATGTTGGAGTGTGGTGTGCAGGGGTCTTGGCTGGGACCAAGGCCTTAGCAGCAGCCAATCGGCCCAGGCTGTAGTCACAACGCTGTGTGACACCCCCTGCTCCCTGGCACTGCACGGGTCATTAAGGAGCAGCAGCACAGCCGGAGGATGACCACATGCACACGAGGCAAAGGCACACTTAAATTAAGCAAAAGACAAAATATTGTGTTTGTTGTATCTATCTCTCACACAGATATACTACCTTCCACAGTGTGTGAGCCAGCCAAATGAGAATCAACTTTTCAATTACTTAATTAAATCCAGAGTCCTCAAGGGCCCGGGAGACTCAGGAGGAGGCTAATTGAGAGGTAGGGATCCTCGCCACAACCCCTGTGTTGCTTTGCAGCTTGACCCTTGTCACTGCATGTTACTGAGGCCAAGAAGGACAGCATGGGGACAGGGCCCAAGATATGATCTCCAGCCAAAACAGAGTCAGAGCGAGAGGGGTCAGAGCTTGATGAATCGATAAGATAAGTGGATTAGACTTGAGTTCTGCTTCCATGGATTTAACTTTGAACCTGAGGTGGGGTAGAAACAGGATAGATAATTGTGAACAGTTGGTGTGCCAGTATATCTCCATTTAGACCCTCAGAGAGTGGTTGCTTACCACTGCAAGGGGGAAAAGGCATTTTTATGACCCTCTTTTTGGATCTTAATCGTGCTGATCTATAGGTGCAGTAAAGGAAGCTAAGAAATAATCAGTGTTCCAGGGAGTGTTTTCTCTGCCACCAAAGTGAGATGCTCCCCAGCCGGAGGGGAAAGTTGTTTCTGTTAAGGGCAATGAAGGATTAGGGAGAAAGTTAAATGGCTTTTAATTAAATTTTAATCAAGAGATAATTTCCCCTTTCCCAAACCGGTTAGGAGGAAGAGATGAATAGACCTGAGTAGACGACAAAAGAGGGAGCCCCATGGCCATGATGGATTGGATGTTTAAACCCTGCAGAGAGCCCATCACTGGTGTCTTGTTAAAATTGAATCGATCAATTGATTCTCAATGAAGCTGCCAGATTTAAAAAAAAAGATGAAGCTGCTATGAAGGTGATATTCTTCAATCTGGCTTGCTCCTAATCATCTGAGTAAAGTCTCAAGGGTAAATCTGTTGTCATTATTATCAGTGAGACAGATCTTTGTAAATATATTTGTGCTCTGAGAATTAATAAGTGTTGTTGTCCTTTTTGGAACTCTGCTACCACCTTCTGTACAGCCAACACCTTTGCTTGGTCACCAAAAATGACCCGACCTTTAACTAAAGCCTGGTGCTCAATGCAACTTTATTACTTTATTGACTTGACTGGCATAGCAGTGCTGCACACCAGACATTTCATCCAGAATGTCAGACTGCTGCCTTCATACTGTAGTTGCTTGGGAAGCTGGGTATCTTCATGAAACCATGGAGCCATGTAATCATCTAATGCCCTCATCTCCCCCTCGCTTTGCTCCACTCACTGCGCTTTATGAGGTGCTTGGTGGGAAGGGCAGGCTGCATTCTGGCCTGGAGCCTGACCACAACATTACATTCTCCTCACTGATGAGCTGCAATATAAGAAAACACCACCAGTAATCACATTATTATATTCACGCAGCATCTGTGTGACTTATAGGGGACCGGTGACTAGCTGCAAGCTGGACGTTGTATTGGATTACATTTCAGCTGAGTGTTTCCTGCCATTACAGCTGGCTATTACTATTATCACCTTCCTTGCTAGGCAGGATAGGAACGCAGCGGCACATAAAGTGAAAATGTCACAGGGTTTTAGTGGGTGGGAAGAGGTTTGGAGGGGGAGTGTGGTAAGAGGCTCCGGTGCACAGGGCAGAGTGTGTTTCTGACATGGTGTGTGACGAGGGGCATCGCGCCGACCCCTGCTCATGAATAAGACATGGGCTGAGTGGGCCATTGGGGTGCCCGCTGTCCATTTGCCATTTGCACGCTTGGCCAAAGCCATGGAGGACGACTGGTGAGGGAGTGCTGTATGGAGTCACTCTAGGTATACAGCATGGAGATGCAGAGTACACAGAGGAGACTGTTGCATGCAGCTGTGCCATTTGTGGATTGAGGTTTTGAGGTCTACTACACTACTATAATTAATGATTGGCTTTCCTGATTACATGGGCATGAACAGCATGTCAATTTGATTGTATTGTTAAGGGAAAGCATCTGGGATTCTGACTTGTTTGTCTCTGGGTCTCCACAACACTGTCCTGCTGTATTGGCATCATATAGAAAGCAATACACAATGCTCTTTATTCCTGTTCAGTGTGTGTCAAGCAACCCTAAAAGTAGAGACATCTAGCTGCAGGGGAAGATTTAGTAATGCAGTGCAGTACATCTCCAGTGCTTGCTTTGGATACAGATATTTGCCTTCATCATTTCCGAAGTTGGCCTTGAGCTTACAAATTGATGTCCTTCAATGATTTCCAATAAAAACCAACATCTTACAGTTGCAGCATTTGCAAGTTCACTATGAAGGAAGACCGCAGAAAATTACATGAAAATCTGAGGTAGCTGATAGGATTATAATAAAAAAACCGTAGCGTTATAGTTATTTAGTTTCTTAAGCTCAGGCTGGCAAACCAGAAATAGTTACTGACTTTCATCCAATATCCATCCGACCCATCCCCCCCATGGGAGGTCAAGCTAACATCGATCAGTCACCATCCTCTCTCTTTCTTCTTTTTTCTCTTTTTCTTCTCCTTTTCCAACTGACCAAGGCAGATGGAAATCAATAGAAAATCAAGGAAACAGCCGGAATATAAGTTGGTCGTGAAATGTTCCAGACTGAACTTTTACTTCAAAAAGAACTTCTGAAAAAGGGGAAAAGATTGACAGGGTTGAGTTATAATCTGAGTTTTGTGGAGATCTCTAAAATATCTAAAGTTAGGGGCGGAGATAAATGATCTAAGCATCTACAATATGGGCACACAAATGATTAGATAAGTTTCAATTTTGTATTAGGCGACCTTTCTTTAGCAACAGCGAAGGCTGCCCGGAACGCACTAGCTGTGTCCTTAAACATACTGGAGCTGAGTTCTCCACTTTCTTTTGTTTGAGCTCTGCTATTTCAACATGTCATTTTTGAGCAATGGTGTTGTGGTGTAGGTAATTTTTTTCTGCAACTGCTTTTAAACAGGGTTTCTTACAGTCCAATTGATCCAGGCATCCACCAAATGCACTCCAAACCTTCATCTTAGATTCTTTACATACCAGATATTAAAGATCATCATCCTTTTCAAACAGCCAGGGGGTTATTTCCTTCCAGGATCTCCACTGATTGTTTCCCCAGTTCTGTGGTGGTATTGCCGTTGTAGCAGCCCCCATCCTGTTCTTCTTCTGAACTGCTCTTCTTCTGAAGTGTTTGGTGGCCCAGCCTAGTCTCACGGCAGTTTGTGAAATGGTTGACATTGTTTAATCTATTCATTCGTGTACAGGGACACAATCTTCTTGGTTTATTTTTGCGGTGGTGAGCACGAATTTAAAACTAATGTATTTTAATGGGAAGCATCTTTTGTGATAAAAGCATGATAACGGTAGCAAGTAGAATTGAAAAGCCTAAGAACCGCATAAGAAGGTTTGTTTGGGTCGTGGATGGATCAAACAACTCAGGACTTTCACCCTTTCTGCGTTCTTATTCTCCGAACCACAATCGTCCCATTGTTGTTTCGTTCTTCTGTGTGTGACGGTTCCTTTCCCTGTTTTCCGTCTTGTTGTAGCATGTCCCACATGTGGCGGTCGGTCTCGTTGTTGGTGTGTCGCGATTCAGCCTTCTCACTCCACGACACAGGTTCGTGGATCTGAGTGTTGCGATTTTGGTTTCATGTTGCATATGTTACAGTTCTACTGCACACCATGGGGACTTGGTATGAAGCAAGTCATACTGTCATTCACGGGAGAATATTGTGCGTAGTTCTTACACAAAAATGTTTCTTTTAGCCTCTTTATTTTGTTAACATAAATAATACTCAGAACTTTGAAAAATGCTTTATTCATGATTAAAATAATATAATAATGTATTAGCGACCCTTTAAGATGTACTGTATGATTTTAATGCTTTCATGCAAGCTCAGACCGCTTATGGGAGCTAGCTTAGCTTCCAATGGCTACCACCTAACTCAAACCCTGCATGTGGATGTGAAGCATCAAATTGAGGTGAAGAGTCACAGAGAGGATGCTGGCAGCTCAGATAGAGGATAAAAGGTCAAAAACACTACTGATGAATTGGACAAATGAGTGCTGTGCTGTCAACACACCCTGACACTTGGACAGAAGGGCTAACCCACATTCAACATGGCTATTTTTGACAATTCTCTGGATGAAGGCTTATCAAATGGGTTTTCAGCTAGTTAGTCGGACGAGAATTTAATGAGTGGAAACACAGCACCAATTATGCCTCTTCTCTATTTCTTTTGGAGTTCTGATTGGAGTCTGTACAATCCTCCCATGTGAAACATTGTGAAACCTGCCTGCTCTCCGCAAGGCTTGCTCAAATGTAAACAACTCCAACTGGCTGACACAGCCTTCAACCTCCAAGCCCATAGGTCTGCTCAAGCTTTTAATACACCTTTCAATTAAAAATTGTGTATTGCAGGAGGCAGGATAGTTCATGGGAGCTGTTAACCCCTGACCTTGAGGCTCACAGTGCCTGTTAGCAGATTGACATGTCCAACCCAGCTACACTAGGCCAAACAAATTAGGCAATAAACAGGGCAAAGGACTGGAGGCACTCAGCTGAAAGCTCCAGCCATAACAGTTTCAGTTGGATCCAGTGGAGAAGCGAGAAAAACAGCTGTGGCCCCTTACTAAAATATCTCTTATATAATGAAGTACTGAAGTGGAAGGGAAGACTAAAGACCCAGGATGGATTCAGTCTGTCTAGACAAACCTGCAAGAAAAACAAGTTTGGCTCAGTGTGCAAACACTTGTCTAGAGACAACTGCAACTTAGTCTTTTAGCTGATCGGGGAAATATTTCTCCATTACACCATTAGAAGACAAAAGACTAAATGACAGAGATACCCATTAGCAAGCAGTAAGCATTCATTATGTAACCGATACGTATTTAATGAGATCACACTACATGGCTGCTTTACGCTCAAGGAAGGACTCAGAGTAGTAGAAAAAGTGTGTTCATATCAGAGAGCCTTTAATTAGAGCTGAGTGGAAAACATCTAGAGGACTGGGAAACTTGCTCAGCTGGGACTTGGGTTGGACGGGAGCAGAGGAAAGAGATGAAAAATATCGAAACAATTGGGCTAGAAAAAGAAAGGAACTTGGCTGATAATTGCGAACAAGTTGGAGTACTGATGGAGTAGGTGGAGGTGTAAGACAACAGAGGGTCCTAGCGTTGTTGGAGGGAGAACTTTGGTACAGTAGGTAATCAAAGGTGATAAAAGAAAACTCTCCTACAGGAAGTGAGTAACATAATGGAAAAAGGAAGTGGATGGAAAAAATTGGAGGCGCGGAGGCACACAGGTGGGGGGTGGGGACAGGTGGCAGGGTTGGTGATGTGGTGTGGTAATTGGCTGGCAGGCAGCAAGGCTGAGCCTATTTCTGCACTCTGTGGCAGTTCAGGGGGTGTGTGTTTGTGTGTGCTGCAAAAAGGGGAGAGAATTGATCATCACATTTGTTCATTCCAGTGGAAAGGCTGGAGGCAGGACAGGGTACCAAGGGTCAGAAGAATTGGCCTTGTCTAAGTCAGATCAAGGGAGAACAAAGGTAAACAAGGGAGACATGGAGCAAGAGAGAGTGAGAGAAATAGTAGTAGAGGGCGTGTGGAGATGAAACGTAGGGAGGGAAACAAGCCACAACAGAGAAAGAGAAACTTTTACTCGTGGGAGGATTAGAAGCCAAATGCAGTGGTGGAAAAAGATTCCAGATTTCAGCTAACTCACTCTGAATATTGGTACCACTGGAAGAAATGCATCTCTTCCCATTTATGTAGCTCGGACAGCAGAGGCGCATTATATATTTAAAAAAATTGTATGTCCAATCTTTTTAAAAGGAGAGGCACTTTTAACTTTCTCCTAGAAGGGCCAAGGAATTGAAGTGCTTGAAGCAGCTTACTTAATTGCGATGTATGTCCATGATAAGAAAAGCTTCTTTTTTTTTTGCTCAACCCTGGCCGTATGCCTCAGCAGCCATTGCTCAATCTGCAATGTTTAAATAAACGGTCAGTGGCAGCATTATCAAGTATCTCCAATGTCTACCTTTGTTGCAAGTACATTTGAGTTCAACCTACACAAATATTGTTGGCTACCACCTACCCACTCTACACTTTACTTTGTGAGCTGTAAATCCATCAGGATCAAGTGGAGGAGAAATGAATGCAATGTCTTCAACATGTTTGTATCTTGCTTTAATGTAAAAACTTTATTTTCAAAAGTAATGTGTGCTATGGGATTGTGCTCGGATTTGTCGATCACAATAATTTTGTAGTGTAGGCTTATAAGAGAGCTGGAGAAAGAAAGACCACAATAGATGGAATTGTAAGGGGACCACAATGAGGAAATTAAAAAAATAAGGAAAGATGAAAGAAAGAGACACTGCCAGCGTAAGCAAAAGCAACCAAGAGCAAGGAAATGATAGAAAAGGAACAGCTTAGATGTTTTTTTGCAGTCACATTCTAAATCTCTCCAGAGAGGAAGTTGGTGTAGGGAGGTGAAGGGAGAGGAGAGGATGGCAATAAAAAGAGACATTAATATTGCACTAAGTCAGGCAAGACTTAGGTGTGAAAATGGCCTCCAGTTTGTTTGCCAGTACTTCTGCCAAGCTATCAGCCTCTCCCCTTCAGGCAAAGTCTCCACAAACAGACACTCGTATTCAGGGAAATAAAAAAAAAACATTTCTTGTGGCAGATAATCAAGCTGCAGTTGCATGGTGCTGCATTTGTAATGTGTTTTTCTATGCTCATGGTTATAATTCAAGACCGAAGGATTCTCAAGCACTAACATAGCCTTGGCCACTCTGCTGTCAAGATTATAGGTGAGTCATTGATAAATCTTCCATGAAACCAGCACAAAAGTGAGCAGAATAATTCCATAAGCTCAGACAGAAGAGGGAAAAGGACTTCGAATTTCAATGGGAGAGAAAGACACACTGGAAGAAATGAGGAAGCTGGCTGTCTCCAAGCACCCTTGATCTACATGTAAGGCCTTGAGTCTGAGCCACAAAGCCCACCTCTATTTGCATAACAATACATTTTGGCAGCAGATGCTTTATTGTCAATCAGGTATCCTTGATGAATTTAAACAAACTGGTTTATCTGAATGAGGAGCGCAAGTCAGGAAGACAGGTAAACAGAAAACACAAGAAAGATGGAATTTGAGGTTTGAAAGACATGACGAGAGAACAATTGGTCACTTTTGAGACTGTACACTAATACTTCCGTGCATTTCCAATCCGGAAACCTGCCCCCACCCTGCACCACCCTCTTGAACCCCAACTCTTTAACTCCACCTCCCCCCAACCACCAGCCCAGTCCACCAACCATCCCCCTGCCCGCCCCCCGCTCATACTTTCTGTAAGTTTCCACATTTCAGTGCCAGAAACTGGAGCTTGTTGCCATAGAAACAGCCTTGTATAGCAGGCGAGGGGGGGGGGGATCTCTGCCGCATTGCTCGACTTGGATGAGTGTTTTGTAAGTGTGCGTGCATGTGCGTGTTTGTCTGATAGAGACCTTATAAATGAGTGTGTAATCAGGCACTTGGAGAATGGATGCTGTGTGTTTTTGTATGTGTGTTTGAGAGACTGAGACGGAATGAAAGAGGGAAAGAGAGAGTGTGCGCTTATTAATTATGTTTCAATTGATACATTGTAAAGAAAAGCCAAACCTCAACTATCATCCTACTTTGTATGCTGTGTGCATGTGTTAATGTGTGTTACTGATCCAATTCCCTGCCCATTAATGTATACCATTAATGTAAATGAGACAGGATGTTTGATTGGTGACATCACTTACATTTGCTGCATGCATGCCAGGCTCATTACACACCATGGCCCGCTTAAAGCCTCTCAGCCAATCCAAGGCTGAAACTGAATGTATTTAATTTCAATTTGATTCTGGATGCCAAATACCTTAACAGCCTTTACTGTTGGCAGCCCCCCAACTTCTCTGGCTTAGCCCCTCTGGTGACTAAGGTGACATATTGTATTAGACCATCAGAGAAAGGTTACGGAGCCTTGGTCTGCGGCCCCCATTCTCATTCAGGCCAAGCCTCGGCCTCCTTCGTCCTTCCAGGCGCTCAGCAGACCGGCAGCCCCAATCCTCTATTGATCCCACAATCTCATCAAGCACATTTCCTTGAAGATGCAATTTCCACCACATCAACACACAGGGCTGGAGCACTTTGTTCTAGCCGCGCCTGTTGTGTCATTGATCTAGTTCGCCGCTTGCTCCCCATCCTCTCCCTCTTGTTCCGCCATCAATGTTGCACTGATGCTAGCGTCATCTTCAGCTAACAGCCACCACCCTACAAACTCCCCACCCTCCGACACCACACGACACACACCTCTCCACCCTCCCTCTACCCCGGCTAACGTCCACCCGCTGTTCACTTTCCATCGCTGCCCACGCTTTTGACTGAATGGGGTTCAGAGGAGCGGTGAACCATAGTGCCCTGCAGACATGCACGCACAATGCTTATAAACACACACAAAATGCACATGCAAACACACACACACACACACACACACACCCAAAAGCACAGGCATATGCCCCTTATCAAAGCTGTGGCAGCAAAGGCCATGAGTGACTCAATGTGGAGGTTGATGGGTATTCTCGTTGAAAAAAGAAAAATCCTCTACTGAAAACTGTGTCACACTCAATCAAACCTTTACACATACACACAAACACCAGCTCTCACCTACTATCTATTTATACCATACAGGAGACAAGACCACCAACATAATCATTCCCTTTATATTTGCTTTATACCTCACCCCATTCCCTTTTTATCTCTCTTTGTTTCGCACACATCCACACACTTTATAGTACACCCACACAAATATGTGCACAGAAATATCTATGCCTATACTCAAATACACACACGCACACACCTCATCTGCTGAGCTTCAGTGGTGAGGTCATGGCGGTCTGAGTCTACACCTCAGGGCCTCCGAGACCTCATCCAATTCCTGCCTCCTCCTACTCCTTCTCCCTTTTCTCCTCCTCCTCCCCTCTCGGCCCTCTGTAATCCGCTTCTATTTCTCTTTATGTAATCTTGTCGCAAAGCCGTTTCAGAATTGACTAACACATCCTCCCATTCATTCCCCTTTCTTCCACGCCTTCCCCGACTTCTTTCTTTAATTACCAAGGCAATCATATTTACCAATTCCCCCCACTTGTTTATCCCTCCCCGCAACTGTTTGAGTATTGAAATTGCAGTATTTATTTGTCTTCTCTACCCTACATTCCTGGAGAAAAGAAAAGAAATGTAAGACGGAATCATGGGGGATTTAATTGAGTGGGTCAGTGGCTTTGGGATAAATTATTAAATAAGCAACACACATCGCAGACATGCAGACGGTGGCACTGGCAAAATTGTGATTAAAAACGCCACATGCTTGTTCTGCCTCCTCACTCTGCTACTCGCCTTCCATCCCTGCCACTACTTCTCACTTCATCCCCGCATATTGGATGTCAAAATTGTCTGTCACAGTTCTGTTTAGCAGGCAGATAAGACACAGACTTTACTGCATGTGGCCTTTGAGGATTTATTTTCCGGTGCACACAATTATGCAATTTGATATTTGATGACAGTGTCACCTTGAGTTACGCCATGAAAACCGGGTGTGGCAAACATGAAAGCAGGTGAGAGCTCAAACAAAAGCTGAATATTTTTAGGTAGGCACAAGACATTTGGGTGCATGCATGTCTTCCTGAATTACCTGATGCCGCTGGATGCCTTCACTGCCGCAAAACTCCAAACAAGACAACAGGGATCCAGCTTTTCTAACGCTCACATATCTATAGCTTTTATAGTCTGTGACATTGTTTTTCCTGCAGAATAAAGTAAGATGGGACCAATTATCACATCACTGTTCACACACAGGATAGATGGCAGTACCGTGAGAAACACCACTGTGGTAACTGCAAAAATGGAAAGATGACTGAGCAATAACTGTTGCTTTGATGAACTGGAGTCACAGAGCAACAAGCAGCGCCTGCTCTCTAAATTGAGAATCATCGGCCATGACGCTATGTAACCTGACCATCATCAAAGACTATCACTGTTGAAACATTTGCCAATCAGCACAGAGCTCCTCTAGGGGCCGGCCTGATTATCCCGTAGGGGGTAATGGCATTTCTGAGTGTAATTAATCACGTGTCGAGCGCCACTTTCCTTGGCGGATGCAAATCATGCGAGACATACATACTGAGACCATTTCAAACAAGACACCTAGTGACTACTTTTCCCAGCTTGTGTTCCATTTATATCTAATTACCTGGCGCTGGGAGTGACACACACAAGTGGGCTTTGTTTCCAGGAATGCATTGACCTTGTTTGTCCTTGCTTATGAAACAGAAATTAGAAAGCCTCCACTGTCTGACCAATCCCTCCAAGTGTCTCGTTGCTGTGCTCTTGGTTTTAATCAGTAAAAGGATGGGACTTACTGGACTGTCTGAGGTAATCAACATCAGGGGCCATAAAGCGATGCTAATTGAATGGTCTCCTCATTGTCATTCACAGAGGGTATCTCTCCTCCCTCCCTTTCTCTCGCAATCCTTCTCTTTCCAATCTGACTCTCCCATTTCTTTTTCTCTTGTATGCCTCTCAAACAAGTTCCTTGGAGACCCTCCATTTCTGGCGCTGGCTTTCCCCACTGACAGCTATAAGAAAACAGGCCTTGTTTGAAGTGGATGGAGGAGCTGCTGAGAGAGTTTAGCCCCTTTTTGGATCCAAATTTAAGGGGGGGGGGTTGGATGAAGAAAAGGGAGGAATTGGAGGAAATGGTATAAACATTTTAAGGAGATCAACAGAGCCAAGTGACTTGAACATGCACATGAGTGGCTTTCAGTTTGCAGGCATACAGTATGTGTGTAAAGTTTTTCATGTGATATGTAGAAAGACTGCCTACACAAGAGTTTAAATTGAATTTCACTTTCATTTCAAAGATTTATGAGTATGTCGATTGCAAAAGTTGGTCAAGTGCGAAATTCTACTTTGGCTTTGCTGAAACTGCTAAAAACTATTGACTGTTTTAAGTGTTCTTCCCTCGCAATGGCCCCTCACTCAGACCCACATTGTGAATAGCCAAACAGACAAGCCAGAACCGTGACCGAGCACATTGGCTAGAACAAAAGGCCACTGATTTTATATCCAGCTTTGCAGATGACATGAATAAGGGTTACATCACGTAACAGGTTATGAAGGCACATCAGTGACTCACATTGAAGCAAATATTGTGGGAGGATATGTTTTTGTTCCAGACATCGTTCGACAAATTCCTGCGGTTGCATAACAAGTCCACTTAACCTGAACAAATGACGTTGCTCACACTTAGATCACTGCCTCTTACGCATATGGAGGCAATCCCTCATTGAGAATCTTTCCTCCAGGCTACCATGGCGGAGGGATGCCATATGGGAAAGCATGCATGCCACTTCCAGAACCTGAGGCTGCATTCTCCAGCAACGACTCCACAAAGCCGAACCATCGACACAGCACCTCCGGCGACGGAGCGGAAACCACACAGCAATGAGGCTGCCTGTGTGAGTGTGTGTGTCGTACAGTGGTTCAGCAGGCAGACCATAGCATGCTGCCGACAATTGATTTTGTTTTGTGTGTGCCCATTATCACCTGGAAATGCAACAAAACTGTAATCATCCCCACGATCCCCATCTTCCTACTCGACAACCTTCCCTCCCCCTCCATCCCCTCACCACCATCCACCCTCCCACCCCCCAGGCAGCTGCTGCTCAGGCTGCCATCTGGAGAGAGGCTGACCACCGCTTATCAGCCCCTGGCTCATCACACAGCTGGCACAGTGGCACACAGAGGAAGAGAGGGAGAGTGGGGAGAGGGACAGAGATGAAAGAGAGGAGGAGTTAATAAAAGAGGGGAGGATGCTAAAAGAGATGTAGCTGTAGAGAGATAAAGGAAGGACATAGGAAGATGAAGAGCTACAGATGAAGCGGGACAACAAAACTACACTAAAAATTGAGAAGTGGTTGGACAATGTGACTGCCAAAAAAGGAGATAATCAAAGATAGCGCCAAACCAAATGACAAAGAGAGAAAATCAAAGGGGAACGTGTGAGAAACGGTAAAAAATAGAATTAAAGCAAATCAGACAGACAAATCTCAGGGGCAGCGGGTGTGAGCATTTGGAGATGAACCAATGCGTATGTCCTTTATGCCTCATAAATTGTCTTTCAGTGCATCATTGCCCGAACTATTGATCTGAAAAAGACAAACACACCCCCTCAGGTCTGGAGAGATGAACGCGTGTTGCCTCCATTGATGATGTCGCCGTTCACTCACTCTTTCATTACGGTCCATTCACCTCTCGACCAGAGAAAAGCAATTTTTACACACATTCTCTTCTGTTGGCCTCTTAGCATCCTGACCTACGCATCCCGAAGTGCTAGGAGAGTGGAGGCTCCAGGAATAGCATCCTGGGTCTCCTACCATACCTGTAATGACACTTTATGTTGCTGTGAGTCATTGTGTCAGTCAGCCCACTCGGTTGGGGCAGTGTGTCTGTCAGACAGCCAGTGTGTCAGGGAGTGTGTCATGTGGGTTAAATGGTACACAGTCCACTGTATATCTCCCCATCAGCTGTCACAAAGTGCCTGACATTGATGCAGATTAAATCAAAGCCCCCTGCTTTCCTTTTCCGCCTAAATACCCCGGCCTTGTTTGTGAATCTGATGGCCTCTCTCTGTCGGATGGTGGACGCTGCATGCTTAGAGCTGCGATTTCCCCTGAGGCTTGAAAACCTGCCCCCTGTTCTGCTCTGTTGTGTTCGTCCTCCTTGTTACCCAACACGTATTTACATCAAGGCGCTGTTGGAGTACTTGCATAGCACATCAAGACCCAGTTTCACTCCTGCAGGATTTCATGAGGAGATCAGTGGGTAGGACTGGCGAGGAAATTATGTGTTTCATGTGCTCAGCCAGTCTTATTTCCAAGATTCAATCATCCAACTTGGCTCTAAATTGGTCCTCTAGTGATGGGATCTCCTACTGGGCCTGCAGCTGTGGGAGCACGTTGAGGCTCTGTGGGCTCGAGCATCTCATAGGGGAAGGTTAGCCAGCTCCAGGTGTGGTCTGACTGCCTGAGAGTCTAACTGGCTTGATCATTTCCTCTCCACTCCCGGCCTTAATTATCAAATTCAACTGGTCATTTGGATAATAATTCACACTGGCTGTTTTATTCAGTTTTTAACTCTTGGAGACACGTGGTAATGAGCTGATAATTAAACAGTACCTGAACTTTTGTACACCCCAGAGGAGTGACATTGTGTCTTTTCTTGGTTATAATGGATCAGTGAGATGCTGCTTGTCACTGCCAGAGCTTGCTCCTGTCTTGGAGGCAGGGAGTAAACCCACTCAGTGAGAAACAGCCAGAGCAACCTGATTAAATCAGCAGCTTTATTTTTCTGTTTGTCCCTGATGTCTCTTTGTTCCAGTTTGCTTCCTTGCCAGAATGCTTCAGATGGGGAAGAGGCAAAACAAAAGGAGAAGCAGCAGTAGCTTTATTCTTCCTTTCTCTAAAGATATTATAAGTGCTTGTGAAATGACTTCAAGGAAAAGCATGTGGAATTCTCTTTTTTCACTTCATATCAGCCAGCATCCATAAGCATGAGACTGCTTCCGGGGACACACAGTGGCTTCAGACATTTTGCCACACACAGAGTTGCAGCTGACAATGGAACAGCCTTGTTTTAAGCCTGTTCCCCCAGCCACCGTAACCATCTGTATGGTCTAATAGCTTGTTAGCCTGAATCCAGTGGACCCATCAGAGAGCTGGTGTATTGGGTAGAGTTGGCCGGCTAAAGGCTAAAGTTCAGAGTGTTGGATGAGGCTCCTCTGCTAGGCATCCACAGAGATGATTTACAGTGATCCCTTTAATTAGTCCGCTCAAGCGTGTTACTACTCCTGCCATGCAGACCAAAGCTGACTTATTACACATGCACTGGACAGGAAACAGCAATGAATTGCAGGCTTGGATTTACAAGATGTGTAAGGGTGCTGGTGAGCTCTATTGTGATTTCGTCCTTTAACGCTTTTTGTACCCTCGCCCTCTGTTTGAATGTGGCCAAGGACAGCCAATGGCCACTTTGCCAGGGGTTAGCGTTACCGTGGGTCTAAAGCTCATCCATCAAAGCTGGTGTTTTGTGACGCTCCCAGCCTCTGATGCTACCCGTTTCTCTTCTGATCAGTCTGCTAAGCCTACACCAACATCCTAACGGTCTCCCCTGTGAATGACTTCTCCAATCCAAAGTGACTGATCCAATACCGCACGGGATGAAAATTCTGGTTCTGTATCGGTATGTGGTCTCTACTCGCTCAAATCTTTGACAGTCAATTTTATCACTTACTCCCTGTTCCCTCTGTCCCGTGATTATCATTTCTGCTCGATGGAAATTCAAATGTGTTTTTTTGCACAGCTTGGGCTGATGCACAGGGCGCTGATATTGGAGAAGACTTTGGTGCCAGTTGGTGAATTGCTCTGTGGAAAAAAATACTTGGATTGGGTTGTCCTCGAAGAATTCTATCCAGCCTTATTGACACATGCAATTTAATGACTTACTGTTCATCTTAGTTTGAATTAAGTCAGGCTGTGAAATGGTTCAAACATATGACTGTGTGCAACATTGAAATAATAATATTTGAGTGGTAACCAGGTGGTTTACTTTAATCTGAAAGCCTGATGACAAGAAAACATATTTTTCAAGAGTTGGGAATAATATGAAAATATGTGTCACCTATTTCTAAATTAAGGATCAATTGCAACAACACATTTTGAGGGCAATTCTCCTGAAAACTCTTTTCATTGTATTTATTATTTGCAATAAGAATAAACAGTTACAGTGTAGACGTGTTTCACAAAGTCAGTATTCATGAGTCAGGTATTGATGATATGATATTGGTAACTATTACAGTG
Organism: Percina caprodes; assembly: GCA_013375575.1. Taxonomy (NCBI): domain Eukaryota; kingdom Metazoa; phylum Chordata; class Actinopteri; order Perciformes; family Percidae; genus Percina; species Percina caprodes. The sequence goes on from JABXJD010000014.1 coordinate 2,794,584, forward strand.
GATAATTACCACTTCTGTGTAATTATTTGCCAATTTGTAAGAAAATGAATGGATACAGAGTTGCTCCGATAAGCACAGCCATAGTGATATGGATAATAGGAATTTCCTACACAAATACATTAGCTTGGACATAAATCTTGACACAACAATCCTTTTTGTGTGCAGATGAATTCTTGGCAGAGAAAAGGGGATATTGCTAATTATAGTTATTAAACGCATGCCTGTCAGTATCAGCTTGCTAGGAGGCAAACATGGTGGGCTTAATAACTTCTACAGAGTAACCACTTCATTTGCTAATTATATTAACATATATGAAGGCCACTTATTCAGCTTCCTGAAAACATGAGTGCTATAAGTGCACATGTCCGTCACTGTCAAAAGAGGCCTTGAACTGCCTTCTCGTACATCTACCCTGCCAGGTCAAGTCACAGTTGTAAACTTTTTAATGTCATTCAAATGGGTATATCCAATGCTCATTTCCATTTATGGAGGCATAAAAATGCATGGTGGCCAGCCGCTTAGTGTGAGGATATGAAAAAAAACTGTCAACATGAGCGACAGCCGGCAAGCCCGAGCTGACGCATGATTGCACTCCACAAACCACCTTCTGTGGAAAGGGTCAAATGAGACTGAAATCCTGACAGGATTCTTAAAGTCGACAGGCTCATAACTCATAACTAAGTATAATTTAAGGCAGACAACAAGGGCTGCAGCTGAAAATAGCAACTAATGAAACAGCCCCCGGAGTTGTGTTGTGGAGGGAGTGACAAAGGGATGATAACGTGATGGGACATTTGATTGGATGAGAGTTAAGACAGAAAGCAAGTAGGAGCAAAATGGCACTCAATTTTCTTCCTTTTTCTTTCAGTTTTACAGTGTGTGTGTGTCTCTCACTCACTCACTCACTCACTCACTCACTCACTCACTCACTCACTCACTCACTCACTCACTCACTCACTCACTCACTCACACACACACACACACACACACACACACACACACACACACACACACACATATTAACTAAGTAAAGCACTCCCAGTATAGCCCTGGGTACTTCCCATCAGGGACAATTAAACCCAGTGATCTGTGACATTCTTGCTACTTCATGTCACTGGTTGCCTTTTCAGAGATATACAGAGAGTCTTGGGCTCTCTGAGATTCACTGGGGGCTACAGTCAAATCAAGGAAATCTATGTAGTATATGCAGTGACTCACACTGTGCTTTCTTTCTCTTGCTTTCTCACTTACTTTCTTTTCACCTACCATTCAGAGTTCAAATTAATTTTAATGTGGAGTGATCACCTCTTTTAGTGCAAGAGCATAACTTAAATTGCAATGGGAAAAAACAAAAGCTTGTTTTTACAAGCGTGTACCTTTTGTAATTAGATGTCTGGGCAGAAATGAGCACGAGAGCGACTGAGCAGGACACAAAAAACTCCCCACAATGATCTTGGGAGACAGTGAGGAAGAAATGATGCTACCACTGCATCATCTCACAATTGTGGTTGTTTTTCTGTAGATCTTTTTTCTCTATCAAGAGCAATACTGTAAAATACATTTTCATATTCATTCTCTTTATTTACTGTTTGTTATGTCTTTTACTTTTCCTCCTATGCCTTGCTGCTGCAACAGTGTGCATTTCCCCATTGTGGGATTAATGAAGGATTTTTGAATCTTTTTGAATTGAATCTTGAAAAGCCCATCATTCCACCATCACCCTAAATACAGCACCCTGAAATGCATACGAATTGGCTGATTTGTTGCCTCCTCTTATTTCCCCCCGGACTCATTTGTGAGGCCTGGCGTCTGCCGAACACGAGCTGGATGCACACCAGCAGGTTCACAGTCAATTAAACAAAACACAATGCTACGGTGATGAATAGAAAGCAAATGGATTTGACGATAATTTGTGCCCTTGTAACCATTTGTGAAACTTTGCTTCTGAAGCGATCTATGATGCTTTTATTACTAAAGAGAGAAAGAAGCAGGAACAGAAAGAAAAAGACATATTCCATGGAGCTGCTAGCATCAGCATTCAACTTGTATAACAGCCAGCTAGTTATGAAAAGCCTGTGCATGTGGGTGTTCTGCTTTTAGTCAAGTGCAAACATTTTAGCCTTAAGAGGGAGATCTGCCAGAGTCCACTGCCAATATGAATGCAGCATCAACACCCACACAATTTCCAGTAACTCAAGTACACACATCATACATATAAACAGCGCAACAACACACACTCCAAACAAACTCTCTTGTAGGGCTCTCTGTAGACTGTATGGACGAACATGCAAATATGCAAGTACATCACCCTGTTCTCATGTACTATTCGTTCAAAAAGCTATGAAAAGCTTATTTTTTTCGCTGTATTCACTACATTGACGGCCACTGTATAAGAACACGGCTTAACATACAGGACTTTCAAGCCAGAGAATGAAGTTTGCAAAAATTAAAACCTTTCACCCAGGAAATACGTGTTCCTTAGGCGTGTTTTTATCCACACCATTATCTTTTTCCTAATCTTAACTTTTGGTGTCCAGTTTTAACTTTCACTGTGGCATAACGCTCATATTTTGTGGAGTAAATTTAACCGTAATGTCTGCCGAAACAACCGGCAGCTCGCGGTGCTTTGTATCCGGCTTAAAGTCACCTATCTTCGGGTACCTGAACTACCAACTACTGCTGATACAACAGAGGTCTGTAGCCTAGGTCACGAAGCTCTGGAGCGCCTTAAACAAATAACAACTGTCGCTCGGCGTCATTGAGCTCGTAGCCAGCCGGCCGTCATGTGAGACCACCCGGCGTCACGTGACCAGCCAGCGGTCTCCTCATTTTGAAGGATATTGTAGGTTTTGGTGTGCATACATTTTTGTACAATATCATACGGACCCGTTTGTGACAATGCATTGAATACACACATTTGGGTAATTAGTGTGTTGCATCACAGCATACACTACAGAGCCCGGAGAGTAAGGAATATAACCTGTATAGCCCATTGCATCACCCCAAGCCAAACAAACCCTGCTTTATACTGTATGGACTATTTCCTAATATAACTCTTGGACTTAATACTTTTTACCTCTTCATAATTTGACATATCCTAAAGTAATCTTTTCGTGTATGAGAAAATCTTATGACCTTTCCAAAAAAAACAACAACCTCACCAGCTCTATTACTGAGCTATTGTTATGGTTTCCGTTTTGCTCCTGCTTATTTTAGGCAGCATGGTGGCTCAGTGATTAGCACTTCTGCCTCACGGCAAGCAGGTTTGGGGTTTGAATCCAGGTCGTTCTGGGCCTTTCTGTTTGGAGTTTACATGTTCTCCCCTTGTTTGTGTGGGTTTCCATTCGGTGCTCTGATTTCTTCCCACCATAAAGATATGCATGCTAGGTAGGACTACAGTTGAAAATTAACACTGGCGCATTTACAGAAATGTTGATTTATGTGCATTGTCCGAATCAAATAAATAAATCTACTTTTTCTGCATTTATTGCTTTCTGTTTCTATTCTCCGTGTTTTCTCCCTGGTCTTGTGTTCCCTTATGAGTGTCTGTATGTTCTGTTTCCTGTTTTATTTTGATAGTCTGGTTTTCTGTGTCTTGTCTTTAGTATTATTTCCTGTGTTTTCCCGCTCCTGTGATTATCTGATGTCTTTCACCTGTTTCCCAGCCTTTTTGTCACCTGCCTCTCGTTATCTCATTACCCAGTGTATTTAGTGTCTGTGCTCCCCGTGTCTCTCGTCAGATCGTATTGTTCGTTTGCCTGTTCCGTCCTGTTTGTGAGTGCTTTCCACGTTTACCCTATGATCCGTCGTCCCCCTCGTGATTTCTTTCCAGTCTCTGTGTTCCAGTTTTTGTTTTTTTTCTTTTCTGTTTTGGACTTTTTTTTGGATTTGTTGACTTTGTGTCCTTGAGTTGCTGTTTTTTACCAATTGGATTCATGTGTTGGTTTGGCCTTTTTTTTGTTAATAAATCTTCAACTAAACCCTCTCCTGCCTGCCTCCTCTCTGCGTTTTGGTCCTCACTTCATTGTACTGTAACAGCTATGATTATCTAATAGCTAAAGTAGCTAAAGTAAGTAGACTATCAGCCTATTAAGAAATTACCTTTCCTCCACAAAGTACAGTTCTGGTGATATATAAATGTTATGCTGCTTCCTAAATTGTGACTATCAACATAATTTCATACAATTGCAAAATATAGCTTGTAAGGAAAAAAAAAAAAACATAGGTTCCCATTTGAATAAACAGTGCAGTTGTTTTTCAGTCCTCTAGCCTTTTATTATGCATTTATTAAGTTCAGTTTATATTTATATGATCCCATTAGCTGTGCTCTTAAGCACAGTCTGTCTTCCTGGGCTCCAAAAGTCAACTTCTTTAAATGAGGCTATAACAAAAAATGTTGTTAATGCTTAACCCGATATAATCTCAAAGATTCTCTCCTAGTCTGAAAAGCTACTTTAGCCCTTCCAAGCCCCCGCTCCTGAAGGCTCTGTCCATCAACATAAATCTTCTTCAGTCATAAAAATTTGCAGCTCTCTGCTGGACCAGTTAAATGAGGGAGACGGCAAGTGCAGCAACAAAGACAACATTCTGCTCTAGCACCTAGACTTGTAAAATTATATTTTGAGTATTGCGTTTTTAGAGAGTTAAGAGACTGTTAATTCTTATTTTGGGGGAACCATGTGATAGATCTGCTTTACCAATTTTATGAGTCAATTTAAACACAGAGGACACAATGGAACTTCCTTTCATGCTCCAGACCTTGTAGTTGACAACGGCATCATGCACAGGTCACTTGCAATATGTACAACAACGAAAGAAATTTCAACCATATTGCTCGTTAATGAGAGTGATAGTGATTCTGGGCTGTCATGTGTGCACTCTGTGGGTCCCCATCTGTAGCAGTGAAGGTCACCGCGACATGGCGACTGAACCAGCAAAACCTGTCACCCCGTCACAGTGACGAGAAGGCGATGCTGCTGGTTCCCATTACAGATCACCTCCTTGCTGATTAATTAAGCTCATTCTGCTAATTGAAAGTCACCCCTCACCCACTGTTACACTGTGAGACTGAGGGCAGACTGAGAGATTGCGACTGCCCCACTCTGGAATGGTGAGCGACTGAACTGCCACACTTTATTAAATCAACCAGCGACAGACACATTTATTCTCACGCCGTTTCCTCCTGTTGCCTCCCCTTCGTTCGTTTGTGGAGGCCTCCGATGAATGACAGCCAACCCACACCGGCTGCCCTGGGAGCAATTGGCGTAATATGCCAATTAACTAATTAAGACCTTGTTTGGAGGACTAATGAGGAACACGGACACTCATTTGTGTAAATAAACAGGGATTTTTTTTGACGGCATTTGGAGAACATAAATGCATGTGTTCTTGCGCAGAGGTCAATAAATGGAAAAACAAAATAACAGAGTGTACACAGGTTCCTGCCAATAGACGGCTCCTCCTGTATCCATGAAGCTGAGAAGCAAAGACAGTGCAATATGGTGATTAATTTACTGTAATGATACTGCTGACATTTTTGGAAATTCTTCATTAGGAATAGCCCCTTGAGATGTGACATCTCATTTTTCGAGGAGGTCCTTAAAGACAAAAAAAAAAAAATCAACAAAGCGAAAGCGAATCAGATCTGTCTTATAAGTAGGTAGAGGGGAAGTTCTTAGCCTACTGACTGTCAACTCATTGGCAGCCTCTGTGTCATAATAGCATGGCTGCATACCAAACTGTAAACAGACGCAAGCTGAATTGTTACTGATTCTCCTGCCGTCCGGTATCAATCTACATCTGGAAACATGACGGCCATTAATCTCACATCTTGGCACTGGCTATGATGAAAATGTTCCATAAATTAGGACTGTATGATGGAAAACTGCTTGTGTAATACGCTCCCGCCTTGCTTATTGGACAGTGAATATGCAGTGCATTGAATCACAGGGCCTTTCTATCAATGCTCAAAAATGTGTGAGAGCAACCATCATCAGGAGATATGATGTTGAGAATCCTTTTACATCTCCAATAGAATTGCTGATTGGTGATTGATTTTGAAAAATGGAGCTTATGGACTTGTATATATCACACACCTTTCTTCTAGCAGAACAATAAAATGTTAGCTAGGACCCACAGTGCGCACATCAGTGGGTTGGCTCTCCTTGTATCTGTCAGGAAAAAAACATTTTGTACTTTCTCTCTTCCCCGATCTGTTAAAATGTGAATATATCCACTCCAAGTTGTTATCCATTTTGAATTAGCAAATTTGAAACTCAGGATTAAATCTAATCAAGGGTACAAGTAGTTTTGATGGTATCATTTTTAAAAAGACCTTGATTCCTGTTAATTTTATTCTTTAAAATCTGTGAAGGTAGGTGTCAGATACCTCTTGTAGTGAGTTTATTCTCTGATTTTGTAAAGTTGAGCATTTTTGTAAATTGTGTCTACTGACTGGAATAATGTGACACCTGGAGGGCACCAGGTAATGAAAGATGATGGAATCCGATAATTGGCACATGACAAAATCTCTTCAGGTTGAAATGTTTTACTGGTGGTGCAGAAATGATTTGTGATGTGCACGTCTCTCATTACTAAAATGTGTACAGCAGGAGCAGTCCTGCCTGCCCTATAAAGCTGCAGACCTCAGGCTCAAGACCCCAATGTGTTAGTTATTAAGTATCTTGTGTAAATCTTATGCCACAGATTCCATCTTGGCAACTGCAGAGACTTTGATCAAATCTGTTGCTAATCCCTTATGACTGAGCCTCCAATATGGGCTACAAACAGCAGGTGTGTGTGTATGTGTGTGTGTGTGTGTGTGTGTGTGTGCCATTTTTCATATATTTCATTCAATTTATGGAGCAATTGATGAAGTCAATTTCATTTTGTCAGAGACTGTTGCTTTATGATCCATATGCAAGATTCACAATATATTTTCAATCCAATGTGATTTCTTTGTGTTTGAAGGCAGGGCATTTGTAATTTAGCCATTGAAACCACAGCACTGCCGAAAGACTTGATTCTTTGGTGCAAACGACTTTCATGATACCATTGCAACATCGTAAATCACATGTTGACAGCGAGAAAATATGACAGTGTGAAAACAGTAAAGATATGGAGCCTACTTTAGTATAATCACAATGACAGCACAGAGTCGTCACATGTGACAAAACCACATTTTTTTTCAAGTGCTGCCGTTGGTTGAAAGCTGCTTTGGAACTATATTTTATTCATGCTAGAAAGGCTGACTGAATCCGGTCCAAACCTTCCTGACACCACAGATTAATAAGCTTACAGACAAGACACTACAACATACAACAGGACTTGAAAATTATTTTGGGGAGGCTGAGGGGTGCATAACAGTTGGCCATGCATTGCATCCCCCACGGGCCTGTGTGTGCGTTTGATCATCTGTGTCAATGTACACAGGGCAATAAATGTGCAGAGCGGACAGAAAGGAGATAAAAGAAGGGAGGGTGAATGATAGATAGGCAGGAGGGAGAAATATGAGGGAAAGGGAATTGAAAAATTGGATCTTGGGATGAAAAATAAATGCTGAACAGGGGAGCAAACACACGAGAGAGTCACATCGTATATACAGCAAGTGTTGTCTGGAGAGAAAAGGCTGAGATGGAAAATGGCAGGTTTGATGGCGAGGAAGGATAAGGGACCAAGAAGTGAAGGCGTGAAGGAGTGACCTGTATTGTTGATGGTTGTGATAACGGAGGGGTGGAGAGGGAAAAAAAAAAGAGCTGAGGGTTTACTTTTTCTTTTGTCTTTTATTTTCCGCCTGGAGTCAGCAGGTTTGGGTGTGGACTGCGGGCAAGCGGATCGATGTGAGTTTCTATTGCCAGAACACTCTCCTCCATCTCTGACAACCACCATGACGGCGTGAAGGACCAACGAGATGGAGGAGAAGCATGGAGGCAGCACAAACAAGTGAATCAGAGAAAGGGAGGAGGAACAGTGAGCAAAAAAGTGATGGAGTGCAAGGCGGTTAAACTGGATCAATAAATACACTATCTGGTATATGTGTTCATGATTAAAAGGATTAAAAGGAATCTCACATGGGCTGCTTAACAAACACATACACACACACACACACACTATAAGTAAAGCATAACTAATATGTCCTGAAACCTAAATGTAAAGTCGGACTAAAGTTGGACTGCCAGCCCAGAAGTTAAAACAACGGTATCAAGTGGGCAAGGGGAGGTTCTCTGTACAAGGTTGAATATGCTCATTAGGACAGAACACACTCATAAACACATATATAAAGACACACACACGTATAAAACCTCACAATTCATTATCTCCGTACTGCCAGCTACTGTATATATGATGTTAATGTTAAGCCACAACTGTGTCGTTTACTAGACAGCATTATGCTCTGTCTTAGGGAAGCCCCTGAAAGATTTATGTTTGTCTTTATTTCCAGTTCCACCTCACTCTGGGCCTTTCCTCTCATGCAGTGTGATATACTGTTCAGTCAATAAAAGAGCAAAAAAAAGTTGTGAAAACAAAAGGCTGTGTTTTGGAGTAGAACCAGGCCATTCAAGCCTGCAAATGGTATTTTGAGCCACCTATTGAGTAGCTCGAGCACGAAGTAGTCCTTGTGTCCACTCCACACTAAGGATCAGGGGGTTACTCTCTTTTATGAAAAAGAGAATAAAAGAAGTGTATAAGACAGTGGATAAGTCAGAAGATGAGGCAGTGTGTAACAGTGACAATGCCCTTCAGGAAGGTCTTTAACCTGATCCATTCAGGCAGTACTAACTGGCTAATGTGCACTGTATGAAAAATGTAAGTGGCCTAAATTGCATTAGATTAGGGCAGCTATGAAGCGAATTACTGACAGAATAAAACAATAAGTCTCAATGGAAGTAGCACTCAGCAGGGGAAAAAAGCATGTGGCATGTCGCTTTAGTCCCCAGGTCTGTTGCTGCCGGCTCCATGCTGCCGACAGCCAGTTGGACACGCGCCACAGCCAGGTGTAGGGGATTTTATGCTTGTTACCTTGTCCTCTGTGTGAATATTGAGTTGAATTACCATCCTATAACCTCAAATATGTTCTAGTGACTTTGTTTTTTATTTATTTACTGTACGTCCATGGCAATTTCTATCACAGCAGCGACATACCTGAAAATGGATCAAAGTGCTGCATTGCATTTTTCTTTCTTTTAGTTTTCTGCAGTGCCAGGTAGAACTGTGCTTGGTTTGTTTCTAACACAGCAAATCATAGCCAACTCAGTTTTCTTTGTCCCCAGCTGCGTCCCTTGATCCAAAACTGCTATGCACCAAGTCTAACAGCGAGGAACCTTGAGGGTAAGGTTCAACATTTGCTTCAGATTAAAAATTACAAATAAAATCACTTTACATGCCCTCCTCAAAGCAGTACTGAAATATATCTGACACCGGTGTGAAGACACAAATATTGGTTATGTATGTCAGTGATTTGTCTCCACCTGCTCTTTGTCTCTGCACGTTTTAAAGAAAGAGGAGAGCAGTACAAGGAGAAGCTGCAAAACAAACTCCACATGAAAGGGTTTTAAATTTTATCAAACAAATAAAATGTACTAAGAGGATTTTAGAGCATTGATGTAAATCCAAAGGTTGTGTCTCAAAATAATATAATGTGTGCATACATTTTTGCTAATGAAATTTTTTTTTGCAATATCTACAGTTCCATAAGTCACAACTTGAAATACAGGCCTACTAGATGTTTAATATGTCTAAAATTTGAACATCTCGAGTTGTCACTAAGGAGTTCTAAACAATGTACAAAAAGAACAAACACATTCTGTGGCCTATAACTGACAAAGATAATGAAGTGAACACTCAAAATAGAGATGAATAGTAGGTTAGCTAAATAGAGCAGAGCCCCAAAAGTATAATTTACTTAACAGATAATATATCACTAATTGCCATTGGCTCAAGAATGAAATGTCTTTAACAACCATCTTGAGCAGATGCAAATTAAAGTGGTTTAGAAAGTCTGAAATCTGAGCAACTGGTAATGTAAGTCAATGGGCCCTATCTTGCACACGGCGCAGGCAAATTATTAGCGTATTGTAATCTCTTTTTTCCGCCGTCAAACTAGCAAAAGTAGATTTGGACAGGCCCTAGATGCACCTGCGCCAGGTGCTGCACACCGTGTGTCCAAACATCTACACACAAGTTATGATAATCTTTTACTGTTAGACTCAAACTTAAATATATAAAGAATACATTAAAATACATTCTGATGATATGACACTGAGGGAAGAGAAATGTTGCCGAGAGCAGAGGGGAGGAAAGTTTAGCTGGCTAGGCCAAGTGCTCCCGCCCACCTTGGGGTGCTGGGTGTTTCTGTGAAAGCTTGCAAAGATCCACCATCTTCAGAAACAGAACACTTATGGAACATGTAAACAGCAATGTAGCCAGATAATGAGTGATAACCTGCAAATATACAGTACATATTATGCAGCAAAGCAGACAGTTATTTTCAATTCTCAATAATTTGTTGAGTAACTAAATAACTTGAGTGAACAATGCAATTACTGTAATCATATTCCCACTGGAATGCTGATGCAGTGGTTGTCCTGTTTTATCTCAATATTTACTTTACTGATAACATTCTCCAAATGTGTTATTACAGGGTGAAAATATTTTAATCTAATACATCAATATTAAGACAAAAAGTGGTTCATCAAATAGATCTTGAGGCGCACATCCTCTCGTTCATCTAACACTAAAGTCGTGCCTGTAGACTCGACAACACAATCATCTAATTAGACAGAACACAGTGAAAGACAAGTGAGTATTATCATTCATTTGTTTCCAAGTGGAACGGCGTTAGCTTGGTTCATTGGCCAGTTCCCCTTGATGATCTGATGATCTGAAATGATTCTTTCCTAATGATCCCCTCATAATGACCTGAAAGGCAATACTAGTTATATATTATCTTCTCTAGATGAAAAAGCGCAAAGGGCGGCACGATATGGGAAAAAAACTGACACTGCAAAATTAAATTTCCGCAATGTATATTGTGATGTGAAAAAATACTGGAATCTTTTACCTAATGATTTGAGACTTATTAATCATTCTTGAATTATGGCTATATTTTTTAGGGGCAATCATCTCCATTAAAAAAAAATAGTTCTTATGTGACTTCTGAGGCCCTATTATTTTCCTTGTGTCCACCAAAAGCTCTCAGACTTTTCCAGTCACCTGATTTCAAAACCCACCTGCACACCTGGTCCTCATCCCATCAACAAGCCGCACCTGCCTCTCATCAACCCAAATCAGTGTGTATACCTGCCCTGTCCTCTGCCAGATTGTCTCAAATGCCACAGAGTTGGGCCTGAGCTTGTCCTGTTTGTAATAACGCATTCTTCTGAACATGTAGCCAGATTAGTAGTCCTATTTACTTATTATTTGATACAAGGAGTCCTGAAATCAGGACAAGTTAAACAAAGATACTGAATTTAGATGTATTTAGGCAAAGCTCTGTTGTGACAAAGAGAACACCGATGCTTTGTAAAGAATGACATATTTTGTTCCATCAACAAAGGCCTTTGTAGTAAAACATTCCTCCTATTTTTTTTTTTTAGGCAGAGCAACCCTGGCATGAAGCATCAAAGTGGAAAAGAAATTGCCTAAAAACTAAGTCAAATATTTCATCTCATTAAAATATTCCTATGAGATTAGAACAACTGCACTGAGTCAACTCCAGGTGCAATGTGACCTGTGTATTACAACCTTTTAAACCGTGTATGAAAACACTTCACTCTCTTTCACATCAGTGCTGCCACAAGCTGAGCACATCTCTTAGCACTCATCTAATTATGGGGGTCAGTCAGCACTGCAGCAGGATGAGGAAAACTTGACAGATTTGCATTCATGTCATGAGTGGAGTTCAGATCATTTGCAAAGCCATCAACTGGATGTCCTTTCATATCCTAAGTCTCTGCTGTCCTATCACTCCTACACACTGGGGATCTTAATGATGGCTCTTCTATTTGCAGTTATTTCAGGAAATTCAATGACTTGCTTGCCAGGGTCATGAGCAAAAATGAACAAGACAAGCATCTTTGAAGATTATGATAATGGAAACGGAGGGCAAAATTGGAATTGTTTTAAAATTCACCCGCACGTTCCACATCTTATTATGCTTCCACTTGGCAGCAACCCATTTTCAAAGGCGTGATAAAAATACACATTAGATACATTCAGTGCCACTGCTATGTAGCAGAGCATTTTATGGCCTGTAAAGTTTGGCATTTCAGTATGAGAAAAATAAACACTCTTCACAGCAAAAACTAAAAGACACGAATCAGAGATCTACAGGGAAGACAGATGCTAATCCATCCACAAAATAGTCATTAGAATTTACTCAGCAGAGCAGATGAAATACTGTCCTACATCATATAATTTCCTCTTGTTTTTGACGCTCAATGCTACAGACGCCCATGATGAGAACAAAATTGAAACCTTCCGTTCTTGGTGGGAGAATTGACTATTCAGTGCTTGATAAAGCACTGAACTAAGGACCAGATGGTGCAGACTAAAACATACTTTAAGAGGGAGGATGTGGCTTCAGAAGGCAAACTAATGCAAATCAGGTCCAAGGCGAAGCCGTTGACTCATGCAATTTCACAGTGTTTACCAATAACAAATTGAAATGGAACATTAATAGTGCTTTCTGAGCAGAACCCCACAAAATTCTAAATGTTCAGAGGAATGGGTTATTACAGCTGACCCCAGACCGAAGTGCTACATTAGCAAATTATGAGAGGTTTAGTAGTTGTACTGCATAAAAATGACCGGTGAGGAAAGACACTTTGACCTCAAAACAATACACGCAAAGTGAGACAATGTTAATTATATGGCCTTGGATCTTTGGTAACAAAATAAGTAGTGACTAAAACATATGCAGTCACATCAGCTGGGCAGCCTCTGAGGCCACATGTTCAACCGTGTCAAAGGCACTCTGACTCCCCATAAAATTATTCATCTCATTCTGAACCTGCTGCGTCTGTGGTTCATTCTTCCAACCACTAATTAGAATTACACAGAGTGCAGAGTTTGCATACATTTGACATCGTTTTTTAGTGAGAAACAAGAGATTCAGAGAAAGCATGCACTTGTATTACTATATGTACAATTGAGCTCACCCCCATCATGTTTTCCATGGGCATCTGTAGTGCAGCAGTATGAAGCAGTTTAGAAGGACACGGCAGACTGCAGGGAAAGACGAGTAGATGTACAGTATGCAGGGGCGTGAGGCAACCAGGTGCTGTGAAGTGTGAGGCTCTGCCCTCCCAGCTGATGATCAAAGACAGGCATAACTGCCACTGATGACCATGGCTGTTGGCCAGACCAAATGCACACTGTAGACTGTGATGTCAGCAGAGATGAGCTGTTTCAAGGCGATGCCAGCTAGAAAAATACTATTATTGCCGGCACCACAACAGTGGATCCACAAAAACAACAAAAATGGAATAATGTCTCATCAATTATCCATGAAATCCTTTTGTGTGCTTTTACAAACTTTGAGTTCCCTCATTTAGTCGGTAATGACCGCTCTTAGGTTGCACATCTTAAAGAGTTTCACAGCTGGGGATTACTCAGGGCGTTGCGGTGGAATTAGAGAGAGAAGATGTCCCTCCAGCCAGTCAACCAAGATAATGTTAATGATGTCTTGTGGGATCCACTACTAGAAGGATTCTTGATCAAGATCCAGGGGGATCCACTGTGACTTTTGGCTCCACTCTGGAGATCACGATAACACCTGCTATTAATTTCTTTTTAATAGAATTAAACTCTTGATAAAAAAAAAATTAACATAGTCCAGTTATGTGAGCATAGGTCCTCTTGGGTATGCAGAGGGGAAACCTTTCCCAGTTACTGAGAAAGCTTAGTCAGAGAGATCTTATAGAAGAAGAAACTAAATGGGAGATAGATGGCATAGTGTCCCAGTGCTCTGATGTAAAATAAATAAATAAAGCATCTCTGTGGCCCACATAAAAAATGACCATTCTTTGTTTCAATGGCCCCAGGCATGATCTGTACCCATACATGCCTTCACATAAAGGAGCATTATATCACATTAGGATACAACACGAAACCAGAACTGCCTTGTAAGGCAAGGTTAAGTGGATTCCAAATGTAATGCAATTCAAGTGCAAAGTGCCTTTAGAAAAGAAGAAAGGACATGAAATACCACAATAAAGCATTTACAGCACAAATTTAAAGGATGGAAACAAGAGAGAAGGGAGGATAGAATGTAACCTTATTTTAAAAGTATCCTATGGTAAAGCCAGTCAGAGGGTGTATTTTACTCCAAAACCACAGTCATGTATAGAAAATTGGTAGTATTTGTATTTTTTGTGTGTGAAAAAACCCAACAATTGCTGCGATGCACTCAGAAAGGTAAAAGAGGACGGTGCATCTTGAATCCAATAAATTCCATTAGTTAACTCAACATTTCATGCAATATTTATTTGACATAAAGATGGACCGACAGCAATATGGTATAATCCGTTAGCAGCCTCCACTATGTGGTTATGATGCACCGTGTCTTAAAGCCATGCCTGAATGTACTCCATTGTCACGGATGACATTCCCTATAGTAAAAGCACTAAGAGATCAATGCAAGCAGGGGCACCACCTGTGCTGCTGGGAGCCCCACTAAAAGCCTCTGTTTTTCATCTAAAGACGGAGTTGGCTTCCCCTGGGACGTGCCTTACAGCAGGAAGAGGGAACCCCCCCCCACCAGCATTATAGTTGTGGAAAGCTCGTACAGTCCTCCCACTGCTGGGAAATCAGCGTGACTGCTAGTAGCTACCCTGTCTTTTTTGTTTTGTTTTTTTATATATGTGGTTTGAGCTGGCCTAATTAACTTTCTGTAACAAAGGACTTTACCACTGTTGCTCCACCGCCTTATTGGCAGAGCTTGCGGCACAATAGTGTGAGCTGAATGTCACGCTCTCCTTGGGCCGATCAATCCAGGCGATCAGATATCAGACACCTGAGGGATGGCTCAAGCCACAGATCACTCACGCGCAGACTCGAACCGGCAAGCACACAAGCGCAATCGAAACGGAAAATCAACACAAACATGCACTGAAACCATGGATGGGGCCAAGGACGAGAGCTCTTCCACCGACATCTTCCAAACATATAGTATTTCTCCAATTTCAGCCTTATTTTTATCTGCATCTCAGCTTGATGAGATGACTCCTGTGTTGATGAGACCCTCTGTTCAATGCAATTGCTGCACTTGTCACATGCTTACTGAGTGAAAATTGCATACGTTGCTCAAGGTCACAGACCTTTTTTCCCTGGGGGGGGGAGAGGGAGTCAGACGTGCAACACCCTCTGTTTGTTTGTCTATGCCTTTGCTCGATTTCTAATTACGAATTGGGAAAGTGGTACCGACAACAACCATTGTGTATTTGACTGTATTAGTCATTCAAAAAGCAAACAGCGACGGTAAGCATGCCATTTGCTCTCCCTGGGAGTGTTGATGACAATCATTCTGTTAGTAGATCATCTGCTTGCCTGCCTAACCTGGAGGGATAACAACAACCCCCTTATGTAAACCTTTGAAGGGATGTCACTTACAAAGTTAGGATGAACTATAAACACTGCTCAGAATACTCACTCCTCTCTGGGATGTTGTTCACTGTGGAGAATGAATGCTTCATTCATCTAAATAACACTATTGTCATCCTCCCATCCAGTGGTCCTATCCATCAGCACTTAGTTTCAAGACAGTCAGTTTTTCTCTTTTTTTCCAGCCTTCCCAGCTCAATCAATACGGTGTGCAATAATACATGAGTCGAGCTCACCTCTGTATCTGTATCTCAGTCTTTCTCCGTCTCCCTCTCTGATTCTTTCTCATCCTCCCTGTACAACGAGCAGCTGTCTTTTCAACCCTGACCACCTCATTATCCCCTTCCGCCAATCTTTTTCCCCCCCTTACCTAACTCTCATTTGCACTACTCTCCACCAAGGCTTACAATACCCTTCAGTGTTTCCATCATCAGCAAAGTGTTTTCCCTTGACACTGCCATGACTTCTTGTCTCCATTAAAACAAATACTCCTATTATTCTCTGTCTTTCTTTCTCCCCACTCTCCACTCTCTTTTTCCTCTCACTCGGTTTTGCTGAACTGCAGGGGAGTTGACGGGACCCCAGCCTTTCTCTGTGGCACGCCCACAACCTCTCTTAAACAGCAAAGGAAGGCTACGGTACATAGGCTTTGGTCTCCCACTGAGCTGCAGCGCTAATATGCCTGGGGAATCACATCAAATAGCATTGTCCTTATGTGTCATTTGTATGTGGGGGTGGGGGGGAAACAGACGCATGACTAATAATCCTTGCAGATGTACTTCCTGTAGGAGATTCACTGTCATTAAATGGTGTATCCGACTGCAACTATACCATGCCTCTGAGAATTCCACCACAAGTCACCAGAGATGACGCATTTGTTGGACATCACTGCACAAACACTCTCAGGCAAGCTCTTAAGACCGATATTAGGGTTAATTTGCTTGGGTTTTCAGGATAATGTGGCGGCCAAGGAAAACACTGGTGAGTAATAACCTCCAGTGACGTATGCAGCTAAATCAATCCCAATCGGAGCTTGTCCACTTACTCTCCTCTCACTGCACTTCCAGCAATCATATTCCTGGATACAGGAGTAATCCAATCTAAATGCATCATGGGGGTACCATTATGTGGCCATTTGTACAGATGCAAAGCATTCTACTCGAGGAAATATGCAGAAAGCAATAACTTAAAACCCTTGCTTGGCTTGTCCTTTTTTTTTTTTTAAAGTTCAAATTATGTTTGCAGAGGAAATCAAATGAAAGTTTTGTTTGTATTCTCACTGCTGAAAAAAAGTGCCTTCGCGTACACACGCAGAGTGAATAAGAAGGTCGTATCGTTTAATCTGAGCCTGGGATTTTGTTACACAGTTAAACAGGGAAGAGAATAAAAAGGCAGTAGAGAGTCTTGGAATGCCTCGGAAAGGCATCATTTTTGCTTTTCTCTCGTTCTCTTTCTGACTGGAAATGGACTTAGGAATTCAATCAGCTTTGGAGAGCCAAAGCTGTATGTGATCCAGCTCCGCCTTGGTGTCTGTGTCCTGCGTACACGAGTGAATAGAAAACAAACAAACAAAAAAGATCAAACAGAGAAAAGAAGATATTCAACCAATCGGCAGCAGAGCGTGAACATAATGCAGAGCTTTGTTTGTTTTTAATGCACAGATGTCTTGGTTGAATGGACCTAAATTAGTCTTGCAGCAAACGGAGACCAAATTAAACCAACACAACTTTTTTTACAAGACCATGTCTTCTTGCCATCTGGCTCACACGCTTCAATCTCTGTTACACCTATATGCTGTTGGCTGAACACAAGCGAGTGTTGTGGTATTGATCCAGTCGTATAACCCTTTTATTATCTCTTCTCCCATCCAAAGGCTGCTTTCGGCTTTGATAGCACCACTGTTGTACAAAAGCATAAATTCTTAAGCCCATTTGCTGTGAGGGGGCGGATAAATGGGCATGGTGAGGAATGTTATCCTGAGCTCATTAGGAAAAGCATGTTTCCTTATTTGTGCACCGCAATGTTGCACAATATGCAGATAGAATATTTATTTCTCTCTGCCTTCCACATTTTCATGAACGCTGTTTTAATTGGGAGTGTTTGCTTGGACTTTTGTTCTGTAGATATTTTATTGGCACACTAGCCGTGGGAGAAATCAAGTCTGGCTTTGGCTTGTCAAACTAACAGTGGGCCATAGAGGAGGTGAGGAAGAGGGTCCCAAAGCTTCTTCATGCTTTTTGACAACACAGCAGCTGGGTGCAAGGGAGACCAGAGTAAATAGGTGCTGTGTGGAGTCACAAAGACGCCCTGATCAAAGGCGTCTCTCTCAGTTTTCTGTCACAGTTTCTAACGTCCTTTCTGTTGCTTCGCTGCCCTGACTGACTGGCAGATACTAGACTAATGTGAACGGAAGATAGCCCCAAAAGAAAAATCTGAAGGCACTGTCTTCAACACACAATTATATGTAAACAGTTTGTATGTGTATTGTGTGTGTGTGTGTGTGTGTGTGTGTGTGTGCGTGTGTGTGTCTGGAGGCACAGCAGGTTGGAAACCCCAAACCCTGCTACCCATGATGCCTTTCCACTGTAAGATCCACTGTTGTCTTTTAAGTTTAAAAGAAAAGCTGTTCTTATAATGTACTTCCACCATGCTCACCCACCTCTATCTTTTCCTCACCCTATGTCTGAGAAAACTGCACACGTGTGAAAAAAGCCCTGAAGTACATTTTTCCAACAGGTATGCTAATGTGATTCACTAGAAGGAGGAATTTCTCTCTTAGCCTTCCTTCCTCATGGTTGTGCCACGCCTCAGGGGACTGCTATGCATAGATTATATTACAGCACATGGTGGAGTTTTTTGGAATAATATGTATATGTATGTCCTGTTGCATCCATACATTTATGTAGATGCCCTATTAGCGTACCCTCAAAGAAACACATAAAACAGGATCTGTAGGCTTGATGTTCTACCTGCCCATCTTTTACCCCCTCCTTCTTCTGCTTATATAGGTATTTTATAAAAGCTGCAGGCCATCTCCAATTAGGAGAGATACGCTGATTCCCCTCTCCCACAGCAGCTTGGGCCCAGTGTGCATATCTTGCCCTCTTTCCCACATGGTGGGATCGCAGTGAGGTGATGCGTGACTGCTCGTGATTGAGTCCTCTTCAGCTAACAGGTGCCATCATCTCTGCAAACCTTCGCCAGCGCCTCACACTCATAGTCCCCCACAAAAGATGTAAAAAAAGAACAAATGTATGAATTATCTGATCACAAAGACGGGCACAGCGTGACATCCCAGACTGAATAATTTGATTGAAAATGGCCTTTTGGAAATCACGATAAGAGCAAAGAAAAGGTGCTGAATATCAGAGAAGGAGGTGGTTTCCTTGATTTGTGTAGGCAAAAAACTGCATTATAAGGAATGAAGTAGCCCAGCTTTCCTTGAACTTGGACGGGTGCCAACAGGCCCCGAAGGAATAACTTTAGAAAATAGCCCAGAATCGTCATAATTTATCAGACTGACACGTCTTTATTGGCTTATAATTTTGAAAGGAGAGGGTCCTCGATACATTTTACAGGACGGCTGGTGATACCTTGGCTCTGGTGCCTGGACAAGGTTTAAGGGCTCCCTCTCTTCATGTCCTCTTCCTTATCACTCTCCCCACTTCCATACAACATCCCCCTTCAGGTTTTGCCCTGCTTCTCTCCCTCCAAATCACAGTCTTTGCACCTGTAACCCCTGGGTGAGAGATGATTACACCTTCCAAAGCAGAAATTGAACTGAAGAGCTCGGCCCTGACATCCCACGCACACCTCCACCTCCACCCACCTTGACTTAGAAACATTAAACATAGGTGTATACCTGCAGAATAAAAAAAATCTAGTGTAAATAGGATGAACATTTGCTGCATGAAGTACATATAAATGCATCATGTCCATTGATAAGCACATCAAACTGCAACCCCCACCACCCAAAGCTGTTGGGAGCTACAGTAGCAGGAAATTGGACCAAAGGCTGCAATTTCTAATTCACTTGTCCCCGAGGCTAAATTACAGGTCGCCAATGTCCTGTTTTTCGGCATGCTATATCTTCCACGGTGTCGGCAACAAACTCATTTTCCCCACTAGAAAGAATCACAAAGACTTTGTTTGCAAAGTGAGAGAGTGGAAACGGAGAAAGAGAGAAGTAGGTATAAACAGCAAGGGGAGATTGAGGTTGAGGGCAAGAAGGGTAAAAATGGTGGAAAGATGTGATGGATTGAAAAGAAGGGGGAGGGTGGTTTAAAGTGAGACAAGATAGCGTCAAGGTTGGGGGAGGGAAGGGGAGTGATAAGGAGGGGGCACTGAGAAAGCGACACACTTTCCCAGCTTATTTACACGTAGCTGCCAGTATGACAGGTAATTTGGGCAAATTCTCCACAGAGCCTGCAGCAGACGGCGGGGGGATAAAGACGAAAGGAGAGAGCAATAAGAGAGAAAAAAGGGAAAGGGAGAAGAGAGGGGAGGGGAACAAGGGGAGAAGCACTGACTGGGACGTGCACAGACTACCTGACATGGCCTGAGTTGGGTCTGAGAGCAAGACAGCAAATGGGTTTCCAGATTCCAATCAGAGGAGAGGGCTGGGATAGAATGTGGAGGCGAAAAGATGGAAGGAGGAGGGTGAAGCAGGGGCGGAAGTCATCCTGTTGACAGAGTTTGATCATTTTATTTATCCGCAGAAAGGAAGAGATATCAGAAGCCCTTTTTAATTCAATTTCTCTTTTTCTGTTGGGACTGAAAGATCAAGCAGAAGGCAGGAAGGGCTGAGGCAAAAGAAAAGAAGATCCCCAATTTATTCAGGCTCTGATTTATTCACTTGTTTGCCTAACTCGTGCTTAGTGTGTGTTCATATGTGTGCCTCTTTGCAGGTGTACATTCCTCTCAGTACACTTCATGCAACCCTGTTAGACTGTATTTATAGAAAGCTCTTGTTCGGCGCGTGGCTGTCTGTCAGTGCTCAGAGCCAATTAGAAAACACTTGTTAATGGCGCAAGTGCTTCCTTTCCCTCTTGGTGCGTGTGGTTGTGATGACTTTATTCTCCCTCGCAGTGACAGCAACAGAGGCATGGATGACAGTAACGGAGATAACGATGAAGAGGATAACGAGGTGTTTGTCCCTGTGGCTGGAGGTCCCCTCAGGGGGTGGGGGGGGGGGGGGGGTGCACTTTTGCACTGGGCCCTCCGCTGGCTTCCCCTTCCTTTGGTGACTCATACTTCAGAGGAGGAGAAGTGCTTACCCTGTGTTGACCTTCTAACCCTGTCTCCTCCTGTGCCCGAAGCCCCAGGCATCACAGACATGACCCATCCTTTTCTCTTGTCACATGCAAACACGTTCCAACACAGCCATGAGCACATGCTACACACACACACATATGAATACTCCAGTGCGCATGCACATCCCTCCTGACATCATCCTTCTTCCAGGATTCTGGATTCATTCAGATTCACACTGAGAAAAGGCCTGGTTAACAAATGTGCACATGTACACATGCATGATGGCGAAATATACACACACATAGAAATGTGCACAAACACACTCTACCCCTCCAAGTCAAGCACACCATCTGTACTCTAAACATTGCCTAGTGCTACACAGCAATTTTACAGTTTATGACATACTGTAGTAAGAGGGAAAAAGCCACATAAGTCCTGCACATAAAAATGAAGCGACAGGGGCAAGGTGAATAAAAACAAAAATGTGGGGGGTGATGGGTTGAAGAATGAGTGCAATGAAAAATAATCACAGACAGTAAGAGAAAGGATTACCTCCTTTGCTTCAGTGGAGTATGTAATTGTGGGGAAAATACAGTGATTCACTGTGACAACAAAACACAATTGTGCCGCAAAGAGCTGAGTGTGTTGCTGGGAATTAGCAGCCGTGATAAAGACGGAGATAACAGTGAGAAGATGGTGAGGAAAGATTCTGCTGATTATCAGTGTTGATGATAACAGTGTTGGTGGTTATCATAATGAAGGTGGTGAGAATCAAACGTGGCATAATGTCTTGATGATGACAAAAAAAGATGACTTTATTAAAATTGCTACTGATGCCAGTGATGATAGTGGCATTACGTTGGCACTATTTTAATCACAGAGATTTTACATAATCTGCCATATTTCAGTATAGCAGCAAGGCTGTTTTGCATCACATAATTCCCTTTGGTTTTTTGCATTGTAGAGCGAACTCCTCCATATGACTTGACACGAATATTCAACCAATACTGCCCTGGGGTATCAACACTGGTGTCACTCATTTGCTTTAATTTTACATCTAGTATGGCTGTTAACCCTAAAAATTAAATTAGGGCTACATGGTCATGTTATACCTACAGAAACAAATTATTTTAAATTGCATTAATTTTAAGCTTTTCCAACCTCTTTCGGGGAAGGTCGCAACCCAACTTTTATCAACCATACTGATGAGCTGTCCACTATCTAGCCTGAAGCTGAGGTAACCAGCCTCCATAAAGGACAGCGGCGGTGTGGAAGAACATGAAAATTGAAAATGGTGACAACATTGATAAATCATTCTACGTTAATTAAAGATTCTGGCTGCGAATACTTAAAAAAAAAAAAAAAAAGACAATGCCATCTAGTGGTTAGATTCACAACCACTCCATTGCCAGAAGGTATTACAGGCTGATTAGAGGGAAGGATCTGTACTTGTGTCCCTTGGTATTACATGAGGGTTATTACATTGTGTTCTCTGGATTCGGCATATTGAACGTTGTAAGTTGCGAGGAACTTGTGTCTGTTAACGTTTGAGTCATGTTGTATGATTATTTGATCCTCATACATGCAGGAAATGAAATTCTACTGTGTGCAAACCTGTTTTAACAAACTGGAGCTACACCAGCATAGGTGGGGGGCTGCTGATACAGGTAACACTGAAACGTATTGTTGTATTTAGATCTAACATAAGGTTTGTTTGTGTAGACACACATTTCAAAAGTCAATGTGAGAAATAATTGGATGTGGAGGTAATCACATGACAGCTCAGGCTGCAACAAAAAAAACAATGTCACTTTGATGAGACCAAAATAAATAACTTGATATTGGGAACGGCAACCAGTGATGAGTCATCTTTCCATTGGATTAAAGTTTCACCTACTGTACTCCACAATCCGTCTTTTGTGAAGTGCATTGTTTTGCAACTTTTTTTTAATTATTAATTATTAACTACCACATTCAAATTGTTTTAAACTATACAATTGAAAATGTTTACATGCACAAGCAGGCTCTGAAACAGATTGATAAGTGATGAATTTCTTTTATTATTGTAATGTCAAAATTTGCATAGCGTAGGTTCCGGATACACGTGTACCAATCTGATTAAGTTGCCTTGCTGCCTCTAACTTCATGCTCAATAAGGTAAGTGCCGTACTTGCGTAAACAACGCTTTGATTAACTGCTCTTCACTCTGACCCAAATCTTAGAAAAGCCCAGATATGGCCTAACTCTGCATTGCTTTACACAGGTAATGTATGGCAAGGTCATCCGTCAACCCTATGTAATTAACTGGGTGGCCTGAAAATGCGCCTTAAGGATACCATTAACCCGTGCTAGCCTAACAAGGCTGTGTAAACACAGACTAAATACACCAGCAAACACACATCTGTGAATAGAGTGAGTGGGAGAGCAGAGAGGAAAATCCATTTCATGAATATTGGATTTCATTATAAGGGTGAAGAAACAGCTTTGCTGTGGATCATTCTTTAATGACCCAAAGTCCACATGCATGAATCTTTTAGTAGTGGCTGTCTGTTTGATATGGAGGAAGAAATGAGGGAGAAAAACAAGGAGAGTGCTGTTTCCCCACTGGGTTTTGACAGACCATGAGACAGGACTAGGGTTGAGCACTTGGATCATGGACTTAGACAATATTTTGGACAGGTCCTCTTGCAGAAACAGAAAGATGTGTGTGTCAAATATTACGTGACTTATTTTTGGATGCTTGAGGATGGTTTTATTTCTTTGTTCAGGGTTTATTTTCAATAGAAGAGAGGAAGCTTACCGCTGATAGACTTTCCTTCCCTCCAAACCAATTGGGCAATAGGTCAGACTCCTCACTTTACTCCTCTCCTGTCTAGAGCCACTAGACTTCATCACCCTTCAGTTTGGGTTGTCGTTGCTAGCAATTTACAAACAACTCACCTTTCTGGCCAGGTCCAATTTTCCACAGACCCAATTTTCAAACAATGTGACACAACAAATGTGTGAGTTGGACTCAAATCCTAAACCCAGATATTTTTTTTGTGTCTAATTTTAGGCCTGTTGTATTCAAACCATGTTTTTTGTTTCTTTCAATCAATCAGTGCCTCAGAGTCGATCAACATCATGATGAGTAACTGAAGAAAATGCTGGTGAGAAATAAAGCTAACATGCCAGGGAACATGATCTAAGCCAATATTAGTCAGTGCTACTGAGTTGATTTGTCACCGTTAGTTATGAAAATCAGGATTTTGTGGTTATATCAAAGCACATCTTTATTCACTGCTATAACCCAGAATATCTGAAAAGGGAGCATGAGATCAAAAGGCCAGTGTGTGTGCACAAGAACAAAAGCTTAAAGCCAGTTGGGAAAAATTAAACATATTATCAATCACTTATAATTACAATAAATGCCACACTAGTATTGCTGTTTTTCCTACAGTTTGAGGGAAAGCAAGTGTTTCCTGATTATGGAGCTATTTAAAGTCAGCAGCTTCAACCGAATACGCAGGTGGAGTAACACAGGCATGAAATGAAAGTGACAACCAACCTGGCAGAGCTAATAAATAAAACAACCAACCACAGCCAGACACAGCCCTCCATATGGTGTGCTTCTGTGTCAACCAATTCTATGTGGCTCATCCATCCTTTGTGCAGAGTACAGTCCATCCCAGGAGTGGCCTTTCCCTTTCCAGCCCAGCCAAGAGCATCCTGTAATTTAGCATTCTTTTTTACCTCCCACTTCCTTACATTACAGGTGTTGCTTCCCTGCTTCCCTATCAATGTCAGTGGTTTGTAACTTGGACCACAAATTATTTACACATGAAATATTATTTATGCAGTTCTTGGATTGGCAAAATGTCACTCTTCTATAGTTCTTTCCACTGCCAACTCCCTTTTTTGTCCTGGGGAAGATGTAGACAACGGTTCTCTCAATACACCTGAATCCCTCACTGGCTTCCCATCAGCAACATTAAAATCTGTTCAAATGAGCGTCAAGCCCGGAATCACTGCGTTCAGGGATCAAATCTGCGTCTTTGAAAGCGTTGGCGACTATTTTTCCCCTGTGCCACCATCAAGTTAGAATAATAATCATATCCTGTTTTGACATACTTTTACAGGAATATAAACATGCTACCAGTCGTTAGCAAAATGTGTCAATTTTTTATCCATATCTGAGTCATTGGAGCCATTTATCTTTGCGTCTAAAAGTGTGACTTTTATTAACAGTGTCATTTGTATGGCTAGTCCCTGGTTCTATTGAGTGAGGTACTCATCACAGCATTGCTACTTTTGTATGTGAGTGATGTAAGGCATGGGCAATAATTCAAATCATTGATTGTGTTATCATTGAAGATAAGTATTGATGTAAAAATAAGGCAACTTTAAACAAAAACTAACAAAGTTTTGTTTTAATGAAGCATTTTGTCTAATGTAATGCATAGAAGTGAAATACAATTTGAGTAGTTTTATAGAAAATGTTACATACATTTACCATGTTCAGACATCTCTATGTAGATATTGGAAAAAGTTCATCATCATTATTTCTATAATTATTGAGTGAACAGTCACATTGCCCTCCCCTAAAGTGATTTCAGCATCATGTACTTTTCACTACTTGCTGTGAAATACCATTTACATGACAGACTGTTAGATGGTGTCATCTCTTAACTAGCATGGCATGAATTATACATATACATATATCACATGGCACATTATACATATCAATTATTCCCATTAAACTAACTGCAAAGGGAGTATGTTACAGTGGGCACCACATCAGGGGAGGCACAACTTTTATTACTTTGAGTTGCAAAGATGTGGTGTTCCCCAGGTAATCAGGGCAGACACAGATGGTTGACAACTCTGATGGTATTTTTTATCACAAACATCCATATCCCTGTAGGCATCAAGTTGCCCCAGAAAAAGCAAACAGATGGCCTTAGGTTGTGCGCTCGTGTCTTTAAGTGTGAGCTGATAGCAGAAAGTAGAAACGGGTGACTGGGCACACTCAGATGGCCAGGGGGTCCCCGGGGCTGTGCACCAAAGCATAACTTATAGAACACAAAGTGGCTGGGTTTTACATTATAATAAATGTGGCACTACTCTGATGCAATTCTACCCACTTCCATGGTTGACTGTGTAATTGCTGTCCTCCGAATTGAAATGTTGCCGTTTCAAAGACACAGTATTTCAAAGCCATTCAGTCTATATGGCTTGACAACTTGTGTTGTGCCATCTCTGCATTCAGCCTGTGCAGCACACTTGTACAAAAAAAGTCTCTACTCATTTAGAAGTCCTTGCTTTAAGGAAAAAAATCACTGTGCTACATCAAACTGTACTGTCAAAATGCTGACAACAGATATCTATATACTTGAGAAAAAAACCTTACATTGATGAAGGCAGCAGAAATGAGCCATTAAATGAAAGACATTTGCTTATTCAGTACATGATATCAAACATATTTGCTGAAGTGCAATATATTTAGCACTATACCAAATTTAACCAGCAAAACACGCTTAATCAAGTGCAATCCATTACACATATGATGTCATTGCTTTGACCGTAGGAAATAATTGAACCTTAAGGCAAGTCCTCTCCTGCCATCATAATTCTTCACGTTATTAATGTACCACACAAAACCAGTCCAGTAAAAAAAAATCTAATTAAAGGAAAATCAATCGCACCAGCAGAAGTCCTTTCAACATTTTTGGATTTATAAATGCTCTATAGGGCTGAATTGAAATGCAATTCTTTGCTAAAACTTTTTTGCACTATAATCAATCAGCTTCTATCTTTCTTTTCTCTCTCCCATCACAAAATCTTAATAGAAGCCTGATGTCAATAAGGTTTGATCATGATGGATTCAAGAGAGGATCAATCACGTCGTCCTGATTGAGAAAACACCTGCACTGTCGGCCCCGCATTTGTCATGCCTGATTTAGCTGCCTCCTTGCAGTATACAGATCAATTTTGATTACAGCTGTCAAAACCCAAAATAACAAACGAAGGTAACTGCAGATTTGATAAAGCATATATTTACGATAAACAGGCCAACATGAATCTTAATAACAAGTGTTAAATTGGGTAGTTTATCTTCTGTGCTCTTCTATACAGATATCATCTGATTTAAATCTTTAACACTGAGGCTCTTGTTCTGACATCAGCATGATTTTGTTTGGTTGTTTTGCTAAAGCCATTTTTTTTTATCTTGAACATTTTATTTTGTATTGGTAGCCTCTCATCACATCATCACTCAGTCTATGTCTAGATTTTTCATTGTATAATATCGTTTAAAGCCATCTCTATCACTGAATGTTTTTCATCCAGTGCATCGCGGCAGACATGCATGACAGTTTTGTTTTTAAAGAGGTAGTGAAACAGGTTCAGTGGAACATAAATCAACAAATTTATTTACTATAATGTCAACAATTCCAATAACTCTTACTGTGTCTAAAAATACTGTTGTTGTCAGGGATAGATATTGACTTGTCAGCAAAAACATGTTGTATTTGAGTACTGTTGGCCAACATTAAGCAGCTAATTGCCCTTTTCTGACACCTTCATTATTCCGTAATGGAATTGGAGGTCTGTTGGCCAGATAAAGGTCACATCGATACAGTCAGTACCCCCTTGATGGGGAGAGAGTGTGATGTTTAGCTGCTGTGACAAAAGAATTTAAGAGTAATTTGTAAAGGGATATTTTCTAAAATGTTTTCGTTTTAATGTTGGGCGATTCCAGCACTATAAGTATATTAAACATTGGGTTGTGGCAATAATTTGTATTGATACATTCACATGTGCTCTAGTATTGGAATAACTGTTGCAACTCAACAAGGACCGACTGATAAGGATTTTTAATTGGAAATTGGACTTGAATCTCTGGAATAATACGATGTGTTTTATTGAGTTCGATTTGGTCAAATTCTTTCATATTTAGTGCTGCTCAAACACGAGGTGAAAGAAAAGAATGGATTTTTACAACAGCCCTGAAATGTCTAAAGAAAAATATTTCTAAGAAGATTTTTGTAAATCTCACTTGCACCCCCAAGATTGATTTTACACAACAAATTAGACTATCACACATTCCTCAATGAATTAAAAACACAATGTGATTGAAACACCGTTTTAAAAACAGACCACATGCTTGAAATGTCTTAAATAATGTCTGAATTGAATATTATGCTCACAACCACCGTCATGCAGGTCCAAGCCCTAATGGAATATCACTCACTGAATCACAAAACTGGGATGAGCAGCATTAGAGTTATCCAACCACACATCTAATTAGTGAAAATATTATTACACAATAACACAGCAGAGTCATCTCCCAAACCCAATTAATGGTATATTTCAGAACAAATGTTTGATGAAATCTTACCTAACATCCCAATTACCATAATAGCACGACAATATCACACATATATTTGGTCAAAAAAACATTCCTGTGATCTTTTGCTTCAAAATGTGTGCCGCAATTTTTAACACCCTGTTACCGAAAGAACATGGCGAAATGAATCAAAGACACTGTGGAACATGTTCTGTAAGTCTATTTATGGACTGTCACAGCCAAATCCTTGGTGAAATTCTGCTTAACTGAGTCTTACTGTCAGGGTGTCACACTAATATGGACACTTTATTACAAAAAAAATCCCACCAGCACCTTCACAGCCAGCTGGAGTCACGTGCCGGCCTTAAACGACAGAACAATTGTGGCATATCTCTAAATCGCCGCATAAGCTGAGTGGAAGGGCTCGGAAAGACTACGCCAAGCACCGACTACCACTAGACATCGACACAGTTTGTTTTCCTATTTATGTAGCTTTTCAAATTGCAACCAAAACATGTAATGTTAGTATTTGATTGCTGTGTGTGCTTGCAATTTTAAAATGAATGTCTAAATATAATATTTAATGTAACCTGTGGATTCTTGACAAGCTTCAAACCACTCATTATGATGTGGGGGCACTGCTTGAGCATCTTATTAGAGGTGTGCTGCCTCGCTGGAATGACTCCCCAACCAGCGGTATATCACATTAGCACCAGCTCCTTAATGCTGCAATATCACACACCAAGTGACCCTGAAACATTTTCACTACTCCCACTCACCGCAATATCACCCAAACAGAGTTTTTTTTTTTTTTTTTTTATTCCACCTAATCATCTGCAAAATCAATCCATCTCGATCACTGCCTGTTGCGGGTCTTCGAATCCCTCCTCCCCTTCCTCCCTCACACCATCTGTCTCTTCCCTAGCTTCCTCCCAGCAACCCTCCTTCAATCATTTTTTTATAACTCCTCCATTTCTCCAGCCTGTCCACCCTCATAAGCTCTGTCTTTTCCTCCCACTGCTTCTCACTCCCTGCATTAAACATATACATTCCACACTATACATGCTGTATGTAATTTACATCTTTTGTGTGAATATTTCACAGCAATGTGGGAACATATCAGCTAATGGTTGTAACATGTTGGTATTGACACTGGCCACGCCTGCAGCGGCAACATGTTAGCTGTCTCAGCTGCCGACAGGCTCATTATCATTTAGAACTGCTTGTTGCACAAACTACACACCCACGCGGTCTGTCGCTAACTCCTGACAGGAATTAGAATTATGTGAGAGAGATTCTTACAGTCACTATTATGTAGTGCCAAAGTCCAGGGACCCAGTCTCTCATATGTCTTTTTGTTCCCATTGGAGACAATGTTGGTATGTGGTGCTCGTTAGCACACCCGGTGTCGCTTCTCCACCCCTCACTCATGCCTTCTCTCTGTCTATTAAGGTCTGGGACACAATTATCCCCATTCTCTGCCTCTCTCTTTCACCCTCTATCTCTCTCGCTCACTGTGAATGAGAGTCTGGAACACAATTACCCCTGTTCGCTCTCTTCCTCTCTTGCACTTTCTCTGTCCCTCCCACTCTCTATCTCTCTCTCCACCTCTTATGGCTTCAGGAGAAGTCTGTGAAGGGAGCAGCTGCTGAAATATTTATTGATCTGTTTTCCACAGTTTTATTTATTTCCCTGGCTTCCTTCTCACCCGGCCTTCCCCTCTGCACAGACCCAGAAACACCTACAGCACCATGTCAGAAGGCAGTGGTGGGGCTGAAAATCCACAACATGAAACCATTATTTAGCATTTGTTGCGCCAAGTAGTTGTACCTGTGTAAACATAGCTAGAGGCACAAAGATGGGATGAAGGCAAATGTGAGAACAACAGCATCAGCCACAGCGAGGAACAGGTGCAGCGCAGATTGAGCCGTGAGACAGGTGGATTGTTTGCCATATTTTGATGCCGGCATCCGCTGCAGGGGTTGTTGACAGGAAACAAGGTGCTGCTCCTAAAAGGAAGATTTACACATATGCAGGCTATTGAATTAGTAGTAGTAGTCATGGCAACAATGCCCTGAGCAATTATGCTTACAATGGTAACAGTGTTAGTACTGGACTAAATGGATTCACTGATGAATTTGACGTTATCTGCATAATTAAAGGGCTTCCGTGCTATCGTATGTCCCCCTGGTAAATATCAGCGCAGTTAACTGGGAGTTTTGAGGTTACTCCAACGGCGAGCAATTCAGCAGTTGTTTGAAACTGTTTTTCTCCAGCCTTCTGTTGTAGTACATACACGTACACATGGGAAGAATCACACACATAAACACATGCACACACTGAGACACAAAAACACACACGCACACGCACACGCACACACACACACACACACACACACACACACACACACAAAGCTAAGTCCCATCACCAGCCATGGCCTGCTTTAGTGCCTAAGCCTTTTCCATTGATTTGCCGGCGAGCTCCTTGTCTTTTGGTAATGAGGACAGGGAGAGAAGCGGGACCCTCATCCCTCCCGGCTCCCCTAGGACAAGCCGCCTGCACTAATCTGAATTGTGTTTCCAATGATGCTAACTCACTGGCACAAAAAAGCGACTAGAAGGAAGAGGAATAGAGAGAAGAAGAAAAACACAGTGCTCTGTCTCCGCCTCTAACAGTATTCATTCCCCTTAAATGTGTTACATCTGCACATCACCAAACAAGAAAACATCTCCGTTTGTCCTTCTCTCTTTTTCCCTGCAGATAGCTCAATCTGCAGTGTAGACTGAAACCTTGAAAGCCAAAGGGAAGAAATTTGCACTGTACTGAGACTGATTTGATTTTCTCCATTTGAACGCCATTGAAAAAAGATCAATAAGAGTCATTATTATCCATGCTGGTGTGTGTGTGTGTGTGTGTGTATTAGTGCTGTCAGTTAAACGCGTTATTAATGCTGTTAACGCAAACCCATTTTGAGTTCTTTAACTTAACGGCTTAAACAACTAACGTTTGTTTTGTACAGCTAGTTACTATGAAGGAGCTTGCTACAGGTATGCTACATTCAAGAGACCATGGGATGTTAATGTAAATTACTCAGCAACAGGGGAAAATAGGGGCAAGGTTGCAAAATAACGTTAAAATGATTTGAACTTTTAGCGAGGAACAAGTGAATTACCTGTATGTGTGAAAACAGCTTTATCTCACACATCCGTTTTGTTGTTGCTGAATATATAGCCATAACATTTAGAATAGATAAAAATGTGCGATTAATCACAATTAATTGCGAGTTAACTATGACATCAATGCGATTAATTGGGATTAAATCACGGAATTGTTAAAAATCATCTTCCCAGTGGCCCATGTAAAAGGAACTATTCCACAGTGTGTGCATGCATGTTTACTTCTATGTAAGTGTGTGTGTGTGTGTGTGTGTGTGTGTGTGTGTGTGTGTGTGTGTGTGGTCGATGTGAGTACATGGACCACGACTTATTCCTGCTCCCTTGTGAATGATCCTTCCCCATACACTAAATAAAACATAGCCTTTTTTCATCTGTTAAAGTGAGAACCCACAGCCAATGTTCATATTCACACCAGGACCGACGCAGGTCTTTACACTGGGACTGGGACGCGGGGAGGTTGTAACGGAGCAAATTACTACTGTAATTAAACACAGTATAACTACCTGTCCCGAGCTGAAAGCTGTCCTAGTTCCTTTCCATTACACTGAACTCCATATATTATAACTGTAATTATAATTGCAAACAAGCCTTGCTGTAATCATTATTTATGACACTGACACTATGTGTAATTGCCAAACCCCCCGAAACAATATGTGAGGCCCAGTGAAGTGTTTATCAAAACCGACAGGAAAAATCTCAAGGGCGGCGAGGTGGTGCCGCGCCCTCCGATCGGCAGCAGCAACACTGTGGCTAATCATTCTCAAAGGATTTGAACCTCTGACCTCTCAGTCACCGCTCTGGCCAGATAGCTGTTAACACTACGAGATGCAGAGGTGAGCCTCAGCCTGGCAGGTCGCAGGGTCAGCAGCTCAGGGGTTATTCATCTCTGTCTAGCCTGTAATTGGCAATGCTGCAAAACCTATGAAGTGAGGGTATGATAATGAATGCACCTCGCTATTCCTCTCTGTTCTGGTCTTTTAGTGATACCTGCCACCTCCTTGAATAAAGACTTCCCAGAGCCAGGAGCAACAGATTAAAACATTTCTTCTTTAAAGCTCACTTGATTCACAACCTTTGTATTTACCAAAAAAAGCCCTGTCCTATTGCCACATTGTTCTTACCAATTCATCTTACAGGTAGGGCTGGGCGATATGGAGAAAATCAAATATCACAATATTTTTTACAAAATACCTCGATATCGATGCTGCAACAATATTGTAGTGTTGACCGGTGCTTTCACTAAATATTTACACAATAAGATTTTTGATAAATAATCATCAGTAATGTGGATATAATGACTAAGTGGGTAAAGACAAATAATAGAACAGTTACAACAGTGTGGTAAGTTCAGAAAATTACATCACTTTACTGTAATGCAGCTTTTAAAATCAGGAAAAGACAACACTTATATTACGATATTACAATTTCCCAAATCTATGACGATATCTAGTCTCACATTACGATATTGATATTATATAGGTTTCAATTTTTTCTTCTTTTTCTTCTGTATCTTTATTTTTTCCAGTACTATTCCTTATTGTTATTTTTTATGTTACTCTTTTTAAATCTTTTTTTTTTTTTTAATCTGTTTTACTGATGGATCAGTCTGCTTTCGTGTGTCTGTTTTGGCCATGCTACAACCCCAATTTCCTATTTAGGACAAAAAAGACTTGAACTGAACTGGTTGTATTTTACAGGCCTTGATTTGGATCCTCAACACATTATCCAGCACCACCGCTCTGGCCAGATAGCTGTTAACACTACGAGATGCAGAGGTGAGCCTCAGCCTGGCAGGTCGCAGGGTCAGCAGCTCAGGGGTTATTCATCTCTGTCTAGCCTGTAATTGGCAATGCTGCAAAACCTATGAAGTGAGGGTATGATATGGAGACCTCCTTGAATAAAGACTTCCCAGAGCCAGGAGCAACAGATTAAAACATTTCTTCTTTAAAGCTCACTTGATTCACAACCTTTGTATTTACCAAAAAAGCCCTGTCCTATTGCCACATTGTTCTTACCAATTCATCTTACAGGTAGGGCTGGGCTATCAAATATCACAATATTGATATCGATGCTGCAACAATATTGTAGTGTTGACAGATTTTGATAAATAATCATCAGTAATGTGGATATAATGACTAAGTGGGTAAAGACAAATAATAGAACAGTTACAACAGTGTGGTAAGTTCAGAAAATTACATCACTTTACTGTAATGCAGCTTTTAAAATCAGGAAAAGACAACACTTATATTACGATATTACAATTTCCCAAATCTATGACGATATCTAGTCTCACATTACGATATTGATATTATATAGGTTTCAATGTATCTTTATTTTTATTATTCCTTATTGTTATTTTTTATGTTACTCTTTTAAATCTGTTTTACTGATGGATCAGTCTGCTTCTGTTTTGGCCATGCTACAACCCCAATTTCCTATTTAGGACAAAAAGACTTGAACTGAACTGGTTGTATTTTACAGGCCTTGATTTGGATCCTCAACACATTGAAATCCAATAACAATACTCTCAGCGGTTGCCTAGTAAGATGTAATTAAATTTTGATGTATTCATTCTTAAGCATTAATTAGAAGGAAGTTTCCAACACCAATTCGTTTTCCATCACAGCACCTTTCTCTGCCAGTCCTAGGTCAAAACACAGTTAGATTTTCGTAAGGTGCTATGGATCCATTATCTGCAAGGAATATATTCTGTGGAAGGTTTTGGATGCACAGCATCACAGGCCACCACAGAGCAGCAAGAGAAAGAGGAAAATTGAAACCCAAGGGGAAAACATTCAGACCACAGACCCATTCCAGGCTGGTTAAACCTCCAACCCTTGTCCCCCAGGCTCTCGAGACAAAATCCAGGCCCTCTCACTCCAACAGATAAATAAAACCTGCCAAGATGGCAAAGCATTTCTAAGCCAAACATGGAGAACAACAGAACACAGAAACCATGGATTTCAAAGGGAGGGAGAAAAAGCAGAGTCCCCTCCAGAATAGGAGCGCAAGGCATCTGTTGATGCTGGCATCGCCCTTCTCTTCATCTCCAAGCCAACACTGGTGATCCAGTTGAGTGTGTGTATCTCTGTGTGTGTGTGTGTGAGAGAAAGGGGGCAGGGATGAAAGAGGGTGGCTACATGCTAACATGTGCAATGTGCATTGACCCCACTTGGCCCCCATATGTTGCTGAAACAAGAAATATTGCTACAATGCGACCCCACCTGTTTTCACCTGTGTTCCTGCCTTGTACACTTCCTCTTACCAGAACCTCCATCACAGCAGTGCATGTTGGTGGAAAGACCTATCTGTTGGCCTGTTTGAACATTAGTGACATACACGTACAGTATACAGTACAGTGTGACATGGAATTCCCTGCAATAATTGCATTAATGGATAACTGTAAGGAAGAAATCTCTTTCTTTGGTATCTAAATGTAACATTAAAATACTAACTGCTGTGACCTATGTACTGTATGACCAGTAGCAGAAGCAATTTCTGTTGTCATCTTCACTTTTCACAGAATCAATGATGACATTATACCCATTATCAGACTGCACGTTTCTGCCACAGCAGAAATCCTTTGAGCAGGAGGGTAAATTGTTAAATTTCATGTGGTGGTGTGTGTGGATACAGTCAGAGCCTTAATGTTCCATAAGCCTCACAGTGTCTGGTTTCGTAGATGAAACAGGTTTTGATTAATTG
This sequence comes from Percina caprodes, assembly GCA_013375575.1. Classification (NCBI taxonomy): domain Eukaryota; kingdom Metazoa; phylum Chordata; class Actinopteri; order Perciformes; family Percidae; genus Percina; species Percina caprodes. Next base: position 2,829,645 of record JABXJD010000014.1, read on the forward strand.
CAGACAGCTTGTGTGCCAGAAATACATAGATATCTTACTGTATGTATGAGTGGGCACATCGCCATGCACCTTTCAGACATTTAAGTGAAAGAAAAAAGGGAATTAATTTTGAAAGGAAAAGCATGACAGCATGCCAGGACCTGGCCATCGCACCCACAGAGTGGTTTGTACATTCAAACGGCAAGCCAGTAAAAAACCTTTGAATAGGTTAATTGTGTTTTGCTGCAAAGAAAAAGCTCCTTTTCAACCTGGTTGGCATGCTATGGTACAGGTCTGAAAAACATTTTACTATCAGTTTCTGGCGCCATGAAAAGAGAAATGGTGCTCTCTCTTAATAAATATTTGACATGCATAATGTGAAGTGGCTAAACGGGTTCAGGTAAATAAAATACTGGGGGAATATTTCTCATTCATCATTAACCAGGCAAAAATTACTCACACACAATCTGCTAAGCAATGGTGATGAAGCATTTCAGTGACCACAAACCACACTGGCCTGACTCTCAGAGGCACAGATACAAAAGGATAATTTCACTGCTGCATGATTTATTAAGCAGCGGCCGATGCCCTTTTAACAGTCATGTTCTTCCTTTATAATGCATGCGTTCTACATTTAAAGATGGACGTGTTGTGGACCTACAGCAACTAAGAGTAGCAGACAGGAGATCTCCAAGAGGAATCTGATTCACATGTGCTGCAATGTGCGCAGCTCACATCAATATCCAATCATTCCTCAACTGCGGCTCACATGATTGGACACACCGTCACATCGCGAAAAACCCACCGTTTACAAATTCAGAGGGCTGAAAGCTGAAATGAGACTCAGTACGGTTGTTGGGCTGGTTAATGTGTTGCTGTGTGTGTGCTGTGTGTACGTCCTGCAGGGCTGCCCGTCTGCTCTGTGCCTGGTGTGGAGAAGGCACTTCCTGTGGCAAGCCAACCGTGACCAGCTGGGCTCTCCTGCCCACAATGAGCCCAGGAGCAGGAGGCTATAGCCCGTCTGCATCTGCACGTTGTTAACCTCCCATCTTATTGCACTGACACATCAATTATTGTTATTAAGGTCTGGGGTAATTTATTTATATACTGATTTCCCACAGGATGAAGGCAGGACTAATTGAGCCAGGTGTGTGTATTTGTGTATATGTGTAGATGGGCAAGGGGAAATTAGAGAACATGGCGAGAATACGTTGCACAACTAATATATGGTTGAACATTCACATAGCATGGTGAGAGCATTAGAGGATGACATGATGAAAAATGCAGGATGATTTTAAATATCCCCTGGTCAGTGTTCCCTGAGGACAACAACAACATAACGTAACACTGTTTGTTTGTGTTATTCGTAATGAAGCACTTCAAAATGCCATCTGAATCCTCCGGTTGTGCAAGTTATCTTGACACTGTAGAAGAGCGGATGAATGAGGAGTGTTTGTCTCTTTTGTTGAGCTGTGGGGAAGCTGTTTTATGTCTGAAATAAAAGAGGAAAATGCTTGACTACCCAGTTTATGTTAGACCCCCCACCCAACTGTCCTTCTTTCTCCATTTCTCTCTCTCGACTTTGGTTTGGAAGAGAGAGAACAAAACAATGTCTTTCTCTCCTGAGTCTCTCTGCATTGCTTCTACCCTACATACATTAACCCCACCTTCACCATCACAACCCCCTGTCTTTGCACTGGTGGTGCGTCGTGTGCGTGGGATACCAGGACAGTCAAGTCACGTAAAGGAATGTTCACAGAAGACAGGTGATGAGCATCTTTTTTTCATAACAAACATCTTAACATGCATCACTCGTTTGCTTACACGAGGTTGGCTTGGAGATTAACCTGGCGCTGCGCTCGCACGCACGCACGCACGCACTCACTCACAAACACGCTTTCGCGTACACACTTTCGCGCGCACGCACACACACACACACACACACGTACAGCATCTATTTCAAATTGCAAATAGAAAGCTGGAGCGCAGTGGCACAGCAGACGTGTGATTCACAGGCAGGTAACCCCCCCCCCCCCACGTCATTAGTATTCACATCCACAACCGTTTTCATATAATGAAATACGAAGATACATATTTAGATGCGCAGTAGCACAGAACAGTCAGCACGTCGCTAAAGTAGCTCGTAAGAACTTACCTTTCGACAGCAGTACCAGGATCAAACCAGCAAACGCGTTCCGCAGGAGGGGGCAGCCCATGATGGAGTTCTGATTGATGTTCTGTTTGTTTTTGCAGCCAAATGCCTTGGTATTCCTCCTTTATCGCGCCGTTGCGTCTGTGTATAAAAAAACGACCCAGTGGATGAATGTCAACAGCAATAGTCCCAACAGTTCTACATGTGACAGGACACAAAAATAAATGTTATCCACTGGACTTTTCCTTTTGATGACCCGCGTCGGAAAGAGAGGGAGGCGAAGAGAGCTGTTTGTCTTCTCCTGTGTAGACTCTGTTAACCGGGAGGGGGAAAAAATAAAAAATAAATATTCCAGACACTTAGTTTGGCTCTCAGTGCCTTGAAGGAAAATATTTTAGAAAATGCATGTAAAGAAAAGGTCAAATATAAACTGTCCAATGACTTGACAGAAATATGCTTTTGTTTGTTTGTTCTCGGAGAACAGGATGGGGTCTGCGCGTCCTGACCAGTCGCCACTTGAGTTTAATTAGCCTGCTCCCGTAGGTTTCTGTTGGTATGCAGCGCGTCTCGTCGCTCCGCACTCAGCGCGTCGCAGGGAGCAGCAGTGAATGCGAGGCTCACAAGAAATGCCATGATTGACAGTTCAAGGAGAGCCCCTTTCTCCCAATCACCGGCCCCAAGGAAGGAGGCGGGATTTACGGTTGCACCGATGTGCCGCTCGGAGAGGCCGGCCAAGGAGCCTCAGCGACCAATCGGAGCTGCGTGGTGGGCGGGCACAGCGCGAAACGAAGCACGGCGCGGTGATAATGCAATGTGATTTATAGCCAGTTCGGCGTTGCTGCAGTACTCGGAGAAAACAGTCCACCGGGGGACAGACGGGCATAATAACTACAGGGACAGAGGTGTGTGTGTGTGTGTGTGTGTGTGTGTGTGTGTGTGTGTGTGCGTGCGTGTGTGTGTAAGGGGGTGCCATATGGGCTCCATTGCGTGTTTTTGGAGATGATAAATGGAAACAGAATGAGGTTGAATGACAAGTTGTGCTGCTGATAAGCAGATGTTACTCAATTGCGGAAAATGAATACTGTCAGGCCAGAGGAAGACATGCACATGCATACATAAGTTGTGGGTAGACTGGGTGCACTGGGTGGAGTGTCAGAGCAGATTGTAACAGCACTGCAGAAATCATTCCATCTGACTTAATCACACTGCTAATCTAATGACAGGCGACATAAACCCATGTAGGAAGACACTTTATATTCATGCAGAAGTACTAATGAGCCATTTATAAACATGTTAGTCGCTGCATCTGGTACTAAAAGAGTGAGAAGACGTTGCTTATAGTGAAGATCTAATTTTCTTTAAAAGGCCATTCACATGGGGATATAATCATCTTGCATGAAAGCTACAAGCCAGAGACAGACACACAGGAAGCTATGAAACTCCCAGAAAACTTGATTTCTAAATGTATGCATACCTCCCCAAAATTTTACAAGTTTGTTACAGACATATTGCATCAGCGGACCTCCTCGGTCCGAAACATGTAACATACAGCTCACACAGTGGGTCCATTCCTTGCATATTAACTGTATGCCTGACTTGATTATTTCCATATTAGCTGATGTATTGTTCTATTTTTCACTGTTACACTTGTTTCTTTATTCCCCAAATAACCAATTAATGCTCTATTACTGCTGAGTGTATAAGTAACAAAGCTGACGAAACTATATGCTGATGTATAGTATTTGCACAGAATTACAATAAATACAGTTGATTAACTGACTGCATATCTGCTTCAGATGAAAGATGGGGATAGATCAACTGGCAAGCACAGAGAAAAACCAGGACTGATTTATGAGTCAGCTAATCAAAGCCCAGCATTTACTTTCAGTGTGTGATTTGTTTGTAAATACTTAATATCCTGTATTAATTCAATTTGACACAGAGGAGTAAATAAGGAGCCAGTCATGTTCATAATGTTAACCACTCGCTCATTACGCCGTTATTTCTGAATGTTACTTTCTAGAAAATATATGTAAATAAATAAAAAGAATGAGCTCGTGTTTGGCTTGAGGGAAACTGCAATTCAATCAGGAGAGACATGTCTGCAGATATGCAAATAAGATTTATTGTACAGCTCAAATAAAATGTACAAAGTCTAGACTCCATCGCTATACAAATCTTTTTTATATACTGTATAGAGAACCATCAGACCCCCCCCGATGGAATCTAGACACCGTTGGTGGCGACAAATGAGCCCGAAAACCATAGAAAAGGAGGCTCCGGACCGGTCAGTTGGATTCTGATTGGTTTAGCAGGAAGGTGAACACCTCCAACAGCTGATTAGAGTTAGGTAGAGCATTGATTAAGAGTGAGGTCTTCCTGAAAGGATATACACTGAGATACATTTCAATCAGGAGAGACTAGATGCAGATATGTGACAGTTATACACAGCATGATAAAATATACATTTATTTGGATAACAGCTGACTTGATTTAGGAGTGCATCAATCAATAGTTAGGTCTTCCCGACATTTGCACAGTATGCTACACTGTTCCTCTAATCAGCATGTCCTCCTCCTCCTCCTCCTCCTCCTCCTCTTTGTTTGGACATACAATAGTCACACAAATGCCACAGGAAAGTTATTGCACAGCTAGCATAGAATCATTGCCTCTGCACTAAAAAAAACCTCCTGATCCAAACAAGAGATGCCGCATATGCATGTAGCAAAGCTTCATTAATGACATACATGATTGCATTTAGCAATTCAGCTGGGTTTCCATCAACTCTCGGATATTATTTATAAACCTGTCACAAGTTGCAGTTTTTTTGTACTCAGTTGTTCCAAGTTATTCAATAAAAGTAGAAACACCTGCAAATATGTTGACATGAATTTGCATTTTGACTCAGATTTTACAAAGCCAATTACCCTCAGACCTCGCCTGCTCCCATCACACTGTATGACATCCTGAGCGCAGGGGGAGCAGGCTTAGAAGAAGACAGAGGAATATTTCTTAATTTTTAAAAAATACTGACATGCATAAGGAAGTGGTGTTGCATTTTGCACTGCAATTAAAAGGAAAAACAGAAATTACTAATTTACACATACAACACTTTCTGTAGATACATGCTCATGTGTACATACACACTTTGAGAGTGTGTTTTATTACTTACAGTGGTTCTCTATTTTAGCAGTATATTGCATCTTTTTAGCGCTTAAAACACTGCTGACGGGTGGATGGAAAAGCTCTGTGTGCGAAGAATAGACTGTAAATAATACTTTCAGACCAGTCAGCTGGTGACCCAGACTGGAAATGGTCTCTACAAGGTATGTGAGGATTCTTCCTTTGCAGCCACAAAGATATAAACAAAAATATAAATTGTCTATTTGCTACAAAAGGAAAGAAGCGTGGTGTAGCCAGCACAGCAGCAGAACGGCTGTGTATGTTCCTGGCCTGCGGGGACATTTTTGTGGATTTGTTGGCATCTGTTGCTCAAGAATTATGTGTTATGAACTTTATTTCTTTTTTAACTAAATTGAGCTCGAGGTTTTCAAAAAAAGTGGTGGGTACAAAATGACTCACAACAAAATCTGATAGGTACGCGTCCCCAGCATCCCACCTAAATCGATGCCTATGGTGGTTAGGATGGGGAATATGCTCATGTTAATCTTCAACACCAATGAACCAGGCTCATTCCATGAAAATATTTTTTATTGAGGAATGTATGAGGAAAGAAACTCAATTGTTTGAGTTGCTGTAAGGAAAATGTATTAAGCTGTTATACTGTTGAATTAATCTTTCTTCTAAATCTGCAGTTTCTACTTTTGTACAGAATGTCTAGACTGAATGTATGCATGCACATTTGAGCCTGCTCACACCAAAAGTTGTGTTCCTTTTTGATAATGTAATGGAAGAATTTAATGCAAAGGAACTTTTTGAGTTGCACGGCCACTGTTGTTCGGCGTCTTTATTGTTGCAAAGACTTAAAAGAGGGTTCGGGTGCTAAGAGGGCTCAGTTGGTAGAGCGGGCGACCACAAATAGAGGTTTACTCCTCCGCGCAGCAGGCCTGGGTTAGACTCTGACCCACCCTTTCATGTCTTTATCTGTCCTGTCAAAAATAAAGGCTGAAAATGCCCAAAAAATAATCTTAGCGCGCAAGATTAACAAGAATTGAAAAAAAGACTAAAGATGTGAGTACAAAGATACAGCCCCTCCCTTCCCTCCTCACATATAAACTCTGTGTAACGTTATGTGCTTTGAACACTTTTTCCTTCTACTCGCAGGAGAATAATAAAAAAACATTGACAAGTCTAGTGTTTCAAATGTTCTTTATTTTCTGCTATTGCCTCATTGCACTATTGCCTCAACCTGTCTACATTGTTTCTGTTTGTAGTGTATATATATTGTTTGTTTGGTTGTTTGTTCTGTATGTGTAAGCGCATTGTGAGCAATGATGATCCAAAGCAAAATTCTTCGTTTGTGTCCTCATACCTGGCAAATAAAGCTGATTCTCCGAAGTAGATCCGATGATGGCTGAGCAGGCAGTGGAGGTACTGGGTCTGGAAAAAGGTTGGGTTGGCGAAGAAGGGGCTGGGTCCGAGTAAAGGCCGAGCCGAGTATATCTAGTTCCCTGTTTACACATACATGGTTATTTTGAAAAACTGAGACATTTCCCTTTGCTTGTGCCCTTCGATTCTTTCTGAAAACTCGGGCCAGAGTGGAGATTTTTGAAAATTTTTGCATGTAAATTGAGACAAACAGAGTTTTAGGCAGCCAAGGAAGTGAGGAAGAGAAGAGAGAGAAAGTGATTTATTGCTTTGTTGCTATTTTTGGGATTCTGATTGGCTAACGTGGGCTTGTACTTCTCATTACACTGCCACCTACAGGTTTGGTATGCTCCTGACAGCATTGACGACATAGATACACCGGTACATGTAAACAAACACTTTTCTGAAAACTGGGGCCAGTTGCACAAAACCAGAATAAGGGATTAAGCTGTGATATTCAAGTTATCCTGGATGAATTTAGCTTTGACTTGGTTGTACAAAACCAGGTTTAATTAAACCCAGCCAAGTAACCATGGAGATTTATTCTTTGCGGCTAGCCTGGTCCAGAGCAGGCTAACAGCCAGGCTAAGTCTCATGTGTTAGTAACACATGAGACTTAGTAGTGTTTTGAGGCTGCCTGGTGTGCGGCTGCTGCCTGCGGGCATAACTGTGTGTCACATCAGTGTCCACTCTCTATGTAAAAGTAGAGCTGAGCAGAACGGCGTCTGTGGTCAATGCAGCTTCAGGTTTATACAGGACGCTCTCCAGGGATTAAGTGGGACAATGCAGCAATATTCCCAGATGATATTAAGGGCAGACTGGTCAGAGACCAATACATTCATGATTTAATTTTCTTGTTGCTTTTCCTTCTCTAAGAAAGGATAGTTTGTGTTACTCCTTAATATGTAGGCCTAATGTTGTTGTTTTTTTTATTATGGCTTACTTTGGTTTTATAACCTTCTCAATAAATCATATTTAAAGCAATAAAACACAGTGTAGCCCAGAACTCTGTAAAAAAATGTGTGTGAGTGACTAGTAGGCTAAGTAGATACTAGGCTCGTTCGAGATGAACTGCGCCTCGCCTCATAAAGTGGACGAGAGCAGGCGGCAGCAGCAGGGGGCGGTGACAAAAAGCTGCTGTAAAGTCGGACAGTTTCCAACCGATTTCAGCCGCCTTCAGACTGGACAGGAAGTGACAAAAACACTGTGATTCCGATTTAATAAAATGCTATCAGACCCCCATATCTGCTTGACCCCCATATGAGCTTGTCTCTAGTTGTTTTAATTATGACAGAGTAACTCTCAAAATGCTCTACATGCGATCTGTTGCTGATGTTAATTAACACATTGTAGATGGTCCGTGATCTGAACAGATTTAGTCTCTGACTTCTAAACGTAACTATCAGCCACACAACATGTGTTCTGTACAGAATAAGCCTTTAATCAGACAAATAATTACAATCCCTTCGATTCAAAATCAATAAAAAGTTTATACAAGACGTCATCATGTTGAGTCGATTGTGAACCAATCAGCTGTTAAATCAGCTGGGAGGCCGGCGTTTGCCAGCATGCTCTGGGTCCGCCTGGGTCTTGCAGTCGGTAAAAAGCAACTGCGCTGCCTGCGTCTCAGAACTGCGGCCGCCTTGCTCTCGTGAGATTACGTTGCCTACGTATGCATGACGTCAGAGCAAGTCGGGATCAAGTCAGACACAAAGCTAAACGGCATGCAACGGGCGCCGATCGCCGGTGATCGATTCTGCGCAGACCTGGCTCATTTCGAACAAGCTTTTTTTTACATCCTTACACATTCAGTCGGTCCGCTATAGTCTGTTGGGCTTTTTTCAACATTTGATCGAAGCCGTATTTCCCTTTCTGCAAATGATATGCTTCACCTCCTCGTTACTTTCCATTAGAAGCTGCTGCTCATTGGGTGAAACATATGCCACATGTGTCTTCTCCATTTCTGTATCAGTAAATCTGTGATCAATACCGTGATCTATTTAGGAAAGCTGTGAACGTGCACTTATCCCAGCTGTCTACACCTGGCTTGACATAGCTTCATCTGTTCTGCTGCGATTAGCAGATCACACTAAGTCAAGCTGCGCTTTTTCACTTAACCTGTATATCTTTATTCTACTTTCGTGCAACTGGCCCCTGACCGCTGTGGATGATGTTATTTTTGAAAACGGAGAGGTTGAAATGTCTGTTTATGAAAATAGCCTGACACGGAACACGGACACTGGCAATAACTAACATAGGCTGGTGAAATCACATATTAGTGTTAAGCAAGAATCCAGCTGGGGGAGGAAAGTCAGACTGGTCTTTAAAGGTGGATGATGAGCAGATAAATTGCAGGTGCGTTGATTAGGGATTGGGGCCAGGTGGGGGAAAAGAGCAGCAAGAGGGGGCGTGTCCACACACTGTGGAGAATGAAGGTGACAAACTGGAAACCGAAACACACCAACCATACTGCACGCATAACAATATGAAGAAATTTAAAAAAAAACACATTTATGCACCCACCAGACTGTCACTAGGGCATGACAGCTATCTCATGTTGAAGCAACCAAAATAAATATTTTATATTGAAAAGAGTGTTATCAGTTAAGGGCTGGAAAATGGACAAGAGCCATTATTATCTCTTCATATCTTCCCGCTGCTCAGTTTAGAGTCATCTTGGCTCTTAAGTCTGCTGCAATGTTTTATATATTTATCAATTTATTGTATTCATTTATTTTTTGGAACTAAAAGTATTATTGTCTCTGTGACGGATTTTGTCCCTGAAGGCAACAATCAAATAAATCCTGCATCAATGTGTAGGATTAATATGAGCATCCAGCTGGATTTGAGGGCTCCTGGCCATTTGGAGGGCACACAGAGACTCTCTAAGAAAACTTACACAGACTGTTAGTGGACACTTATTTCAGACTACATGCAGGAGTAAGACATATATTGGTGGAATGGGCAAATAGAGAAAGAAAAACCTTAACAAAGAGGAAGAATTCAAATAGACTCATAGGAAAGGAAAACCCTAATATTTTTCACCTTTTTCTGTCACTGAATAGACCAAACAACAGTTATATGTTTCGAGAAAACAATCAATAGTTAGCAACACTTATTAGAGTATCTCGGAGCTCTGACCTTTTTTATTAATTTAAATCTTTAATTTAAATGACGGTTCTTATAGCTACTGCAACCAGTTATTGTAACTCATTTTTGACTTAATAATCCCGATCATTTCAGTAAAAATATTACACTCTCGTCATGTGTGTTTTTCATGACTTCGGTGCAGTGACCATTATCCTGTAGGCCATCTCGTACTGAGATAACAAGCTGTAGCTTGCTGCCATGGTGCATTTATAGCAAAATAAAATCATTATTTAATTCCTTTGGCTTCCTTGAGCATGAGGTGAAATCTTCGAGCCAAAGTAAAAAGGGTTGTTTGATGCATGATGGGGTCATAATGCATACTAGAGTGTGACTGACTGGCCGCGACGCCACAGAGTGCATCATTACCCATCAGGGGGAAGGAGCAGTGAGGTTAGTTTGATGGATTTTGTCTGTGTCATAGTCTTGCTACCAGGGGTCTATATCGTTTCACTTTTATCCTAGTGTAAGCGTTTTAAACTCCGGTTGATTTTATGAGGACTATGGTTAACTTTTCCTCAGATCTCTGCAGGGTAAATTCAGACAGCTAGCTAGACTATATGTCTAATCTGAACGTAAACATGTAACACTAAAACAAGTTCCTTACCAAGGCTTTTTTGCAGAGGCACTGTTGCTTTGTCCGGCACTTAGGGATTGTTCATTATTTATTTAAGGTCCACCCGAGGAGTTTTGGGATCTTTAGTCAAAACAGACTTGGCCCTCCCTTCAGCAATTAATTTTCTATGACCCTACAAAATGATTGGGAAAAGAGGCTTGACCCTCAACCCCAACAATTTATTGATCCCTTCTGTACTGATTTGCACTTAGCAAAGATGTTTTATTACAGCCATGACATACATAATTTGACCTCTGTTTTCTCAACTTACACGTCACACTCCATTATTATTGTGGCTATTTCAGTAGATTTACGCTCTAAAATTGTTGTGGAAACACAATAAGCATGGAACCTAAATGCAAACATACTGCATTACCTCAAATACTAAGTTACTCCTCTAGTAAACTAGTATTCACAGGAAATAAAACAACAACACATTGAGACCATTCAATAAAGTACACTGGGTAATAACAAATTCAAAAGTCCAAATCTACACAAAATGTGCAATCAATTAGTAAGCTGACATCAAATTTGTATACGTAGCATTTAGGAAACCTTTATTGCAATGTTGGCACGGCAAGATGTCTAGACTAGTGCAACAGTAGTTGTTTTTTGCGTCCTGCTGCTCCCATCGTCAGCCAGGTAATATTTTTTGTACTGACACAGTATATGAAATCAGATGTATTACCCCCATTTAGTTGTTTAGTGTTATTTGAAATATTTAAAAAATATTTGGTCATGCCAGACATAATTATTCCACCTATTTTTAAACAATAAAATTACCCGTTTCTGCCCCCAACGGCACTGCTCCCCCTGTCCCCTAGCAAACTCTGCCTATGGGTCAGATCCATCTGCTAGGGATGAGGGGCCGAGACTGAGAGCTACATGGAAATATATGCACCAAACAAGCCGCTTTGAAATTTAGCTGTTTTCATTAATACAACTGTTGGGTAACCCCCCCCGGTGGTTCTTCTGGTGGTCCATTCCATAAATACTGAACGGTCCCTTTGCACCACCCAAGACAATTGTGATTGGTTTAAAGAGATGCCATTAAACCAGAGCACATTTTTCATAGGACGGGGGCTACAGGTTGGCTGGCCCAATTGGCGTTATGGGGAATAAGATACAGCATAACAAAAAAATAAAGACACTATCAACACAAGACAGAAGCATGTCAGCACATCAGCCAAGCAGGAGGAAGGACAGTTGAGCCGGTGTAGCAAGTTTCATTGATGAAAGTGAAGCCACTTCTCTTATCCATAATATGTTATGTCCAATTACGTGGTCAATGTAGCCTGTCAAACTGCCGATCAGATTGCATAGCTGCGATCTCGAGTAACCACGATTGAATGATTTGAAAATATAAGAGATTGCCCAAGCCTACTGTATCAGCGTATACTCAGTAAAGTATATACTCCTAAGCCCATACACCTAACACCCACAGTCAGTCAGTGAGACACCTTGAGTGCCCAGGCTGAAATGACAGTCATTTCACACCCAATTAATAGAGTATAAAGCAGACTCGTACTATAATGTCAAATGTAAGCACCTTGATGGTGAGGACAAACACAGAAGGACACCTCGCCAAACTTGTTTGAAGAGCAGGGTGGTTTATTCAAACATGTCTGACTTGGAGTACATAAGGTTGGAAAAACCTGTCCCTGAAGTGTCTGCTGTAGAGCTACCAGTTGGGCTGAGATGCCCCACCAGTCTTTTTAGTATGGTAATGTATGTTGATGCGAGCATGGGCACTTTTTCCCTCTTTCCCATTGCTCATCTTTAAGCACCACACATTAATTGGCACGACAGGGGCGGCAGTGACATGGTTGTAATCATTGTCCCTCAGAGGACCCCACTGAGAAGGATTGAAGGAGAGAGGGACGGAGGGAGAGCAAATGAGAGCCTTTGGTCTCGAAAGGCTTGTCCTCTGAGTTATGTTATCCCAAGAGGTGCAAGGAAGCAGAAATAGTGGGAGGAGGGAGAGTCATGTATGGAAGAAGGAGGGAAAAGAAAGGGAAAAGCTGGAGAATAAATTGTTATGTGAGCTTCCCTGCTCCCGGAGAAACTGAGGACTACAAATGGAAGCAGGAGAATTTAGATGGAGATTCATGTAGGGGATTATGGATGGAGATTGATAGTTGGATTGGTCGGGAAAGGGATTGGGGGGATGGGGGTTAGGATGTTTGATCAAGATGAAGAAGATGAGAAGGGAACAAATGGGAGTGGCGAAAGTGGATAGGAAGATGGTCAATTGACATTAAATCTCCACCTGTTGTACTTAAATTGTTTTTTATATTCTGTTAAGTTTCCAAAGTGAGAGGAAAAGGGAACATTTCTAATTCAAGAGAATTGATTTATTAACCAAAACCAATTAATTTGGCTCATTTCCACTGCTGATACAGCCGTTGCTTTTAGCGCTTCACAAGTTGATGTTGTTACATCCACATTAACCACACAATTGTTTTTACTGTTGATTGCCACCGCCGCAAAACACCATGCTTGTAAAGTACCTTGAAATTGAGGAACTGAATCTGAATCTGAAGAGAATACAAAGAGAGCCTGCCAAGAAATGGAGGAAATGGAGAGAAAAAAAAGTCCAAATGTAGAAAAACTGAAGGTTTCTCCCTTTAAGGTCAAAATGTAAATGTTGTACTCCATCTTGGCCAAGGCTGCTAATTACTTTAACTAAAGGATGAGTGTGTAGGTAAGTGTATGTGGGCATACGCAGGTATATACTGTATATACATGGATGTGTTTCCCGAAAGGCAGAGAATGATGGATAGTAAATGAATGATGAAACAGTGTGGGGAGAGTCACCTTTTAAGAAACGAATGGAGCCTGAGCGCTTCAGAGAGTGTGGCCTTGAAGCCAGATCAAAGCCACAAGCCGAGCTGTAATAGATGATGGAATTTAATCATGTCTCCTGCCTAACACGTGCTCTCTCTCTCTCTCTCTCTCTCTCTCTCTGTCGTTCTTTTTCTTGCTCTCTCGTTCTGTTTCATGGCTTTCAAAATGCAACTGCAATTTTCCATTTATTTTAATTCGCCACTCCATCAAATGTTTCTTTCACTGCACTGCAACACTCTCACTTTCTAGATGCAAGCTACTGACATGTGCTATTGGAGTACAATGACAAAAAAAAACATCAGTGTAATTACTTTATTAGCGTAGACTGATGTCGGATCGGCCTGTCGTGTTTCATGTCACATCAGTAGTTAGCGTCCGCTGATTGCCTTCTGGCCATGAGAGGGCCTTTGCTGCTGAGCTCTGCCATTTTCCGTTAGTCCGGGAATAAGTGCTGCATCTCACTCCCCAAACCATCCCCTACTAATTAAAAACTTCTTAATGATAGTACTTTAAGAGCATTCCTCATGCCATTAATCATCTAGCTATCCCAGAGATCTTGAAACAAATGGGCAGCAAAAAACTGAACGTTTGGATGAAAGAATAGTGCTTCATGATCATTAAAATTACTTTTGCATCCATTTGTTTCCATAACTGTTGCACTTTAAGCAGCAACCCATTAATCAATGATCCATTTGTAGGGATTATTGAACTCTGACTCAGCCATAAAGCAGCTACAGAAGGGTCCATAAAATGCAGTTTGGTTTGGATTAGTCAGAATCCTTATTGGACAGGCCATGAAAGACTTAGCTCTGAGCCTAAATTGTTAGTCCCACAGTCAACAGAAATGTGGCATTGATGAATAACTAGTATCTGAAGGTAGATATCTATCATGGATAATCATGCCAAGTGCCATAGTTTTAAGCTCTGAGCATGTCTGCTTATGACTGGCTCACACATCATCTTAGCCAGTCCCAAGTTCTCTAATGGAGTCTCTGCCCCTGTCGTCCATCTTTCTCTGTCTCTTTTGTCCTTTTTCATTTAACCACACTAAAAGCGAATCCCTCCTTATCTTTGATATTTTTTTTGTTTCCAGTTGTTGTCGCTCTCCTCTTTGTATTTCTATCCCTGTCATCCATTATAACTCTTTCGTCTCCAGCAGAGTGTTTGCCTATCCCCTTCTTACTTTCTCTCCTTCCCAGCTTCACATCCCGTCTCCCCAGCTTGATTCAGCTGTAATGAGTGCAGCTTAAGGTGGTGCTGGCCTGAGGTGAGCTGGAGAGAGGCAGGGAGGTTAATGAGGATTGCAACCTCGCTTTTTGCCTGAGGTGTAAAAAGAGAGTAAATGGATGAGTGAGGGAGAGTAAAAGAGAGAAAGGGCAAGGGAGACAGACAGACAGACAGACAAACTGACAGACAGTATTAAGGTTTGCTATAATAAATTTAGCTGATGCACAAAAGCACTCATGTGTGACAGTGTTACCGTCAGCGAGGTCAAAAAGTATGGTGGCGGGTTTGTGTCAAAAATTAGGACCATCAATCCAAGAGTGGGCTTGTGAGATGGTTAAGGTTGTGGCATTTCAAATGGAGAGACGTGTATGATGGGTTTATGCTGTTGTCATTTATACATATGTTTATTTGGTCTATAGTTTATTGCCTATTTTGTTATTATTTTGTTGTATGGTCTTGAATATTGTAGTTACTGCGTCATCTGTTATTGATTTTTGTCTGGTGGTTGGTGATAACATGGAGGGGGAATGTGTTCAAGTTGCAAGCTGTATGTTTTGTATGTTGTGTTAAAAATATAGACTGTTAATATTAATGGAGAGAGCATGCGGTTCAGCAAAGTGCTGCAAATGCGAAAGTGCCTTAAACTGGCATTCCATCTGAATTCCAACAGGGGGCGACACATGCAGTTGTAAAAGGAGGTCAGTTTCTGTAGTAGTCTATGAGAAAGTGTCCCACGTCTCTCTTGATTTATTACCTTAGTAAACATTTTCATAATGAGTTTATGTGCTCAATCGCTAGTAGTAGGGGGTGTTTTAGGGTGTGGCTATAAGGTGATTGTTAATTGCAATTAACCATAATATATTATTAGAACATGTATTTATTGTTTTGGTATGATAAACTATTTAGTCATGTGGGATCTTCTGAATGATTCCATTAATTGCCTAGCCAAGGTTCCCACAGACAAGGAAATTACAAATCAAACAAGGACACAGTGTTAAATACATGAAGCTGCCCACACAGTTCAGCAGCTCTGCCAAGACGAGGCAAGTGAGTGATGCTGCTGCTTTTACTTCTGTAGACCTTCTAATTTTTCGAACAACCACTGGGGACAGATAATATCACTATGAGTTAGTAAGTAAAAACGGATGAATGGAAAAATGAATGGGTACTAAAAAATGAATTAACAAATGATAGCAGTGCTTCAGATCTCAAAGTACAAATGCAAAGCAGAAGAAGATAAAAATCATCTTCAAACTCAAACTAACGTTAACTGAAAAAACAAACATTGGAAAATTGTAAAGCTTCTTTGATTGACATGACATTAAATGTCTGCATAAAGTCTGCAGTTTATTGCGCTCTTTTATAATGTTGACAGTCTATCACTTCCTCCTCTGGCTTCCAGTCATCTATAAGTGATATCTCTTTTTCTGTCATCTATTCCTCCCATATTCCTCACTTCTTCCATCCTCCTATACCTGCCCTTGTGACTATTTTCTTTGTTTCACTCCCAAATCAATCGTTCTCATTTTGTCCAGAATTGATTTTGCCACCTCTTATCGTTGACGCAATCCGCTCTCACAGCCTCAGCAGTCCTATCCTGCTCCATCTTTTGCTCTTTTTCTCCTCCTCTATCTTGTTCTCCATCTATCCCACTCTGCATTCCACTCTGGCTCATTGCAAATGGAACTCCTTTGCTCTGTTCTCTTACTTGGTAACCTCTGCAGAGTTGTGGAACAATGTCTTGATTGGATGTGTCTGGCATGGCTAAGCATTCTGTGCTGCAGAATTGGTGCCATGCATAAGATATTATGTTGGCAGCAAGCAGGGTGCTATCACCACAGCACTGATGTACAGTACTGGGAAGATGGATTACCAATCAATCAGGATGGTTGTGTCAAAGTATACTGATGCACTGCATTTTTTTAATCTCCAAAATCTAGGTTGTAGAAGGGGCAGACCTCTACAGTTGCCTCTCCGTCAGCTCCATAAAATTGATGCTTTCTATTTTACAAAAGTTGCGCTTCATGGGGTTGACGTTGGACGTTGATTGCATGTGGCTATGAGTCCCTGATCAGGATCGGAAAATCAACTTGTCAGTCTCCTGCTTGCCGACTCGGCTGACCTTCTGCTAACCTTCTGCTAGCCTAGGCTAGTTAGCCAGCTGGCCAGTCAAGTTTTCAAAGAGTAAACACTGAGACTGACTGGAGAAGATTAGCACAAGATAGCAAGACCATCTCCACCACCATCTCATGACTACGAGTCGCTCATCAGTAATGGGAAATCAACTCACTAGTCTCCTGCTGACTCTGCTTTCCTGGTCGGTTTTCATATGTAAACATTAGAGTACACACAGAGGAAAAGGTGAAGATGGCTATCAGCTACGACCTATGTAGACAAGCAAGACTATCTCTGCATTCATCTCCATCTCTACATCAGAGGGGGCACCAAGGTAAGCGTGGAAAAATTGGGCCAATTTGACGACCACATTCTGCTTTATAGTGAATCATGCACAAGTTGAAGGAGCTGATGGGATAATATTTCACTGGAATTGTACATTGTACGATTTCAAGTGACGAATAAAAATTGATTGATTGTTTCTTGTCTGAGTATTTTTTTGCCTACACATTATTTAAAAGTATCATAAAGTTAGACATTTGAAAGCCTAGTATTTTAACGGCTGCAGTGCTGTAATTACATCTTTTCTAGAAGACAGCAACAATATTTATTACCTCTCACTGCTTCATTAACATGTGTACAGAAGGCCTACATATACCACAGATACCACAGTAATTTTAGTTATATAAACACTCCCGGAGACAGAGATGCTCTGGCAGCAGGGGACGGTATTCACATTTGTTGACTGGGCAAAGCCCCCAGGGACAGAGCTGAGCTGTGGTGATTTTGGCAGAGTGGGCAAAATCACATGGTGTACATGCAAGTTGTGTGATGCTCTGAGCTCAAAGTGATTTCTTCTTGTAAAACTGTTTTATTAAATGTAGTTGTGAAAATACAATGACTACTTCTTGGGCCACAGTTTTTGAGAAATGACTAGGGATTATAATATCCAGACATTCATATTTGTTTTTATTTTATTGTATTTATTTAAGAATCTGACATTATTGATTATTTTTTCTCTTTGTAACACTGGCCCAAAACTAATTAAATCACCTCGGTACTGTATTCACTGTCAAACTGGTAATCCCGGAAGTGGAACGTCAAGGATAAAGACTACTTTCATGAAATGCCTGCAATGACATATTTATGACAGGTTATGTTGTCTAGGTAAAGGTGAAGTTGTCATAACACAAACACTCAAATAATGCTATTAGCACTAAAATGGTCATCATTTATCAAATGACAGTTAACAACACAATTTCAAGTGTTAAGCAAAATAAAATGTCACATGTATGTAGCTCCAAAACCGCTTAAGAATTGCCGGATCAGTATCCTTAGTAATTAAGTCTATGTTGGTATTTCACACCACACAAAATAAATCCAGTGACAATATTCAATACTAATGCAGAAAGTACCTTAGATGTAACGAGGCAGAAAGTAAGGGTGTGGATGTTGCATGTCTGACTTTGATGCAGGAGAAAGAAATTTAAATCCAAACATAGACCTGCAAGTTCTGTTTGTCTTTTTATTTACTATAACCATGATCTTTTCTAACATCAACCAATTGTTTTAGTTGCCTAGCTTTAATCATATTTAATTTGCCAAACGCACAATCTTATTCAGTCACAATCTTAAAAATGACCCTTGGCTCTATGTGATCCATCCAAAAAAGACATTTCTGCCTCTGGAAAGGTCTTGTAGGCCTAAAATTCCAATCTGTAAATCCACTGAATGATGAATCAGGCTTTCAGCACTAGAAAGGCAAGCTAAACATGCACTTGCTTGTTTGGTACCATTAACTTCATTGTATAACAAACAAGCATACAAGTATGGGAGAGGGCAGATATTGATTCCTTCTTAACCTTCAAACTATGTTAGAGAAGCAGCCTAATGGCCCTGAACACAAATTATCTGTGATTTCCTTCTGTCTCTTTGATAGTTGTCCCTCAGTATGTAGCAGTTGCCGTTACTTGGAAATATTTCCCCCTAAAGATGTACTGCAGTGTAGGAGGCCTGATTGATGGAAAAAGTAAAGAGAATTGATAAGCAGCTTTTGGATTGACAGACAGAGATGTATACAAAAACATATACACTCATCATCACGTATAAACATTTAATTATTGAATTCAGATTTTGACAAAAAGCGCCGCAGAAAAAAGTACAGTCAGCTGTTTGTGCAATGCAATCAGGCAAGCATATACTGGTAGATTTATCCATTTCCCCTCAACACTCAGCAACATCCGAACAATGTGGCAATCTCCGATGTATTAGTAGATACCTATGATTAATCTGTGTCATACTGTATTTTCTCAGAAGGTTTCTGCTGTGTTTGTAATGTTTGAAGAGAAAGGAAGAGAATAAAATAAGAGATGGAACTGAGGTGAAGAAAGATACAGAGAGATGGTTTCAAAAATTGTAATCATTTCACAGTTGACGTATTAAGGGTTTCATCACATGATGGTGATAAGTCTACAGCGAATTAAATTTATCCAAAAACAGATTCTGCACTCCTGAGACTTAACTCAGTGGCTTTTAAAATTGATTGCATTCAGCCAACCGAGTTGCTAAATGGATTGTAATGTTCAATTAAATGTTTGATTGTTTATGGCGTTGTCATTCATTTCGCTGGTTGTCTCTTAACCCATTTACCATGGTCCATCAATACACATTTAAATAGTCGTATACCGGATATGCTATGCTGTTAATGTCACGGTTCTGGCGCATTTGTGCTGCGCTTGGAATGATTCCCGGTAAAATCATTAATCAAAGTAGGACTGTCATCAACATCTCTGTGTGAGTATCACACGCTACCATAATTATTGTATTGATTGGAGACACAGCTTCTCTACAGTTTGGGTCACACTTTTGCCCCATCTCTTCTGCCCTACCCCTGCTTAATGCCTAACATATACCCCTTGTTTTGCACATTAATTAACCACATCCTTCCCTTCCCAAGCACGAAGGTACATTTGTCAATACACTTTGAATCAAACTCCTCAGTGCTGATGTGGTATCTGTCCTGGCTCTGTGAAAGTGCCAATCAATGACGCATCACCCAGCTTCTCAACTTGTTGCTCTGCATCTCAATCACTCGGCTGATATCATCTGTCTCTCAGTCCCTCCAGCCTTTTCTTCCATCTCTTTTCACCTCCCTCAATATCTCTCTGCTCGACACACATTGATCATATTTAATCAGAGTTTAACCAAGTTTTAGTTGTACTTTTCAAACTGTAATATCATTACTCAACTGATGTAAAACAATTTGGAGCCGAAATGATGAGGCTGGATGCATTGTCTTGTTTGATAGAGTTGTCATGACAGGTCAGCAGCTGAAGCAAACAGACTTGCAGCTTAGTATGAATCTCATTATCATTCATATGCAAACTTGCATCACCTTTAGGGTAATCTATTTTGGCATCAGGACCATGTCAGTGTGCCACACAGAGGATGGTAAACCATCAGTTCTAGAGAATGTGGCACACTGATAGGGTCCTTATTCCAAAATAGATTGACAAAAGGGAGTAAAGGGAAAATACAGGTGTTTATTATAAATTAAATTACATTTTTCAAGTAAATTCAATTCAATTGTATTTATAGTATCAACTCATATCAAGAGTTATCTCAAGTCACTTTACAGATAGAGTAGGTCTAGACCACACTCTACAATTTACAAAGACGCAACAATTCCAACAATTCCCCCAAGAGCAAGCATTTAGTGCAACAGTGGCAAGGAAAAACTTCCGTTAAGGCAGAAACCTTGAGCATTGAAGAAAAACTTCCTTTTAGGCAGAAACCTCAGACAGAGCCAGGCTGATACAGATATTCAGATATCGAGAATATGATTCATAATAATCATAGCAGTTGGCATGATGAACAGTGATTATCATAGCAAAAATAAAGATAATGGAACTATGACTAGAAATAGCAGGGCACCAAGCCGGACCACAGCGGCAGATTCAACCAGGATTTAGGTGCCACCCCAATCCAAAACAAACTGCGAGGCAAAAAAACATACTCTTTGGAGTGGACAATGGAGATCTATGGCACAGCGGAAAAAGTTATATTAGGCTTTGGCTACATGGGCAAGATTTAAGTTATTTTTGTTGTTGTTATTGTTGTTATTGGATTTGTTGAAAATAAGAAAAGTACAATATTAATAAGAAGAATATGATAATAAGAAAAGTATTGCCAGATGTATCCTTTGATACAGTATGTGGTACTAGGTTACATGCAGTCTACCAGGGAAAATCTAACTTTGTTGTTAGTCATTCACAACCTGTTTTGCACAATTTCCATATTCATGAGCTTATGTATATATGCAGCTGACTGTGGTGCACATGAAAGTCTAATATCCAGTATCCTGGGAAAACAACTGAAGGTGCACAGGAGGAGTGGGGAGCACACATAGGAGCCTCCCTAAGCTAAACAGAGGGTTAACCCTGATTGAGTCATTACAGTAATTATTCTCTTTACCCCAACTAAAGAGTGAACATTGATATATAAATTAGACAAATAGTTTCACATTGTTCAAACACAAACTGACTGAATACATGTCAAGTAGAATCTATCTTCCTTGTTTCTTTATTTATTTTGTCAGTGCTTTCAAGTGACCGCCGGGATTCACAGCCTGATTCTTTGTGAAATGCGCAGTGCTTTGATCTACATCAAATGCAAACTAAATTTGGGGAGGGAAAACCAAACGGTGTCTAACAGAACAGAGTGAAACTTCTGCTGCAGCTACTGTTGCTACTGCATTCATATGAAAAAGGATTTTTAGATTTTTTTTTTGTGATGTCGGACTCAGTCTGTGGTTGATTTATGATGTGGTTTCTAGGCAAAACTCCTGGTGCATAAACAACTGTGTAGAGTGCTGATCAATGTAAATTGGTGTGTGGATAGGCACTGTGACCTTTGGAAAACTCCTCTCTGGGAAAGTAGAGGCTGTTCATTGATCTTGTTCTGTGTCCTTTTTTTTTCCCCCCTCCCAGTGCTTTCTGAAAACTCCTGCCACAGCAGAAACGCTTTGCAGCACTGTCTTCCGAGTGACTGAATAATAGCGGAGGGTCTGACTTCTCCAGGACTTCTATGGGCCTTTGTCTTTGAAGCAACACGACACAGGGCTTTGACATTCTAAAAACACTGCCTAAAATTTGACTCTGTACCCATAAGAGGATGGTGAAAAGTGGCTTTGGCAGAAGGCGTCAGTGAATGATGGCCCTCATGTTCAGTCCCAAGCACTTCACGCTTACTGTGAAAAGCTCCTCACAGTAAAGGCAAGCAAGGAAAAAGCTGCCAAGGCTTCTCTCACAGTTCTGCAGTTTGATATGTTCTTTTGAAGGAGTTTGAGTTTATCTCTGTGCTCTGATGATTGCATTGTGACAGAAATCTCATGACTGAAAAACTTGTATTTACTACAGTACTTCCAGTATATAATGAGGTAAATTAAATCATAATCACACAATAAGAGAAATGTTTAACATTTGCTCTTAAATAAAATTGTTTTACTCCCAACATATGAGTAATATCTTTAAAAATATCTATCATAGCTCCCAAGGACTTGTCAAATGCAATTCCTAACCTCCACTAATCTCATGACATGTATCCTCCACTACCTGGAGTCTATTAGATAACTCTTCACATCCATTTGCTTCATTCCTGTCTCTTCCAGACCCTGGCTTCTGGAAGATGGTCTGAGCTGCTTACTAATGCCTTGAAGGGACAACATGCACCTGTAACCCTAGACTGTAGCAGGTGTTGGATGCTGAGCCTGTTTAAGAAGGCCAGAAGTGCCCATTGCCCACAGTTAAGATTGACTCTGAGAGTGGAGCAGCATAAGTCTAGCTTTAGGCACAAATTCTGGGGCACTGCTTCCAAAAGCTTAGCTTCAAGATGCACTGCTAGTCTTCCATCGAAGTAGCATTTCTCTGCTATGCCCAGTTCTCTGGTAATACTATATTCTTTCATAGAGTGTGCAGCTTCGATATGCTCAGAGATGGCTAGGGTGTTCCAGTGTTACATTTTCTATATTTTATTTGGCTGTAAATTATGTGTTAAACTAGTTTGACAAACAGTAGGCCTACATGATGGATTATTACTGGAAACCAAACAATAACAATGTGCAAATATCTCAGGGTTTCTAAATATGGACCTGGTCTAATCTAAATGGCAATATCCAAACTTGATTTCATTTACGATTGAAATTGCTTAATCATCAAACAAACCATTTTTAGAAGTCAAACTGAAACATTATTCTCCTCACTTTTTGTGTAAGGAAATATAATAATACTGTAGGGGGGGACTGTTGTTGGACATAAAAACAGCTTCTAAGCTGTAGGCTTATGAGTTTCTCATGATTGACTGGATAACATTTGAGTGAGAGCTAGTTAGCTTATTCATCCCACATTTTAAAGGAGGAGTTTGCTAGCATTAAGTGTTTCTTTTTTATATCTTTAATGTGTTGACAGCAAATGACCTAGTAGTAGGGCTGGTTGATATTGCAACGATATTGTATGGTTGACTATCAGTGCTTTAACAAAATGTTATTTACACAATGAGATTTTTGATAAATATTCTCCAGAAATGATTTAATGACTTAATGGGTAAAGGTAAATAGTAGAACAGCTAGAACAGTCTGGTAAGTTCAGAAAATGATATCACTTTACTGTAATGCAGCCTGTAAAACCAGGTAAAGACCACACTTACGATATTACGATATTGCGATATATACAACATCTAAGATGAAATCTAGTCTCATATCGCAATATCGATACAACATCAATATATTGCCCAGCCTTACCTAGTTGTCCTGTACTGTAACTTCAGCACCGTGTGTTACCTAGTGACAGTAACGTTGAGTTCTCAAATCACAAAGCAAAAGCTACCAACTGTTGACCCGCCAGCTGAGAATCTACCTCTGTGGCTAGAATTGAAGTGTTATAATGAACTATTTTTAGTGCTCATCCACACAGATATTGCACCATTAAAATTACCAGTATCATCAGTCAGTTGGAACCGAAGTCACGCCCCTGGAGAGCAACAATGTAGGGGGCACTATCACGGTTAATGAAATTTAAATTTCTTAAAATAACAAGAAAAAAACCACCAATAATATACTGATTTCTTAACAGTGTTTGTAATGTAAATGTATTAAAAGCTATCAGTTCTGTTTGACTTTCAGGCACCAAGAAAGTGAATTAATGCATGAGCAGTTTAATATTGTTTAGAATATCTCTGAAAGCAGCACATGAAAATCCAGAAAAATATTTTCGAAGCATAACAGGAGAGCTCTGGGTAAGGTCGGAAGCAAAGCAAGCCATTTTGGAATAAGCAATCAGCTCATCTGGCCAGTTGCAGACTGATTTATCTTACAATGCAGGTGACACATACCACACCCTGTTAGCATTACCTACTCTGCGGCATGACATACTGTGCCTTTCAGAAAAAGAGAAGCAAAGATGTTAAATGGAAAAAAGAAAAATAGGCAGACAGACACGAGAGGCAGAAGCATCTGTAGTCGGAACAAAATGTCTCAGAGTGCAGTGATGGAGGTGAGGAGAGGTCTTTACAAAACTAAGAGGGAGACTGATTAAGTAGTATCTTTGATGGACCAAACTTCCAGAGCAGTCACACAATGTGATTAAAGGTGAAGTGTTTTTTAACTCATAAATTATGGTCACTCCCTCTTTTGAGGTTAATTGGGAATTGTGTAAAAATTAAATCGATAAATTAAGGAAAAGCAAACATCCTCAGCAGCTTCCAGACATAAAAGCACATGCATTGATATATCCACAATACAGATCGCACAATAAATGTATTACATTTTATTATGCATATAGGACTATCATTGAGCTAGGATTAGTTTTAGTACCTTATTGCTGAGCCATGTCTTTTCTACCTTGATTACAAAAGGAAGTAAAGAAGTACCGTAGGTTGTAAGTCCCTCAACTGCTATTCATTCTACTGCTGGATAATAAATTGGAACTCAAGAGGGGGTTATAAGGTGTTATGGGCTGAAAAAGAATGTGTGTCATGTAAGGACCCAGCTTCGCAGCTTGTCATCAAAAAAGAAAAGAAGGAAAGGACAAATAAATGGGAAATGGCCTGCATCACTTGAATGATAAAGCCTGTTACCTCTGTGCTTGAGTGTGTGTGGTTTCTTGATGCTCTGCTGAATGCCCTTTTTCTTTTTATCAGCCAGCTTTATGTCGCCTCCTGAAAGGGAAGCTTTTACTGATGGCAGAATAATGCATACATAGTGACAATGACTTTTGTAAGACTTGCAACCTATTTAACATGTTTAGGAATAGGGAAAGATGTTGCTACTGAATGGGTGGAGAAAAATACTAAAACATATTCTCACTGTATTTGTGAGGTGTGAGCCAACTTAACTCTGTAGCCTATGGGATCATGTGCTTCTGAAAATGCTTTGAGATACATAAATACATTTAAGACACCAATTGCAATTGATTGCAAAAGATTGACAGATAATGTCAAACTTTGTTGATCCAAATGCAAATGTTGATATTGAAATAATCATAATAAGAAAGATGTTTAACAGTCTCACTTCCTGAGTCGATGCATCTCTGCACACCTCGGTTAACCCTTTAACCATAGCCTTAGTATATCCCCAACCCTAACCTTCTCAGTTTTATAACCTGCAATAAGGGATGTTTGTGCCACTTGAAGGAAGCAAAAATAAGACAAACAAAACACCAACAACTTTTAATTTGCTATAGTGAACTTGTTGACAAACCTTTAGCCTTTGGGTCATGTTTGGCCAATATAAATCCATGTCCCATTCACTCTCCATTAAGCTCTGTTTTGGTCTCCACCAACCCCAGAGGGAAAAATCTGGGTAATTATCAGTTGCTGTGTCAATACAAGCGATTGCCTTCAGTCATTCAAATCATCAGTACTGTAAAAATATTGATTGAAACTGCTAAACCCACGTTTTGAAATTCTAAATATTGCCTCTGTGAAAATAGTACCAACATGGGCAGCACTGGGAAGAATAGATAAGCCACACTCACTCACCCCTCCATGATGGAGAGACATTGGTTTAGGAGCAGGGAGGGGGGTTGGTTGGTGAGGAAAGCTGGCCCCATATATGTCATCTGCCTCCAGATCAGTCATTAGCAAAATTGAGTGATGCCACAATACCTCCAAAGATGTCACTTCACACAATGGGTCAGGGCCACAGTGGGGAGCAGAGTGGACATAACCTTAAATTGCAATAATAATGACTCTTCTCTACCTTTGTTTTTCTGCTGATATTGTTTCAGAAACGATTAGATATTTCAATACATATTCACAACTGAAAAATTTCACTTGAAATATATACTCTGTTTCCATTCCACTCGTCTATTTGAAAGCTCAGTGTCAGGTCTGGATTATCAATTATTTCCTTCTACGTTCCAGAATACTGTAAGCCAATGCAGCGCTCCATCTCACTGTTCAGTCTCTGCCAGGTTTTTTGCCCTCTTCTCTGCCCTCTTCCTCCTCCCACATCTTTACTTCTCTCCTTTCCCTGCTGAGCACCTACACACACACACACCCACACAGACACACATACACACACACACACACACACTTCTTCCCTATGGTGACAGATGACACTATAGCAGGGGGTCTGTGCCAGTCTAACCCCTCTAGCTTGGCATATGCCAGGCTCTGCACCACTGCAGCAATCACCTGCTCTTCTCTCCATTAATGGACCAGGCAGACAGAGATCCAGCCTCTAAGTACTTTGCACTAAACTGTTTGACTTTCACTCAGCATCCCAGGGCTGTCCATTTCAGAGATTCAGTCTGCAGCCTCCATCTTTGTCTCTGTCTGAGTGCATTTAGGGGAAGCAAGAAAGACACTTCCATTGATACGGCCTGCTAGCGCATCACCAGCCGTCAGGCTACTCTGTCACACATCAATGCTTCCTCTCAGCTCTGTGTGGCATTAAAGTGCATGCACACTCGAGTGCATGTAGTCCCAGGCGCAATGTGAACATCTACCGCCAAGGCTTGGACCATAGTGAGATTGTCTCTGTATTATAGACCAAGGACCAAAGAGCAGGAAGACATTTGCTCATGGACTGTTATATGTGTTGTGTTTCCTTCCAATCTGTACGGTTTTGTTAAAAACTTTCACATTGGCTGTTGAAATTAAAGAATCATAAAACATTTCAGAACATAGAACATATAAAGCCTTACTAACCTTTCAATTTATCACTGTGCTAATGTGTTAGCAAATCAATTGCTGAACATTGCTCACACATCCAAGAAACACAGCAACATGGGCATTCAACTACATACAGCTCTCTTTCACCGCCTGTTTAATGAAGTCCAATACTCACTGGCGCTTACTCCACAATGTCATCCGCCAACTCCTGAGAGAAACATCTGGCTCTCTCTGGCTTCCTGGATGTTTGACTGTGTTCACCAGCCACTCAGTTTCTTTGGCTCTACACCATTTCATGCTGGGCAGGAAGCCTACAATCAGCGTGTGTGTGTGGATGACAGCTGAATGCGGCTGCCTACTGTTTAATATGAGGGGGTCGGTGAGAGCCGGAGTGACTCAACAATGTAGACCAGTGAAACCAAAATAAGGATCTTGGGGCTCAATTTGCCTGATTCGTGGGATCTGTAACAATTACAATCAAGAGACTCATTTGACTTAATGTAACTCATAGGTTAGCAGTTTAACTGTAATAACTCGTGTTCAGAATATATTGCCGTCACATCCTCATTCAGCAAAGAAAAATTTGAAGTTTCTGCTAAAAAACCTTTTTAAAACCCTTTTTGATTGATTCCACCACTATATAGCTGCCAAGTTTTCATTGCAAAGGGAAGACTGAAAGGAGACGTCAGATTTCCTGTGAATTAAAACCACCATCGAGCACAGCAGTTATTACAATTCACTTGATACAGCCGAGGAAAATGAGTCCCATGTGAATATGACTGTTGCCTTCTTGTATATCAAAAAAAAAAAATCCTCATTATGCATTTTTTATTACAATAATGTCTGTGTGACTTCCTATTGTTTTTCTAGTTAGTGTTGGAAACAGTAAATTCTAGGAATCAATCAATCCAAGGCTTAAAACAATATTCAACAACAATCCGTTTTATATATATAAATTTGTACTGACCTACACTTTACTCCCAATTTATTTTACATATCAGTGATTATAACCAGCTCATAAATGCTTTTTTATTTATTGTTGTAGCTGCTGCTGTTGGGTGAAGGATTTTCCTGGTCTGATAATTAGCTAATTGGAATAAATGGAAGAACAGACAAATAAAACAGCCGCCCATGCAGGTCTGACTTAATTAACAGAAAATTGCAGTTGCAGAAAGACATCAGCACTGGCCACACTGTTAGATTCAAAGGAGCAATCATGAGCTAAAGAAAAGTCACACCTCATAAGCAAAAATTATTTGATTGTGCAATCCACCCCAAATTGATTGTTCTTTAACACAATGTTTTCTGATGCAGTTAAAGGTCTGTTTACATGTAGTATTTTCCCTCTGTCCTGAGAAATGATGTACCTCCAAACTTCTGAACAACATGTGGTTCAACATTAACAAGGACTGCCCCCAAACCTTAACAATGTGTTAATTATTGTAACCATTAAGGGAGTAGTCATTTTTAACACAAGCCAGAATGTTTCCCTAAACATAACAAAGTACTTATTTTGTGTAACCCAAACCATGATCTTCCCCTGAGCCTAATCAAGGCATTTTTGTGACTAAACTAATCCAAACCTTAATCATGGTCACACAGGTTTATTTTACACTGATGTGTAACAGTTGTGGAAGACAAAGACAAATATTGTCAATAGTGACATCAGATCAGAACTTTTTTAGCTGACCCAATTAGTTTTGAATGGTTTATTTAGCTTGAGAAGTAGGAGAATTTGAACTATAGAAGAACACTTAATTCTTCACCTTATCTAAAAAACTTAGAGCTTCAGTGCATAACTTTTTGATATTAATAAACGTCTGTTACATTCAAGCCATTGCCAAGTGAGTTGCTACAAAGGTAATTAAGACTATCAGCTCCATACAACTCTCTCTGTGTTTCTCAGTATGGCTGTGTTCAGACGATCGTGTCGCCCAGTGACTTTCCCACGCAGAAGCTTGAGTTTAGATAATAACCTTTTCTGAAGAGTCCATCATGTCTTTTTAATCCTCCGCGTCCTCCTTGGCTACTAGCCCCCACTAGGGTTGGGGCGCGTGCCAGGTCACGTAAGGCTTGTGTCATGTGGACACAATGACAGTTTTGATGTCATTACTCAGAATTCCTCACGGAGGCGCCAGAAACTACGCACTGTAGCTTTAAGATCTGAAGATTTGGAGACACATGGTTTGATTTAAACATTAAAACCGTTTTCAATTATGATTATTTTTATCAATAGGTCCAACCTAAGCCATGGGAGTAAATACGACTGGAATTATATTGTTAAAAACAGATTGTTTCTTTGAATTGATGTAAGTACAGTGCAAAACAGCATATCTAGGACCACTCATTACCAAAAATGACATACCTAAATCTAACAATTTTAAACAAGGATTTTGCAGTTTGAAACATCCCCCTTCCTCTCTCCCATCAGTGCAGATCCAAACTGCAGGCCTCCCTGGGTGATCCTGGTTAGTTACTATTGCTGAGTTGATGGACCTTGTGTGTCTTTTCTTCTTTCCTTTAGCTGGTTCTATAGACCCTGCCTGCAACCATCCCTGTTCCCAGCCAACTCCTCTCCATATCCCCACGACACACTCCAGTGGGCCCCCTGGCTCTATTCATTTCATGCCCTTCACTCCACGGGTCCTAAATCTCTCTTTCATTCTTTTGCCATCTCTCCCTGTGTACACTATCTCGATCTGCATGATATACGCTGTCCCATTTGCCGTACCTGTGATGTCAATTTCTGTCTGTCTGTGCTTTGTTTGCCTCTCCTCCCTCCGCTCCTCCTTTCGTGTTAGTTATTTTCTTCTTTCTTTCTTGTTCCTTCTGTTCTACACTCTCTCTCATCTATCATTGCCGCCTCCCTTTTTTTACTGCACAAAACCCCTATCTGTTTTTACCCTTCCTCCTCCTTTCCAAATCCCCAATGTACTTTATTCGTGCAGTGTACAATTCATTGCCAACACATTTCTCATGGTTGAGGTGTAGCACCACATTCAAATGTAATGTAGAATATGCCATGCAGAAACATTACAGGATATACATATTTATTCTCTACTCTTCATTGCTGTTGCCTCCATCTTCATCTGTTCCTCTCCAGGACTCCCTCTCTCATGCTTTTTATTTTATTCCATAATTCCTTTGACTGCTCTCGTTTCAACATGTGCTGGGTTAGGTCCAAGCCTCTACCTGTGCTCACCCGGTGAGGTAAAGGCCCTTGTTAATAATACTTCTGGAAAATTGATCACCATATCAAAGACCTCACCTCTTAAAAGAAAGAAAAAAGCCGCAAGTCAGCCCGAACAACCATAAAGCTTATATGTTTATGGCAGTCCCTGAGGGACTGGTAGCAACAGTTCATTTGAGCAGATAAGAATAATACTGGGCAGGTAAGAAATGATGAAATACTGGATGAATGCAATCATCCCTTCACCTGTATAATTGGACATATCACACTAATTATCTCTTCTATTTCCTTGTGGCCTTGCGGGACAGCTGTCTATGTGGAGGATCTCAATGAAAATATAAATTATGCTTGCAAACAATAAGATGGAATCGGTCTCCTTGATTACATTTGGCAACTTGCTTCAATCTTTTTCCCAGGGAAAATGAAAACACTTCATTGCTCAGGCTAAACTAAAATTCAGTATGGAGATAATCTAGTCACTAAGCCAGAAATGCACAAACAAAGCGACCTGAACAATTATAAGAGTCCCACCAGCAAAAGGCTTTGTGTAGCCCGCGTAATTAGAATACTTATACTTTATCTCGCTCTCTTTGTGTTTATGTAAAAGTAATTGACTTTTTATGATTTACCTGCTCATTGATTCTATCTGTTATACTTTGACAATCTCTCATTTTCCACTCTCACTCTCAATTTCCTACATTTACAAGTTCTCGCTATCTCTCTCTTCCCCAACTTGTCCAGGAATTGCTTGGTCCCTGTAAATTATATATTATGATAATTATATCAACCCACTCTATCCAGGGTTGAAAAATTCACTTTTTGTGCACCAGCCAAATGGCTAGTAAATGTTCAAATTTGACAAGCCACTCGATATACAACCATTGTTTTGTTTTGTTTTTGTCCGGGGAGTAAAACCACCAGCATATTTTCACCAGCTGGTAAATGGTGATAATTTCTCACTTTATCTGCGTCCTGAAATAACTTTTATTGTGATTTAACACTACAACTAAAATTTTATTGAATAACCCTTTCTCTTGACCCGGCACCACCCTTTGACCCTACGGCTTATAAACACTGTAATTTGGACATGTCCAAGCATCTCTCACATATCTGATCAGCTGGTTGACAATGTGTGCAGTCATGACCGGGTCCTGAGTGATATGAATGCCCTACCTGGTTGGAATAAAAAACAGTGAAGTAGAGAGTTGGTTCCTATAGTGCCTGGAGCTCTGAATCAGCAGAGGGACGAACGAGACAGGGCATCAATCACAGGGCTAGTCTGTGTCAGCCTTTTCCTCCTATCCATGTAGTTCTTTGCAGGATCAGTGCAGGTCCTACAAATGAATCAGTGGGGCGATTAATACTGAATGACAATAGGTTTTGTGGTCAAACAGGATGTTGCATTTTTGGAGAAATATTGGTCGATCATGCTGGTTAGTTTGATAAAAATTGGAAATATGATTTATGAAGATGTGTTTGTGTCCAGTATGCAAAAGCTGGGTTTGACTGTTTATGTTTTGGGGTTTTTTTGCACACAGGAGTGACTGATTTCCTCTCTTGTAAATATGTGCAGCAGCTTTTAATGTTTTTCTACCCCGGCATACACATTAGGCGCCCATCCATGTCAGCAGGATGTATGAGTGTGAGAACAGTAAGGTATTTATGATGTTGCACGATGTATATATGTGAGAGTAAGTGCATCTGGATTAAGGAGGTTTTTGCTCTGATGCATCCGTGTTTGCTGAGGCGTTTCTCCTCTACCTGTCCTTGTTACATGACTGCTGCCTGTAGCTGGCACCACCTACAAGCCTTCAGTAATTAAAGTGTTTGATCTCCTTTCCCTCCACGCCGAGACACACATTTCCTGACCAGCAAACACTGTGCCATTGCCACCGTGATCAATGACTAAAGGAGAAACGAGAGCCACGAACTGACAGTGCAGAGATTGAACAAGGGGGTGAGGGGATGGCGAGGGAGGGTGGCAAGGTGGAGTGGAGAGGCAGAAGAAGTTAGTTAAGAGGAAGAGTGAATGGGACAGGAGTGAAGAGAAGGCTGATGAGATAAGCTGATGAATGTACAGGCCTCATGTTGGGCAGCACATTTGGAAAAACATTAAAATCTCATTATTGGTTGCTGCAATCTTCATGTTAATAAAGGTTTCATTTTCCAAAAGATGTTTCACACAGCTCCCTATTCAAGAGAACACAACCCTCTGCTGTCCAAACTCCTTTACAACACAAAGTATCATGACAGACAAAATCACATTTTAATTAAAGCAGCTTATATAAGCAGTTGCATGCCAAACAAATACATTATGTAATTTAGAAAAAGCTGTGTCCACATGTATTGCAATTTTTATTTTAACTACATTATTCAGCAAAAAGAAGCCACATGATTTGCAGGCCAAGCTGTAAGTCTGAAGCTTAGCTAATAAATTTTGAGAAAAAAAAAGATGTAGTTTTTTGTTACCCTTATGGGGCACAAAATTGATTTTTTTGAGCTATACTTACTTAGCCACATCCACAAAGACATGATCTAGTGATATGTACACTCATGAGGCTTGCATACACACACTGACATTCACACACACCACTCAAAGGCCTCACAAATGCAGACACATACTACACACACACACATTTTGTGAACACACATCTAAACGGGTTGTCTAAACATGTGGGTGTAGAGAGTAACAGCTATAGCCGAAAGCAAGTTTATCACAATCTAGAACGAAAGGTTTGATGTCAGGTATCAGAGGAAAACAAAGATGCCACCACACATCAAAAATGGCATCCATACAAAAACATTGCAATGCATTCTGGTTAATTTAAGCTACTGTTGGTGGGAGAAATGCTATATATTCCACTTTTGTACTTAGAAGGAAGCTCTTGCTCTTTGAATCTGAACAAAAACTAAAACCTTGTTAGTAGGGGTGTAGTCTCATATTGCCAGACCTTCTCTGCTTTAAAGGCAGTTACTTCTTGAACGTAGACAGACTGGTGCAGTTAAATATCTTCTGGTCATGCTGTTCTCATGAACCATTCGTACATATGGGAAACATGTGTTCTTTTCCCGTGACTACCAATTACATTTTTAGTTTTAAAACCTTGCCACTGAACATGATTCATGCAGCAATAACATTGCTCTCAAAATGTATTTGGCAAAACAAATTAATAGTGAATAAACATAATTTGGCATGTAATTTTATTTTATGCTGAGTTAAAAAAATGTGTTTAATATCTTTAAAAATCTAATTTGTTCTCAGGGTGGTAGAAGCCAAAGAATAGATATGTACACAGACAGACAAATACAGTGTGTGGTAGAATTCTTCTTTAGAATTATCCGTCAAGGCTGATAAGGATTTCTATTCACACAGGAGATTTGGGTAAAAACTGGACGTTGGTCCGGGTTTCATTCCATGTGACTGCGGAAAGGAAAGCAAGCTGCACGCTGGCAGGCTCCGACTTGTCAGCATACTGAAGATGTTTGATTTATTTCGTACTTCTTTTATACCTTGGCACACACACACAAACACACACATTGAAAACACACAGGACACACAGAGGGCACACACACACCTGCTTAGACCCCAGTCATGTACTTTGCTTGTAGACTCCTTGACATCTGTCTTCTCCCTCTCTCTCTCTCTCACACACACACACACACACACACACACACACACACACACACCTTCCTCTCACCTCTGCCTGTGCCCCGTGCACCTCTCCTCCGGCCAGCCAGCCAACCCTCCCAAGCCTGCATTCCCATTCTCCAGAACTCTGTGGCTGGCTGACCTTGGAGCAGCGAGGATGGATCAGAGACAGACAGGCCGGGAAAAGGAGCCACAATTTATCTTATGTCGGCATGCCAGCCTGGCCAAACAAGCTTGGGGAAACAATCCCTAGCATCGGAGAGCTGCAAGCATCACCGGCCTGAGTGGCACGATCTGTCAAATTACCTGAGCTCTCTGGACTGAGGCCCAGCCCCATATCGAGAGGCTGGCTGCAGGCTTATGGCTGATCACACACACACACACACACACACACACACACACACACACACACACACACACACACACACACACAGATGTAAGACTCTCCCACAGCAACATGGGATCACAGTCTTTTCCATGACATTTATTTTTTGTCAGTGTTGCTCCTCTGTTGTTGATGCCTTCACGCCTCTGACCTTGTCTCACTGCAGTGTACCTATACGTGTACCTTGTTTATGGGGTCTTCTTTCTTCACACACATTTGAAAATCTCTTAACGTCTTAGCTTTATAGTTTTTTTTAAAGCATGGGGGAGATGAAGCTCTCTCCTCCTCCCGTCCCTCCTACATTTTTTTTTTGCTTGTCTAAAAGCAGCTAACCCCATCTTCTTTTGTCACTCCCCATTTTCTTCCCATCACAATCAGCTCGATTGTAGCCATATTTTTTCCTCCTCGTCCTCCTCCCTTTCTCACCCACTCCCCCTTTGTGTTATTTGCTTCTTTATGGGAAAAAAAAACTGACACCTCTTCAGATCCACTGCTGTTTTTTCTTTTACATGGTAATCAGTTTGCAAATCAGTGCAGTGTCAGGGAGAGTGTTGCCAAGTTGTTTGGATCACTCTGCCTTAATCTGTGAGACGGCGGAATGGTTGTGGACTGCGGAGCACGCTAGTCTGGAGTGGATTTATGTTTTAAGGGATGCTCAGAAGGCAGAGAAGAAAGAGATATTGCATTTGAAAAATGAAGTGCTCTATAAAAATACCCCAAGCACCCAGGATGCGACAGAATAAAGAGCCGCAGAGTCATAATACTGTTCTTTATGATTCATTGATGAATTTTATTTCAAAAAGAACTAGTTGGATGGTTTGGAATCCATTTACTCCTGTCTGATGCTGGCTGACAACTCTCAATTTTTAAAAATGCCAAGAAACTGTAACAGTTAATGAACATAATTATGTTTGTTACTAATGCGTATTTAGTAATTCTGTGGTGGTGTCCACCAGGAGTAAATAGTCACCGGTAAATTGTCAGTGGCTTTGTTTTGGCCTGCCACGATAGTCTACAGAAAAACAGCTAAAGGTCATAATGGTTTACAAGCTAAGACGTCGATACTTTATCAGCCCCGGTAGAATAATGGAGAGCATAAAACAGGAGGAGCAGGAGGTGGTTTTTTTTATACAAGTTCCCCTCAGGGACCTTATCCTGCCACAATCTCTTTCTAGACAACATGAGTAAATGAAAAGGCTCTGAGAGGATAGTAGTTGTACTTGATAGAGTTGGTCAGTGTTCCAGTTTTGGCCTTTTACAACTTCAGTGCAGCCAGTGATTGGGGGGCGCGGGTTTAGAAACTTTTGGATTGGAGGGGTGTGGCAGACTGGGGCACAGTTTTGAAGAAGGGGACCAATAATAAACTTTACATGATGAATAGATATTGTTTATTAAGCTTAAAAAATTAATGCCATACAAAATCATATCACCGTGATCATCGGAAGGTTGGATCACTGGCCCTGTAGTCCAATGTCGAAGTGCCCTGGGCACGAGACTGAACCCTAAATTGGTCCCAATGCTGCACCATCGGAGTGTAAATTTATGTGAATGTGTATCTGATGAGCAGGTGTATGAATGTGTGTGAATGGTGCCTGTGTAAAAGCGCTTTGAGTAGTCGTTAAGACTAGAAAAACAATATATAAATACAGACCATATCAATAAATAGCTGCTATTTGTGACTCCAAATATAGGGCAATGTCCCCTGTACACAGACTGGTAGGAGACCCCATTTACATAAAAGCAAAACATCTACGTCATCATCAAAAAGACTGATGGAGTCACACAAAGTGTTTATTTTGGGGTCATATTGTATCGCTTTGTGGTTATTTCATGTCTTCTCTTTGTGATAATTTTTTGTCTCTTTCTGGTCGTTTGATTGACTTTCCAACAATAAATGGGAGGGGCCAATCAGATTCCAGGGTGGGGGCACTAGTCCAGCCCTTGCCCTTGATTGGCTGAAACAGGAGTCATCCAGCATGTGAAGTGAGCTATGGTGGATGGGCACTTGGAGGATAGGTGTGATGGCAGTGGATTAACAAGGTAGACTCGAGCCAGGAATGGCACAGTTCCTCTGACTAGGGGAACAGCTGGGTGCATCTCTGCTCGCCTTCCCAAAACTGTTTTCCTCTCCATTTAGCTCGTCATGCAGTGGCAAACACAGACGGGATGTTTTTCGAGGGAAAGTCACATTTGAGGACCAAGGAGACTCCCCCAGCTGTGCCATGCGGTGGCCGTTTGGCTCCGGGAATGCATTCGCCTTGGAAAAGACTGGGTATGGGTGGAGCATTTGGTTGTAACAGAGATCCGGCACCCCCTCAGAGGGCCAGGAGCAGGGATGGATGGATGTTTGGGGAGAGAAGCCCAGGTTTGCTGATTTATGCTCTATGAGTGCCAGTGGAGAGCTGAATCAGCAGGACGGGGAGATTGGTGTGTGTGTGTGTGTGTGTGTGTGTGTGTGTGCCTAATAAATAACTCCATCACCCGATTTCTACCCAGAGGAGAAAAGAGGATCCCGTTGGAGGCCTTTGCCCCCTGTGTGGAGTTTGAGTAATCGATTTTTGATGAGAACCCTTCCGCAGGTGTGGGGATGACAAGACAGCTGTTCTAACAAGTTTATTGATGATTGTAATTGTCATTACATTTTCGAGTTCTGCGACATCACACACACACACATGCTCACGCACCATAATGCATACAACAAAGCTTGGATTAAGCTACAGTAGCTGCTCAAGGAACAAACAGGAACACCTTCCTTGAAATCCCTCTAAGGTGACATGATAAACAAATAATTCCATGTTGTTATCATTAATGTGTTGAATTCAATAAGTGCTTATAAACTCCCTCTAAGGCCTTCTCTTAGGGAATTACATAATAAATTACATAAAAGGATGTAAGGAATTTGGGAGGCGTATGCATATCACAGCACAAGGGTATTCTTAATTAAGGATGATTTTCCTCCAGCAGTAGCTTCAATGCACTTCACTCCACTCCCATAATGCTTTTGTCAGGAGCCTCCTTGAAGAGTCTACACCATAAAAGATGAGTTACACAGATATTCAGCTGGCTGCAAGTCAGAATATGTACTATTTACTCAAATATATCTTCTTGTTGTGTACTGACCTATTTTTAGATAAAAGGATTTCCTTTTTCCCGCTTTAGCTGCTTTTGAGAGAAACTCCCCATCATGTTTTGTTTTTCTTTCTTTAATACTCATCCAGACTTTCTTGGCGCTATCTGAATTGAACTGAAAATGAAATTGCATTTTCACCAAAAGAAAATAACATAGGGCAGTTTATGTAACAGGAAGCACGCTGGAGAATAAGGAGTGCCTTGAGTGA
Source organism: Percina caprodes (assembly GCA_013375575.1). Lineage (NCBI taxonomy): Eukaryota > Metazoa > Chordata > Actinopteri > Perciformes > Percidae > Percina > Percina caprodes. The sequence goes on from JABXJD010000014.1 coordinate 2,867,008, forward strand.
GGACCTTGCCAACAGTGGGGGAGGGGAGGGGAGAGGGAGAAGGAATGCCCGATCGATAGATGGTGCAACTCAAAACTCATTTTTAAGTCCGGGAGGAAGTTATTTGTGCAAGAGCCGTGGCATTGGCGATGGAGGAAGCAGTAGACACACGCGCACATTTGCCTACAGATGTGATGGCGTAAGCAGGAAACATAGCTCTCCTGGGACTCCAAAGGGCCTGCTAATATCCGTCCCCACTGTACTGCAACACGTGACCTTACAAATCACCAGCATCACATCACTTAACTCGCTATGCCTCTGTCGGGCATATACACAGAGGCGGCTAATCGGAATCATCCATTATATGAGGGCAGGCTTGTTTCAGGCCACCGGCCAGTCATGGTGATGGATGTGAATGAAGGCTGAGGGAGAGACAGAGAAAGAGAAAGACGTATGAGCGAGAACATATGAAGTAAATCATCTAAGGTATGATAATATTACATCAAAATGCACTGATGCATGGTAAGAAAGCAATGTATATTCCATGTATTAGTTGTTGAATAAATCCAGGACTGATTTTGACTACTTAACTCAGGACACGCTTTCACAGTTTTACAATATGATTCTTTGCTACACGTATGATTCTATAGGCTGTTACAATAGAGGATTAACATGCTCCAATTCACAAAGCTTCTCTTAGTAGTGCAGAGAACCTCATTATCTTTTCTTTCAAAAAGAAATCTTTTACACTGATCTAAAGCATTTAAGCAGCGACACTAAACGACCACTTTGGCATCTCAGCACTCATTGGCCAGTAAGTGATGGAACGTGTGTGAAAGCTGGAATGACAAATCCATGCTGTATGATTTTGTAGCACCGTTACATTGACTAGAGGCACACAGGGGAGCCTATATAGCGCCATAGTGGAGTATGAGCCGGTAAAACAATGACAAGCCCTATCTATCCACCCCTGGGTGGCTCCTCCAAAGTCTGGCTTATTAAACTGAGCCCTGAGATAAAGTGACTCCTTGCACAGTTCAGCCGTGGGGGGAGATGCGCTCACTCTCCTTATGTATTCCAGTCATGCTGCATATTGTTAGATATAATCAACGTGGACTAAGGGGTACTGTGCAGCACTCAAACACATAGCCCTCCCAAGGGTAATATAAGTCTGAGTAACACTGACGTGATTAATGCAGATTTCAACACTTGGATATATGCAATATTGCTTGTGAGGGGACACAACTTTCTACAGGTTTTGGAAAGCACGGAGGTATATAAAGTGTTTTGGTGTTGGTGTGTATATGTGTGTATACAGTGTGCACATGGTCACAATCCAAGAGAGACTATTGCCAAGGTGTATATTCTGTTTTGCTGCCACAATCTGTCAGAAACTGGCCAAATAGCAATGCTTTGCCTCAGATGCAACATTTTAACCTCACAAGTTGCCTCATAACCTAATGCAGGCTGGAAGTGGGGGCATACAGTAGTTTTGCAATGCCCATATACACTGTATACATTTCGACAGTTTGGTTGGGAGTCAGAAAGCCTTAGAAAAAGGTTCCACATGTCTGAAACAAGATAGGACTTTACATACCAATGGGACTGCCAGAGTGTTACAGGTTTCTAAAACACTGGGACCTATTTTTCAGGAAAAAGTCCATCACACCCTCTGCAGAAGCTCCCCTTGGTTTGGCATACATGCATTTGGAAGATGAGGAAGAGCCAAAGCTATTCCAATATGTTGGAAGCCTGTGTTGAGTATTTGACAGTAAGGGACCGGAAGATTTGATAGGTAATGTAAATCATGGAATATGCTTCAGTGGAGAGAAGAAGGGGGGCGATTCTATCAGGAACAAAATCCTCCAAATGCAGCTTTGAATAAGAATGAAATAGATAAAAGCTTGGAGGAGCCATCATAGGGACTGTAATATTAGACAAACTGGAGATTTGCAATACTGTTTTCTGAAATATCACAAGACATTATCAGTGCCTACTGGCTAATCTCATGCTTTTGCCTGAATTTAGAGGACAGTGCACTTGCTTTTTCCTCTACTTCAGCTAATATGGCGTCTCTGGAGTGTGTGGGTGGAGTGTCAGGGCAGTGTCAGTGACTACAGGTCTTATCTGTGTTGAGAACAGGGTTAGAGAGGGGAGGCAGTGTTTATGAATGCTGGAATCTACTGCTTAACTTTTTGCAACTGTCAGGTTAATCCCATGAAATGTCTGTGGAGAGCTGCCCACTTGATAAATCATATGTCACTTGCTCTCAACTGACATTTTTTCTCTCTTACAGCCAATACAGATTTCTACAAAGGCCTCACAAAGTGCTTTATATTCAAATAACTACTATTGAATCACAGCAATTGGCACCAGAATGGAGAAAAAAAAAACTGTTTTTAATTAACCAATTGAAGTAAGCTCAACAACACATTAATCTGATTATATCTAAACAAACGATTTCTTTTAATTTAGTGTCAGAGTATGTTGAGGTAGAATGAGCCATTCATTTGTTACATCAATTAAATAGCAATATGAATAGAAAAGAAAAAAATGCATAGCAGTAGGAGGGTGCATCAGTATTCAGCTGCTCTCCACCACAGGGGGTGGGTGGAAGGGCGGGGAGAGGAGCTCCTATCACTCCCCTCCACTAATTAAAACTAACGGCTCCAGGTGCTGCACGGCGTCGGGCACAGGAACGAACGGGCGGCGTGTTTGTGTTGGTGGTTCGCCTTCATTACCACCTCCATCCATTCTCCTTACTAGCCCACCACAGTATCGACTCGGATCCTGGCACACAATGTCCAATTCACGAAAAAAAGGGGTGATCTAAATGCAAATGGCAAGGAGTGATGCATTACACAGGTTGTGAGGAGAAGTGATATGGGCAGCAGGAAGAAGAGGTAGAGGTAGTGGAATCTCAATGATGGCCACTGGTCAATAGTATTAGGCTTCTAAATGTTCTCCAAAAGCTTGGGAATGGGGGAGGCTGTTTCTCAGCAACTATGGAGTCGATTAACATGCTCTCCCCTCAGCATTTGAGCAAGATCAATGGAAGACGGGAAGAGAGCGACTGTGTCTATTCCCATCGCTGTCGTTTAAAATCACACCAGGTCTCGAGAGCTCTTAGGTTATCCCGGCATTCCTCTAACGTACACACACACACACACACACACACACACACACACACATATACCACGCACACACTATGGCATGTGGCTCTAGCCAAAGGCAGCACTGCACAGATCCATAATTATGACAAATGGTAACCTTCATGATACTGCCCGCAATATCACAAGTGTAAAATTCAGCTGAATTTAATCCTAGAAAATGGATGTGACTTAAAGGTAGTTTTAAGCAGATGATGGTCCGTTAGTTCAAACTGAATCGCACAGCCGGTATCACACCCAGCTAAAATAAAATAAAAGATTAAAGAAAGATTAAAAGATTACAAATGTGATTTTTGTACCCACTAGCTGTACAGTGATTGTACTGAAATGGTACTGCTCTGTATATATATATATATATATATATATATATATATATATATATATATATATATATATATATATATATATATATATATATAGAGAGAGAGAGAGAGAGAGAGAGAGAGAGAGAGAGAGAGATTGTGTGTTTCCTGGAGATTTTGCCATGAAAAGTATTGAGCTTTTCCAACATTAAAGTGTTTCCACAAAGACTCTTTAGACACATTTGCCAGTGATCAGTGTAAACACACAGCTTCCTTGGGAATGATTCACTTCTTAATAACAACAAAAACCCTATATCATGTACGTTTCAAAACACACGAGTTGTGTGATTGCCAATAAATCACTCACCAGTACATCAAATACTGTCCCTGTCATGGTCACAACTGTACCATCTCCCAATTTCCCTTTATCAGTCTCGACTTTATTGCTGCATCCAATTTAAGGAGCTGGATAGTGTTGTGCCTCCTTCCTTAATGAAACGGTCCAGCTTGACAGAGGCTGAAAAGGTCTGTAAACTTATAAAGATATCTTTCTCTGGTGCTGTTTGCAGTATAACAGCAATATTACTTTGGTTTATCTGTAATGCAACAACATATCACGGCTGCAAATAAGAAAAAAAGAGTAATGGCTGGTTTCCATTACTGCAGGCTTTTTCATCGGTCGATGTGATGTGATGTATTTACCAGCAACTGGAGGCCAGTTGCTAGTAAATATAACATAATCTCATTACATTTCTTAACTTTACACATTGCAACTATGAAACAACTGACTCCTGCACAATGCGATGCAATGTTTATGCCAAATCAACAATTCAGACTGAAAATAGACATTAGGGAAAGAAGAACCACACATGGCACTATTTGTGACCAATAAATGTATTAAATAAATAGCAATATGATCTCGTCATTGTGCTTCATGGAAAAAAGCACAGTATGTAAATAATAAAATCATCGATGGCATGATTTTTGACATTGTCTTAGCATGACAAGCTCAGGTGAAATACATGTCTTTAACTTTGGCTCAGTTCCAAGTGTCTCTGTAAGCCATGACAGTGTGACAGTGAGCCAGGATGCACAATACCAGGACCTCCCCAGAGTGGAATGCAGCCACCATGAATGCTACTAAATACACATTCTGCTGTGAATATATCCTATTGTTAGGGCTTGTCAGGAACACATCACAGAGCTGAGCTGATAATATACACTGCATACAACCAACACACCACTCAGGTGGTTGCAATCTGCATAATTATAATGAATCTGCTCCCAGACTAAACCAATTATTTAACAACACAATCTGATAAACCCACAGGGGACAAAATGTGTCTCTCTAGATGCTTTTATAATAGAGAAAATTAAAACAAATGAAAATCATTAGAAACGTCAACTCATTTTTGACTGAAATTGGACCCCCCACCGTGTGTGTTTTTTAAATTTATTTTCCTGTCATGCCCTACCTGTCCACCAGTCACCCTCAGTGAGTAACACCTGACTGCCTTGTGATTGGCCACTTGCTTGCACGGCTGTTTCTCATTTGCTCATTACCTACTTAGTATATAGGGATGGAGTTTTCCACCTGGATCATTTATGTTGAGGTTGTTCCAGTGTTGTTATTTGATTCTACCTGCCTGCTTGTTGCTGGCTGTAAGCCTAATTGTACTGAAAGTGTTCCTGAACCCTTTAACTGTTCTCTGTAGCTAAAGGGGTTTCTTCACCACTCCTACACGTTAAATTCCACACACACATTCTTATACCCAATGAGGTAACTTTAATTTGAATAAAATCAAATAAACAAACTTGCCTGAAGTGGAACTGCTAAGCAAGGATGAGACAACAAAAGGGATCATTGTGCTTGTTATGCCCATGGCGTTCATTCCTATTGTGTCATTAAAAATTCTTATTGAAGTTGTGTTTGCCCTCAACGATGTTGATTTTCTTTTGATGACTCTTTTTCTTTACCTTCTCTAGCATTTGGATATCTTTGGTGTTTTAAAAGATGGGTATTGGCTTTTTTCCAAATTAGTTTATTGGATGCACCGGGGCTTGGACTGAGCTTTCAGTACAATTCTATTCTACAATTGGCAGCCTTGTGATTTCTACAATTACTCAAGGTCTAGGTTGAAATAACTCTTGAGGAAAGAATTCTTGATTAAAAAGTGTGTCGGTGTACAGTGTACAGTGCCAGGTTTGAGTAACTCTAAAATAAAACATTTTACCCTTTGAGTGTATTTTTTCCCTTTCACCAGACATTGAATGGATTTTTTTAAACCTATTTTTCTTCTTATTTGATATAATAATTTGCAATATTTTTATATTAGAACAATCCAATGTGATAGTGATTCATAAAAGCTTTTTTTTAAACATTTATTAAACCACACCACAATGATGACTATTTAACAGCTACAGTTTTTTTAAAAGGTGGTGGGGTGGGGCAGGCATTTAACTGTTCCAATTCATATGTACGCTCATAAACAGGTGATCAGGCCAAAATTAAAAAGTGTAATTTCCACGTTACAGCAATCCCTCATGTGAAAATAGTGACAGTCACACTTACTGATGGCTGCTCTTAGATAATGATACATGTTGAAGGATGTCAGTTGCAATCTTACATTTGAGTGTATGACAGTTCTAATGGTGGCAAACACAGTTGAGCAGACCAGTTGTCCAGTTTTGATACAATTTGGGGGCCCACTGCTGCACTGAATCATGCTTAATCTCTGTGGTGAATTTACTTTAATTCCAGCCAAGAGGGGTCCTTGCAGGTCTGTAAATGTTCAAGGCCCAACTCAGCAATTCCTCTGCAGGCCAGAGGAGGGATTTTAACTACTCACTAACATGAATAGTTTTTTCATACTCCTTTGTTGTGTGAAAGGATTGCAGTCCCAGACAGGTTTTCAAACTACATGGGGTCTAAATTAACAGGCTATATACTTAAGGAAATAATCTTCTTAAAAAATGACTTTTTATTATGTTTTTGTAAAAATAAATAAATATAGCCTAAGCTGTCACACTGTGTTAAAATGAAGGCCTACCAAGAAGGCAGGGGAATAAAAAAAAATATTTAAAAAAAAAAGAAAAGAAAATGGATAAAGTTCGAAATAAAAATAGAAATAAAACAAATCTCCACACTTTTACTGTACCTTCTCACAGCAGTCCCCTGCTTGCTATAATGACATGACAATTTTATCGCTCAGCCTGAAGCAATATTTACTCTGTTATGGTTAAATAAAAAGACTGTTAACGGCCTGTGTGTGGGATGTCTGGTAGTGGGATTTTTGCACTAAACAAGGTGATGGCACATGTTAGAAAGCTTCTCCAACAGATTTACAAACACTGTGCATCAGTGTTTCTATTAGTCCACCCTGCACACCACACTGTCAGATGCCGGAGAAACAGAAAAAACACAAAACACTATATATGTTGATTTTTGCAGTAATTTTTCACCCATTTGTGATTTGTTAATGCCTCTGTGGATTAAAAAAAAAAAAAGTGAGATGGATTGTTAACGGCTGTTTGAAGCACTGTAGTGGTTCAGTAGGAAATTAGCTAATGTGGTGTCTTTTTGGGCTCTAAGCTCTCTCCATCTTTCAAATACATCTCAAATATTTACCCAGGTTTGTTACATCTCCGGTCACGCAACTGTTAAAAACATGTTTTTTTAGGTTGGGTAGAATTTATCTCCATTGATCCTGTTTCAAAAGGAGAAAATACAGGCATTAGCATTGTTGTCAGAAAAGATAGTATTTAAACTTAGCATGTTTCCTTAATATCTAATAAAGCATTGGGGTCATTTTTGGTTTTGTTACAGTAAATATATTACATACTGGAGCTTTATGCACAGATCATATTAAGTAGAGATAACTAAGGATGTTAAGTTTCTGTATGGAGGGGTGGGGTCATTTAAACTGTTCTGTGCTGAAGCGATGCAAAGGCTCATGGGGGAAAGAACTATGTTCTGGTACGGTTTCTGTCCTAGTTAAAGTGTGTTTTAATAATGTTCTGTTAATGTTTTGGGTGTGCATTAATGTTATCTGGGTTTTAGTTTTGTATGGTTCATTTAGTGTTCATGTTTATCTACATTAATTGTTGCGCCATGACCGAGACCAGGGTGGGGACTGATCACTTCTGGGAAGTGAGTAAGTGTTGAGTCAGGTATACAGATACAGAGGTCAGCCATTGTGTCTACTGAGTGAATCTTCTAATTAAATGACATTTCTAGTAGTGATAAAAAGGAAGATAATTATTGACATCAAAACTGTGAGTGCAGCTACATGATACAAGCCTTCCATGAGCACACACTGTGGGAGCCATTTCATTGATTGACCAGCGTGTGATGCTGGAGGTATAAAAGTTTATTTAAATGTGGCCTAATTGGTTCAGCTGTGTTGCGCACAGCAAGATCTCAGCTTTTTGACCGTGTTTAAGTATAGGACAAGGATTAAAAGAAGACCAGTTATTATGTTTAATGCGTCAATTTCCGATCAAACAAACAACAAATGCACACCCACACCCCTCTTCCACACAGTTGCTAGTAACCAAGGACGATTAAAAAAACAGATGGTTAAAGGCAACAGGTTTCCATGCAAATTTCTAGTAAAGTCAACTAATTTGGGACAGCAGTGTACGCACACACACACACATGTTCTCGGTCTAACATGCAAGGAGTGACATTATGACAACCAAGAGTATCCGTTTGATATGTTAAATTCCCAACACCAACAGTACTTAATGTATTTTGACACACCAGTATGACATCTCAAAATGACTTTTGCCTTCAGCAGTCAGTTAATGAAAAGCAATTGCAGGAATACTACCCACATGATCTGACAGACACAGCCTGTAATAATCTGCTAAAATAAGAAAATACTGATTCACAGATGATCGCATTTTGTAAAGGAAAGTAACATGCCAATCAACCCTCTTTCTGTTAAAAATGAGGCCATGAATTATATACATTTTTAATTGATAATCCAGAGAGGGAATTCAATCTTTGCTGCCTGTTTTTGTGTGTGTGAAAACACCACTGGAATACTTACAATGCAATCGTATCTCTTTTCTCTGGCTTTTATTGATTTGATTTATATGATATGCCATGGTTCAGTAGTAGGCCTACTGTTGAAATCAGGCTCATTGAGGTGGAATGGTGTGGAATACATCTTTAAATTAACAGATTTATTTTCCAATAGTAGCTGCAATAACTAGCTGAGGGCACACTGTCAATGCTAGTGATCTGACAACCCCAGTCACACATATACTGACAGTGCATCTCCGCTGTCACAGATCAGGCGGCAGATATGGAAGTACATGTGGAGCTAAATTTCTATTGTTTGGCTTCCCAACAGTGTTCATTTTGTGTAACTGTGCTGGTACCAGAGGCAGTTATAAAAAAATAATTTAGTTGCGCTGCTTTTTGTGTAGATAATATGCTATGTCATGATGAAGATTTGCAATGCAGAGAAGCTGACCTAACCTGACTTGATTGTAAAACTGATGACACTTCTATTTACTGCTCCCCAAATAAACTGCAGGAAACAAATATATCACTTCCTGGGCACTACAAGAGAAGGTATTCTGATAGGAACACACTCACAACACAATGCTAAGATGCAAGAAGGCAAGAAATATCAAATTCAGGGAGTGGATGAGAATTATCCATCTATTGTAAAAACTATTCCAAGTGATCTAAATTTGAATGTGGTAATACTATCTGGCATCTGGAGATGTTAAGATGCTGCATTCACATCACTGAGTGCAAGTTACAGTGAGACCAAATCCAACAATATCTTGAGTATCTTACAACGATAATTAGAATTTTAAATGGTTAAATTGCCTTTCATCACTTAATTTCTGCCTATAAATTACGACACATACTGGTCAACAGAAATACTATTTAGCATACGCCCCAAGGATTATGATATGGTTCAGTAAAGACCTACTGCTGTTAAATATTTCCTCAACAAAAAAATAACATGTTTGCAGTTGCTTCAAATTGTCATTATTTATTCAACACCAAATATTAACTTGTTAGACTTAATTTAGATGAAGGACAGTGCTGGATTATTTTTAGAAAATAATTTACATAGCATTGAGCTTACAAAATGACTTACAGGCTGAAAGTACTAAAACATACAAAATAAATACTAAAAATAGCTCATTTTTTTCTCAGTGCTCTAGCTTGAATCATACCTCTTTAAAAATGATACAAAACAGTGTAGAACAGGCAATACATTGAAGAAGGAGGTCTAGAAAAGGTAATTTCTTGTGGTAAGAAAAAAAAACAGTAACACAATTATATTAAGTGCTTGTTGCAGGAATCTTCAGAACTTGCAGCATAAGCCCCAGCCCTTGTTGGCACCGCAGCAGTTGACGCAAAGCGGCACATAGAGAGGTGGCTCTGGCGCTTCTGCCTGGTGTGCTCTGGCATCTGTGCAAGAAGACAAGAGACATGAGCAGAGCATTTCATCCTCTCCTTGTGTGGAGAGAGCACCAGGGCACTCCATAGGGAAAACACATCCACTTAAATCTTAATTTGCTCTCAGTAATTGGTTTAATTCATTCAGTCAATTGAACATACCATCCTCGATTCCATTGACATTTCTTGATATGCCGCAACTGGAGTGTCATTGCTCCCAGCCTCCTCCAGCTCTTGCACCTGTTAATGAATTATGAACATTTAGGAGCCACATCTGAGCATCCTGACAAAACATTTATAGCTAATAAGCGAATTAAACAAGTTTAAGTCAAATTCTTACCTCCGCAAATGGGAATGCAGAGCTCTCCAGAATGCAAATAAAGGCGAGCACGAGTGTCACTGCAACTGCAATGCTAAATGCCTTCATTTTAAGGGGTTTAAATGGTTTAATTATTAAAGCCTTTGAAGGTTAGAGTTGATAGGTCTTCTTTCTCATGGGCGTCAGGCCACCGAAGAGCACCCCAATATTTTCAATGTATTCTTTAGCTCCTGTTAAGAATGATGGTTGTCTGGGCAAGTGGATTTCTTTAGTTCTTTTTGTGATCCTTGTCCAATCTTTAGAGTCCTTCCGCTGTCTGATAGTTGAGTATGCAGAGCCTTTTGGTATTTATACACACTTGGAGTCAGTGTTGCCTCATCGCTTCGGGAGGCCTGGCCCATTCCTGGCACCAGTTACCTAACTCCACTGGGGAAGTTTTGACCTTTTGACCTTCTCTTTTCTCCTCTCCATAGTGCTGCAACACTGGGGAAGGGGGTCCTCTGATCTGTTTTCTTTTTTTATTGTGGATCTATTCAGCACTATCAAATCAACTATAAACTTAAAAATGAAATTACTTTCCACAGACAGGACATATAACTCCACACTTGAACAAGCTGGTGGTGGTGGTGGTGGAGACCATCATTTTATACACTATAGGAGAGCAATATGTATTCTGTATTGACACAGCGCTTCACGCTTGTAGAGATTTATCTACAAATGTGATGAAAAAAAGTGGCTTTTTCCTGGAATGAACTAGAAAGAGCTCTGGAGATTCCCACAGCAAAGGCCAAAATGCATGGCTCAATCTATCGCACGGCTGACTGAGCTGCACTTGTCTCGACCCAGGAAATCCTTCACTAAGGAGAAGGAGCCACTTTGGAATACCCATTGCTCAGTCCAAAGGATGTAATTACAACCTCTCAAATGGAATAATTAGCCCCACATTTTCAACACATTCAGTTTTTTGCATAATGCACAGGAATCTGCAGTTGAAGCAAATTAAATCCCTTTGAGAGCAGCAGAATAGTGGCCAGGATTAAAATCCTCTATTTGAGAGTCAATGTGTTTCAATATGCACTAGTTGAGGATGAATATAATTTGATCTGATGAGGTTTATTGTGTCTGGACAGAGATGAGTTGCACTGCCCACAACAAAACAAATCTATTGTGTATACAACACAATCTATCTTTTTATACTTGGTCTGTATTTCTATACATCTAAAATAAATTACATACCAAGGACAAAGAACAGCTGCATTAGTTTAATTAAAACACCATTAGTAGTTTTGTGGCACACAGCATGTTAATAATTGATGGGTGGATATATATTTCAAACAGTGTGAAATTACAACAATGTGAATTTAATGACAGTGACATAATATATAATATCTCATATTGCATCATGTTCACCCTTATCTCTGAAGCAAGCAGCGATAAACACCTTAAGATTAATTAGCCTGTCAGGGTAAGAAAACTATTTCACACCAACATCAGGCTGTGAATAATACAAAAATCAATAATGCTGGAAATGAAATAACAAAAAGCCAAATAAAGGTGCAAACTTATAAACGGTGGGCTGTGTATGCTGATAAAATCAGGGGTCATTTGAAATCTCATTATACCTTCAAAGTCTTTCCAAATTGCCTGTGCTGACTCAATTAGTGCAACAACATGTCGCGGGACCCCCTGCGTCAGTCTGTCTCGTTCACTGATAACCCCGCTGGCCTGCGTGCTTGCTTTGGGTGACCGCAACATCAGTGTCAACAAATACAACCATGAATGGCTCCACATCTGTTGGAATGCACCCATGCTTGTCTATAAAGAGAGAGCATTACATTATCTTTAGTTTAGGCATTTCATGTGTGTGTGTGTGTGTGTGTGTCTCTCTCTTTCTGATGGACAAAAATGGTCTCTAGTCCACTCCCTGAACTAACCCATCATGTCCACTCACGATGAACACGTCATTTTGTTTGTCACGCTTCAATAGGTATGACTCAGCTCATGAAAAATCCTAATATGACACTGGATGACTGTACCAGGACAAAGAATAGTATATTCAGGATCACTGTGAGTGTGTGAGCATAGCAAAGAAAAAGAAGAAAAAAAGAAATAAGTTCACATAAAAAAAAAAGGCCTTTTTGATCTGGGTTTTCCACGTGTGGTAATTTGGCCTGTGTTTTTTTTCCTGAGCATGTGTCCTATCAGCCACTGAGGGTATCAGTAGGAATCTTCTGGCCAAACAAAGACAGGCACCAGCACGGCGGACAGATTCACCTCAGCAGGCGCCACTCTACCTTTTTCTCCTGTTCGAGGGCATTGCCCCCGTCTGTTCCTGTTTCACAATCGTCCTCTGTTCCTGCCCCTGTCCATTTCTCACCCCCTTCTTCCCCTCTCTGTCCCCAACTGCTTTATATGGAGCTGCAAGACATTCCAAAAAGTCAGCTCATCTTCAATCCGCTTGTTTGCTACCAAACCCACCACACGCAACACCCCTCAACCCCAAAACACAGCCACATCGTCGCCCCGAGTGTTTACATTTTTTCTCTAAACTAGGACACGGAATTACGAAACTGTCAATTTGTAAACAAACAAGGAATTTTAATAGTCATGGGCTCTGATCAGGTGCTGCTCCTCAGCGTTAAACAAATGCAATGTCATTTTTCAGACTCAAGGGGCAGTATGGAGCTAAGGGTGATGGGTTTCTGAATGCTGAGTGAGAATGCTGACTGGGAAATTCCCCAGTTTGTGTTGAATTAGAAGCATGTTACATGTTCCTGGACATTCCAACAGTGTCCATCTTAATGTCATTTTAATAACTAGTAAAATTCCCTTAGAATTATCATAATAACAAAAGGATTATGCCATATTGATTTTGATCTTGATCCTCCATCTCAATCTATTTGATTTCAGCTGCTTGACGTGAGGTTTTTACTGCTTGAGAAGTTGTTAAATTGCATTGGTATATTGCTAAACACATTTTTTAAATAAATAGGAATTTCAGAGAACGTAACTTCTGCTCTGAGTCATCTGAATTATCTGATGTTCCTATTTGTGCTCAGAGAGTCTTATCTTAAATAATAACAATAATGCTTAGAAACTGACATTTCTTTGAGTTTATCCCCTGCAATGCCATAATAAAAAGTAGTTTCATAAACTATGCTCCCCACAGATTCTTTTTAATTCTTAACGGTGTGCTCCCAAACTTTAAAGTGCTCATATTATCCTTTTTTTTATCTAAATACTGTAGAAACCAACACCATGGCTGATCAAAAAGCAAAATGAATTGGCGCTCACTCCTTTCCCATCTTTTGACAGCAGCAAAATACATACATTTGTGCTGATACTACTATTATGAGCGAGACATATGCCATGTAGTTATTAATGTAGGCCCAAGAAAGATGAGTCAGTGTGGTATACAAGGTATGAGGAGCATTGTATGTCAGGTAGAATAAGACTCTTTCTGTCAGACATTTTTCGACAAATAACAACCTCCAAGAGAGAGAATGTGAAGCAGGCCAAGGCAGTGGACAATATATGCTCCTGACAGAGTGCTCCTGTAGCTCAGAAAATGGCAGAAAGGTAAGACAAGCCTGCAGGACATGAAACTGTGGCTTTCCAGCAGAATGTGTTGGCCCAGCACGAGTTCAATGAAAATCAATCAACCATGTGCTTTGGTAGACGTGCCTAAACACAAATTTAAAAAGGATTTTACAGCGGGTGGCTTTTTCCCACCCTCGAGGCAAACGTGGAAACAAATATTTTGCTCAGTATTGACCAGACATAAGCTACTGTTTTACAGCCATTACATTTGATTTCAGTAATAACAATGTGTTGCCCAAAGCGGAGCCACTTCATCTTCAATTAATACATCAATTAATTGTATGTGAATTATCTGCACTGAGAGATAAACGTAACAATACCTGGTACTCACAACATATTAAATTTGATAGACAATATGAGAAATATGTGTCTCGCTTTAGGTTTTCTTTTTTCCAAACCGACTTCATTTCAACTCTGCATTGTTCTCTCTTCAGAGAGCTTTTACAGGTTTGGGGTGAAAGAGACAGACAGACAGACAGGGAATAGTATGTCCCAATCAGAGAGGTACGTGGGATCAGAGATCAGCCACTTCAAACAGAGACAGGGACACACAGACGCCTGGCTGGCTAGCTGTGTGCTTGTGTGCGTGCGTGTGTGCATGCGTGCGTGCGTGTGTTTGAATGGCAGCTGACAAGCCTGGAGACACTGGAGGAGGCAAATTAACACAGCCTAATTAATACTGATAGATAATGAGTCTGTAAATTATAAATAATCTTCCTGTTTGGGCGTGTTCAGCATCCCAGCCTGCATTTACGAGATTATCCAAATCATGGCTGCTCCCTCTTTAAGAACAGCTGAATGATGCCTTGACCTGCAAAGTCAAACTCAATCTTACTGAAGGCTTAGATGCGCCTTTTATCCACCATTGATCTTTCTCACCCAAGGTGCCCTTTGTGTGTTCTAACTACTTACTGGTTTCAATTTTACCAGTGTGTTGATCAATCAATTGGATGAACTAAAGTGTATGCAGAGAGAGAGCTGTTTTTTTTTCCAAAGAAGCATATTCCTCCAGAATTTATTTTAAAAATAGAGGATGTGTTAAAAATTTTACATCTGGAACTGCATTGCCATATAGTGCATCCTGCTTGGCTGAGCATTTTTAGAGAATAAACCTTCCTACCATGTCCAGGAGTATTGTGTTAATCAAGACTCAGGACCCTTGTTTTGCAACCACTTAAATAGATCATGTTGCTGTTAGTCAAACCCCCATTTGTTTTCTCCAGATCCCTCAGAGTAGATGTGTTAACCTAAATGTGTTCAAGTGCAAGTATTGGACAGTATAGCAGTCTTAAATAGGCCACACTAATTTCATGGTCCTATTTCTTGATCAGTTTCTCACGATGAGGGATGCAGTCCCGCATGAACACAATTTGTGGTTGTTTTGACATATTTCTGTATTTGTGCTTTCATCTGTGTTGGTATACCTTGGAAAAGGTGATGTCATGTAAACCTTTACACCAATCAGGATTTGGCAATATTTGAATCAAACTCTGATGAGACTTGGTGGGTTTCCAGAAGCATTGAGGTGCTGAGTAAAGTCAGACACTGTCTTAACCACAGATCTATGAATTCTCTCTACAGCATGCTGATTCTACCTTATTTAACGTTTTGTGTTGACATTTGGGGCAATGCCTGCACAACCACTCTACAGAATAGTGTGCACAGTTCAGAAAAGAGCAATACGAATTGTGAATAGTGTGGGCTTCAATGATCATACTAATCCCTTATTTAATAAGTCAAAACACTGAAATTCATGGACCTTGTGAACCAGAAAACTGTTAGTTCTGTATAAAGCTCGAAATAACCTACTACCTCCCAACATACAAACCATGTTTAGAGAAAGAGAAGGGGTTATGCCCTCAGAGCTGAACTCATTTGGAAACAACCTACCTGTAACACAGTGATGAAAAGCAGGTCCATATCAGTTTGTGGCGTGAAGTTATGGAACACATTACCAGAGGAATTAAAACGTATTATGAATGTCTTCAAATAAAAAAAAAGGGTTCAAAGACATGACACTAGTTAAGTATGGAAATTGTGTAGTATTATTGTGTGAGAATGTTGAAAATAGTGATGATGACTATCATTATTAGGATATTATTCATCTTAGGGTTGAAGTAGTACTGACCCTTATGGGCATATATGCTTATATGTAGGTGTATGTTTGTATGTATGTATGTATGTATGTATGTAGATACTTATCTGGGTTATTGTTCTTTAGTTTTTTTGTATTTAGTTTCTTTATTGTCAATTTTTTTCCTTGACAATGTGTTTGTTACTTTTAAAAGTGGGAGAATGGGGGGGGCTGATATAAGCTGACGCTTCTGACCCTACCCTTTGGTTATGACCAATAAA
Organism: Percina caprodes; assembly: GCA_013375575.1. Lineage (NCBI taxonomy): Eukaryota > Metazoa > Chordata > Actinopteri > Perciformes > Percidae > Percina > Percina caprodes. The sequence goes on from JABXJD010000014.1 coordinate 2,883,163, forward strand.
TTCATGCATTCATCCAAATGTTGCCAGCACTGTTAATCAAATCTGGTCAAATCACAACCAATTTAATGAAATGTGTAGTTGTAAAAAAAACTAAAAATGTAATGTTTACTCCTGAAGAATTTGCCTAAAACTGAGAGAGCAAGCAAAATATGAATTGTGCTTTCATATGCCACAGTTCAAGAGATGTTAGCCAAAGGCAAGAATTCAAATATATAATGTTTAAGAAGACAAACACAAACCAACTTCACAAAGATAAAGAATGGATGTGTGTATATGTCCAAGACTTGTAGAAGGACAATGAGCCACAACCAAAGTCCATAAATGTTATTAGCTAGTTTAAAGTTTTATTTACCACCATTTTCTTAGAAAAGATGTCTTAAAATCTAACCTGAGAACAGTGAGGCTTCTACAGAGAAAAAGAGGCTTTTTTCTTTCTTTTGCCATTTCAAATAAGAAACGCTAGAAAAAAGAATTAGCCACAAGTGACCTTTCATTTGAGAACATCCATCTTCCAAAGCATTATTCATGTCATCACATTCATACTCTCTGCTCTGCTCTCACTGAGGTGTATAAAAAGAAAAAAAAAATTCTACTGCAAAAAAATCTATCATTCAACTTTGGCTAGGAGCCTCGTTTGATAGATCAGACACTTGCACTATCCATATCAGGTTTGAATCTAGCAGTAGTAGCAGAACAGCACTTGCAAAGCGCAAGCTGTTAACTTGCAGAGTCTGAGATATTAAAATGTGATAGTCTGCCTGATTTTTGCCAGGGGTCTGAGTGTTGGTTTTGCTTTGCTGGATCCTGAGCTGTTGACACAAGGAAAAGCAATCGCGCTCTAATAAGTGGCTCCAAAGCTTGATCTCTCTCTTCTACTTTCACCACATCGCCGAAGCAGAACAAAAACCCATCATGTAGATTCATTCACAAAATCATCAACAATGTTAATATTGGCTTTTTTTCTGTTTGTACAACCATTACAGTGTACTTATGGTTTGCCTGAGTGGTTGGAGAAATATGTGAGCATATCCAAGTTATCCTACTTCCAAACTATTCCTTCATTTCATGGAGAATAGAGTTGTGCTCGACACACAAAACTTCTGTGTACTCCTATTCCATAGTGAGCAGAGTCTTGAGTGCCGCTCTCCAGGGGGCCTCCCCCCTTGTGCGTTGAGCTGCATTTGAAGTGTTGCAATACCAAAATAGAGCAACCAGCTTGAAATGAAACATGTGGGGATTATTCTTACACATATTAAGACACCGGTAAATCACACATGAACAAAAGATGAAAATAAAACCCACAGTATCTATGTATAGTTTGGCAAAAGTTGGAATTTGCACCGCACCCATCTCCAGTCCACAATCCAGCACGCTGGGTTTGTTAATTGTCTTCATGTTCCACACTTATACATTTCAATTTGTAGTTAAATAACATTTGAACAGTTGGAACTTCACCAGCGATTTGTTGACTTCTGAGTTATTTTTCTTGTTAAGCAAATGCCCAACAATTCAAGTATACCACTATTTCTTTCAAATGAAGCTCCAAGATTGCACACACTTCGTGGTAATTATTATGAGAAAGGGTCAGCATGAATTTAATGAGTTATTGATTGTTTACTCCCAGAGATAATCTGCTCTAACATTCTGTAACATCTGTATTAACACATGAGAAATCCTATTTACATAAATCAGCTCAGAAGCACCGGCCAGCACAGCTCCTTGTTTGTCTTTGGGTACAGGTAGGCTGTGTGTTTAACATTATTCCGGTCTGTAGAATCACAATGGTTTGCATACTTTCCTGTTTTCTCACTTAAAATTCAATCTGGTTCTCTGGGGTGCATGAACTTCAATGTAACTGGTCTCCGACAAGGCTTGGGTCAGCAAGCAGACTAATAAATTAAAGCAGCTAAAAACAACATATCAATACAGAACTCAAAAACACAAACAGAATAAAAGCACAAACTAAGTCCAAATCAACAATTTGGGGAGGATAAATTCACTGACAGGGAACAAAATTAAATGACAAACACCATAGTCCATGAGTGAGGCTACATAATAACAAAACAAGGGATGAGTTCAGCAGAGGTTGTCTTTCATAGTGCTAGTAAAGCACCCTGATGGCGGTGAGTGGGCAGATTTTCTTGGAGCACATTTCTACTGAGTTCTAACAGGTGGTTATCTCAATAGGATTGAAACAGTCAAGTACAGCCACAATTTCGCCAGTTAAGGGGTTTGCCACCTGGGAGCTCAGGGAAGGATGCATTCACTAAAAAGAAAGTGATTCTTCATAACTCCTCCATCTCGCCTTCTTTTCCAACGTGTCGGTTATGTCTGAGTGGTGGTGCCACTCCCTGTTCTTTGTGTCTCTGCTTCACTGCGGCGGTGTCTCTCCAACCATCTCAATGCCGTGCTGCTGGAGTTGCGCTCGAAGCAAAGCATTCTCGTTCTTCAGCTCTTCAATCTTAAAAAAAAAAAAATCATCAACATCTTCATCCCTGGGACAGCAAAATATTGCTCCAAGTTTAAAGACCAAACTTTTTTCGTCTGAAGACTGAGAGTGCAGGCTGTGTGTAATGTACACACAGGGCTATTCAATCCCTGGGATTAAACAGATTTATGTACAGCTCTTTGCGAAGAAACCCCTGTCCACAACCTACTGCATCAAATCAAATCTTGAGGTATGTCAACTCCACTACATTTCCCTTGGGTAAATCCCGATTCTGTACCTCCCCACTGAGGGACTGGGGAAAGGATATTGAGCTTTGAGCATCAGAATAAGAATATATTGCCGAGAGCCTTGCAGACCTGGGATTCAATGGGGACATGTGGCAGCCTCAGAGCTGCAATATTTCACAATACTTTGAGTGCATTAGCATGCAGTTAGTTCTCACACAACCCCCGTGTCTACTCTTCCTGCAGTCTCTCAAAGCGCTGATTTCAGGTAACACTTCTCATTATATAAGCGCAAACTCTTTTGATCCTCTTTGTCAGGCTATGATGATCAGCTACACAGCCTGAATTCTCTGGGGGGTCTGTTTTGGAGAAATGAAGATGCATATGGGGCAAGGTGGATTTCATGCTCCTGAGACTTAAGTGAAAGGAAGTTGCAATGCACTCCAAAGCAAACGAATTGATTCAATGCAGTTGCAATCTTCACAGACACATATGCAGCCCACTACGGCTGCCTTATTATATGTGACTTTATTTATCTGCTACAGCCAGCCACCTCAAACGAAAAATTTGACATTATCATTCATAGGCCTTCTTTACCCATTATTTAAGTCCGAGAAACGTCATTGAGGCCAATATTTGTAGTCAACAGCACACACTGAGATTCATACCTGCTGCCTGCACAACTCATTGTCCACTTGTATCCTCTCCACTTCCTTCAGACTCTCCTGCAGCCGCTGGTTGCTTTGCCTGAGCTCGCGGATGTAGTCACAAGCTTTAGACAGGATGCCTCCTTTGCTCTTAAAAGGACAGAGATGATTGGTGACAATTTGAAAACTAAAACGTCAGTGAAAGGTTAGCAGCAGTGCAAAGTGAAGTGCTTACTGCTCCCGTCTTGGTGCTGTCCATATTACAGTCGGGGATGATCTTGGAAAGCGTGACAATCCAGTTGTTGATCTTGTCTCTTCGCCGCCTTTCAACTGATGGAATGTTAAATAGAAACAGGTTAAATAAAAATAAAAAAACTATCCAATTTATATACTTTTTTTTTTGATTGAGAGATCAGTGGTAATTCTGGTTTTAAGAACCACGTTTTAATTTCCTACATCTCATCATTTTAGTGCTTGCACCATGGGTGCCAAATACTGCCTGACTTTGACAGCTCAACATCACCCTCTCATGGCCGTTCCATAAACATATGCTATCTTTTCTTAATAGAATATTTTGACAGAGCTTGGTGATTTCCTTTCAACAAAAAAATGCTCTATTTAGGCACCACACTGCACTGTCTGATGAAATCAAAAGCCACAATCATAGCTAATTACCCACCTTCATTATGTTGCGCTCTTCTCCTTTCATCTCTCGGCGTTCGCGGCCCATCCATTTTCCTGCAGACAGACAGGAAATAAAACACTTTCAACATGCTACAATATCTCCCATCTCTTGCTACCCTACAATCAGGAACAAATCCAATCCCCCCAAATTCACCTAATCCTGTGACCACTGAAAACTATTCTCTACTGTTATCTATAAATCCAAGCCTTTTGTAATCCCAGTCTTTGCCCCTACAAGTGTGCTAAAAAGGAGCTACTGAAGTTGTGTGGTGCCTTTTGTAGGAACACTGAAAGATGCACAGCCATATGAGGCCGCATTTGACGCCCTGATGCCCCAAAGCTGTGCTGCTTTGACTGGAATACTGAGAGCCGTCCAACCTTCTTATTCTGGTTGGCTGTCCTCTTCGCAGGTGTGGCCCGAAGGGAGCTCTCTGCTTTATTATGCTGTTAAATTACAACACTGTTAAAAAACAGATGCTGTCTATTGGAGTCTAGGCTCGCGGCTAATGACACAACTGTCTCTTGCCTGGGTCCCCCCTCAGGTATTCTTTTAATTAAGTCCCTGAGACGTGACAGGAAGAATTATCAAAACACCCACCACAGTATGGCCAGGCCAATAACACGTACAATGCATATCGGTGGCCTACTGAATATCTCAACTATGTTTCTGTCTCACTAATGGAAGACAATTAATAATTCACTCAGTGCAGAAAAATAATGTAACTATACTTTATTGGCTGCATTGCTGCTTACCTGTTGCATAAAGTTAATAATGTCCTGTAAGGTCATTCTTGCTCCTTGTCTGTCCTTCTGAGACACATCATTATTCTGAATTTGTGACCTATCAAAACAACTCGGCAGCTGATATCTCAGTTTGCGATATGTCAGCAAAGCCAAACTGCAGTCTCTTGTATCTCAACGCATCTTAATGGGATTTCAGTTGTATAATGGATTCAGTCCAACAGTACTCTTAGGCAGAGTGTAAAAAAAGAAATGTGTATGAATAACTAAATGCACAGGCCTACAGGAATGTCTTTTTTCTTGCTTTCAACAAGTTACAGAGGCACACATCATATCAGTGCTCCTGAGAATTATTGTTGCCTGAGAAATCCAGAAAATGAACCCCCACTATTTAAGTGCTTTATCCATATAATTTAAAGCATGGGTGTAGACAAGGACTACATTTGTGTAATCTTATATTGATTTTTGAAAGAGAAAATGCAATTGGCACTCCTTCTGCACTCCCATGTCATTAGGTTGCAGTATTACACCAAGCCAGGGCCAGCGAGTCATTTAAGTGTATACTGAGATACAAGTGACTGCAGCTTGGGCTTGATATTCTCACAATGGATAATATCAACAAAGATGAGCCTTAATGGCCATTAACCACTTCAGTGCTAAGAATTATGTAGAAGGGATTGACAACACTTGGTTTTCATTGGTTTCATTTGTCCTAGTATTCCTGTCACATCTGCAAGAAAAATACACCTTGTATGAGCTCATAAGAAAACCCTCAAATACTCTAACTCATTTGAAACAAGGCTAAATGAGAACAAAACGCAAACGACTACAACGGAAGGAACTTAAAAAAAAAAATGATACTAAAATAAAAGCCAGTTGTTTTCAGAAAGAGAACAATGACCTAAAAGTCCTAATGGAGAAACAAGTTTGCCACCAGCACAACTAACCATAATGGATCGGGGTCAGCACTGAAAAGAACGCTACATCTGTGTCTTACACATCAAGAGAAGGAAAAATCACTGGGGACTAATGAAATGGGAGGGGAAGGACAGAGAGGGGAGGAGGGCAGAGGTTTGTGTGCTTCTTCTCTCTTCTTGTGATCTAATTTGATTGGTTCATTTGCTGTAAATAAATAAATAAAATAAAAGTGTGTGAAAGAAATGTGCAAACTGTCCTCACCAGTTTAAACCTTCATGTTGCAGCAGCTCGTTTTCATCTCTGCGAACGGCAGATAGGGTGGGAAATTTTCATTCATTTTACTCACATGTCAACGATAAGGTCACTTTTAATTAGTTTGCACCTAAATATATAACTCTGAGGCTTGTGTCAACGTTAAGTATTCATGTAACAGGAAATAAAAAGAACAAACATATTGCAGATAGGCACTGTGAGAAAGGGAAAAAACAGTTCACTTTGTACTTCAACACATGGCAATGCAGACGTACACCGCAGCAAAGCTTGTCCTTTACTCTTCACTGGAAAGCAGTCGGTTGTACGCTGTGAATATCAAGCAACATCAAAAGCGGCAGAGCTGCTGCCAAATTTAAGGCGGATCTACAACTTTACGCAATGATGCCCGCAACAAAGGAGACTAAATCTTTGAGAAATCTAAAGTTTTCACAGACTCACAGAAGCAGTCAACAATCTTGTTGTCACACCTTATACTATTTTACCCAAACTGGCAAATGATAAATGAAAGAAAGAGACAGTTAATAGTGTGGTGTCTGTCTTCTGTGTGTGTGTGTGTGTGTGTGTGTTTGCAATAACTATCATGAAGAGGAGCTAAACTGGAGCTTATGTGCTAGCTAGAACAAGCAGTGTTAATATATTGTGTCCTAAAACAACTGATATTCACTCCATATAGGTTTCACGTGTTGAAGGTTAAGAATAAGCCTGGGGGGACGGGGGAAATGAAGGAATTTTAACTTAGGTCTGTGCTAATTAAATTCAATAAATGGTCACATGTTAATTTTGTGTGACCAAATGAGCAAATTGCTGTGCTTTGGTTATGACCAAAAAAGGACCTTAAAGAAAATGACGTGCATTGGCCTTATATGCTCAGGTTTTGTGTGTTTTTGGCTCTCAAGTGAACTCTGAATCTGAAATAAAGCTGGTGAGAATTATTTTTCTATACAAGTATCCGTAGTAGGCCAGAACAAGGCAGGTATCACGCAATTAAAATGATAACTCAGTTTGTCTTCTTTGCTCACATGAGACTGCTGATTATCTTAATCACGGCAATCACCAGCATGTGGCTAACAGTTGAAGAGAGTCTTTTGATGCATGATTAAAATGATGCATGTTGTGAATTTTAGGGATAAACAACAACGATTTTGGAGAAGGAAAAAGCCAGGATGGGGTTAAAATATATATATATATATATATATATATATATATATATATATATATATATATATATATATATATATATATATATATATAATATCTCTCCTTGGTATAAAAACAACCTTCCCAGGAAACTCAAGATACAACAGACACCCTGGGCAGCAACACAGTGTGTTGTAAAGCCGGAAGACAGCAACTACTGTCACATTTCATGTTGCAGCATAAACTGAGCCTTATGGTAGTTCAAATAACTGGGGAAGCTGTCTTATAGTCAAACAGGTTTTGGTGCTCTATCTCTCTGCATAGACCTCTGCCAATCATCAAATCCCTGCACGTTTCCCAGCTATTTAACTCCCTTGACTTCCGCCAGCCTCTTCCTCTTAGCATTTAGATTTAAGTGAATTCAGCATGCTTTGTTTACTCAATATGTGTGAATGTTGATTTAAATGTGTGTAATTCTTGCATTAAAGGGTTAAAACCATGGCAAAAATGTTATACCTGAAATTAAATAATTCTTTTCTGTGAATGGCAGCTCTGAACACATTCAAAAGCAATTTGTCCCACTTTTAAAGTTCACCTTTAAGCAATTCACAACTTGTGTGCTATAACCACCAAATGTCTTATTTTGAGTGGCATTTCCATGGAAGATAACAAAAGTGGTTTACAGGTAATAACAAATGGTTTGTAATCGGAAATAGCTGCCTCTCAGAATGCAATATCAATGCTGTCTGACAGCGCTGATACTCACGCAGGGTAGGACTGTGTGCGCGGGGCGATGGTTCGCTGGGTGCCTGTCTGAATGACATCAGGGGGGGTCATCATCACATAAAATTGACCTGTGGAAGGCAAGGCAGTCATCAGTTAGCAATGAGGAAAAAGGAGACAGAAGGGCATATGGGCATTAAAGACGGACTCAAGTTGCTCTCACAACAACTAAGAGCCATTACTTTGTTTAAAAAAAAAGAAAAAAGAAAGATGCATACTCCACTGTAGAGCATGCAGAAACCATCCCTTTCAGCTTTGCTATGAGGCCTGTAAGATACAAATCCCCAGTTGTACCAGATAACAGGACATTTAACTTTATTTAACATTATTTTTAAATACTAAAAATCTGGTTAAAAGACATCATCCCAAAATCTGGGGGGAAAACATAACATATATAAAATATTTTCAACCCTAATACCTCTTTAAAACTATAATTACCATGCAATGGTATCATGCCTCTGCCACAAACCAGACAATTTGCAAGACATTTTTTGGCAAAATAGAAGTGATTCCTTTATTGATATGTATGATTTCAGTGATTAATTTCCTGTGGGAAACAAGCTGTTTATTTAGATAGAGAGCTTTGTCACATGGTGCAACAACAATCACCTGAAGCTCAATATCAGCAGAACCGATCAGCTATGGTGGACTACCAGAGGAACAGGATAGAACACAAGTTGTAGCCATGAATGTGGAAAATGATAGGCAGACACACGCACAGTGACCTTGACCTTTGACCTAAAAAAAAAAAAAAAAATCTAATCAGGTCATCCTTGAGTCCAAGTGGATGTCTGTTAGGCCTGCACGATTTTCAAAAGATGACATAAATAGCTCTATTTGGAAATAATAACTCATTCTCGACTACCGCTGTGATTTTGTAGGGGAGTGCATCTACATAGAAGATAAAAAATGAAAAAGGATCTTTTCTAATGTGAACCACTCTTTGTTGAACTTTAGTGCTTTACAAACACCAAAGGTCAAGGTAAGTGCTGTGACTACTCTTCTGAAGTGATTTGGGAGAAGGAAATTAGGTAGAAATACGCTGGTTGACTAGCGTGACACCATTGTATTCATATAATAATCAATCCAGGCTAAAGTGTATGACAGTGACTGCATGTTGCTTCCTCTAAATTTCAGGTTGTGGTCGACTAGCGGGGCCAGCTTGTTTGTTTGATAAATAGATCCGACCTGCATGTCACGCGCACTAGCAACAAACTGTGTATCCAAGAACAATTAAATCGGTGTAAATTACGTTAAATCAGACACAGACTTCTGTAGTAGATTAGTTTTACGTTTACAGTGTCTCGGCTCCGAACCGTATCGTTAGTTGGGACGGACGGACCCCTTGTTTCTTTAGGCTAACTATAGTAGCTTTAGCCTGGCTGGTAGCAGCTTTCTGCGGGGGAAAAAATGGCCGGGAGACGTTGTGATTATGTTGCATTAATCAGGTGATTTAGTTCGTATTTGCAGCAAACATAAATCACCGACTACTGTAGCTTCACTGACCACCCAACAAAAACTACGCGTATCCCTGTGTCAGCGGCAGCTGCTGCCTACGGTACTTTTCTACACGAGAGCCTCACTTCCCATACCAAAACCCGTCGGACTAATGTCGCATACACACGCTGCCCACATGGCTACCTTTCTTAAAGGGGGAGGGTCGGACGGTAATAATCATGTAAAAGGAGAACGTTGAAAGTTCACTTTTCTATCAAGCAGCAAAAAAGGATTAGGATGTGATGATTAGGATGTGAGGATTCCTGCTATGTGACTATCGAGCATGTGCACATTGCGATGTCGATGCAAAAACACAATATTGTTCAGCCCTAACATCTGTGCCACATTTTAAGAAATTCCCTGAAGGCGTTATGAGGTATCACGTTCACGAGAATGGGACGCACGGAGGGATGAACAACCTGAAAACCTAATGCCTCTGACCACGGCTATATAAAGAAGGTATCATGCAAAACTCCTTGGACCAACAAGCAGCATTTTCTCTCCATTTTGCTCCTTAATTTCTATGACCTCATTTTGTGAAAACTGGGTTTACAGTAGACTTGCTCTAGGAGCATACAGAGATTACATTTCTTGCCCGCCGCCCCAACAGTCATTTTGCCTTTTTAACAGAACTAAAACCCATTTTATTCATCTCCATTGCCCAGTGAAAGGGTTTGCTCTACTCCGTACAGCAGCAGTAGCAGAGACGATGGAGGAGGATTTGGTGTCAAAAGTGAAAAGCAATGCAGTGCAGAATCTGACCATTTGTATCATATATATTTATTTTTAGAATAGATCATAAATGTGTTTTCTTGCAGCTCACGGAGAACAGACCAGAAAATAAACCACGAGCTAACCTTGGAGCATGCGGCAATCTCTAAACAGCCCAAATGGTTAATCAGAATCAGCTTTATTGACCAGGTATGAAGACACATACGAGGAATTTTCCTTTGGAGCATAGTTGCTCACAATGTGCTGCAGGATGTAATGCAGTCCCAAGTTGACTGCATCATCCACAGACCTGTTAGCCCTGTAGGCGAACTGCAGGGGGTCCAGCAAGGGGACTGGGATGTCCTTCAGGTGGGCCAACACCAGTCTTTCAAAGGACTTCATGACTACAGATGTCAGGGCGACAGGCCTGTAGTCTTTTAGTCCAGAGATGGAGGGTTTTTTGGGGAAAGGGATGATTGTGGATCGTTTGAAGCAGGAGGGAACTTCAGACTGAAGTTGACTGACAAAGCTGCCTGAGTCTTGCTGTGAACCAGGGTTTTTGGTTGTATGTTCAGAAGGTTTTAGTCGGCACACAAATGTCCTCACAAAAGCTGATGTAACATCATATTTATACACAGTCTATGGTTAACATGGGCTTAAGGGTTAAGCGGGCAGCACTTTGCAGCGCTTCTGCCTCCTGTTTCATCCCTGCAGCTGTCAAAATGAGCCGCGCAGCAAAAGCTTGCACGGAGAGTCAGAGAGACACAGCTGTGGTGCATTTACAGTGTTATCGGTTACACCGGTGTTGTCACAGGTTTATTAACCTGAGGGGAAATTTCCTCACCATGGCATCCCTACTTTACAGTGTTCTCTGGCAGCAGGCAGTTTCATGGTGGCATGAAATTTAGGTCTGTTTTAACCAAATTGCTTGTTTTTTTTTTTAAAAAAAAGGTCTTTTTTGGTTAAAAATACTGTTAAAAAAGCGAGAAACACTTGGATACTTCGTAGAAGGTCAATCACTCCCCAACGCTGGATCCAGTCTTGTCAGAATGTGTTGCATTTCCAGAGTCCCAAGCACTTTCCTCCACTATCCCTCACCTCACCTAAGACATGGCAGCTTGTGAAGCATTACAGTGCACTCCTCAGCCAGTGTGTCATGCCTGCTTAAAATGCTGCAGGCTCACGGAAAAAAAAGCTGCCCACTTCCTTCAGCAAGGCCCTGGCTTCAGCCATTACCCACACCAAAGAAACCTCATGGTCTTCTTCCCGTTCTGTGGCATCACAAGTTAGCCACTCACAACACCCGAAAGAAAAAAACACAACAAGCGGCAAGCACATCCTGTTTATGGTTTTGTGCTGAGGCGTGTCAATTGACCTGTACTAACCTGTATTGTTCTGCTGCCGTAAGATGTTATGGGTTTATTTGTTTAAATGGGCTTAATACCTTAAAGGCAAATAAAATGAAATAGTACAGTGTCCTGTGCTGCTACATTTGTTTTGTGGCCACCTCTACTACTAGAGCTGCAATGAGTAGATTATTTTTCTGTTGACTAATCAACAACTATTTTGATAATTTATTAATCGTTTTGTTATTTTTAAAGCAAAAATGCCAAATATTCTCTGGTTTCAGCTTCTGAAATGAGAGGATTTGCTGCCGTTTTTGGACATATATGAGAGTAAATTGCATATCTGTGGCTTCTGTTGCTGGTCGGACAAAACAAGCATATTAATTACGTTTTTTAACATTTTGTAAACCAAACAATTCACCCAGAACCTAATCAGCAGATTAATCGATAATAAAAATAAACGTTGCTAAAGCACTAGACTCACATATATGAATTATGGCCACAAGTATGCCTTTCTCTTTCAAAAAGGAATAAGTAAAACACAACATCAGATCAGATTGGATTAAATTGGGTCTCAAGATGCAGGTACAGGTCTCTGTTTCTTGCCTGTGTAGAGCACTAGTCTGGGCCAACAGTGCGGTAGAAAGCACAGACACCAGCAGAATCAAGGGGTGATTAATTAAGGTCCTCCCATAAACACTGTCTAGGCAACAGTACACCAGAACAAGCAGATGCTGGTTGTGTGTAACAGATCCAGGCGGGCTACATCCTGCTCTACAGGTAGACCAAACCCTGTCCACCCTCTTTGACAGTCCACCAGCCTCGTCTGGATCACCACAATAAAACCGCAAGGACACTTAGTGCAGACAGAAGATGAGATAGGGCAGTAAGGAGGAAGAGCAGCAGAGTCGGTGGACATGTGAAATGAAGCACACAGTAAATATGATCAGTGTAACCAGAGACGGTTTCAAACCGAGACGTCCAAGCTCAAAGTCAAGTGGGTTTCGCCACTGCCACACCTCTTTAGGAGACTAGTGGCAGGTCCTGAGTGTATTGATTCTAATAGGGAAAGTGAACGTGACCGATTCTTTCCCCCCCAAAATAACCAAAGTACTTTATCAGAATCATTTTTCACAAGCCACATATCTCTCTGGCAATCCAGATGAGCTAACGTCAACTGTGTAAATATCTAATGTTAGCAAATAGGAAGATGGGGAAATTGAGGGAGTTAATGCAAATATGACATTTCATCCATCCACACAACGTTCACTACACTTTCAAACAATGCCACACCCATTTAGGAAACAGGAAGTGTGTACCGTTTAATACCGCTGGTGCAGCGGGTAATGCGATATCCTCAGTAATAGAGAATCTGTTGTGTGACTTACTATGTTTCAGATAATATTTGATTGATTGATTTTATTAAATTGAACACAATATGTTGCTGGGTGTGTGTGACAGAAAATCTTTTCATTGTTCAAAAGTGAGTAAAACCTTAGTGTTGAGAATTTAATTAACCTTCAATACACATAAAAAAAAAAAAAAATGCTGAGCCACTGTTGAGGGAAACTCCATGTCTACCTATTTCAGAAATCATATTTCAATGAAAAAAAGGGCATTCTAATTTATAATCTAGAGTTTATATAGCACTACTTTCTTTCACATCAGCCAAAGCTGCGGGGATCTTGGTTCATTAACAACTATTGAAAAAAAGGACCGCTCTCTCATTATGGTACTCAAAACACTCATTTAGCCATTATTTTCAGTGACACTGCCACAATCTTCAAGCCAAATTGAGTGTGAGAACTGACTCACCCCCTGCCTGTGTTAGTGTAGGATCCGTGGCGGCCTGCACAGACACAGTCCCGTCGCTCACCGCAGTTGCGGGAAAGTAAGCGAAACGCGTCTCCCCTCCCACCGCCTCTACTGCTGGGCTTCCTCCATTACTGAAAGGGTTTTGGATCACAGCCTGTGACAGATAAGACAGAGACAGAGGCAAGGCTCGAACAAGTAGCAATGGAGCAGTCACAGCAGGTAAACGCACACCTTGGTCTTTGTCAGACTCAATACTGGTATCCCCTCTAGACCCTCCAAGTAAGACGCAGTGTAGTTTGACAGCTGGGATTAAGGGAGGAAAAAGAAGCAGCAGTGATCTTGTTAGCAGAGATACCAGCAAGGTCAGTAAAGACATTAGTGTACTGCAAATAAAAAAAAATCTTATCTGCTCTTGCAAGGAAAATTGTATGTTTTTGAATTTGCCAGTGTGCCTATTCTGAAACCCTTCTGCAACTGCACTTTTAATCTCCGTGAGTAGCTCTGTGTCATACTCAGACGCACGCCTCACTCTTTATACTGCTTTGCTAGTTTGAGAAGCTCAGAGGAATCACTCACTCCTGCAACTTTAATGACAAAGAAGGAACATGTCACCCTGTATAATGATATGTCTCTTTCATGTTTGGACAACATTAGGTTCTATGGCACAAGCAAGCAACGTCAGTCTACAGAGGCAATACTTGTTAGCAAGATTAATTCATCGTTGGTTTTCATTTCTTAAGGCAGACTGTTTGAATGGTAAAAGGTAAAATGTTGCCAGCCTTCTTAAAGGGGAACTAAACCCGTTTTCAAATATAAATGTAAACGACTCGCTCTCAAATCCAAAAACTAGAGTACTGAAACTCTCAATTTGTAAAATATAGTATAAAAGTCTGGAACTCCTTCATAGACAATGAACTGGCAAAGATGTTATAGACGACAGTGTTTTAGAACTGAGAACACTAAAATAGAATAGAGCTCATTTAAGTATTAAGAAAAACAACTTCTGTGGGTCTTTGTCTTTATTGTTGTCTGTGGAGCAGCTCCAAGCTGAGAGAGAGCAGCTCATGTTCCCAAATATTGATTAAACTTTTCTCAGCCACAGAAATAATATAATTAAGTTTTAGTTTAGGTGGTTTCCCTTTTAAAGACCGTTGCATTACTTGAAGACTAAAGCGTGCAGTTAGTCTTTAAAAACAGTCCATATTACCAGCGGGTTAAAAAAAGGAGGAGATGTTGGTACCTGAGCCACAGCCTGAGGAGCCCCAGTGAAGGCGGCTGTAGAGACGACACTCACTGCTCCTCCTCCATCGTCTCTTCCCTCGAGGTGCTGGTGGTCAGTCACTTGAACAACACGGTACGTCACCTGCAAGGGGGAGAGAGAATGAGAAGAAAACAAAGTGAGCAAACAATTGTTTTAATATAATTTACTACAGTCCCTTTAACATGCATACTGTGTCCTAATCAAGCCTTACCTGACTAGATTTGTTTAGCATATCTTTTGCTTCCATTCAGCCAAGCCTAGTATGTGACCCTACAGTCCTTATCGCAGTAGTTCATTCATCTCACTTTAGGCACATTCTGAAGCATAAGCATATTGTATCCTTCTCAATTTGCTTATGCTTCAGAATGTGCCTGATTCAATTTAAAAAAAAAAAAGTCAAAAAAGTGAGTTCTCTTGTTCCAAGAATCAGTATTTGTATCCCTCCATCATGTGACTCTCCTCCTGACTGACATGTGACAGCGGTCCCATGCCAATCCCAGACCAGACTGCAATCACATGATCTCTCACCATCGCCTTGTTTACGCCAAATGAGCCACACGGATCACTGACTTTATTCCCTCCGGTGTAAATTGCCACAAGAAGGATAAACCAACTTCAATAGCACACAATTTCATATACAGCATATGAATCAAATTGTTGTTTTATTGCATCACTGTCCCATTGTCCATCACTAACCAAAGTTTGAGTGAATACAGGGCTCTCACACCTTCTTAAATATCAAATTCATGGACATTTTAAGGATTTTCCAGAGCCAATTTTCTCTAATTTGAGGACCCAGCATGCCTTAGTTTGAAACATAGATCAAGGTTACTTACTGTTCCAACTCTGATAATTTTTATAATGAAACTAGCAGGCTTCACTGAAGCTTACAAACTAAATAATTTAAAAAGAGAGAATAACACTTCTCAATTGTGCTGTGGTACAGTGGTGGTGGACTATGTGGTCTCTTAACTAACACAGAAAAACAATATATAGAACTTCAATTTATATTTTCCAGAAAATCTATAAATTCAAGTTTTTTTAATGACCAATGTCTATTTATGTTTTTATTCACCCCCCCACACCGAGTTGTTCCTCTCAATGTTCGTGAGTGAACTTAGGTTTTTCCTCATACACATATCACATGATCTACTACCACACTCATGTTATGATTTGCATGCAACTAAAGCCATTCAACCACATACATCAATATGTAATGTGAAGCTCTGTCGGTTGCTTATTATGTCTCTGCACAAACCATCCTTGGTCGTTTGTTCAACCTGACAATAATTCTGAAGTGTTCCGTTTCCTGTACCGAGTGCTGTACAGATGCAATCTTACCCTGAAACTTTAGAACTATATCCCATTAGAATGGGATGTAACTAAGTATATTTACTACAGTACTGCACTTGAGTACAGTTTTTAGGTACTTGTACTCACTTGAAAATTCTGGTTTTATGCTACTTTATTATTCTACCCCACTACATTCCAGAGGCAAATATTGTATTTTTTACTCCACTACATTTATTTGATAGATTTAGTTACTGGCTACTTTGCAGCTTTAGGTTATTGTGACAATGCAGTGGTGCACATAAGTTTATGAACCCATGCTAAAGTTGGAATGCCTTGATTTAAAAAATAGGAAAAGCCCAACCTTTAAGGACACCAATTTTCTTTGTTAATGAATAATGTATCTTTAATAAATAAATATTATTTCTAAAAATACAGGGGGCATAACTATACATACCCCTATGTTAAATTCCCATAGAAGCCTGGATCTATGAAATAACGGGTCTTTAACAATAACAACCGGTCTACCTCTATGGGAATTTAACATGGGGGTGCGTATACTTCTGCCCCATGTATTTTAAGGAAGAACATTTCCTTCACAAAGAAAATTGGTGTCTACTTTAGCATATGTTCATACACAGGTTCATACACTTTATTCAGTACATATCCATGTCCTGCACTTATGGAACCATTGTATATCCTGCACTTGCTACTATTGCACTTCTGGTTAGACCTATACTGCATTTTGTTGCCTTGTACCTGTACCTGTACCTGTGTAATGACAATAAAGTTGAATCTAATCTAATCTTATGAGCGCCACTGTATGTAAATCAACAAATAAATGAATCTAAGTTATTATAGATCATGCTACCCAGCAGTGAATAAAGTAGTAAATTGAATAAAGTAGTTAACATTAGCTCCATCTTACCAGCTGAAACATTAAAGTGATGAACATATTAATGTATTACTAATTAAAGTCCAGTAATAATATATAAGATTCTGAAATGGGCCATTCTGCATAATGAGTACTTTTAATGTTGGAACTATATTTTGATGCAGGTACTTTTGTACTTTACTTGAGTTAACATGTAGGACTTTGACTTGAGTATTGTTATACTGTAGTATTACTACTTTTACTTATGTAAACTATCTGAATACTTCTTGCGCTAATGCAGTAGGGCAACATTAAGTGAATTTCCAAAAGTGGCAATAACAAACAACAATCACAAGTAGTGCCACAATTCCATCCATTAGTAACTTACCTGACCACCTTCAGTGCGGAACTCATATTGTATGTTGTGGTCACCAAATGCTGCCGCCTGCTGAACACTGGCTATTGTAACAGCTGTCTGCTCTTCTCCTGTTCCGTCCCAGGGGGGAAAGAGAACAGAAAAAGCCAGTTGTGAGAATGGAAAGGAACTAAAACTAATAAAGACATCTATCAAGCCCTGTGTTCAGCTGCCGAAAACAATACCACTGCATGTTGCAGTTAACAAAGAAAAGAAAAGCTACATTTTCTCACACACACACACACACACACACACACACACACACTCATTATACATAGGTATTAATGTAGTTGATGGGCAACTCTCTCTCTCTCTCTCTCTCAATTAAAAGGTGCTTTACTCAAATCAAGTCAAGTTTAGTCAAGGGGTTTATTGTCATTTCAACCATATACACTGTATCTAGTGAAACAAAACAACGTTTCACCATGGATCATGTGGTGTTACACATTTAAAATATATAAAAACCAAAATATATCATAACTGCGTTCGAGACAGGCTACATTTTGTACACACATTATAGAATATACATACAGTGCAATTACTACTTAAAGTAGAGCATTTAGGACAGACAACAGACAACAAAAGACAGGGCATAAGTAGACATTTAACAAAGCACTGATCGTTATAATTTAGGTTCCCCGGGAGGTGAAGGTAGAATATATTGAAATTTAGCAGCAGAAAAAAAAAAAAACCTGCAGGAGTGCATTTCAGTTCAGTGTGAAACATTTGCACTAACAATTTGCAATAACATTGTTGCCTAAGCATCAAAATACAATTTGTCAAAAAAGATCATGACAACATTGATATTGATTTATATAAATTATATACAGTATATGTCTCTCTTAATCTCTCTCTACTCATAACTGAGGCAGATGGCCGCCCACCTAGACCCAGGTGTCTGCCTGTTGAAAGGAAGTCTGTCCTCGCATCTGTCGCACCGAATGCTCTTGCAAGACTGGTTGGGTCTATGTGTGGTCCAGACCTACTCTATCTCTAAAGCGTCCTGTGATAACTTCTATAAAAGCATTTAATGGAAATGAATACTTTCGGCAATTAATTCTTATACAAAATATGCGCAGATGTCAATGACAGCTTAATAGTCAACGTAACATACTTACCTTCAGACGTCTGGACAACTTCTTCTTCTTGCTTTTCTTGGCTGCAAACCCGAAAAACAAATAACGTTAAGTCGGTTTCAACGCAACCAGCGTTCTTGAGTATTCCTGATAAAATAAATATATTTACTGACCCTCAACTTTGCTTTAGCTGACGGCAAACTTGTGCAAGACGCCAGTCAACCAACAGCACAATTGCAATGTAAAAACACAACATTGCTACTGTCCTCAGGTTACTAACGTGCCGTGGCTCATACACTTGTTTTGTGTTTTAATGCCTAGCCTAAGCTAACATAGCTATCGTAACGTTACTGTTATTAACTAATCATTATCATATTTTTCACAACTGGACATTGGTCCTCTAGGATACGACTAGACAGCTATCCAGCTTGCAAAGTCTTCCACTTCTCTTGCAAACTTAACTGCAGTCTTTAGCTTGAATTCATTTAAACAACAGTTTTAGGTCAGGCCTTAGTTAGCGTCGTAAACTAGCTATCCGAAATAGCATGTTGTAGCTAGCTTGTCCCAGTTAGCCATTTTGGGCGACACTCGATTACCTTGCGCTGTCCAGACTCTGTTCAAGCATATCCATCAGGGTTATAATAAAAAGTGATATTCGGTGTCACAGATGGAGATGGAAGTGGTGATCACGGGAACAAACACTCGGGTCATGTGAGAGAGACAGCCCAGGACACGTGAGGTATGGCTCGGTGTCGAAGTTAAAATGGAGACCGCTGCTGCAACTGGGTGACTGCTGGGATGACCCGAGCTGACTCCATCAGCTGGTGCAGAATGGACGATTTATAGATTTAACGCGTTCAAAGCAATTCAGTTTTGAACTACAGTTGAAGGAGTTGGTCTCACTTTATTCTTGTAAAGGCTTTTTAAAGGACCTTGCCGAAAGGCAGTCTGTTTGTCACTGTTTTTACATTGATTTAGGACCCAGGTTTTTATGTTGACGTTGTTTTGAATATGAGTGAAGGTGTGTTATGTATTTACCTGTAAGTGTCTCAGTGTCTATTTGCCAGGACACTCTTGTAAAAGAGATTTTTAATCTCAAGGAGTTTTTTTATCCTGGTTAAATAAAGGTTTGAATGAATGACCGTAGCCTATATGAAGCAACGATTTGCAGCTTCCGATTCAGTAAGGTTAAGGCGTTTTATACATTTTTGGTAAAGCATTAAAGCTGGTTAAAACCCACTTTGAGATTTGCGAAAGCTTAATTCTATTTGTGTATGTGCAAAAATATAGGAGATTTCACAGATTTTGTTTCATGTGTTTCACATTGAAATTCAAAAAGGGGAGACTTTGCTTCATCTTTTTAATATGAAGACCAGGGTAGTAATCGTGTAGGCCTAGTCATTAACAACCAAATTCATATCTGGGATGTTGGTCATCCGTGGGAAAGACAAAAACAGAGGTAACAAAAAATCTGAATAGTGTCCTGAGAGTATACAACGTAACCGTTCTGTCCCACGTTTGAACAAGATATAAAACGCGTATGATACACGTTATCCCCAGAGAATAACACTTAGAATACTTTGTCCTTGCAAAATGCAGCGTCTCCTTCATCCCAGCATTTAATGTCTTCTGTTTATTTAAGTGAATTTGTAATACTGTTTTACCATCACTTGTCAAACGCTTTGACTTTTATTTTTTAAGCTTTCATCCATTCAACTCTCAGCCATTCTTCAAAATACACTGTGTATTCGTGGTAGTTTAGTAGTGGTTTGCTAAGGGAATTTTGACTTGGGATACACCCAGTTAACAGTGGGTAACAGGTGTTCCACCGAAAACTGTGACCCATAGGAACTGTGACCGCAGATGGCGCTGTTGTCTGCCCGTGCGTGGTAGACAATGCGTGGCGAAGAACAGGCAAACATGATGAGATTTAAAATTTTAATATACAATATTAAAATTAACAAAATACAAAAATATATATATATATAATCTAATATACAATAATCAGAATCAGTTTTATTGGCAATATAGACAAAGGTTATAATCGTCCTACAGCTAAAACTAATACAGTCCAAAACAGCAACCACTGTCCCGTTTTCACAGCCTTTGAATGGGAAAGACAGAAAGGTATTAATTCAACATTGTTGTTCATGTTAGAGGCTGTAGTTCTTTGTGTTGAAATCCATACTTATGTGTAACTTGCCATGTAGGCCTATTATGTGACTTGACAACCCAGTTGCAGGTGAACTTTGCCACACATAAAGCGGAACGTTTCTTCTTCGGCTTTTGTTTACGACACAAAAATGAGGCGTAACACACAATTCATTGGTGATTTTTCGTAATTCCCACAGTTTGAGCAATTTAAATCATTGGGCAACCAATTGTGCCCATTGAAATTTATTTAACACGCTTTCCAAAAATTCTAAATAAGTTTTTGTTTGTCATTCGGTAGCTAACTTTAACGGCAACACCAACTGACTTTCTGTTGAATTTGACAACGAATCAACCACGGATCAGCCAATCAGTGTAGATAGCGTAGATTCTCGTTACTTCTCATTGGCTGGAATAGGAGGTGGTTCCTCATCTTCCTCCTCTGGAATCACCCTAAAATAAGTCCGACCTCTCCTCCTTGGGTGAAGGTTCATTGCGGTCGTTAGCTGTCTACTACTTCATAGAAACCTTTCAGCAAACATGTCTGGTCGTGTCCTCGTTGGAGTTAAGCGTGTCATTGACTACGCTGTTAAGGTAATATCCTTTCAACGAGCGTATTTAGGTTTTTAAGTATTTTCCTTTACCCACTCACTTGACTTTTTGTGTTCAGCTAACGTAACGTTAGCTAACGTTAGCCTGTTGACATCAGCTGTCTGTGGCACAAGAGCTAAGTAACACAACTAACTGTTCATGTATTGGCAGCTAACAGGCTGCAGCTAAACTCAAATGGTCATTTTACAGCATGATGAATAATTTAGATTATTGTTAGCAACGCTGCAATTTACAACTTCCTACTGATCACCTGAACATCTGTAAGGTTTAGGTTTTCTAGTTATGTAACCTAATGTCTGTCTAGCTGAACTATTGACATGTTCACCTTTTTATATCAGCTTTTACACAATGGTGTACGGTACAGTCAGACAACATTTTGTAATCTCAAATTTTCTTTCACCTTTAGCGAGGACACAGATAGATAGATAGATAGATAGATAGATAGATAGATAGATAGATATACTTCATTGATCCCTAGGGGAAATTCAAGTACCAGTAGCTTACAGACATCACACACAACATACACATACATCACAACAGGATGATAATAACCACAACAAACATCCACATGAATAATATGGACAATAAAAGAAGATACTAAATAAAGAGTCCTTTTAAAGGTACAATATGTAACATTTCTACATTAAAATGTCTAAAAACAAACGTATCTATGTTATATATTTTTATCATATATTTTATGATTTAAGTTGTGGTCTTACAGAAAATTTAGGAAAAGCCAATGTTTTAAGTACACTAATTTTCTTTGTGAATGAATAATGTATTGTAAATAAATGTTCTTCCTTAAAATACAGGGGGCATAAGTATACACACCCCTATGTTAAATTCCCATAGAAGCAGGCAGATCTTTATTTTTAAAGGCCAGTTATTTCATGGCTCCAGGATGCTATGCATCCTGATAAAGTTCCCTTGGCCTTTGGAATTAAAATAACCCCACATCATCACATACCTTTCACCATACCTAGAGATAGGCATGGGGAACTTTCCATAACATCATCTCTCATTGCAAATCAAACCAGCTATTAAGCTAACTGAAATAAAACCAGGCCAATCACTAGGTATGGTGAACATGGTTAACAGCACTGGACTAACCCACGAATAAGTTCAATCCAAACCGAAAATCTCTTCCCTGCCGAATTTCTCCGTTACAAAAAACCCTGTCTGCCCTGGTGTTAAAAACATCCAAAAGGTGACACTGATATGTGAAATATATTGTGATAGTGGGATTTTAGCTGCTGGCTAATGTTAGCTTGCTGGCTCACTAGCTAACTGGTCCGTTTCGAAATACAAATCTAATCAAGAAAAACGTTATGTTGGGGAAATTGCAGCTATTTTATTAGAATAACATGAATAAACGTAAAGTGAAAAACCTAGAAGGGATAAACTTGTCTGTGAACCGATGCATTCTTAACTGGGATGGTGTTTTAACAATGACAACTATATCTCACATAATTTCATGCAACTTCCCAACCTCATCAAAAGTCTGTTTACCATCCATTGTTTTGATAGAGAGACCCCTAGCAGCAGAAAGTTTCATATTGTATGTTTAAATCATGTGTTACATCATTTAAGACTAATTGATTATTTTTGCTCTTGTAATTATGTTTCACATATTGGTCTGGCCTAAATGTTGCAATAATTATTTATTTAAACATTGTATTGTGCATATCTAATAACATGTACCACGCACACTATATGGCTAGGAGTATATGGACACTTCCTGCCCATATTATGTTTGTTTTCCTGTTTTTATTTTTTTTTATTTATTTTTGGTCCATAAAGAATAGTTTTTCCAGTTTGGTGTGGAAGTTTTTCTTCTATAATAAACCAATAAATTAAAGTATAAAAAAGGAGATGAGAGCTTATCAAAAAAATTAATACATATTTTGCCAGCTATAGGGCTCCTGTTTAAATGCATCAGTTGCCTTTTCACCTTTTAAGACACTGTGCTGGCTCACTTACTGTGTGAGTCTCTCTGTCAGCGTGTCTGACAGTTTGCCCTAGAATCCAGGCTATCTGGATTGTTAGTTATTCATCTTCAACCCCCGTAGTGACTCTGTCCTGTGGCCTTCTTCCTCCTCAGATCCGTGTAAAGCCGGACAACAGTAGCGTGGTGACGGATGGCGTTAAGCACTCAATGAACCCCTTCTGTGAGATTGCTGTGGAGGAGGCAGTCAAGATGAAGGAGAAGAAGCTCATTAAGGAGGTTGTGGCTGTCAGCTGCGGCCCACAGCAGGCACAGGTGGGTGAGATGGGTCAAGACTCTGCACCCCTCCCTTGTTAACCAATGTCCACATACAGTGTTGTGTGGCAGGTTGCCTACTTTTGGAAGGGTTCTTTTTTGTGGTTTTCACTGGGCTTTGCATCTTTATCTTTTTTAGCTGTGATTAAGTGTTAAATGTATGTATAATGTATATGTATGTAATATAATATCACAAATAAAAAAAATCTTTTAATTAAATAATTGGCACAGACCTACAGCATATCCACAATTTTAGCTCCAGAGGGTGTATTTAGTCATGCTGTAATTAATCAGGGCAACTTCAGAAGGAGCCAAGTGAGAAAGGGGGTATTATGCATAATGTGTTAAAATAAGTCCTTACAGAAGTTACCTGTGGTTGTGTCCATCTTTGATTGTTGATTTGAAGAAGGTCTGAGGGCCAATTCGTCATCAGAATAAACAGAGATATGCAAATAGAGCCAGTGTATGCAACTCTTATTTTCGTTTTAAAAAAGTAGTTATTGTTAGATTTATTATATATGGAGATACATTTGGTATAAATTGTAGCCCCTACTACATTGTTTTAATCTTTTTGGGTTGGGTGAACCTTTTAATTGGAGAGCAGATCCCCATAATTATTCTAATTTCCCTGCAAAACAAGTTGTTTGACCCATATTTCTCCCTCACCTAGGAGACAATCCGTACTGCCCTTGCCATGGGAGCAGACCGTGGCATTCATGTGGAAGTGACTGGGAAAGACTATGAAACCTTGGGACCCCTTCAGATCTCCAAGATCATGGCTGCTTTGGCCAAGAAGGAGGAAGCTCAACTCATCATCCTTGGCAAACAGGTTAAAAAAACACGGGTTGATGACACTCATTAAATCGGATCAAACGTCCTGCTCTCGTACTCTGATAAAGTCGCAGTGCACTACTGTTACCTTTAGTCACTGTAATGTGTTGCTTTTGTAGGCTATTGATGATGACTGCAATCAGACTGGCCAGATGACAGCGGCTTTACTGGACTGGCCTCAGGTAACTAATGCAGTTATTCTTAACAGGACCAAGCCAACCTGTCAAATGAAAAATGGTCTGACTCTTAAGTGATCATCACTGTAAATGTGATCATGTCAGTTTCTCTTTTTTCCCCCCAACTTTTTCTTCCAGTTTGTTTTTACAAGTGTCAAATGTGTGACGTAGCAGCGCTGATATCAGTCTGTTTGCCCCGTAAGTTAGCGGAGACCAGTTTGAGTGAGTAAGAGTAGCGGTGATCCTACACAGATCAGGTCAAAGGCTGCATGGACAGTTGACGTGAAGTTCCACTGGCTGACCAATAGATGGAGCACTTTGTTGACTGGCTATCTCACAGTGGACAGTTTGAGCAAGGGGGTAGGCGAGCCTCCACAAAGCGTAGCTCCTATGGCGCCATTTTAATGCTACCAAGCACTCACCTGCCGTTAGCATCCAATTGACTGCCATTCATTTTGGCGCCACTTTGACAGAGAATAACTTTATATCTGACGCGTTTAAAGACGCTTTGTCCATTGTTTATTTCTAAAGAAACATGACAATGTATAAAATGCTCCATTACCTTGTATCTCACATTATGGCTCCGTAACAGTTGTTTTTGTAAAAATAGGCTAACGATTGAGTCCTAACCAAGCGACTTGCCGTCACATAGTCGACAAATCACCTTATTGTCAGGAGATGCACGCAGACAGTTTTGACTTCCATCAGCTGTTTAGGTTTAATTACTAATGTTAACTAGCATTTTAGTTAGCAATATTTAGCTTGTGCCTATGTTATTTCCTTACATATAGCTACGCTCTCCGTCTCTGCAAGATTGGGAATGATTGAGATTTTTCTTGGCAGAGCTACCAGAAGACTTACAACTTTTAGACAGGTTGCTCACGTCATATCTACGTCGTCAAGCTCAGTTGGAGGCTGCGCAGTAACGCTCAGCCCTCACCGGAAAAGTGCATTTATTATCCTGCACTGGTCTCCGTCCAGAGCAACATGATCTGTGTGTCCATTTCTTTAACTGTCTATGAGTTTGAGCAGTGTGAGGCACATACTATAATGTAAATCCAGAAATGTTTGCATTAGTGCTGTCAGTTAAACGTGTTATTAACCTGTAACAAAACAACAGTGGCACGCCGCACAACCTTGTTTGGGCTTGCGAGCCGGCCAAAGTGTAGTAACGTTACATTTTGAGTGGATGACGAACGCAAGACGCCGAAATGGATGCCAATAAGATTCTGGATGGAAAGTTTACTTTTTAAAAGTTGCCAAATGGTTCCATGGACAAGACCAAAGTGATCTGTGTGTTTTGTCTGAGCTATCATCGCAGCACGTCCAGTCTGAAATACCACTTGATGGCCAAGCACACAGCTGATGCCAATTCTCCCCCTTGTCAGAGTATTATTTTCACCCTTTTATTGATTGAATGTAACACTTTACATTGTGTGAGAAATTATTTGCTTCAAGTGAGAATGTTACGTGTGAAATTGAACACTACAGTAGACTATATGCCAATGTTGTTTTTAATTAAAAAAAAACAACATTTGCACAAAGCAAGCCATCCACTTTTCCATGTTGATAAGAGCATTTAAATGAGAAAAAATAATGGGACAAAAAGAAATCAAGAGACATTTAGAATAGATAAAAATGTGCGATTAATTGTGAGTAAACTATGATATTACTGTGATTAATCGCAATTAAATATTTTAATCGTTTGACAGCACTAGTTTACATCATTGTTACTAGCATATTATCACAAGTTACTAACCTCATGGCCTATTATCGTACATTTTTTATTCTTAAAACGTATTAATTTGAATAATAGTTAATTATTAGTAAGAGCTTTGTCTGTGCTTATGGTTCTGTATTTGTGGTTATATTCTATTGTCCGTGCTTAAGTGTTTATGTGCTCTTGTATGTTTTATTTTAATGCCATTGTGGTCTAGACCTACTCAATCTGTAAAGTTCCTCGAGATAACTCTTGTTAGGATGTGATACTATAAATAAAATAGATTTAATTATTGTGTACCTTCTTAAATAAAATGAACAAACACATTTACCCTGGATTAGTTACATTTAAATTGCAGTTACAAAGTCCACTCAGCTGATGTGGCACATTGATTGTCTCATGAACTTAAATATCCTCATCATTAATATTGCAAAGTTAAATGATGATGTATGAAAATGTTTTCCAGATGGACAGGATTTGACAATAGTTGGCATTGTTTGTGTGTTTAAGTTTATGAATTTGCACTTTATCTTCATGTCACAGGGTACATTTGCATCAGAGGTGTCATTGGAAGGAGACAAGATTAAAGTGGTGAGAGAAATTGATGGTGGCCTGGAAACTATTAGGATCAACACACCAGCAGTGATTACTGCAGACCTTCGACTCAACACCCCCAGATATGCCACCCTGCCTAATATCATGGTAAGTAGCAGGGAAATGTGTTCAGAAATGCTGGAGGCGAGAATAAGGCATGTAATGCTTTTCAGGAAAGAATTTGAATTTTGTATTCAGAAAATGTAACCATAAAAAAGACATTGTTAAATTATTTAAGATGAGATAACATAGACATTTATGGACCCCACACTGGGGATTTCCCAGGTTACAGCAGCTCAACAGTCAAACACAACAGGATAAGAAAAGTACACATTAAATAGAATAGAAAAAATACAATAGGAAATAGAAAACAAATAAGAGTAATAGAAATATGTAAACAAGGTTACGTTAAACGTACAGTAGAGATACTAGTAAATAGTTCAGAATGTGTACTTTACCCTTCTCCTGTGTTTTCCTACTTCCAGAAAGCCAAGAAGAAGAAGATAGCTAACATGAAGCCTGCAGACATAGGGGTGGACATTACATCCCGGTTGGAGGTGTTGAGAGTGGATGAGCCGCCACAGAGACAGGCGGGAGTGAAGGTGGAGACGATTGAAGACCTGGTTAGCAAACTGAAGGAGGCAGGGTTGGTATAGAGGCTTTAGGAGCATAAGCACGGAGCATGGAACTTGGCAGAAGGGTGAGTATCACTGTAACTACCAATATAGTGCCTGCCACAAAAGTAGATTATTATTATTTTGTATTACATTACTAACCAAATATATGAGCAACATCCTAAGCAAGGATCCCACAGATTCAGTATCAAACAGTTTACAGTGATCTGTAAAGATTTTCCCTTCTATTGTGTCAGCGACAACCAACAATTATTTACATTAACAAGTAATTGTGAATTATTCCATAGATTGATGGATTTAATTGTCAATGAATTTGAAAATGTTGTAATAGGAATGTTTTTGGGTGGTCAATAAGCCAAATGAATATTCTTGTGGGTGGCCCAGAGGTAAAATGGTTGCCCAACAACCGCAAGATTGGCAAACAGTGTCCCTGAGCCAGACACTGGTCTGTCTGTCTGTCTGTCTCTGTGTGTGACGATTAAGAATAAAGTTTGATCCTTTTTGAGTTTGATTATGAATTCAGCTTATGCATGCATCAAAGTTATCTCCTGTGAGGAATGATAGAATTATTTGCTCTGAATATTAATGTTACATCCTTTATTATCACAATCTCTTCATCTTTTTAAAAAAAAAAAAAAAAAAAAATTCTTTATCAAAGAGTATTATGTGTCTTGTGGTGACGGAAGCTAAACTAATAAAAGATTTTAATTGCGACTCATATTGATCTACATTGTCTTCTCTCCTCGCAGGACTCTAATGAATTACTGGACTGTATTGAATAAGCGTACCCAGCGGACTATCTTATGTATCGGTCTAATCCCTCTGTTTGAGACCGGGACTCCTGAGGACATGCACGGAGGTAGTGACAGAATGGAAGGAGTACTGAGAAACACTGTCTTGCAGCAGCCCCAGACAGCCCAAAAAGGATCATCTTGTCTTTAATGTGCATTTTAACTTCCATTCATCTGTATCATAAGCTACTAATCTGACTTAAAACAAGAAGTCTTTATGCAATAATTGAACCCCAGAAACATCTATCACTATCATTCATGCTGCTGTTTGTATTACACTGTACACTACCAGTACAATGCATTTCACACTTGGCTGTTTAATCTTGTGTATCTGTAGTCACACATGTTGAGAGGTGCCATTTTTGTAAATGATATATGTAAATATGTACCCAAGCATGGTGAGATGATAACGTCCTTCAAGATTAGTGTCATGTCTACTGGTAACTTGTATAGTTTGTGTAATTGTAACTGGGTTTCAGGACTGCGTAGATGGTGTCTCTCAGTATGAGCAGGGGAAGATGATCATGAATCTGACTTTTACCGTAAGCGCCTCATTTGTTGATTGTGCAGAACATTACCATGACAATAAAGCAGCCAGTCTTTTTAATATCTAAATACACATGTGACTGTTTCTTTTAGTATTTTCTTTAGTTTTAACTTGTCATTGTAACTGGGAACAGATTGTTGTGGGGAAAAAGGGGATATTTGTTGGAGTGGTGGTGAGACCGAGGGATTAAGTGTTTGACCCTGGTGAATTGATTGTATTATTTCTGTAGCACTGTTTTTTCAGTATAAAATGCTACATTACGTTTGGCTGGTAAGCCAACTTCTGCACCATCTTATGTTAAATCAAGTACTGGTAATAAGACTTGAAAAACACTTAGTTGCCAGACAATTAGGTAAACATGGTTAAATCTGATTCAGTAATACAAATATAAATCCTACTTACATGAAAGTTATGTTTAGTTTTTGAAAGCCTTTAATTTAACTATATGATTATTTTGGAAACTGCGGTTTGTGCTGCTGATGAATCGTATTGCACTATACTGAGGGTGTTTCTAATATTTAGCCTGATAGGAATGTGGGGGACAAAATATTAGGTGAAATTGTAAAATAATCTAATACATTTATAATAGTCACTAAAGTCCTAATGCAATGTAATTTTTTATGTAATCACAAGAGTTTTTATTTCAGGTAATTTTTATTTAATTCCAGCTTTTTTAGTTTGAATCACTTGAAAGGCCAGCAGCAGCGTCTTCCCCAAAATGTTGAAATAAAAACAGCTGGAATTAAACTTTGTAATTGTTTCATGTCATTGTTATATCAAACATTGTTTTGATTTATTCATGTGCTTATTAACTTTAAATTGTCTTAAATGAAGGAAGGGTGTATTGCAGGCAGGGCGTTTGTGTTATACATTAATTTGTGCACACATAGAGAGTATTGATGAAGGCCTAAACTGAAAATAAAAAGAGCTGTGGTTAGGGTACCAGCAAGATGGAGCCCAGCACAGACACCACATTGCATAATAAATAGAAAAATAAATCACCATAGACGCTCACCATCATGTAGCAACTTTATATAAGGAGACACGTTCACGTTAAAGGAAAAAAACATATTGGCTTCTTAACAAAATAGGAATCAAACTGTTGTGTGAAATGAGATATGGGGCGTTAGCCTGACTTCATACTCAGATTCAGTAGTCAGATCAACTTGACGAACTTCCAGACCTCAAATGTTGTGGGCGGGGCTAAATTCGGCTGGCATCCATGCTAATGGGGCGTGGCCTCACGTGCACAATTAAGGCTTTGACTCAGCACAGGTGAGCCTGTCGCGCGCCCTGCTGACGGGTTTAGCTCGAGAGCGCATAGGAGGACAGAGGTTCAGTCATTGCTGGCCAAGACACCTAAGGTTTCTTCGCTTGTGTTTTTTTCTTGGGTTTTAACTTCAAAGTCAGTTAAAAAAAAAGAAAAATATTCTCGGAACTTCTGTGTGAATTACGAGCTACACGGCTGTAGTCCTGTTTTAATAAAATGATGTGGCCGGATGATTTTAGGAGGTTTAGCGCGGCGTTTCTGACCATTTTACTTAGTTTTACTTTTCAAGGTAAGATGGAAACTAAATGCTTGCTTTACTTTGTTCCTAGACAGTTTATTGGGAGAATAAGCATGTCATAGGGCAACAAATTAGCTAAAAATGGTTTCTTTTCTAAATATTTTTTTCATTTTTGTTCACGTTGAATTACATTCTTTTTTTGTATCCATTTTTGATAGGAACAGACACTATAAGCATAAATTTACTTTCCACAGTTATTGCATAGCCTAAACTGTAACAGTGACTGACGGATGATTTTTGTCTTTTTGTAAACGTATAATCATGTACTACTGACAGGTGCATACTGTGAACTGGTGGTTTCTCCTGTTGGTCCTACTCTGGTGAATGCCATATGTGGCAGCAATGTGACTCTGGCTGTGTCCTTCAGTGGTGCCCCTGACCCAGCGGTTACCTGGTTCATGAAGGGTTTTAGCCTACCTGTCGTCACATGGACTATTAACTCTAACACTCTCCCAGACATAGACGAAAACAGAAGAATGGTGCTGAGGATTGAGCCAAATGGATCCCTTACCTTTGTAAATGTGCCACTTGAGTATACCAGCAACTACACCATTGAAATGACTAAATCTGGACTGGGAAGATCCTCAGCTACTTTCACTCTGGAAGTATTTAGTGAGTACTCTGATTTTGAAGATGTAGGGTCTGGCTTTAAAGGCTGCTTAAACCTATGCATTATATTACCCTGAACTTTCTTTGTCAAAGCTTTCACACATATTGTCGCGATTGTGAGTTTGAACAATGTTTGTCTGAATTGTGTCTCTGGGCTGGATCAAGTTAGTGCTTGGGCAAATTGGGAGAAAATGGTTTCCAAAGCCACAAGTTGCCTTAGCACAAGACCCCCAATTTCCTCAAGTGAAGATGAACTTTCCTGAAAAATTATGTAGATCCAAGATTTGAGTTAAGCCGCACATGTGCTGCAGCATTTTTAGACTCTTTACCTTTTTAAATATTGACTATTTACCATCTGAGATATATATATTTTAAAAATGCATGAAATATCTATGTACATAACCTATATACAATCAAAAATGTAAGTATTACTGATTTTCATTGATTATCAAGCCATACGTTTAATTTGTTCCAAAATGAGTTTGTGTTCATTAGTAATGTTGGTAGCCAGCCCCCAAACAAGAGCTTTATCTTCCCCAGGTAGTCCAGTGAAGTTCCTGCCAGCTGTGGGAACCAGAGTTGACTCTGAAGGCAAAATAGTGGTTGCTATCCAATGTGTCAGTGAGGCCTGGCCTAAGGCTGTGGTGTCATGGTCCAAAGGCAGCGAGGTTCTCACCAACGGGACAACATACCAAATCAGCAGTGACACCACACAGCTCAAGATTCTGGGTTACAATGTCAGCAAATTTCTCCTCCAAAACTACTCTTGTAACTGTAGCAACCCACTGGGCAGCCAGAGGAGGGAAATTCTGTTAACAGGTATAGTATTGCTGTTCTTGGTTCATTGGTTGTAGCATTAAGCAACAAGTACAGATGCTGAATACAATTTTGTGCAACTTCTACAATATTCCAGATGGAAATACTGTACTTCCTAATCTACATTTGCAGATTACTAATTACTTTGCACATGAATACATTAAAACTAATATGTGGTAACACTTGTTTTACTGTAGGTTAAACAAGGTATATAAACTTTGTGCATGTAGCTTCACAGCTGAAACATTAAAATTCTGCTTTTAAATACGTGACATTTGACACTGAAGAGGTAATTCTACAGGAAAGGGCTGAAGTTGTTATCAATCGTAGGTTGACAGAAAATGTTGTTAATCTGTTTAGATGATGATTTCAAGCTTGTCTTTGTGTCATGTGATAGCAACCTCTACATATTTCATTATGTGCTGTGCAGGTGCTCTTTGGATATTCTGGGTGTACATGTGTTTATTTCATCCTGTGAATGTCTAAAGAGCACCTTTACAATACAAGGAAAAACCCAGCTGCACTTCCACTCCATTGTCTGTCTTTTTCCACTTAAGAGTGAATAGTTTTCCTTTTGATATTAACTAATATGTTCATGTCCAACATGAAGCATTGACTTTGAGTGTAACAGCATATTTTGACAGTTTTGTATTGATGTTACCTCTTCCGCCACAGCCATACAGCACAGTGCATTCATTGTCATTTCTAAATACTGTAAGGATTCTATTGCCTTGTGATTTGGAGCACTTGCATTACCTGAGTAACAGGAAACAATGGGCCCTCAGAGAGTTAAGTAATACTTGACATTGCATCCCCCTTTACAACAAAGCTCTGTTCTTGGTATACCCTCACACTGCCCCTCTCCTGCCCTCTCTTGGTCTTCCCCCTCGCTCACAACCCCTGTCTTTCCAGGACCGTCCATCTCAAATTCCAGTTTGTTCACTAATCACAATGGAACCATCGTCACATTGACCTGGGAGGTCCCACCTACCTCTGTTGTTACAGGTAAAGTAGTAATCTACTCAAGGAAGGCAAAACTGGAATGCTTATGTTTTATTTCTCACCAGAACATCTTTTAAAGATGCTCTTAGCAATGTCACGCATGTTTAAGGCTACTTTTTTTTTTGTGTCACATACAGCAAACATCTCCTCACTATCCTCAAACTGCCTGTCCTGAACACGCTGTTGAGGGAGAAAAAAAAAAACAGTCTCTGTAGTCAGCCCAGGGACTACAAAAGCAACAAAAAAATCAACCGTGTCAACATGCACCACCAAACAGTGTTCCAGCCAATAACCGACAAGAACAAGTTGGGGGTGGGGGGTTAATGCCCAGAAACATGAAAAGGAGTGAGGGGACGGGAGGAGGAAGGGGCTAACTACCCTTATTTTGTTTGAAATTATTTTGAATGTCAAGAAGTGCCGTCACCCAACATTACTTAGAGCACCTTTAAACGTCACACACAAACCCAACCTTCTTGTTTTGAGTTTGTACATCTCAGCAGAACTCAGTGTTAAACAGAAACTCAACACAATATAGGGGTGTAAACATTGTGGAATATGTTGAGTCTACCTGTGCAACACTGTTTTGTGGGAAAAATAATTACAAAAAAAGTACACAGATGTCTCTCTCAAATGCCTCTGTTTGTACATAATAGAACTATAAGATTTTCCTAATCTAACGGACCTGTAACATTGATAAGTGAAATAAACTACCACTATATGCTTTGGTGATTAATCAACTCTGATCTAGTATCATACAAAACAGAATGTCATGTGCTTTTGCAAAGGGTTTGACATCCAAATGAAAGGACCAGACCTCCTGGGAAAAAATCATACCCAAACTAGCTTAAATGGATTCTACACCATCCAGCATGAGCTTGGCACTACCAGGAGTGCAGACATCTTTATCCTCAATCCCAACTTGACATACATGTTTCGGATTATCCCCAAAGCTCTTATGACAGAAGGAGACCCATCTACGGTCCACAGAATTGGTCCAGGTATGGAACTTTGTTTTATTGGGTATGTTAAATCATCACATGGTCAGTGATTGTGCCACAGTAGTAAAACCATTGCTTACTGTTTGTCCTGGTGATACTAGGTGAAGGGTTGAGTAGAACTGCCATCGCTGGCATTGCAGCTGGAATCCCCAGCTTCATTCTCTTCCTAGTGCTGCTGGGCGGCTTCGTCTACTTCTGTGTCTACTGGAACAAGAACAAAAGTAGGTGCTTTCTTAGCAAAAAAAAGGAATTGAATCTCATAGGGCTGGGCGATACACAAAATTAAATATCAGAATATTCTTGACCAAATGCCTCAATGTCGATATTGTGACGATACTGTCGGGTGAAAAAGTTGTGCTTTTACAAAATATTTTCACAGAGATTTTTGATACGTAATGACTAAATAAATGGACTATTTATATAGTGCTCTAAGTGCTTCAGAACCATTCACACATTAATACACTGGCCGAGGGTGGCCTTACACATTTACACTCCGATGGCGCAGCATTGGGAGCAATTTGGGGTTCAGTGTCTAGCCTAAGGACACTTTGACATGAAGGGATTGATCTACCAACCTTCCGATTGGTAGGCGGCTGCACTACCACCATATATTACATATTAATAAATGGCATGTTGATGTTTTAAAGTCTCCAGGTTTTGACATCAATGCAGGTATAAATGTAACGGAATGAAGCATTTAAAATATCGCTCATCACGCAAATTTGATCGTTGGAAGCCAAAATCGTGATTAAAATTTGATTTATTGTGCAGCCCTAGTGTAGGACATAGAAAAGCCTTTAAATCCAGCAAAAGACACCCCTTACCATGTTATATGATGAGTTCCAAAATGCAAGACAATGTCTTATATCACAATATTGATATATTGCCCAGCCCTAGAATCAAGTCTTGTCTAAACATGGTGACATGTTTTCTTAACGTTGTGTGATATTTTAAACTTTTAATTTTCCTTGTTTTGTAGGTCGACAAACAAGATATCCCTTGTCCAAAACAGTTGAGAAGGTTAGAATCACATTAGTTAATAGTTACAGTTGGCGAGAAGCTTGTGGAGTGTAGACTAATTAACATTATTATTCATTATAAATCTTTTTTTAATGCATCAGATACACTATGTATATAAATGAATTCTGCATCTGTTTTGGCTGGTTGTTTAAGCTTTTTTCTTGTCATTCACAGGCAATAACATCTCAAACAGAAGTGACTCCACCTAACCGGTTGACAGGAGGGCTGAAGTCTCCCCCTGATTACAACAGATTGCAGCAGGTAGGCTTTCTAATTAAACACAGTATTAGTGGAATGTGTTTTTTATTTTTTAATTTTTTTGCTGATTAATAGAAAATGAACTTGCTTGTTTTCTTTCAGACTCCCTCTGAAAGATCAGTGGCTCTCCCAATATTTGGCACTCCTCTGCCTGTCAGAATTGCTACAACTGTCTAATCTCCCAAATTTGCTTTGATTTTTGTAAAACATGCTATATTTTTTAATTTTAATGTGTGTATTCTGTATTTATATTAACTGAAAGTAAGAATCAGTGTTATACATTTTACAGTGGAGATTATGTGTGGTATTTCTTCCACCTTCATGTATAATCTGCAAGTTAAACTTATTTTGTAACTATTTATTCATGAGTATAAGTCATGTCTGTAAATTTTATTTAGCTAAATATCAAAAGTGTCCTAACAATCACTGCATCTTCAAGTTCAAAACATTATCACAGTAACTATATTGTTTTACTACTGTATGTCCTTCACTAGCACATAATGCTCACTTGGATTATAAAAACAAACATGTTCTGCTTTTGTGATCAACCTACTCATCAAAGTAATGTATTGGCTTTTGGTTTATGGTAGGGCTTTTTTGATCAATTAGAAAATGTATGCAGACTCTATTTGCTCTATAAAAAACAGTTCATGTTGCTTGCATAGGTAAACTTTTGTGGTATTTATAAAAATGGATCATACCAATGCTATATCAGAAACTGCACCCTACTGTAATACCTTGCATATGTTTCCTAATTTAAAGACACTGATAGGGATGTTAATATGATTGTCCTTTCAGTCAACAATGTGCATGACTTGGCAGGGATGTTTTGTATCCATTCATTGAGTCATTACGGTAATCTTGTGATAATTCTTTATTTCAATCCCTGACAGTTAAGCACCTGTAGGACTATGCATGAAATGGTTAAGGGGGAAAAACATGGAAAACATGTTTACACAGCCTTCATTATGTTTATGGT
Organism: Percina caprodes; assembly: GCA_013375575.1. Classification (NCBI taxonomy): domain Eukaryota; kingdom Metazoa; phylum Chordata; class Actinopteri; order Perciformes; family Percidae; genus Percina; species Percina caprodes. The sequence continues at coordinate 2,918,871 of JABXJD010000014.1, forward strand.
GCCCTTGTGGAACAGAAAATGACTGGGCTTTCCTAGTGGACCTTACTTCATTATCACCCAAGATTTTTCTTGGCAAAATAGTTTTCATAAACAAGTCAAATGTTTGATGTACGCTTTGAGTAAGTGTCATTTGGTTTTGTCATGACAAATTAGGGTTAAGGGTCATGACGGGATCACTCTTCACGTAAAATGTTACCAAATCGCTTCTTGGTAGTGTTCACTATTTTCAAGCTTTGGTATGTCCAACGTACTTTGTGACAGCGATCTGCTGATCTGTGTGGATTCAGTCTTGGTTAGTGGGTGGACAACAAGATGAAGCTTGTTTCCTCCGGGGACATAAAATGCTGTTGTGCTCATAATTCTTGCTATGTGTCTGGCCATTGTTTTCCATCACCCTCTCTCCATGTGATTGTGCTTTGATCAGCTTCCTTATAGTTTTTACTGATGTGGTGGTTTGTGACAAGTGGAGAGATATTCTGCAGAGCCAGGTTCCAGATTTGACGGGTTCGTTTTGATCATCCCTTGTTCTTTTGCATCTGTATTTCACACTACTAATACTGCAGTTGTTTCTCTACAGCAGCACTCAAAAACAGTTTACAGGTTGAGCTGAACCGCTCTTTTATTTCTAAATATCAGTACTTGCTTGAAATCCTTTTTGGAAGATAGTTTCCTTAAAATACATGTGACGATCCATTATTTTTGAATGTTTTCTTGTGCATACATATTTTATACAGGAACAGAAACTAAACCAGACTGGAGCCTAGAGAGGAATGGTGTTGCTGGATACAGTACACATAGTACAGTGCATGTGGTACCCTGATGAATCTTCTGTTGTGGGGAACACACATTAAAATAGCTGTCAGATGTTTCCATCTGGGTGATCTGATGTTTTTATATATACATTTTTGGGCAGCAGATGGTGCTATTGTGCAGTGTTAAAGGCATCTCATCACAAAGCTCAAGTACAATGGAAATTTAAACATTTTGTTTAACTGAAGTTTATTATTCTTACATACATATATCATAATCATAATGAGAGTTGGCAATGCTGCAGTTAGTCTATTTTTTTTGTTTATTCCTCTATTTTTGTCTTACTGATATTACTTACTGCTCATGGTTATGCCTCAATCCAAATGTAAGGAAGCTAAACTACCAAAATTTCTTTTTATTTTTTTTTAATTTTTTTTGTTTTTTTTAAACAGCACTGTTAAAACCTGCTGTAACTCCCATATTGATTGCTATGCTTTCTGATAAAATAGGTATACAGGAATTAACTTACTGGCAACACCTACATGTTGAAAAAGTTATGAATGTTTTCTAGAAACGGTTTGTCTGCATCATTTTCCAACATTTCAGTAAAAACTCTATTTTCATATAGACAAAACAAGGCTGGTTTCCATTATCGCAAGACAGTTCAGTTTAGTGCAAATGTGTTCTTAGCATGTGATACTGATGGGAAACAACCTGCCACCTACTTCCTGTGGAGTAATGTGAAGGCTAGAATTCTCACAGCTCTTAACCTAAGTGCAAAAATCATATTTACTGTCCAAGTACTCGGTAAAGACATTTTACACTGCACATCAGTCAACGCCCTGGGCAGGGTTACCAGGGCAGAGTGTTAGTGTTCCCTAAATGACAGTTTGTATGTAATTGCCTGTTTCCACATGCAGTTTTAAGATTGAGATTTGTATTTATTAAATCAAATTATGTTGATGTGATGTATTATTATTGATTATGCAACCCAGCAGTATTTAAAGGTAATTGAAACTGGCCTCAACTTATAGCTGCAACATTTAAGTGCTGAACCCATTATCTATCAATATTTATAGTCCTATACTTTACTTTATTCAGGACACAAAAAAACGGTCCTTAGTACAATACAACACAGCAAAATACAAGACAAAACGCATACAATAAGAAATAACTATAACAGTCAGTTCCACAATACAAAAAAAGAGTGTTGCCATGATTCCACAATTTTAAAGTGAATCTAACTGCAATCTTTGCAGGGTTCACTAGTGTTGCAATTATGCTGTTGAATGACACAATAAATCTTCACATACATCTGTACATGAGGTTCCTGAGTACAGCAGGATGGTTGGATCAACACTTGCAAATATTTGGCTTGCACCTTTCCATTGTGGCCTTTTAAGGAGCAGCCTCATGCCATCATTATATGCCACATTGAGTTTCTGCATACTATTTTTTATTTGTTTTTAAACCGTGCTGGCAGTATATACTATAATACTTACTGTTCTGAAATGGGATGTTCTGTATAATGAGTACCTTTTACTTTTGGTACTTTTAGTATATTTCAATGCTGATATTTTTACTTGTAAGAATATGAATGAAACATGTTTTCGTGCAACTTTTGTGTTCATGGAAGTATTTTTACACTGTGGTATTGCTTCTTTTACTTAAGTAAAACATCTGAATACTTGTGGGAAATCATAATCAGTTGTGAACGCTCTAAACTTTTGAAATCAACTACCCTATATTTTACAAGATACAACACCAAAGGAGGAAAATTGCTCAGACAGTAATGGACCAACCAACATATCAGCTCTCTAGAAACCACCTTGCACCACGCTAAGAGACACTCCCATCTTCAGTGCCTATAAGGTTGTTGCACAAAAGGTAAATAAAAATCATACAGTATCTAATTCGCTCCATTTGAGTTCAGCTGTGATGCAAACTCAATAGTTAATTAAGATTACTGTGGTAAGTGACATGCTGATTACACGAATGAGGAAGCTGAAGGCTTCTCAGGCCATGTGAATTATGTGATGCGTGCCAAAACGATTTCAGTGTTGATACGAATAGTGTTAATACTTTGGGTGTACAATGTTTTATTACATATACAGTACATACATATACATATGTGTATCATGCAGTATTTGGCAGCCTGTTACCATTTACCCAATGTTCTTACATATTCAGAGTGAACATGTAAAGCGCACTCTGAATGCAGTGTGCCAATTTTTTAAACACTTTGGTCATGTGTCTGTTCTAAGCGTGTATGTGTCCCCTATAACCACACCCCAGCCAAACTGAAAGGAAGTGTGCACTTCAGCATGTTCCATTGACCACAGCAGTACTGCATACCTTTGCACATCCACGGTTCCAGAATGCTTAACAACAGACAAGGACTGTGTAGTGGCCTCATATCCCAGACCCTCCCCCATCACCATCCAACACCATCACCCTTCTCCCCTGACCCCCCCCAAATAGTCCCAAAGAGTCACGTGGCCTTTGGCCCACCAGCTCAAGTGCATTTGTTCTGTGCTGATTGTTTTAAATGATTTTGCCTCCATCAACAAAAAAGTGGAGGGGATAACTTTTTGGAATTCAGCCTAGGGCTTCCTCTTTGACGTTTCGCTCACTCCTGGCTTACACTCCCTCTCACTCTTTCCCTGAGGAAAGGTTGAAACTTAAGAGGGTTGATTTATCCTAAGGAATTCAGGTAAGATGATGTGTCTTTTGTCAATTGCTCATGCCACTTAGATGACAAGAATTGGGAGAAAAAATAATATAGAATGCATATCATGGCATGCTAACCAATGAGTGTATGTCTCACAGGTGGGCCGGAGGGCCTTCACCATGTGATAGTGACAAGTCAGGATTTTGGCTCGCATCATTTACATGCAATGTGCCTATTTTGTATATGTGTGCATGTTAGATTTCTTTTTTTGTGATCAATTTTGTTTTTATTTTATATTATGCATGTTAGTTTTCTTTTGTTCAAAATTTCTCTTACAGCGTCCCCCATGTCAGTTGTGACTTGACTGTGGTGATGGCTATTTCCTGATTTGGGTGATGTGTGGGTTTTAATAGGAAATGTACATATTTTTGGCTTGTTTAACTGCAGTAGTGACTATAAAAACATGTTCAAACACGCACAAAGAGAGGGGACACATGTTGCTGTGAGCTTATTGTATTGTAGTTGGTATGCTTACTCTGTCTAGGTCAGCAGCTCTCATGAACAGTTCAGTGCTTTGTTGTTACAGCTAACTGCGTATTCAAGACAAATTGATATGCAATATATAGTAGATAGACTAGTTTTAACATCCTCATGTATCTGTTGACATCTACATTAAATGAGGAACAGCAAATGATGCAGCTAGTTTCAACTGGTGTGTCATTAAATGACAAAGTGAAATTAATTGATAGACAAATTTATTTCTCACAAATAGTCCACAAGAAGTAGTCACCTCTGTCTTTAAGGAAATATAGTATACATTTAACACTATTGCCAAGAGGTGAAGTAGTGGTTTAAATAGGAGGGATGCTGTTTTAAGTCTCCAGTCCTGCAGGGTAAATCTAAACAGGAAATGTAAACTGATGTCTTCCCTTCATTAGATACTTAAATCATGGTGCCCTAACTGTAGCTCAAAGATAAGCCCCCATTTTCACCTGTGGTGATGTTGGCACATATTTCAGCAGACTGAGTGCATTTGGCAGCTCATAGATGTGCACACTAGATGTGCCTTTTCCTACCCCTGCATCCACTCGTTCAGGCCATTTCTGTCTCCTCAATTCATTACATACTATGTAACCATTAGCAAGACACTCTGTTATATACAATGACTTCATTACTACAAGCTAACTTGGAACACTGACTCCCATCTTCTTTCTTTTTTGGACAGTGCTTAAAGCCTTAGCCACTGTCATAGTGTCACTCATGATGCACAGCTTCATGGGAGGGGGCCTATTTTGTGCCATCGTGGGAAACATCCTGTTGGTGGTTTCCACAGCCACAGACTACTGGATGCAGTACCGTCTGTCTGGCAGCTTTGCCCATCAGGGCCTGTGGAGGTACTGCATGTCTGGCAAGTGTTACATGCAGACTGACAGCATTGGTAAGTGGGAAAATATCTTCTTGGACACTTAAATATTTCCTTGGGTCTCCCTGAGGGACACCACCTCTTACTCTCACTGGAGTCTACGTGTACTTATCTGAATACACATGTGATTATAATGACTGTCCTTACTTTTGAGGTACAATAACTTAACTTTCATAAGATGAGAAGTAAATACAGGCAGACTAGAATGGCAGCATGATGGAAATAATATATGCATCTTTCACTTAAGACTTACAGTCACCAAACAGCTCTGTGAGGCTGTATTTAGGCACATTAGTGCTTGAAACTAAATGTTAATGTCAGCATGCTTACATGGTGACAATGCTAACATACTGTTGCTAAGCATGCATAATGTTTACCATGTCTAACATAGTTTAGTGTGTTAGCATGCTAAAAGTACAGATGACTCTGATGTGAATGTTGTTAGTTTTGCAAGTATTTGGTTATAAAGTCAGGGATTGCCAAAGTCATTTGGATACATTGTCTGGAAACTATAACTTTCTATTGATAATTTTATGAAAACCGTCCAATAGTTGCTAAGATATTTTAGCCTGGACGAAAGTGGTGGATTGATCACCTAACAGACCTAACGCCTAACATTTCCATCCCATAAGACACACGTGTGAATGACAATAAAAATACTGCAATACAAAAGTACTCTAATAAAAGTACAGTTAGTTATTAAGTAAGTAAAAGTGATAAAACGCTCTGAGTCTTGATTCTAAAGACCTGTCTCTCAAGAGTTTTAAATTATCATTGTGTGGTTAACCTGTAAGTAGCATTTTAGTGTTTCAAAAGCAACTAAATTTGGCAGCTTGTCTTGGTGGAAATAAGCTTACCTACTCAGTATAGTGGTGGGTAGTAGGCTACAGCACTGCTATATTCACGTAAAATTTTATTGGCTCAAATAAAATGGAAAAATGCATTAAAATTACACAAAATGCAAATATTTAAAAAAAAAACAAACAAACCACACTTCAATTTGTTTTTGAGTAAATACACTTCCCTGTGCAACGTGATATCTTTTACTATAGCCTTTCTGTTATATAATTGCCTGCCTTCCAACAGCAGGACAGCGTTTATAGGTTGCTGCTGTGTGAGTCCAGCAGTGCACTGGCACAATTTCCACCAAAAATACTACTGGAACAAACAAGTTCAAGGGCAAAATGTTTGGGGTCTGTAGAAATATTAGTAAATAGATTCATTTCCAGCGTTTGTTTTCAAATGACATTGAGTGTATTTTGGTATGAAACTGTTCATGTCACATGAAAGGTTTATCATTTTCTATTTATCTTCCAACACATATCTTAGTATGTTCTCCCCCTTGTTATACTCCTCAGCTTACTGGAATGCCACTCGTGCTTTCATGATCCTCTCTGCCATGTCATGCTTTGCTGGCATCATCGCAGGAATACTCTCCTTTGCCCACTTTTCGGCCTTTGAGAGGTTCAACCGCTCATTTGCTGCTGGGATCATGTTCTTTGTTTCAAGTGAGTTATGGATCCAGTAACCAAATAACATCTTATTTATTTTGTTCTGCATCACATCTGCCATTAATGTCTATGAATTGAATTTGCATATATTATGTGACTCGCAGACAAAGTTCACCAGGTCTGCCGTGGAAGGTCCCACTCTCACAGAAAGTTCCAGCTTAGATGATCTTTACTATTACAGATTTCCATTTTAATATGTGTCTCTTTCTGCCTGCTATGCCAGCTCTCTTTGTTCTGCTTGCAATGGCCATTTACACTGGAGTGACAGTGAACTTCCTGGGAAAGCGCTTTGGTGACTGGCGCTTCTCTTGGTCCTACATATTAGGCTGGGTGGCACTGCTCATGACCTTTTTTGCAGGTTTGTTCAAATTAAAGTGTGTGGTAGAGTTTGGTGTTATTACTTGCTAATGGTAAACAAAATCGGTTTGAGTTCTTAAACGAATATCACACTTGCTAACTGAGAAAAACAGTTCATATTCCAAACAGCTCTGTCAAATCTTTAAAAAAAGCAAATAAAATGACCACTGCAATGCTCTCACATGAACAAGAAGTACAGTCTCATCAGCTTTGTACAAATACCCACTATATTTTCAATCTCACACATCATTAACATACATTTACAACAGAAAAATAATCTTAACGGTCTTGCCATTATTTTTATATTAATTTTAATATGTTTGGTATAGTATCATTAACTTGTACTTCGTGTGTCTGTGTGCAATAGAAATGGCTTTTGTGGTAATTAAACGCCATATGACTTATGTTTTGTTTTGCAGGTATATTCTACATGTGTGCCTACAGAATGCATGAGTGCAGAAGAGTGGCTGGCCCACGTTAAAGTAAACAGGAAATAATGTGTCAAGGGTGCAAAGGATATCAATTCCAGTTGGAAAATAGAAAATTTACTGTAAAATAATAAAATTTGGAATTTTGCATATGCACCAATCATGTGTTGTGGTTTTGTATAAAAATGTGTATATAAAATAATTTACAATTGTTTGTCCCATTGAGCTGGATTCAGTCACCCTTAACAACATTTTGTTTCCCAGTAACGGGCGAAACCTAGATGTGAGACAGTTTTATAAATTAACTGAACTGTTAAAGCAATCTGTGCAGCATTGCAGATTCTGATATAATGTCTATAATATACGTTACAATAATAACATTGAAGCATGATATGTACCTATTGTATTGAAAATGCATTTTACAATTGGCTAGAGTTTGGGACCTGCATTTGTAATCCTGAAACAGTCGGTACATTACTCCTGAAAACTGACTTTTTAGTATTGCAGCAAAAATGGGAGGAGGAAAAGAAAAAGATGATGGGATCAATACAGGTGTTAAAGGTGCTAAGCAGCAAAGTGTAGTACCTCCATTGTGGGCTCCCACCCTGGAAGTAACCCAGTACATGAGAAAAGTTATATGGTAGCACACAGACAAGAAACACAGCTAGAGTCCCCAAGGCCATGCCGATGGCCTTCTGCTTCTGCATCCGGGATATCCTGGGGCGGCTGTAGAGAATCAGGATGCAGCGCAGGTAGCAGTAAACACAAATGAGAAGAGGTATGACGCAGAGCACAAAGAAAAACTCCAAACGTACTGGGAGGAGAAGCTGCAGCTGCTTCTCAGTAAAGTTCTCGTAGCAAACAGTGGAGTTGTTGTACAGAGATGGGTGGTGCTGGGCAATAAAAACAATGCTGCAGTGTGCTGCTGAAATTAGCCAAATAACAGCACTGGTAACTATTGCGTACACAGGTTTGAGCAGCTGATGGTAGGTGATAGGGAAAGCTACCCCAATGTAGCGAACCACACTGACTGTCATCAGCAGCAAGGAGCTGGTGTAAATTGTGGAGAAAAAGGTGAAGGAAGTAATGGAGCACAGGAAGCTGGGTAAAAGCCATTCCATGCCTGACGCTGCCTCGTGCATCTTGAGAGGAAGGATGATCAAAAAGAGCAGGTCAGAGACAGTCAGATTGAGAAGCAGGATGTCTGTTGGAAGTGGCTTGGACTGGATCTTCAGACTGAAGGCATAGAGAGCCAGGAGGTTGGCTGGCAGGCCTATGAGGAAGGAAACGATGTAAACAGAGAGAATGACCTCACTCCTCACCACTGGCTCCATTATGAACCTAAACCAAAAGAAGTAAACACACCGATCAGAATGTATAAAGTAGACAGGTGGTAAAATGGTGACAAATCAGTAACAAAACTAATCTTGTTACTAATGCACAATGTTAGGGTAAGAATACCAGGGTAAGCCAATCAGAGGCAGAATGAGGCAGGTCACGAGGCACGTCCTTTGACGTTGACATGTTTAGCCGATCCAGAGCTAGCATCTATCCTTACAAACCAGCTGGCAGGTCTGGTTAAAACTCCCATGAAGGCTACATTAGCAGCTGCCCTGTAGATTTTAATTAAAATACAAGATCTTCTTAAGCACGTGGAGCACTTTTCATGTAAATGTAAATGGTTACTTCTATTTTTTTAAGGCTTCTTTTACATGTTGGCAAACCAATTGAGATTTAAAGTCCAGTCTTAACCTTTTAAGCTATAGTGCGTAGTTTATGTTGCCCCCATTCTAAGTAATGACATCAAAACTGTTGTTCCATTACATAACACAAGCCTTCCGTAATCGCACAACCCCCCCCACCCCTCCTCCACGCAGTTACTTGTAGCCAAGGAGGACTCTGAGGATTTAAAAAAAAAACATGGACTCTTCAGAAGAGGTATTTATCTTCACTCGAGTTTCTGTGCGCGAAAGTCGCCGGACAACATCATGTTCTAAACACAGCCATGCTGAGAAACCCAAAGAGAGTTGTGTGGAGCTGATAGTCTTAATTAGCTTTATATCAACTCATTTGGCAATGGCTTGAATATAACGGACGTAAAAATAAGTTACGCGCTAAAGCTTTAAAATACTAACATTAGTCGCCTAACCAGTACCTCAGGGCTTGTTTAGTGTTAATAAGTTGCTCTGGAGCTTTCGGTCGTATCATAAGATCTTCCTCAGCAGTTTTACAATATTAATGAAATATTTTCGAACAAGGTTGGCCAAACGTTTCTCTTACGTAGGAGAAGTTATCTCCTATATAAGAGATCACCTTGCCTTTCAGAGCTTCCATAGCCCTAACACCAAAAATACTACTGGACTCTGCCATCAATCTCACATTGATTGAGAGGTGTTAGCTGAATGCTAATACAGTTATTAATAGTCACAACACAAGACATAGACATCAACTAAATCATCAATGTTGTTGCCGTTGTTTGCCATTATTTATCAATGTATCTGATCAAACACACCAAATCAGCATTTTAATGTTTCTCTCAGCAAATATGTAGATCAATTTGATTTGTTTAATTAATTGTTTACAGGCAACTTTATTTCATATAAAAATGAATAAAGTCAGATAGGGAAAAGGTTTTCATTAGTCCGATGACCAAACAAAGTCAGCTCTCAAGATCAGACTACAAACACCAGATGTGGAATTTCAATAGCAAAACGGATCTGTAATGTTTGATTAGATAAATAAAGGTATTTACTTACGAGTAGAACAGTGTTAAGGCTTTTTTTAACGCTCTGTGTTGTTTGTCTTGCTGTAACTTTCCAGTTTATAACTTTCAAGTTCAAAGATGAGCTGATATAAAGTGTTGTGAACCGGAAATAGCGAGTCACCTAATAAAACTCCAGTGTGACACACTTCCCTACCAGTTTGAAATTGAGAAATGAGCAGACCAATTGGTTAATATTAACTTAAATGCAAAACTGTAACTTATGTTGACTTTAATACTGGTCATGTTAATAAAGGACCTCCTTTTGTAGGAATAAACTCTGACGTACATTTATTCAAAGTAATGCATACACCACAAACTCACAGAACACACCATCATTTTAGATAAACAAAATATTCTGTGGAATTATCACAGGAAAGCAAATTGAGATGTGGAATAGCTGCACATGTAGTCTCAACAGTAGATCTGTTTTCTGTTGCATAGGAACGGCTTGAACATTGATTTCTTTCCTGTCACCCCATATTTATATTAACATCAATTATCATTGCAGCAGGAAATAAACATGGAGCCCTTTATGTTTAAAACTGTCACAGGCACTAATGTGTAATTGAAGTTTTTGCAAAACAGTCAACATGAATGTAAGATGTGAATATCTAGAAAACTAGCCATGCTAACAAAACTGTATGAAAGGAAACTGCAGTATATAAATTTAGCATCAATTCAGTTTTTATGCAATGCAACCATATAATTTCATTAACAACATTTGGTTAAAGGCTGTTGCAAATATACATTAAGGTGTGACCATGTTGACTATTTCCAGTTCAGAACTGGAATAGTTTTTGACCTATTTGAATCTAAACTAGTCCTGTAACAGCAGACAGAGGTGGGGGGTGAGCTTGTATTCTGGAAAAAGTTTTCCTAGTCATAAGCTGTGACTGTGGGGGCCTATTGGTTACCATTGACCCAGCAAGGGGAAGCCATAGAGGGGCTGTAACTGGAAATGATTGTTCTCAGCTGATTGGCTGGAAGAGCCTGATCCTCCAAAACGAAAAGTGTGGGAACAGACCATAAACAGCTGACCCTATTGTTTTTTTTTGTTTATTGAATCAAAGCCTGACATTTAAACTGGAATATCTTTAGAGTTAAAAACAAAAAAACACAGCAAGAAAGTTGGGATAGTATTGTAAGGAGCCTATGAGAGCATCAGCAGTTGTCCTCTGATCAGCATTTTAAATAGACCTCTGCTTTGCAACCTACACTCTGTGTGGGAAGTCTAAAGCATAGTTTCATCATTCCTCAATGCTTTAGCAACATAATCAACAACAGAGAAAAGAAAACTCATACGTGTAACTTAAAATAAACTATGCTAAATGTGTAGAGACAAAACAAACTAAATCAAATTAAAAATATCAATAAAAATCTAATATTTGCAGGAATTTAGTTCTATGTGTCAATGTCTATGCCTATTGTGAACCGCTGCATACTTTTTTCCATCAGGTACATTCACTGCACAGTTGCCTGTGGCTGTATACTGCCTTCTCTTTGGGCAACTGTTGAATTTTCCTGGTGCTGTTGAGTTCTAGTTGGTCTCCTCATTTCTGCCACAAAATCATTGTCATAAACATAGGAAAGTCTGTCCAACTCTGAGTTACTCTCAGGTCTGCACGGGCATGATTGTGCATCCAAATCTCGTGATCTAGAGAGAGAGAGGAAGAGAGTTGGAGAAATTGGCAGATAACCAATTAGAATATCTCCTTTAATATAGTCACATAAAATCTTATTTCATCTTCTGCATACATACATGGCCAAAAACAAGTGTTTGACTTTTAAGGTTTAAAGCACTTTTCATTACATGTGAACCCAAAGAGCTTCACATAAAACAAAATACTGCATATACATCAAAATAAAGAGTGTATGGCAATAATACACAACAAGACAAGCAACAAAAAAAAGTACGCCAGTGCAACTATACAATTTCCCTCTTACACACACACACACACACACACACACACACACACACACACACACACACACTACTCATCTGTCATAATTAACAGCCTTTTTCAGTTTCATCACTACATACTCAACATCAAATCAATTTATAAAAACAAATGTGCGCTAATATTTATAATAAAATAGTTGTACTTACCTTTGAGGACTGTTGTATATTTGTTCTGGTTGGACATTGGCTGATATATGTTGTGACCTTAAAAAAAGATGCAAATTTTATTTGAATTTTAAATAAATCATTGCCAACTATAAACACTACATTCCAGTGCTGAACACAAAGCCCAGTGGCGACCTGTTGGATATACCAGTAAAAAGATTAATGCTAGCAGTACAGTCATTATGTATGACAAAGAATAAAGTCTACTGACCTGTTTCTAGAATATTTTCTGTAAATGAACAACGCACATCCAAACAGCAAACCAATTCCCAGGAGCAATAAACACCACATATACAAAGAGGCTGCAAATGGAGAAAAAAAAGCTTTAAAAAAAGCTTAATTAGCATAGTAAATGTGATACACAAAACACTCTTGATCTGCTTTTGGGTGCAGTTTGGAAAAATAAATGATCACTCAGAGCGTAAAGTAACTTACATATTTGTGAGTGTACAAACAGCTGTATGGTGTCGCTGCCCAGGATGTTTGTGGCTGTGCAAGATATGTTAGATTGACTTAGAGCTGGGCCACTTATTTTTCCAGACACTACATTTTTCATATTTGTGGAAACAATGCAGAAGGAGGATGGAAGAGGTTCATTTCCATCAATGGTCCAGTATATAGAGGCATTAGGGAACGCTTCAGCCTGGCAGACACACTTCAGAAATCCTCCTTTCAGGTGGCAGAAGGACTCAGGTAGGATTACTGGGGCATCTAGAGAGATGGAATGAAAATTTAATTTAACAACTAATGAAACTTCTCTGACATCTTGGATTTATTGTATGATTTTCACAAGTCAAAGACACATTGTCATTATATTAAACACTGATATGTTATGATAACATGTTATAGGTACAAGGTTTGTTGTATGTTTTTTTATGTATGGAGTAACAATGGCTGGATAATTGTTTCTATTTGATATTTTAGGGCATTGTGGTGGCCTACTTATCAAAAATACACAACACATAACCTCCATTGAACACTGCATTGGGGACCCTTTAGTGCAGGTCAACCTTTTCTGTCTACCCATGTTCCCCTGTGCTACATACAATAAAGATAACATGGCAATTAAATAAGGTTTAAAAGTAGTTTGAACTCTGACATGAAGATTCATAATCACATAAATATAATCTTTACTCTTACAATGTTGGATCATGTAAACCTCATCCAGTGCTCTCAATTCTTGTTAAGGACAATTGCAGAATGTAGGCCTACTTTCAAGAACCCAAAATGCTCCTTAGCTTGAGTAGAATATTTTAACCTTTTTTAATTTGTTTGTCAGTGGCAGCAGCAAAATAATTTCTTAAATGATAAACATCAAATGTGTCGTTGTTGTTATTAACTCACAGTATACGTGGGATGAACAAATAATTGAGGAAGAAAAATGTTGGTGCGGAGGGCTAAATTGTCATAAATTTGGTCCATTCCGGGGTAAACCACGACACCAGGCGCTTAAATAAAGAAACCTAAAAATAAAAAAGTTATATTTATAGTTTCTTGTGTACCCAAGGTTAACACCCGCAGTAAGGAGGCCAGGTGAAGAGCACTTTAGGAAACCGCTGGCGCTAAGGGAAGTACAACAATAGAGGTTATGTGTTAATCGTTCGGGTTTCAGATTAGCTAGCCCGATGGAAGCCAATGTGCTAACCAGCTAAAGTGTCTATATAACTACTCCGCCGAAGGGCCTGGAATGCCGGATTATTTTGAGACTAGCAAAACCACAAAAAGTAAATTCACAGCGTCACGCTGTCCGTTTATTCAAACGTAAACTGTGTTGATTTATGAGGACATTGTACAAAAGATAAAATACTGGATATCGTTACAGTTTTTTAGCTAAACAGGGCGTCGCCATAGCAACCTGCCGGCTTCGTGAGCAGGTGCACTAACGAGCTGAGGAATATCGTTTTCCTGGAACCATAAAACACGGACACTCCCCATCCAGAGTTATTTCAATGGTAAGTGAAGCTTATTTTTTAACCGCTGGCATAATTTTGTATGTTAATTATTTATCATGTCTGGATACACACAGGCATGGGAAATTTGTATTGGTGGTATTGGTTTGTTGTTAATAGTTTTTTGGTGTCCGTGCTCTTGATTGTATTGCCAGGTACCCAGTTCATTTTCTGTTTCTAAACTGTGTTGCTCATGCTCAACCATAGACTGTTATGTGCTCAACACAACACAACAATGTGTACCTTGCACAGCAGCTGATTTTTGCGAAATCACAAGATCTATATATATATATATATATATATATATATATATATATATATATATATATATATATATATATATATATATATATATATATATATATAGTCTGTGGGTTTATTGGAATTTCTTTAAACCAATCAAAATTGTCTTGGGCGGAGCTAAGCACCAGGGAAACCCCTGTGCAGCTGCAGAATAGCCTCGGGAAGGACCTGATTGCACAGATAGTCTAGCTAGCGGTTTGGATTTACCTTGCAGAGCTCTGAGGAGGAGTTAATTATAGTCCTCGTAAATCAACCAGAGTTTCAAATTCCAACACACACACCAGAACGATTCCTTCCGAGGCTATTTTGCAGCACCAAGAGGATTGGTTTAAAGTCATGTAAATAAACTAGAGCATCCAGGAATGCTGTGTGGACTAGCCAGACCCTCCTTCGCAGCACTGTGGAGGAAGCTCTAGCAATGCAAGACTAGGCAAATCCTAAATCAGATCTGCTAGACTGGTTGACGTAGTTTAGGCGTGAGGGGTGGGTATTGGTTAGGGTAAGAATACCAGGGTAAGTCAATCAGAGGCAGAATAAGGTGGACCACGAGGCACATCCTTTGACGTCGACACGTCTAGCAGATCTGATATAGCTGATCCCATCTAGCGTCTACCCAAAAATCTGTTACAAACCATCTGTCATGTCAGGCGTAATGTAGGCTACCTTAGTAGCTGTCCTGTGAATTGTAATTGAGTGACAAGATCTTCTTTAGCAGATGAAGTTGGCAATTTTAATGCAAATGTTGATGGTGGTCATTACTATTTTTTAAGGCTTCTTCTCCACGTTGGTATACAAATTGAGATTGAAAGTCTATTCTTAACCTTTAAAATAGTAACTAATGTTAGTTGACTGATCAGTCCTACAACAGGGCTTATTTAGACCAAATACTAAATAAACTTGTGTTAAAAACTTAGTCGCATCATAAGATCTTGACATAGGAAATCTTTGGAAACTTGTCCACAATAATTTAAAATAAAGTTCTGGGGGTTTCAACAATGTTGACTGCAGTCAGAGCATGCTTTTGTAATGACTGACCCACTGCAGGCCGTGCTTGTTAAGCGTTACATTTCTCTGGTGGGGGTGTTCAGTAGCCAGCAGAGCAACTCGCTGGTGTGAATGTTGAGCACTGTATTCCTGAATATATTAATATTAGATTAAATTCTGGCACAATAGAGGAAATAGAATATAATCTTTTCTTTACATTGGACATCCAGATCCAACCATTCGGACTTCCCTGTGCCAATGTCATTGTGAGCGATGCAGGAGAGAGAAGTATCTCGTGTGATCTTGTTGAAGGGCCTTTTTCTCTCAGTTGAAGTTATTTTGTGTGTCTGACCCATCTGTCTCCTGAGCCATGTGTACGTGTGTGGTTGTGGGTTGCAGTAAGCCACACACTCCAAGGTGACGTTGCCACCCTCCATTACCGGTTCCTTTTCCAATAACAGGGTCACAGTCACAGGGCCATCTGTACATGTATATAGGAAGTCACACCATACAATTAAAATGGTAAATAAATGTAATTCTATTATTTACTGCATTTGGAACTGGTAAACAGTATCACTTACATAAAATGTTGAGTGTTATTTGTTGACTTTCTGTGGCAAAGGTTCTGAACTCTGCAGAGCACCACATTTTGCTGTTATGCATTTCATACGTTGCTAGTCCATGAAGTATCTTTGTGTACAACCACTGGCCCTGTGCATCATCATGAAGAGTCATTGAAGTGGAGTTTTTTAGAAAGAGACCTGTGTTCCAATGAAGGGATGGAGGTGAGAAGGGGCAGGAGTAATTTATGCTGCAGTTAGCCTGGAAAATTTCCCCATCCACTATTTGCTTTTGAATGGTGACAATGGGAACCTTTCTTTCTGAAAGTCAAAACAAAGTGATCATAGAAATAATATAGTGATGGTAATTTTATTTCTAGATTAGCAATTATGTAAATGTACAGCTGTATATTACATGTACATGTATGTGAAATTACTGTAAGGTTATATTGACCACAGCTTAGGATCAGTACTAGCTTTCAGGTGTAGTCACTAACAAAATATCTAACTAGGCCTACATCTTCAAATAAAGATTAGGTTGAGCAGCCACCTTTGGCTGTGTGTGGCTGTGGTGTGAACGCTATAATACTTTTTCAGTAGTTTTGGGGAATCCCTGGCCTTTGAAAAAAAAAAAGTAAGGTGCTCTTGCATGGTCTATTTCTATTAATAATTGTAACCTGCAAGTTGCTAAATTTTGCATTACGGCTTGGATTTCCAAAATTAAATTTAAGTTTACAAATACTTACCAACAAAGATAGTTACAGTTTGATGATAGAATTTCTGAGTTTGTTTAGAGTCTGGGTCGATCCAAACATAAACTTTGAGGTTGTTGTCTGCTAGCTTCACATTATTAACCAGCAGGGTGCAGTTGCCCTCTGCAGCTTCACCCAGTACTGAGGTGCGTCCTCTGAACTGGTCTTTCACTGCAGTTGGGTGACGCCCGTCATACACTACAGGATAATGTATGTTATGGTACTGGTACCAGGTGACCCGAGAATGAGGTTGTGTCTGACATGGCACCACCACACAGCTCCCCTCCACTGCAGTAATTGTTTTGGGTACAGCGATGCTCCAGCTTCTCGCCTGCTGAAGCATTGAAATGCCTTGGTAGGGCGAGAGGAGAGTCAGAGGTGTAGTATAAAAGACAAAATTAGTTGTGGTTGTTCTGTTTTGTGATGCTACTTTTACTTTAGTTTTTAGTTTATGTGACACAACTGGAAAGGCTTTTGCACAGAGCAATGTTACTGTGAGAGTCGAATAACCACCAAGCTGAGGTTGCTGCAGTATATAGACACCCACCATACCAGAGTGACATGACAAAAATGTAACCAATGACAAAGAAAAACCACATTGCATGCTAAAGACAAAGGATTGTCTGTGTTTTTTAAGAATATTTTACAACATATAAGGACCATACATCACCATTTTTCCTTATTTAAAGAGCAGCTACATTACAAATGTTAATAAAAAGTGTAACAATACAATATCAGAAAAGCTGTAAATACTTTTTATTGATTACCATATTATCAAGCAATGTACGTGTTCATGGTTACACGGATCTTACTTTTTGTTTAAGGTAGCAAAATAAGGTCCACTCAAAAAAAAAGGTACGACAACAATGTTCTAATAAAAATCTTAGTAATAATGAAGGCCGTCAATAAATGCTGTATTGATTTGTATTTGAGAATTTTGCAGGTTCTGAGGCTCTTTTTACTTTGTCCAGTTCTAGGCCAAACATGTAGACGGTTAGTCCTTTTTTTTTTAAGATGAATGTAATATTCATTATTTTATATCTTTTTTACGTTTAAAATGTTACTCAGAAACAGAGATTCAAAAAGACAAAGCTAAACATTACCAGTAAACAAGTGTAGCAGTCTAAGCAAATGAGCAGTCCCCATGAAGAAAGTAGGCTAGTTGCTGTACACCATTCGGTAAGCCACCTTCTGACTTCTTAATTTCTGAAACACAGCACCTGTAACAATGTTACTACAATTAGATAATGGTGCTTTTGTATTGTATACTTTCTGCACATGTATACACTTTTTTACTCTAACTATTGAAAGTAGTACTCAGCAGATGTTCAATAGTCAAAAATCAGCCATATATTAAGCCACTATGTCACTGCAAATCATCGAGGAGTTGTTTATAGGCCTCAAGCACCTCCAGGTTTATCAAAGTAAAAAAATGTTTGCTTAGTTTTCTGGTAAAATAAACCACAGACATGTTCTGTATCATTAAATCAGAAAGTATGTACTATGAAAGGAGTTTTAAAGAATTTATATTTTCCTTTGAGTTATATGGACAAGAGGGCTTACCTTGCCAGATGAGCTGCAACATGAATATGTCTGCAACGGCACACTGAAGTGCAACTGTGCTCAAGCCCACGTTTTAATCACCACCTAATCCCCTACCCCTCTGTTCTATTCAGTTGTGAACAGGAAACTTGCTGATGTCATTTAAGGCAGTCAGCCTGAACTGTGAAAGAGAAGCTCTTGCTGGTTTCTAAAATCTGGTAGACAAAACACTTGGCAACGTGTTTTACATGTGGCAATAATACAGTGGCAGTAAGATGCATTAAAAGATATATTGAATACAAAATCTGAGATTGATGGAAAAATTCTGTCTTAACAGAATAAATAGTTGCAACTCTAGATATAAAGAAGAATGTAGAGACTTCCCCTCATGTTTACAGTGGGGCTCAAATGTTTGGGCTCCCCAGGTAAAAATTTGTATTAATGTGCATAAAGAAGCCAAGAAAAGATGGAAAAATCTCAAAAAGGCATCAAATGACAGATTAGACATTTGTATAATATGTCACAAATATTTAGATTTTATTTCCATCATTTCAAAATAACAGAAAACAAAAAATGGCATCTGCAAAAGTTTGGGCACCCTGCAGAGTTAATACCTTGTACTGCCCCCTTTGGCAAGTATCACAGCTTGGAAATGCTTCTTTTTGCCAGCCAAGAGTCTTTCAGTTCTTGTTTGAGGTATCTTCGCCCATTCTTCCTTCCAAAAGTCTTCCAGTTCTTTGAGATTTCTAGTCTGTCACGCACTGCTCTTTTAAGGTCTATCAATAGATTTTCAATTATGTTGAGATCAGCAGATTGTGAAGGCCATGGCAAAACCTTCAGTTTACGCCTCTTGAAGTAAAACACCTGGGTTTTTGAAGTGTGTTTAGGATCATTATCCATTTGTAGAAGCCATCCACTCTTCAACGTCAGGTTTCTTCACAGATGTCAAGTTAGCATCCAAAATTTGCTGAAATCTTTTTGAATCCATTTTTCCTTCTACTCGTGAAATGTTCCCTGTGCCACTGGCTGCAATACAACCCCAACGCATGATTGATCCACCCCCATGCTTAACAGTTGGACAGAGGTTATTTTCATTAAATTCTGTGCCCTTTCTTCTCCAAACGTACCTTTGCTCATTCCGGTCAAAAAGTTCTATTTTAACCTCATCGGTCCATAGAACTTGTTCTCACAATGCATCAGGCTTGTCTATATGTTCATTTGCAAACTTCAAACGCAGATTTTTGTGGAGAGGACGTAGAAGAGGTTTTCTTCTGATGACTCTTCCATGAAGACCATATTTGTACGAGTATCTCTTTATAGTGGAATGGTGTTACACAACTCCAGTGTCTGCCAGGTCTTTCTGGATGGATCGTGCAGTCTAACGTGGGTTTGGACTTGCTTTTCTCCCAATCCTGCGAGCTGTTCTGTCTGATATTTTTCTTGGTCTTCCAGATCTTGCTTTAACTTCCACTGTTCCTGATGACGACCATTTCTTAATTACATTCCGAACAGAGGATATTGGCATCTGAAAACCCTTTGCTATCTTCTTATAGCTTTCTCCTGCTTTGTGAGCGTCAACTATTTTCAGTTTCAGTTTTCTAGACAACTGCTTAGAAGAAGCCATGGTGCTGATTGTAGGGGCAAGGTCAGAGGAGTCTGGGCATTTAAAACCTTAAGATTGACATCAGCTGGTCTTTCCAGACGATGATTGAGAACAATCCATGACACTGTCAGGTCTCAGCTTTCCAAAGGGGGCGGTGCATGCTAGAAACTCTGCAGGGTGCCCAAACTTTTGCAGACGCCATTTTTTTGTTTTCTGTTATTTTGAAAGTGTAAATGATGGAAATAAAATCTAACTTTTTGTGACATATTATACAAATGTCTAATCTGTTATTTGATGCCTTTTGGAAAATTTTCCATCTTTTCTTGGCTACTTTATGCACATTAATACAAACATTTGAGCCCCACTGTATATCTTAAGCCAGTTCAGTTTTGACAAAAAGTAAATGTTAAAAATAATATGATAAACAAAAAAGCCTCACTGCCAAATACATGTTAAACAGCAGTGTATCTCTCAATGGACATGCCCAACATCATACTAAAAGTAAAAACTAAATGTTTACATAAATTATTTCATATTATGTATTAACACAGTATAAATTGTAAAAAATATTATGATTATTACTATTTTGCACTTAGCTTAGTTAGTTTAGCATGAGCTTAACATAAGTCTGACAAAAAAGAAAATGTAACATAATGGAGCAAGACGTTCTAAAAAGTACAAATTACATAACTGGCAGAGCAATGTATAACTGTGATCTATTTGTGCATCACACCTCTGTTTTTGTATTTAACCTGGGCATATTCACTTTCCTTCGCCACATTTCTAGGCTCCATTTTGTCATGCAGGCTTGCCATAAATAGTGCGTTGTCCACAAAACCTCTGCCTCTGTCTCCCACCATGCACCTCTCCTCCTCCAGAAAGGAGCTACCAGGCTGGTGCGTGTCCACATAGTCTTCTCCCTTCTTCTTCTTGTTCTTTGGCTTCCAAGTCACACTAGAGTATATCACATCGTTGCCTTCCTCATTCTGCGTCATAAAGCTTTTACTGTCTCCCTGTGCATTGTTTAGTCCAGAGCTTGGCAATTTGGCGTTTGGCTCAGAGATAGTTGCAGGGGTGGGGACATCTGTCTGTCTCAGTGCATTAGTGTTGACGTAAATGTCCTCTTCTGTTGTGTTGGGTACCTATACAGTTAAATAGAAAACATCAGTGGTACAGATACTGTGCTAAACCAGTTTGATTATTGTAAAGTAGAATACTGGCTCTAAGTCAAAGTACCTCATTTCCCTCTCCACTTGTTAAAAGTTGGCTCATATTAACAATGCTGGTGTCACCTGTGCACTGACTCTTCTGTAGGTTATGTTGAGACTTCTGAGCCCTGGAAAATACAATGGAGCATTTAAATTACATGTGTATATTTGATTCATGTCTTTGTTTTCTCATGTATTAATCAACATGATGAAACAGTTGACACACAGAGTAGCACAGCTAAAATGAAATGAGAATTGAGTGAAACTCTGCTGTAACTAAACACTGCTACAAAGCTAAATTTTATTAGGTTGATTATCAGTTAGCAGCAAAAAATGATGTCTGGCAATCTGCATTATAATATTTGAAGTGAAATACATTTACTGGCAGAGCTTTCGGCAGCATCATGTGTTCATGTTGCAAGTGAATTTTTAATTTAATTTATTTAACTATAAGAAAATATATATCTTAGGAAAAAATGTCTTGAAAATCAAAACAGAACATATGGCAAACACAGACAAACTGCATCTGCAAAGAGGAGTGATGGTCAAATGTTAAAACTACAAATAAGGACATCTCTTATACACATGGGGTTGCAAAGTGATTGACATGAGTCATATTATATACCTATACCTACCTTATTTACGTTTTTATATTGGTTTTTATTTTATTTTAAGAATAACTGTTATAGTAGGCTATGTGTTACATATTGGTGTCTGGAGCTGTTACCGTACCTGATAACACACAGTAGAGAACATACAAGTAATAGTAGAGCAACAACTGTGGCGATGAAGACTGGCAACATCACTTGGTCTGAAGTGTGCAGTACAAGAGACAAGGGAAGATAAGGATAAGGAAGTAATTCAGACAAGAGATAATTCTTCTGGTAAATATACAGATACTGTATAAAGAACTCAGTTTGGTGAGTCAGGTCATATTAAATACACCAAAAAGAAAGTATTTACTCATTTTGAAACAAAAATTGAGTCTACACTAATGTTAAATAGTTCCAACTGGTTCCAAAAGTGTTTAATGACTGCTAATATGCTAATACTGTAGTGGGGACCAGATATCACCATATCTGGTCTCCAATATGCAAAAACTATTTGGAGTCTGTCAAATTCATCAAGTTCACCAACATTCCAAATAATCCTCTCAGCTAGCCAATAAGATTTGCAATCAGTACAGGAAGATAGACCTTGACTTTGTGCAGATGTTTGAGGCTTATGGCTGTTGACACAAAATTGTTGACTGGCAGATCCCACAGAGTTGGAGCTACGGCAGAGCAAGGTGGAACGATCCCAATCCTGGAGCTTATTCACTGTGATGATGCTCATCAGGTTTTTGTCATTCAAAGTGTTGCTTATTACCAACATGTCAGAGTGAATGACAGGTTGCCCGTCCAGATACCACTGTAAAGTGGCAGAAGGATTTCCCACTGTACTGCAGGAACAATTCAGCTGGGCTGCAGCTTTGCTGCAGTTAGATGAGGGCAGGATCTGTGGAGCAACTGTAATGCATGTAGAGAAAACAGACCTTAGAAGTTCAGAGACAAGTATAGTTACATTTACAGTAATTAATCCATTAAAAAATTAATGACAAGATGTACGGATATAAAATAATTGTAGAATAGTTGTCAGTTTAGTCATGATGCAAAGCTAAATGCATTGTGTATGCATATGTATTTCCTCCTGTTACCACAGGGAATGTGGTGGAAATGTACCCCATTTTAACCCAAAGGCATATTAGTTTTTATCTTAGTTAACATGTATCATATTTATTTATTTGTCTATTACAGGGCTCTATAGTGCGAGCATTTTACTCGCATTACGCCCAACATAGATGTGTGTGAACTGTAAAATGTATTTAGGAGCACATGTGCGAATAACCTGGTCTCACATTGCCAGACCTTCCTCCATTGTGCTGCAGAGGAGGGTCTGGCGAGTCAACACAGCCTTTCGGGATAGGAAAAAAACATAGACAGTTAAAGAAATGGACCGACGTAGTTGTGACATGGGCAACGTGTTTGAAAGGTGTAAGTCTTCTGGTAATAATAATGTATACTTTATTAATCCCACAAGGGGGAATTACAATTTACACTCTGTTGTTATTACACACATAACCCACACATGCTCAGTACCTATACATGCACTAATGGGGAGATGTCAGAGTGAGGGGGCTGCCCATGGAAAGGCGCTCCGAGCAGTTGGGGGTTTGGTGCCTTGCTCAAAAGCACTTTGGCAGTTCCCAGAAGGTGAACTGGCACCTCTCCAGCTACCACTCCACCACCATACTTTCGTCCGTACAGGACTTGAACCACAAGCCCAACCAGACTCCCTAAAGACTGAGATACTGCCACCCACAGCCGTGGTAGCTGTGCCAAGAGAAATCTCAATCATTCCCAATCAGCAGAGACGGAGAGCGTAGGTATATGTTAGGAGATAACATAGACACAGGCTAATTATTGCTAACATGCCAGTTAACATTAGTAATTAAACCTTAACAGCTTATATAAGTCCAAACTGTCCGCGTGCTTCTCCTGACAATACAGTGATTTGTCAATTGTGCAATGGTAAGTCGCGTGGTTATGACACAATAGTTAGCTAATCAATCTACTGAAATATGCCTGCTTTATGAAACATAAAACTTTTGAAATGTAATACTTACATTGAACATCTATTTGACTGAGGTTGGATTGTCCATCTCCAATATCATTTTCAGCCTTGCAGAAAAAAGAACTGTATTCTTTAGATACTTTAAAGATTAAAACAGCTCCGGTCCCAATAAAAGTCTCCTGGCCTCCATCAGGTCTGTACCAGGTGTAGGTCCTTACTGCTGGGTTGGCAGTACTGCTGCATGTCAGAGACACATTCCTGCCCTCTAATACTGGACCAGAGGGATTCACTGACACTGTGGTGTGTTTGGGGGAATCTGAAAATGACAAATAAATCACCTGTTGTACTTATAGATCAAACATAACCTTACATTTGTATTGAAATAAGGCCGGTTATTTCCGTTAAATTAGACTGCTGCTGACACTTTCTTGTAAAAAGCATTCCATAATTTTTTTGTAAGAGGGATCCTTCCACTTTGATTATTCAGCACAAGACAATGCTTGGCGTAATGTCAACTGAGAGAGAAAGCAAGAGGGAACACAGTTCTGCCTTTTGCAAACTGTTTTGGTTTATCATGAAACAAACCATTGTGAGCTACAGATGACTTTTTAACATTTACTTCCTAAGTGCTGCTAAAGCCTCAATTTCAACGTCTCTTCCTGGAATTTCAGTTATCATCAACAGCTAGCTTTCTTAAAGTTTCTGCACTTATTGGACTGTTTTGAAGCCAATACTAATTATTTTGCTTATTGAAATGCATACACCTAAAAGAGGTGTGGAAACCATAGGATGTCAAATCTATTATAACAGTTAAACAAAGGTGGTTGTGAAAAAGCTGCCTTTCTCCCTTTTCATTAGTCTATGTTCCAAAAATGAACAATGTTTTATGTCTGCTCAATCCTTTATTCTAGTGTAATGTTTTAGTTTATTTGCTACTTTATCATTTGACATAGGCCTGTTTGGTTAATGGGATCATAGTATTTTGCCCTGGTGATGTAGGGGTAGATCAGCTGCTCACCAGCTTAATCAAAGAGTGTGTATGCCGGTTTGCGTGATTAGGTCCCGAGGGGCTGGGCACTTCTAAGGTGTAGATCAATAGATAAGATAGTTCTGCAGTGAATGACACTTTTATATTTGGGGTGCCTTCTGTTGTGGAACAATATGATAATGTCAGTAGTAACTGATCTAATTGCAATGTTATTTTCAGAAACAAAGATCCATTGTGTAGTGTTTTGAGTTGATTCTTAGCAAAAAATACCTTTGTTCTTTTTGTATGAGAAATTCTTACACAATGTAGGTTTAATGTTGCTTTCTCAGGTTAGCTCAGCTCTATGCAACCCTGTGCAGGTGGTAAGGTCCAATTAGGGGAGGCTGAGTTGAGAGAGAGAGAGAGAGAGAGAGAGAGAGAGAGAGAGAGAGAGAGAGAGAGAGAGAGAGAGAGAGAGAGAGAGAGATTGCTGTTTTGTTTGGGTATTTTGCCTTAGTTAGGGTTCAAACACCTATTGTTTTTTTCCAGGTTTAGTATTATTTGTCGTCTTCCGGGCTCAAATTCCCATGAGCTATTATTAGCTAGAAACACAAAACTTGACCAAATGAATGGAAATGATGTGCATTTGGTTCTCAAGAAATATGAGCTAAATCTGCCACATGGTGGCGCTACAATTGTTGATCAACAAGGACATTTTGGAAAGAAAACGCCCCTCGGCCGTAAGTCTGATTGACTTTAAAGTGATGGAATTTTGGCTAATTTACATAATGTGAAAACAGTAAAATGAATAGAACTTTGTCAGTTTTGTATTACAAAATGTTGCTCTACTTATGGATTAATCGAGTAATTGTTTCAGGCCTAATTCAGACTGAGTCAAGAAAACTAAAACAGACAAGCTCAAATCAATTATAATGTTCATAATGAATGAATAACAGCAGATGACAAATGAACTTACATGAAATATCAGCTGTTAAACTGGTGCTAACAGATGACACAGTGCTGCCATCTTGTTTGTTGTAAACTGCAGTACAGGAGATTTCCTTCCTGTGATGGAGGTGAGAAGCAGTGAAGGTAACGTTAGAGATCTTGACTTTAGTTTTGTCCTGATTGTCCTGCAGTGTCTCCTGACTGCCACCCAGGTCGGGGGTCCATGTCAGATTTGGAGGATGAGACAGACAGGGAGCTGGAGCCGAGCACGACAAACTCACTGAGTCTCCCTCCTTCACCTTCAGTGTGGACGGAGTCAGAGTCGGACTGGGAGGATCAGCTGGTGGGAAGGTACATACCAACCAGTCACTAAATAAATTTCTCTCAATGAAAAATAAATACTATTTACCACATGCAATGAATACAAAACAATGTCAAAGCAGTTCTCTAATAGGGAAATGACCAACGTGTATGTATATGGCCTTTGAAACCTACCTTTGACTGAAATTTTCACTTTTTGTTGAATATAATCATATTTCAGTTTATTGTTGCAGTCCACTCTGAAGAAATATGATTTGTTGTAATCAGTTACTGTGTTGTTCAGGGTCGTGGTGCACTCTTTATTTCTTAAGTTTCCTATCAGTTCTCCATTTTTGGGGTTTGGATTTGAAGAAATGCTGTCAAACACAACCGTGTTTGGATCATTCTTCCACACTGCTTTGCATGTGTTATCCAAGTTTAATTCATGTTCAGTCGTTATGTTAAAGGAGCAGGGGATGGTCACACAGGATCCACTCAGAACCTCGATGTTCTGCGGAATAGATACCTTAAACTCTCCACACAGAGCACCTGAAACACAAGATACAAATATTTAAAGAAGAACAAGTGAATACTGCTTAACAATAATTTGATTGTTTGGTATTCTAACTAAAATGTACTATACCTTATTCTTAGAATAATCCAAAATGACAACTTTGTTACAATAAAATTACACATTTGTTAAAAAAAAAGAAAAAGAAAGTCAGCAGAACATGTTTGTAGCTCATTGCATCCTATATTTGCTCCAGCATGTATCACCGATACATTTGGACTGTTGTGTGAATGCTTGACTAACATTGTGTACTGTTACAGTTTTTAATAATTTTTAGTCATTGATCCAAATGTGAATGGACTTTATCTCACCTTGCAGCAGAGAGCCAATGAGAAGAAGAGTCAGAGCTGCAGCCATCTCTGTGTTTCAGGAGAGGCAGAAACTCTGGAGATTAAACATGAAACAATTAATTCTGATGTCTAGAGTCGGGTTTATTTGGAGGCAGCAGCATTTGTAGACGTTGCAACATGAAGAAATGTTTAGCAACCGTATGTTTGTTTCAAAGGGTGTTTTCACAAATAGTCCTCGTTATACAAACCAAACTCACCTCTTAAAGTGTGAAAACGCCCTAAACATCAACTGAATTTCAACGAAATTAATCATAAATAAATAATTTCCTTTAAAATCCTTAAGTGAAAAATGCTATTAATAATTAATTATTTTGAATGCATTTCTTTCAAATTCACCAGTTATAAAATTATAAATGTTGATGATAGAGATTTTCAACAAAAGGGTCAACTTGGTCCAGTGTTTCTTAATTATTGTCTCACACTTGACATTCAGTTTGTTATTGACACAACAAACAAGATCAAGAAGATGACATTATGATGAAATGAAAAGATAGGAAATTAAATGCAAAAGGAAAAAGTAACAAACATAGTCTTTTATTTATTTTCTGTAATATATATATATATATATATATATATATATATATATATTTAAGAATATTGTTTAAAATTGTTAATTGATCTAAAGTCAAATGACTGTTCTGTTTTAGACTTTAGTATAATATTTCAACTCAGTTTTGATGATTGGATATGTGTCAAATTTAAGTTATAATAACTTACATTTTCTTCAGGTCTTTGGAGTAGTGAGATGAAAAGTGTGTAGAGAAGTGAGAAGAAGTTCCTTAAAAGTTGTGCTGCTTTTTCAAACAGCCTACAAGACTTGAAAATGGAGAAGTCACTAACGTGCACATATGTGTGGA
The DNA here is from genome assembly GCA_013375575.1 of Percina caprodes. Classification (NCBI taxonomy): domain Eukaryota; kingdom Metazoa; phylum Chordata; class Actinopteri; order Perciformes; family Percidae; genus Percina; species Percina caprodes. The sequence continues at coordinate 2,946,407 of JABXJD010000014.1, forward strand.
AATGAAATTTGTACTTTTTTTAATCAGAAATGGTTTTAGACAAATGTTCAAATTGCTACAAACTAAATATGCAATAATTGTGGAAATGGCACATTTAGCTTACATGCAAGTCTGAATTTAAGCATGTAAGTCTATGACAACTTTAGTTATGCAAAGTAAAATACAACACAGGACTGTTAATTATTGTAATTGTCACATATGGGGCAGACACAGTAATATTCTCACATACAATATATAATTCTGTCCAATTCAAAAGCTCTATGGATAAACCTCAGAATGTTTGAATTTTAATGAATATCAGAGAAGAGTTTGCACAGTTCTGTGATAATTGTTTAATTAGTCGTTTGCAGTGTTGCTGATATATTTGTTTCCCGTATGTATGGATTGTACATTTGAAATACAAAATACACCCCAAAACTATAATGTAGTCCAGGGTTACCCGTGCTGTTATACATGTTATACTCTAGGCCTTTCAGACAAAACAAGGTTTGTGCTCCAGATTTTGATTAATAAGAGCACATCATTTTATTTGTCATCTTTATTATTGCCTTCTATTTTGATTTAGTTTATTATTATTAAAAAGCATTCAATTTAGTCCTCTCAAAGACAGGCCTTAGACTATATTAAAATGTCTCAAAGTTTATCTGCTGTAGACGATAACATTACTGTTACTTCTCTTTATGTGATTGGGGGCTGTTGGGACACGACAGATCTGTAAACCACAAGATAGACTGTTGCACCAGTGGATTGTGCATACAGGAAACTCTTCAGTCCTTTTTTTATGAAGTGTCAGTCAGCAGCGTCAGACATGGAGCAATCCTTGTCACTACTGCAAGTCTAAGTACATACTGTAGGAAGTTAAGAGTCTAAATTTGATCTAAAACTTTAGTGATATATTAATTGGTTACCCCATCCATTAACTTTCTGCCAGTTATCTGGGTCCAGTTCACATGTTTATTATATTTCTGTACTAGGAATTATTTTTTGTATCTCAAACTGAATAAGAATAGAAAATTTGGTCAACATTGTTTTTGGCAGTCCATTCATCAATTTGTATGGGTATTATGCTGAGTCTCATGAGAGGGGCTCAAGCCAATCACAGCGTGCATAAGACAGGTACACCCAGGTTGCCAGTATATCACAGAGCGAACATTCAGACAGACAAGCACGCAGACACAGAAAGAAGATGCTTACTCTGGATGAAAGGCATCAGCCAGCCAGGAATTACAGAGCCATCAAAGATATGTAGAGACTTTTGCTTTTACAAACTGTTGAAAAATGAGGAAGTCACTAAAAAGACCACATGCGTGTGAAAATAAAATGTACTTTTTATCTGACAGTCCTACATCTGTCCTGATCATAGCTTTTACTTTGTTGATAACTTCTTCTGTGATCCAAATATTCAGTCTTTGACCTTTTTGACCATAACGTGGTTGACGTGGGAATGAGAGTGGGGTCAAAGTGAAATTAAATGATTGTAATACCGTTACTAGTAATGTCTGCAAACGATTCAGTCAAAGTGATTTACACAGTTACTATTCAAATAAAAAAAGGTTTCAAATAGTCAACATCTGTCCGGATCCTAGCTTTTATTTTCTATAAAAATGATAATAATGAATCCCACCATTTTAACTGTAATATTGCTGTTTCAAATCTACAGACTTGTGGAAATTGCAGCAACTTGCAAGGGACACTTCTGGAATATCTTGAATTATAAACAATGGTGGTCATAATTGATTAGGTACATTTGTATGTGTTGCCTTCAGTGGTAATCTACAATATAAATAGTCATGAAAATAAACACATTGAATGAGAAGGTGTGTCCAAACCTTTGTTCTGTACTGTAGTTAGAAATGATAAAATACAACTGCTGATCAGTCTCTATAAATATTTCGATTATCAAAGCAACACGAGATTAGCTCTATAGATGTAGAATTATTAAAAAAAAATAAAATCTAAATGTCATGGGAAATCATATTGAAAAACACCCTTGTCACTGTTCTATATTGTTAGTCAACTTGTTGTCCAGTGTGATTTTACATTAACATTTTTACATAAAAATTAGTATTGGGTTAGGTCACTCTCCGAGCTTCTGCAAAGTTTGTGAATTGATGTTGAAAATCTTTGATATAATAAACCTTTTAAAATCAAAGACAGTGTCAAGTGGATTCCTTATCAACACATCATCCAGCATACCACTTCAGACACCACATTATAGTTATTGGTCCATTTATAAAAGGACATTCAGAGCTCCAGCCATCTTTGTTTGTCAGGTGTGGCAGAAACTCACGTTTAAAACAGTCTGGAGATTACAGATGGAACAGTTCACATGGTTGATGTACAGTATTTCGTCCCTAAAGTAACAGGATCTTAAAGCAGGGTTTATGTAAAGGCTTGTGTCAAATGTGACACATGTTAAGTTCTCAGGTTGATTACTTTTTTGTTGAACCTTTATATTATTTTAATCTTCATAGCTTTTAAGTAAATCCCTAAAATGTTCAACTAAATCCCATTAAATTGTATGGATTCCATAAAATGTATCCTTTTATATAATCTGTTAGCAGCTCTTTAAGGGAGGATGACGCTGTGCACATGTTTATTACAATAAGGAAACATGTGGTTACATAATTACAATGACTTAAATATAAATTGAATAATTAACTTAACAGATTTGAAAGACTTTAAATAAAACATTAATCATTGTATTATTCTTTCAAAGGTCAATATGGGTGTATCTGTGTGATCCTCCTGTACTGTAGAGATAAACATGTTTCTCTCTAAAATGGGGAAGAAACATTTATCTGATATGCAAAAACAAATACCTTTTGGACATATTTTTTTTCATTAACAGAATGCAGAACATGAAATAATAATATATTGGAAAAACAGGATGTGAAATGCTAAAACAGTGAAACATTTTCTGTACTTGTTTGCTATTATTTTTTAATTAACTAATTGCAGCCTGTTAGGCCAGAATGTCAAAAAACACAATAGGCTGCCTCCCTAAAATGTTTTGCTCATCTTTAAATGACCATCTGTGAATCTGTTTTTGCTTTTCTTTCCAAATTTGCAGATGAGACCAAGATAAAGCCCAGTGAATGAATGTAATTGTAGCATTTTAATCAAAAATTTTGATTCATTGATCTGTTATTTGTAGAAGTTGTAATGACTTATGTTTTCATCAGGTCTGTTTTGCAGTTAGATGAAATATGTCATGTTGAAGTCATGTTCCTCAGAAGTGAGGATGCATTTTCAGAGAGCTTGTAGGAATTATTTTGAAAATGAGGAAGTTGCTCGTGTATTTGAGTGATATTTGTTGCATATTTACCACCATATTTACTTAATTTGATAATGTAAAAATGTGTCTTCTAGCAATAGTGTTCTTTTAGTTAAGAAAAAAAACCTGGTGGTCAATCAAAGTCAAACTTCTAGGCAATGCTGTTGAATGTCTGAAAATAATATAGGTTTGGTTAGCTCTCTTGTTGTACTATGTCACAAAACAAACCATTTACTTCCTCACTGTTGTATGGATTAAAATAATAATAACTAACTAAAATTAAAATTAACCAACCCCTTATCTCCTTCAAAAGATGTTTTTCTCTGGCCTTAGTAAAACCCAAAATGTAAAAAGAGTTTGAAGCGATAACCCCTTCCTTTTCCACAAACTGGGTTTGCTCATTTGATAAAGGTGACAAAATACAGTAATGGCCATAAGTCAGTCAGCAAAATAGGGAACATTTCATGTTTTAAATGTCATCTGGACTTTGTATGAACAAATAAATATTGCATTTGTTTGTCAAAATGAATGATATATCTTATATAGTCACTGTATGCGACATAGTGAGAGGTATGTTCAACATTAAGAGAAATCTAAATTTGGGAACTGGTGTAGTGCTGCCTATAAAGTACTCTCAACACAGATGTCAGATATGGAAAATATAGAAAATCCATTGTATTTAATCATGTTCAACAGCTTGACCAACAGAACTGATGCATCATTTTCTTCATGGGACATTATCTTGAGTCCTGAACTCAAGATAATTATAATTGAAAACAATAACAAACGACAAACGAGTAGAAGAATTGTGTTGCAGTACAGTAGAAATTGTGTCTAACAATTCATGTCTGGGCTTGGAGCCAGAAGCAGCTGTCAACTGACACATATCATCAGTTCAAAATTGTATTTGTAAGCAATTTTCATAAGATTAGTTGAAGTCACAATCAAGCTAAAAAAACAAGGTTGAGCATGTTTTCTGGAGTTGTTAAAAAGGGTCTGGGTCTAAAGGACCCCAAGAAGAACATTAAGATGAATTAATTCCACTTTTACAGATTAAATTCCAAATGCTATAGATCTCACTGGGCCTCTGCCATATCAGATGGAGCCCCAACCCAACCCAACACACAATTTGCTACAAAACTTATCTTCCTTCAATAAGTTTTGTAGAAGACTTCAGTAACTCCACAATATTTGTCCGGAGCTCCTTGGCTTTTTCTGCGTTCTCTCCTTTCTCCACCTGTTCTCCTGCCACCTGTAGCCCCTTTAGCACCGACTGCAGGGCGTCTGCATTCTTCACTGAGTCCATCTGGTCCCTGTCTTCCCGGATCTCCTCCACCCAGTCCAGGTACGCCTGAAGCAATCCAAGGTCATCCACAAAGCTTGCAATAATCCGGAGTCCCGGTCGACATTGCTCCAGCTCCCTCAGCCTCCTCCTCCCCACCTCTCCGATGTCATTCCCAACAATGCTGATGGAGGAGAACATAACCATGTAAGTTACTTTTTATTGTAACAAGCCAACAATTCACACTAGATGGCGGTGTTTCCATACATTATCACATTGAGAACATTGCGTAGAAGTTGATTTGTTGTAGTCTTACGTCAGTGTCCTCAGAGAGGTGTTTCTGCTGAGGCAGCTGACAATGTTTTCCGTTCCTCGCTCTGTGATGCCAGTGATGTCCAGATAGAGTTCCTCCACAGTGGTGTTGTGCTCCAAAGCATTCCAGAGCTCCATAACCCCCTCCGGACCCAGGTTATTGCCACACATACTGTAGAAATGAAAGTAGTAATTGTGTAATTGTGTATATATATATATATATATATATATATATATATATATATATATATATATATATATATATATATATATATATATATATATATATATATATAATATAACAAAGGCATGGAGCCAGAAAGCTCAGGGTACCTGCAGTTAAAGTTCAAAAGTTTAAAACTTCTTCTCTAAATTTATCTTTAAAAATGAATGTGAGCACATCATTTTGTTTGTCATCTTTTTTAATTTTATTGTCTTCTGTTTTATATTTAGTTTATTATTATTATAAGTCATTCAATTCAGTCCCCTCAAAGAAAGGCCTTAGAATGTATTAAATTGTTAGAAAATTAATTAAAGATCATCTGCTATAGATAATAACATTAGTTACTTTTCCTTATGTGGTTGTGGGAGACAACAGATCTGTAAACCACAAGATAGACTGGTGCATGCAGGAGACTCTTATGTGTCAATCAGCAGCATCAGACATGGAGGAAAGCCTGTCACTATGACTAGCTACAGCACATACTGTAGGAAGCTTATTGTCACATTATGGGCACGTGTCAAATTTACCAAAACCTTTTAGTTATTTTTTAATTGGTTAACTCATCCAATTACTATCTGCCACTTATGTGGATACAGAACATGTTTATTATCATATTACTGTACTAGGAATTATTGTTACATACAGCTGACAAAAATATGATTTAAATGTCAATACATTCATAATGTTGACAAGTAATTGTAGGCCTTATTGTCCTGACTAGTTTTCTGTCATTCTTTCTGTTATGACTGATAATAAAACATTATCATTATTATTATTACATATATTCTCAAAAGTGGCTTTTTAGTAATTGAAATAGGTACTCTGCAATGACTTACAAGAGCTTCTTCACTTGGCACTCATTCGATTTCAGAATTGCAGATTCTAAAAGGGCAGCTTGCCTATCCAGGCAGTTGTATCTCAAACTGAAAAAGAATAGAAGAACATTAGGTCAACATTGTTTTTCAATTTATCAATTGAAGAGGCTTCAGCGAGGGGCTGGAGTCAATAACTCATAACGTGCATTAGACAGGTACACCCAGGTTGCCAGTCTATCACAGAGCTAAAATTCAGACAGACAAGCATGCAGACACAGAAAGAAGATGCTTACTCCCCACAGAAAGGCATTGATCAGCCAGGAAATTCAAAGCCAGACTTGACAAAAGCCAAATCGTAATGATTATCTATTTGACAGGTTAACACAAAGTCAGTTACTCACTAGAGAGATTCACAGCGGTGTAGGATTGGCCCCAGTCTGTTCAGTCCTCTGTTTCCAATGTTGGAGTAGCCCAAGTTGAGCTCTTCCAGCTTGTGAGGCGAGAACTGCAGCACGTAATGCATGGCTGCACAGTCCACAACACTGAGCTTCATTTTGAACAAGTTGAGCTTCTTGATCTCTGGTGCTGCAATGCTGGTTGCTTCTTTCATGTGGAACTCCATCAGGCAGTGGAGAAGATTCAGGGCGGCCTGGTTCTTGAGCTTCCTACTCCTAAACTGGTCTTGGAACCACAAACCCAGCCTGGCGGGGATGCCATCCCCTTGCTCCATGGGGGAAAGAACAAGACCATCCAACTGGCCTGTCAGCCGAGCCCGGAGCATTCCCATGAAGAAGCGTGTGAACATCTGGAGGCTCTCCAGCTTGTCCATGTTGAGGTGTGTGTTTTGCAGTAGTGCAGCTGTGGAGGATGGTGGACGTAGCCCAAAGCACCAGAAGTCCAGAGCTTGGATTATGTCTTTCTGGCTGAAGAGATTGATTGCGCAGTAGAGGGCAGCCAGATGTTCTTGAACAGTCAAGTGGAAGAAAGAAAACATCTCCACTGTTTCCTCTTTGAGAGGCTGGAGGATGTGACAGAGAAAGGTGCTCTGCAGATCAGCAGGTGTAACGCCGTAGTTTTCCAAATCTGCTCTGTCGAACATGATCTTTTTCCGTAGAAGGTTTTCATAAGCCAGTTTTCCCAGGTTTGTCAGTTGTTGCTTTGTTAGTGACAGAACCTCAGATCTTGGGGTGCTTCTCCCTGCACTCCCCCTCAGCGCATGGTGCTTGACTGCTGTGAACAGATAGCAGAAGTACACCTCACTGACTGTCCTTGGTGGGTTTAGCTCCAGGGACTTTGAGTCACCAACATCTTCATTTCCTGAAGAGAAGAACTCAGCCATAGCGGTACAGATGATGTAGCAATAAAGAGGGATGAAGGACAGCACAAAAAGGTTGTCATTGTTCAAGATGTAATCATAGACTTTTTCAGCAACTTTTCTGTCTTTGTAGAACTTGTTGGTATATTCCTTCACCTGGTCCTCCTCAAAGCCCAGCACCACACAACATCTCTGGAAGAAACGCTTGGGAGCTTCAGTAGCTGGTCTTGTCGTAAGAATGACCGATGCCTCTGGGAGAAGGCTTCCCTTGATTAAAGCCACCATCAACATTGACACTGGAACCTTAGAACGAATGTCAATGTTTTTGTCAGGACTGTTCCAGTCCAAGGGGAATTTGAACTCGTCTAAACCATCTAAGACAAAGAGCAAAGAGCTTGGCGAGTCGAACAGATCAGGTAGAGCTTCCTTAAGGTACCGGAACCGGTCTCCAAGCAACTCCAATAAACTCAGTGAATCTTCAATAAGATTGAGCTCTCTGAAGCGCAGGTCAAAAATGCAGGTGAATTCACGCATGTTCTTCCCAATTGCCCACTCATAGACGAGTCTCTGTACTGCTACGCTCTTTCCAATACCAGCAATGCCCTTCACTTTAACCCTTTTGGGGGGCCGTCCCGATGTTCCTTGGGGGCCCAGTAGATGGCACGGCCGGATGCGCTGGCAAGCCTGATGAACATAGATGCGAGCTCGTCTGCTTGCCAGGTCAAAGTATTCATGTTGGCTGCTGTCAACTAAGTCATCATCTTCTGTCACAAAAAGGTCAGTGTAGCGGATCTCGATGTGAGAAGCTGAGTTTGAAGCCACTCCCTCACCCTCTGAGTAGCACTTCAACTGCTCTGTGCGTTTCAGTAGGGTTGTTTTATGGGCAGAAATGGGCACTACAATGGAAGACAGCAAGATGAAATATATTGTCAACAAACTTAAATTACTTTTCAGTTTTCTAGAAGATACATATTTTGACTTACCTTCTTCAGCTACCTCAAATTACATACCTCGGATGTTGGCCAGCTTTACACTCCTGCTAGGTTTCAGTTCTTCTTTAGCTACACAATAAAGATAGTTTTACTTGAATGCATTTTCAAAACATGGGAACAGTCAAGTATGTTTACCACTAGAAAGAAAACACATTATATTATTTTAAAAATCTAGTTTTTGATAAAATAATAAATCCATACCTTTAACCTCAGGAGTCACGGTAAATCTCTTGCTCTTTCCTTTGAACAGTTTAGCAATGGGGCCTTTAGGCTTCTTTTCTGTAGAGATCACAGGATTAATTTGTTAATTAACACATTTCATTATATGATATTACATAGGCCTAGTGTAATTTCAAGTTTGTTTGGATACCATGCATTTGTTTAAAAATGTCAGATTCCCAGGAGACAGGACCTGTACTAGCTGAATGCTGAAATGCTCACAGTAGGAATGCCAACTTGCTTATGTTTAGCAGGTGTTATGTTTACCATGTTCACCATCTTAGCATGTTAACATGTGCTAATTAGGTTCAGGAGAATGGCTCGGTTTTGCAGGTATTTGATCATAAACCAACTTTTTAAACAAACATTTGAAAATGTTGACCTAATGTTGGCACTATAGGAAAAGTCTGGGTCATTGATTTACAGCACAGCAATCTGTCCAACATTTTCCAACATTGCACTCATAACAAAAAAAAATGTATCTGAATCCGCTACATAGTGCCAAAATTGTGGACCAAGCAGCAAACATTGGCATTCCCAGAGCCAATCACTAGCATGATGGCTATAAAAAGATCTTGTCATAGCTGAGTAAAAAAAACATAATCATGCATTTACAATCCATTGCCAACGTCAGCAAAAACTACTTGGCAAGACATCACAGGTGATTGTACTCTGTTAATAATCTTCGTTCACCTGTTACTCATGCAGTAAAACTTGATTGTCTTTAGTTTAGTAGTTTTCATTTAACCTTTTCTTATGCATCTGTTAAATAAACAATAAATAATTACTGTCATCACCAATGTATTAAAACAACCTCACCTTCAACTTTTACGGATGCAGGCACTGGCTTATTGACGACATAGTCCTTGCAGTGTCTCTCCACCCAGACCTGCAGATCTCTGCAGTAATAATCCTGCACCTCCCTCAGTACCTGCAGGAACTCTAGGCTGCTCTCCTCTGTGGCACACACCATCTCTAGAGCCTGGGCCACGGCGTTGGACGGTGACCTCTCCAGCAGAGACAGGTAGTGGGCCGAGGAAAGCACCTCAGCGTCACGCAGCCAACGCAGCAAGGGTGCTGGGTGCTCGAGAGTCCAGTTTAGCAACAAGTCTCTCTGAGACCGGAGGAATTGCTGAGCTGAGTCCATGGCTTCAGAAAATACTGTCGGGAGGAAAAAAGAAAAATGTCATGCATTCAGAAATGGCAAATTCACAGTATAAAAAATACAGTACAGTATAGTACTGGAGCATGGTAACAATACCATGCTCATTGATTAAAATGCTTACCTTAAAGAAATATGTTATTGTGTTCTGGGTCACATTCCATCTCATCTACTTTTGCCTTTGCAGTCATGAGTGTTTGCAGGAGAGCGGTTTGTGTTCTGTTTTAAAGTGGAGGGAGGCGGAGTGCTGTTCCTTGCTGTCGGCAGTAAATCAAATAACCATTCAAAGGGTCCATAGTTCAACCTTCAAGTCTTTGTCCCTGATTCTGATTATTCACTCTTGTTTGAGCATGCTAAAACATGCCAATCCCCTCAAGTAACTTGGGAATAACACGTAAAGTGAAGAAAAATATCAAACTGTATTAATTTTTTATAACATTGTGACTTCAGAATCCAATGCATTGCTGACTATAAAAGTCAGTTTGAGTATATAGAACAGATTGACCAGCAGTCAATGCATTGCATTAACTGAGATGACCTACATACATTGAAGGATTTGTACAATAATGAACAAGTATGAATCCGTGGCAGGCAGAACACTTAATCATTAATCAGTTTTATTCAACTTTCTATGGAACTTTTATCACTTTCACCTTTGCCACACTGTAAAATGTTTGGTTTGTGTGGACAAAAGGTATCAGACATGAATGCATTTAGTTGTTGGAGCCTTTGAGGAAATGCCAACAGCATGAGAGTGACTCACCCTTTGTCATGTGTTGTCTCACAGATATCTGCTGAGGTCTTTTTTCCCAAACAATTCCTCATTCCACTACTTGAATAAGTATTTGAATCTTTTGACATGCATAATTGTGACTGGGAAAGTATTGTTTTTTTCTTCTTCTCTTTTGGTTTTGTTAATAGTTAATTTTGCTCATTGGCCTTAATTGGGGAAATAATAAAAACACCATCTTGTTCAGTTGTTACACCTGCTCACGACTACTCATCGACAAATTGTAAAGTTGAAAACATACCATTGCTGATTGCAATATTAGCTCAGTGTTATGTATGTAATACTCAAAGACATGGAATATTGGACGAGTAAGAGGAAGCATTAAAGTGAAGTCATAGTACAAGGGGCACAATGAAACACTCCAACTTCCCCCTCATTCCTCCTCTCTTCATCCTCTCCTCTGTCTGTGCTGGCAGAGCAGGGTTGCAGTCATGCATGTGGACACTGTCTTCATTGTGTGTCCTCTGATTTTTGGTGAGTAATTTAATCACTTGTTTTTTTTTAGAAATGCATTAGCTTCAAATTTCTGTATGAATTTCAAGGGTATTCATTCATTGTTTAGTGATGTTGAAATCATTAGATTACGGGTCTTCAATGCTTTTTAAACTAAAGACCCCTTAACTGAAAAAGAGACGGATCAGAGACCCCCTGCTACATATTGTAGAAAATGAAGTTGCATGTTAAACTGGGCCTACAGTAACATGTAGGGCAGCCTAAAGTTTTTGTAAAATACCTCTTTTTCATAGCATACTAAGCTATTAAAATTGTGGGCATGGTTTTATGAATCATCTTTTAATGTTAAACATACATGTGGCACAGTGAATCCTTAGGATGAGCTGTATCTGTGGATGGCCTTAGTGACTACCTTATAGGCTAGTTATCATCAGTGAAGATTTATATTTGCTAAAATATGTTGGATTCATGTTAAGACATTTTAATTTTTGAAAAAAAATTCAAAAGATAACAATAATTGCAGTGACTCTGAGGTCCCGGACCCGCTGTTGAAGATCTCCGTATTAGATTATCCACTCTGCTATTACTGTTATTGCCATAATGATTACTGTAAGAAATGGAAAAGTTGTTATTTTTTTGTCTGTAAATCCTGCAGAATATAATGCAGTTGATGATCACATTATAATCACAGACGAGGATAGTTTCCGTTGCTTTGAAAGATATATGCTCATTTATTTTCTCCATGAAATTGAGAACAATGTGACACACATTTGCAAATGCTTCCTGAAATAATCAATTTTAAAGTATTTACTACATAATGTCAAATGTTTGTAAAACTTAAGAGGAATAGATTTTCCAGAGCCAAAAGTGCACTTGCCCTCTTCCCTTTTCTAAATATAGCTACGTCTGTTTCGAAATTGTCCTGGGTCATTTAATGAATTTGCAGACAGTGCAGCTGAAAACAGCAGTTCTAACGTCCTGTTAGTCCCAATGTATCTTTTTGATGACCTTCCTAGAAGACCTCGAAGGACTCACTCAGTCATTCAGACCTGGGAGAGCTAGTTTGGAACAGAAACCTTTTATTATTGACCATGCAAAATCTCAGTCTTCATAGTTGTCGAATAAATACATGACACATAAGACATGACTATAACAAATATAATGCACAATTATACCCCAATATTAAGAAGAGGTACATTTATCCCCCTCATAAAATATGAGAGATCCCACTCCCCAAGAGAGGTAAAGATAATAACCATTCAGTGGGCTCAAAACCTCAGGGGTAAAGAACACAATAGAAGCATGAAAAAAACAAAGATAGATTCATGTAGATTTACACTTTGCCCGAAACATGTGAGATGTATTAAAAATGCAGAGAGTTTTGACCAATACAAGAGAATACAAAATTTCCTTTACAAAAATAAATACATTTGCACCATAAACTGCTGCATCAAAATTCCCTAGAATGCAGTAAATGAAGTGTTTGACGCTGAAAATGTTATGGGGTAGGACCCCCAGACCCTGGCGTTATTATGTGTCCTCTCCCAAATGTTGAAAAAAAACCAAAGCCCTTGCTTGCTAACAAACCTGCTGTCTCACTGATTCAAACAAGAACCTAATACAAGGCCTAGTGACAGCAGATCCAGTGTGTTGGTAAATCATTTTCTGTTCTCCATCCCTGCAGCAGCCCTGTGGAGAAGGGTACAGGCTGTCTCCCCTGTGCCCTCAGTCCCGGACCATGTCCAAGCCCTGGTGGGCTCCTGTGTGGTGATTCCCTGCTCTTTCACTCCTCATCCTGTCCAGGTTAGGAAGGAGAGAGTGGATGTGCGTCTGAGGTTCAGAGGTGGTGGTCGCTTCTTCCCTCTCCGCAGCACCGCTTTTAACAGCGAGGACAGCGATCAAGTGAGCCGGGATTTCCAAGGCCGGACATCCCTCTTTGGGCGAATCCCAGATGGAGACTGCTCAGTAAAGATCGAAAGGATCAGCCAGGATGACTCACGGGGGTTTGAAATTGCTCTGAAGAGAGGTGATGACTTACTTTGGGGGAGGCCAGTGAGCTTTTATCTGGATGTTGTGGGTGAGTCCTTATACTGCTTCTTTCTTTTCTCTTCATAAAAGCAGTTCTTTTGGATGTTTAACAACCAGATAAAGTATGTGTATCCAGGTTTTAGAACTAAAAATAAATAGTTTTTTTTATGGAAGGTGCATGACGTGTAGATATTCATTCCCTTTCAGGTCACCATCATGCCAAACATAACAATAAATAAATAAATGAAGGCAAAATAACCCGGACAGTCAAGTTGAAAAGAATAAATTAGGATGACATGAAGAAAATCATACACAAAATCATACATAAACAATCATAGAAAGATTAAATAATTTTGTAAAACTGACCAAAAAATGAGCGTGGAATCATCCATTTAAAAAAAAACAAACGATTTTTATTTGGCAACAGTGTATAGACAAGAAAGGTGGGAGAGAGATAGTGGGGATGACACGCAGCAAAGGGCCAGAGGTCGGATTGGAACCCCGGGCCGCTTCAAAGGACTCAGCCTACATGGGGTGCACACGCTTACTGGGTGAGCTAGAGGTCGCACCAGAATCATCCATCTTCACATGGACTGAATCCACAACAATGGCCTTTGCAGGGGATTCTGCACTGTGCGTTAGTAGAACAAATATTTTGGCTTTAATGAAATACACATCACATTAGGTAGTGGTGATGGCGCAGAGGATATGACACATGTCTTGTGTGTGGGAGATCTGGGTTTGATTCCCACTGCGATACATCAACCAATGTGTCCCAGGGCAAGATACTTAACCCCTAGTTGCTCCAAAAGTGTGCAACCAGTGTTATATATATATATATATATATACATATATAGCAAATAGTAAATTGCTTTGGATAACAAGCGTCAGCTAAAATTACATGTAATGTAACGTCAGCAATAACACAGAGCAATGATGGAGATTTTCCTCACTGACAGATACCCCTGAGGCTCCTGTCATCAGTGGCATATTGTCAGCCACAGAGGGACAGCTGGTCACCCTGAACTGCTCCGTCAGCTATCACTGCCCCTCCAGACCTCCTTCCCTGCAGTGGAGCTGGGAGAGAGGAGCCAGGCTGAACAGCACTGAGCCAGGGGAAGTACAGACACTCCACCCAGAGCCCCACAGGCCAATGTTACTGGCCTCTCTGTCCTTTACTGCGTCTCACCAGGTGAAACCCAGGCTCAAATGTGAAGTCACTTACCCAGGAGCAAAAGCATTGGCCATTTCGAAGGATCTGCATGTGACATGTAAGCATATTTTTCACTACTAGGTCTATTTTTGTGTTTCTTGGCTAAGTTTATACTAAAACCTTTTGTGTTTGCTTATACTCCATAGTTTCACCAAAAGATGTAACGGTTCAGGTCCAGTCCTTGATAGTGCGGGAGGGGGGAAACGCCTTGTTGGTCTGCTCATGTAAAGCTGACCCTCCGGTGTCTGAGTACCGCTGGTCCTACAGTCAACACGGCCGCATGGTGCACCTCCACCAGCGCACACACACAGTCCGGCTGTTCAACGTGACCCGAGACATGAGGGTCCGCTGCTCGGCACAGAACCTGATTGGTCGAGGAGAGTCCCGGGCCACGCCGCTGAACATACAATGTAATCTTACTTCTTGTAGGCCTACAACTGATGGTCATATACACATATAGTTTGACTATTTCACAACAAGAACTTTGCAAGAAAGAAATTGTCTGGTACATAACCATAACAATAATGTTGTTTTTACACGAATCAAACAAACAAGATATTATTTGTTAATTAGTGAGCTTTAGAGGTGCATATAGGCTTTTTTGTTCACTTTGGACAAAGGCCAGCTGTTTCTCCCTGTTTCCAGTCTTTGTGCTAAACTAAGCTGTTTCCTGGCTTTGGCTTCATATTTAGCTTACAGACACCAGAGTGGTTTTGATCTTCTGATCTATCTCTGAAGAAAGCGAATAAGCGTATTTCCCTTAGACCTTGTTTTGTATAGTTAAATTTTCATACACATTGGAGTGGATCTATGGGTTACAGAGTAGACCCAATATGGTGAAACAGAGTTTCAGTATCACATGAATAAAAAAAGGTTCAAGAAGTTTAAATGTGGTCTTTCTCTCCTGCAGATAAACCAGTCATTCTCCGGCTGTCGTCCATCTGTGTTGTGGAGGATCAGAAGGTGCTGTGTCACTGTTCAGTGAACTCCAACCCCAAACCAGCAGTTACCTGGAGCGTGAATGGTACTATCCCACCTTGTGATTACAACGTGTCGGTAACATCTGAGCCCGACACGCTAACAGCTACTCTGAGGGGCCGCATGGACAAACCTCAGACTGTGATCTGCTTTGCTTTCAATGCAATGGGAAATGACTCCCTGGTGTTGCTGCAGGGAGGTAAAGGTGAGTTCAAAGCACTGCTTTTCCACACTAACACAGACATCAGCTCTGCCTCTTGTTTATTCACTCTGGTGTTGGGATGGTGCTTAAACATCTGTGCAACATGCCTGCAGCTTGGAAACATAAGTAGAAGAGAATAAGCTGAATAATGTTACACAGAAAACCTTATGTTGTTACCTTTATTAAACTATAAGCACAGCTTTTCAGTTGCTGCAGTCCATTTTATATGTCTTCATATTGCAGTGCTCAGTTTGTTACATTGTAAGCTTTCCCCCGATCTTGTGATGGAACATCTAAGTAAAGCCGTTACATCACGTTCATTGCCTGAAAGATCTAATCCATGCTGTTTTACAAATAGTGGGAAAGGAAAATTGTTATTATTATAGTTCCACATCTTATGCTGATCCATCGCTGCTCTTTTTGTCCATTTTACAGAGATGGCACATTTGTTGTGGATGGTGATACCTGCTGTGTCCATTTGCCTGGTCATATTCCTTCTATCTCTTTTTTTCTACTGCTGCCGAAAGAGAGCTGGAACGTATGTGAAGCAAATCAGTCCTTTAAATGTTCTCTTAAAATGTGTCTCACTTACTTTATTGTGAAGTTTTTTTTACGTACCTGTTGTGCTCCTCTCAGACATGTCCTGAGTAGACGCCCAGCCACGTACCCTGGAGGTTTGGGAATTTATCAGGATCAGATGCCCCTCTACGTTAACTGCACAGAAGTGACCCATATCTACACCAACGGCAGCTACCAACTTGTTTACCAGAACTGCACACCTCTTTTTGTCCATACTAAGCAAGTAGGTTATGTCCCTGGCAACACAGGGGCATTACAAAAACAAAAGATTTTTAATCTGTAATTTCTAAATTTGAAGATTAGCAACATCTGTCCCTTACCTACATCTGTTTTTTAGATCCGTCCAATTGGCAGACGAGGTGGTGAGAGAAGAAGAAGAGATGGAGAGGGTGGAGGAATAGACAGACGAGCAGGTTTGGGAGTCAGAGGCACGAGAGAGGTGCAGAGCACTGCTATGGGTGATGCAGACACGGCCATATACTTGGAGATCCTCTGAGCCCACTGTTGAGATGTTGCATGATTCTACTGCTACATTAAACTTACATTAAACTTCAGATTTGTTCTCACACTAATTGTAATGCACAGTTTATGTTACCTCCAGTTTTTGTATATATTGTAAATCCATTGTGTGATCTCTTGAATAGCTACTGTGGTCTATCACTCTCCAAATTTCCATATCAAGCAATTTCTGTCTCTGTAAGCCTGAAACCTTCCTCTGTGTTCTGTCTTTTTTAAACATGAAATGGTTTGATAAAAGAGTTGTTTTTTGTTTTTGTTTTATTTCATTTTATGTCTATTCTACAACCCACACAATCACTCAGATTTTATTCGGTCTTACCAGTCTACTGCTGCTCCAACAGCTGCAACATGTCTAACATAAGGTGATCCTCAGACAGTGTTTTAAAATTCCTTTGGGGGGGAGAAGGACTGCTGCTCAACCTGTAATGCAATTTGCAACATTTATTACATAAGTGAGAAAGTGTATCTCAGTGCTCATGAGAGAGTATGTCTTGTCATTTCCGGAAAAGCACAGCTCTGATTAACAATAATGTAATATTTAGAATATTATATATAATATAATGTAATATTTGGTATTTTTTCACACAAAATGGCACAAGCAAATGTTTACAGAAGTACTATTTACTGTGACCGCAGAGGAAGAAAGAAAAAATGAAAGGAAGAAAAAATACTGGGGATCCACCCATGAAGTCCATCCAAGAGAACCCACTATTATCAATATATACAGTACATGATTATGATTTATTTACACATATAATTCAACTGTTGAAGTAAATGTTTTGTTGTTCTGTGCTTTAAGTGCACTGATGTACTGATGCAAAAAGCATTTATGTACACTGGCCTAGGTATTGTATTGTACGAATACAGCTTTCTTATTTTGGTTTATTTGGTTTAGTTTTTTCCACTTCCATTATACTCCTGTACTAATTGTACATTTGTATACATCAAGATATACATTTCCTTCCTTTTTGTTTATCTATTTTTTGTTTTTATCCTTTTTGTCTTTGGTGCTTCTATATGACACCCACTAAGGATGAATACAGTGTTATCTGATTTCTAGAAATAAAAGATTAGAGAACAAGGTCAAACACAATTTTCACAGTTGCAGTTAAGTCAGGGATGCAAGAAATTGAGCCTACATTAATTCCTGATATTAGAGCTGAAAATGTGCATTTTAATCACATTTTAAATGCATTGAAATGTGTTTGGAGTTTGGAGATCATGGAACGAGGTGGTCTCACTCAGGTTTTCTCAAGTACACCCTCTGAAACGGTTGGTGGCGATAAAACTCTGGTGATGCTTTTATTCAACTGACAAAGAAGAACACAAAGCTCTCATTGGATGAAAATGCTGTTAGGCGGAAGTTACGTCACAGCACGAAGCACATTATGCTTTTGGTGGGAATATGAGTTCACCTCCACGCACATTTAACTTAAAATTAAAAGCATTAATATATGTTTTCTGGGGTTTAATGTAATGCAAAAGTAAGCGGCTATGTGTCAAGTATATACAAATTTCACAGGTTTGTGCGTAACAGCACTTGAGGTGTGTTAAAATTACAAGGCTAATCAGGAAAAGTTCCTTCTGCCTATTGTTTGCTAGCATGCTATCACGTTAGCTTACGGTATATCTGACTGGCAACAAAGCGACTTTACATTCACTGTAAGGACACTTTATGTGTTTTATGTTTTGTTAACTGGTTGCGACAGCGCTTAGTGGCAAGGCAAGCGCCCGACTTGTTGAGCTTCCTTCACACTGGCTAATTAATCAGTCTGTTACCTGTGGGGAATCAACAACAACATGCCAGAAATCAAACTCAAACACGTTGTGTCTTGCAGCACCGAGGACACTGTAAGTTCATTTGTCATTCTATAATTATATATATTTATTAGCCAAATGTGAGCCTTTATTCCACGCTCTTCTTGTTGTAATGCAAAACAGACTCACAAGGCAGACAACCTGCTGAGCTCTGACACCTACAGAAAGTGGAAAGCAGCGAGACCCGGGGAGAAACAGACATCAGTCATTCTGCAGGTATGCTTTTAACCTTCTGTGTACTCCCACAGGTTTCTACCAAGCAGTGGTTCTAGGGCTTGGCAATAGATCGATGTTATATCGATAGTGCGATATCGATAGTGCGACTCAGTATCGTCTAGATTTTGGACATCGTAATGATAATACGAAGTGTTGTCTATTTGGTTTTACAGAAGGGTGACCAGATGAGAATGGGTAAAATTCGGGACAAAAAAATCAGCTCAGCAGCAGCTATGTTTTTACTCATATGGAGTCATCCTCCCCCTTAAAGAAGGATGAGACCTAAGTGTTGGACTGTACAGTTGTGCTGTTAGTTATGTGTAGTTTGCTGCTAGCATGCAGCTTGACGTCTGCCCCCCCTGTGTGAAATACCAAACTCTTTACTATATACATTTCAAAACGCTTTGTTTGCATCACATGAAACTGCAGTAATCCAGGGTGCTTTTTGTGTTCATGTTCATGTGTTCATCGGGTCCCGGGACACAAGCCTGAACCTCCATTTCAACAATGAATGAATTAATGAAAATATCAATGCAGCCAATGAGCAACCCATGGGAGCTGGCTGCAGGACAACTCAATCACCATGAACAGTTTTTAATGTTCTATCAGACCATAACTATACTCGAGAGTCTGCGCTTAAGACTTTGCTCTAATTTTCGGGACAATTAGGGCAGGATTCGGTATTATAACAATAACAATAGAGTAAATACTGGTGCTCTGATCTAAATCGCTGGGATTTACCGAACTCAGTGAGTCCAAGAGCTTTCTAAATGTCCCCAATTGCCCTGCTAGTTTCTTTTCTGGCTGTTTATCCACCAAAGAAAGGAAATATTTTTAATCCAACTTTTGTTATAGTCAAGTGGTGAGGGTTGAGCAGTCCTATTTTCTGTTACTTCTGAAGTGTTAAGCAATTTGCAATTATGTTTATTTTGCTGACGCTTTCATCCAAAGTGACTACCAATGAAGGCATTCAACTGTGTAAATACCATACTGCATGCATTTTATTTTATAAATACATTTTATTTTATAGGCCAATGTGCAGTCTACACAGAAGACAGAAGATTAGCGACAGAAGATTAGTGGAACAGAACATTTGTGTGACATGTCACTAATTAACAAAATATTGACTTCCACTTTTCCTTTGTTGATTTATCTGTGTCCGGTTGGGATTCCCTTCTTCTGCATTTTCTTGCAGACAGTTTTGTGGACTTGACAGAATTGTTTGGCGTTAGGTTAAAGGATTAGGCTGAAGTAAATTTCACCTTTCTAGTTAATTTAAAAAGCTGCTACTGCTTTTCTGGGTGAAAATGTATTGAAACATATTGTGCTCATCTGCTCTCTTCAATTCTTGCCTGAGGCTTTAAGAATAGATTATGAGATTTTACAGAATATGTTAAAGGCACTTTAAACGCACTTTGAAATTTTGATTAGGAAATAGTATATGCTAATTTGGAGGTCTCTGATCCAATATTAAGATCAGATATCGGTCCCGATATTGAAAAAAGAGTTGGATTGGGGATCGGAAATATTAACAGATCCACGGGCTAATCCATTCTTTAAGGTCTGTTGACTTTGTTTCTTGTGTATGCTCCGTTAACCTGCGCTGTCTTTCTTTTCTCTTAGTTTGAGAAGGAGGAGCAGGTGCACAGCATTGATATTGGAAATGAAGGGTCAGCTTTCATCGAGGTGCTGGTGGGGAATTCTTCAGCTGTCAAAGACCAGGACTATGAGGTACTCTTGCAAACCAAACCCAGGTCCAAAGCACATCACCTCCAAATTAATTATAATCACTCTACTGCTGTAATTTTTTTCTTATTCTTTGATACCAATCGTTTCTCTCTTTGAGGTTCTTTTGGTTACATCTTCCTTCATGTCCCCAACGGAGAGCCGGAACGGCACCAACTTGAACCGGGTGCGGTTCTTTGGTCCCAACCAGCTGCAGAAGAGCACAGCACAGGAGAAGTGGGACAGAGTGAAAATTGTGTGTAGCCAGCCATACAGCAAAGTAAGGGCCCAGTCGTTTAAATACAAAAAACTATGCAAACTGATGTGTTATCCATCTAACTCTTAATCAACAGAATCCAAAAGTAAACCATTTGCATTTTGGAATATTTTTACAGCACTTTCACCACCACCACCAACAGCAGTGCAACATAATTTGACAAACAGTACAAATGATTGTGTTACACACAGAGCACAATGAGGATCTACTTGTATTAAAGCTGCATGGTTGCACCTGTAGATGTTGTGTTTAGTACTTCAGTTAAGATAACTATCAAGCTTAAAGGGTACTTCTGTGGAAGCATATAGCCATTGCTGCTTGTGATATTAAATGTAGTTTGATTGTTTGTGTGTGTGTGTGTGTGTGTGTGTGTGTGTGTGTGTGTGTGTGTGTGTGTGTGTGTGTGTGTGTGTGTGTGTGTGTGTGTGTGTGTGTGTGTGTGTGTGTGTGTGTGTGTGTGTGTGTGTGTGTGTGTGTGTGTGTGTGTGTGTGTGTGTGTGTGTGTGTGTGTGTGTGTGTGTGTGTGTGTCGTAGAACATAGCATACGGAGTGGCCTTTGTTAAGTTTCATTCACCGCCTGACAAAAATGATACTCCTCCAGCAACATCCCCGGTAAGTCATGCGAAGTTCTTGAACTCCATAGTGCCTGTAGATGTTGTTTTATCTTTGGATATTTTCCCTTGAGACCTTAGAATATTGTTTACAAAGGCTGGGTTGTGATAGTTGCTGATTCTTCAGTTCTTTTACCAACACAATACTTTTTGATGTCTCACTTTGGAAAGTACAAACATTTTCTCAAGCATCTCAAATTTTAGATGTTGTCTCAACACAAGACTTCATACAAGAGCTTTGCAATCATTTTGCAAATGTGCAAAATAATGATCTGAATCAGAAAACTGCCTGGCCAAAAAAAACAAGTAATCCAGCATTTAATGCACACTTAAGACTTTGTTACCAAGTGTTTGACAGTATGGGAACATTTCAGTTAATACCCAAGAAGTATTAAGGTTCACTTCCCAGTTCTATCGTTTATTATTAAATAAGGTTTTAAGTTACTACAATTTACAAAACAAGTTGAAGCAACCAGACGGACCACCAGTAAACATTTTATCCATTCATGTTAGTGTCTGCATTAAATGTAGTATTAATAAGAAGATGGTCTTTGTGAGCATGTTACTGAAAGATTAAATGTGTGGCTGCACTGATATCAGCAGTGCTTTACTTTGACATGAACATATGTAGTATTTAAATTTTCAGCACTAAAACATTAGGGCTGGATACAGAATTCAAAACTTTTTAAGCACCGTCCGAATTACCACTAAAGTATTGAAAAATGTCTTGTCCTTCAATAACCAACTTTTATATCTAAGGAGTAAATGTCATCAGCGTCAGTGAGCCAGTAGGCATGCAGCATAATGCTAAATCTAATAATACTGGTGATTGGTTGTCTAACCTTACATGTTGTTAGAGGCAGGCAGGAAAAACTCTAGACTGGGCTCACGTAGTAGGAGCTGAAAAATAAATAAAAAGATTTGTTCTGTAATGTTGTAATTTCTTTTTGTTTTATAAAATTGGTATTGAAAAAGAGTATTGTTTAAGAACCGGTATTGAAGTCATGGTATTGAATATTTTTTAACAATACACAGCCCTTTGAAACATTGCACAGCATCTCACTGTAGCGTGTGTGTAGGACCTTATTTTATTCTCTGATCTACACAACTTTATAACTATGAAATATAATAATAATAAAGATAATCTAATAAAATAATTTGATGAGTTGAAACTTATTTTTGCTATATTTGCTACATTATTGCTATATATAAGTCGGTGCCTCTACCTTCTCTTTAAGCATTATCCTTTTCTGTCTTCTCTTTGCTCAGAAACTGACAAAGCTGGGACAGTTCAGGGTGAAGGAAGAGCCTCTTTCACCTGCTTCCAGCCTTCAGCCTGGCAGTCTTTTCTTCAGTCGGGACAATGCAACAAAGTCCAGTACTTCACTCAAAGGTAAACCCATTTAAATATACCAGCTGTTAAAGCCTAATTAAATTCATTTGTGTCCTTGTAACACTCAGTGCGAATCACTTTGAATATAAAAGAAAAACGCCAGGAGAGCGCTAATTGGCCTTCATTTTAAGCTATATCAGTGTGCCAGGAGACAAGGGAAGAAATATTTCAAAGGCATTTTTATTACGAAGCTACTTTGTTCCCTCACCATCTCTCTGCACTATTCTCTCTTTAGCGTCTCCTCAGAGTGAGAGGTTGAGTTATGCTGCAGCTGCCCTGCAAGCTGGTGGAAGCTCCCATTCATTAGGCCAGACTTCCTCCTCCAGCTCTGCCTCACCACAGGTAGTAAACATTTTCTCCGTTGAAGGACAGCCAGCCAACAGCAGTTCCCTTAACAAGCAGTATTTTTTTTTTGTTTCTTTATTTTGACAACAAGAAAGGTGAGAGGTACGCAGAGAAAGTGAAGCAGAGGCAATACAGTGTGTTGTTTAATGGGATCTATAGTTATTGGGAGTTCCACTTCTGGGAAAGTTAATTTGATTTAGAACCAAATAGTCTCAAACTTTGGACCTAATAACTGAAGTGAATTTAAACCAGAAAACAAACTACAAAACAAGCTGTTTTCTTTGTCAACCCTAACCAGTCAAAGAAGCTCTGCACTTGCCATCTTCAGTGAGCTAACACTATAACAAAACCTGTTAATTATTGGATTCAACCTGAGCAAATAAAATTTGCTATATCAGTCCAAGAATAACAAAAACCGACATATTGAACAGCTTTTTTGCCCCAAACAGTCTGTATGTTGATTGTAAGTAGTAGTGATTATTAGTAGTATGCGTTCCAGGGTTGAAAATGTTCATGACTATTATTTTGGTATCGCTCTCTACTTCACCACAAACCAAAAGCCCCAGGATGTAAATAAAAAATGAATACATTTTAGTATTAAAAAAAATAGTATTGTATAACAGGCTCTTAAAATTTACAGCAAATAGTTCACATTATATGTGCAAGCTTTGGTCATTATGCTCCTTTCCTCTTGTTGGTGAAACAGTTTATTTTGTTAGTTATGCAACAGCTGAAGTTGGAGCTTTGATCAATTTTTGAAATAACTGTTTGAAATATTGAATTGCCTGCCTGGATCCAATAAAAATGCACCACTGTAACTCTGCCTGAGCCCACCCTGAGAAAGAAACCAGGAGAATGGCCAAGTGATATCTGCTACATGTCACTTTTACTTTTTGAAAAGGGAAAAAAAAAGAAACACAGAAACATCTCAAGCTACACAGATGACTGTCTATGCATAGGAAATTAGTCTAAAATGAAATCCCACTAATTGCAGTTCTGTTTCCAATTTTCTAGTGTAATTGTTTTTGAAAGGCTATAATAATTTACAAATCTGCATCATATTTGATATATCATCCTTAAGGGACATTTTATTTCGGCTCACCCTTGACGAATACAACAGGAAATAATTTAATAAAGACGTTTATTGAATGATGTTCTGGCATTAAATAAAATGGAAATGTGGACAATTTGTACGTGTCCACTTTAGTCTCCTTGTCATCCAACAGTATCTCCTCCAACACACCTGTTTAAAACACACAGGTTCACAGTATTTTTTCATTCTAAAAAGGTACCTATTTTGAGTGACTTACATTAATTGTTTCTTCATAGCCACCAGCAAAAAGAAAATTTGAGTTCAGCAAAGCCCGACAGTCTTCCCCCGGACCTCCGCCCTCAAAGAAAATGAGCCCAGCGGGCTCACCTGAGGGCAGAGCTGTGACCCCCAAACACAAGCCGAGCCCAGCCAGCACGCCAAGCCCCAGCACTACTAAAGGTAACACTTACATCAGCATCTGAATCTTGAAGATGATTTCCTCACCTGGAAAAGTTCCTTGACTTTCGCAAATCGTCTCTCCAGCTGCCCCGGGACAGAAGTCTGCTGACAGGAAGCGGGAGAGCCAATCCAAACCCAAACCCAAGCCAAAAGCTAGTGTGCAGCAGGTCCCATTCAAACGGATGATGGATGGGGTCGTGTTTGTCCTCAGTGGCTTCCAAAACCCCTTCAGAGGGGAGCTGAGGGAAAAGGCTCTGGACATGGGAGCCAAATACCGGCCCGACTGGACACCCGACTCCACACACCTCATGTAAGTATCAAGCAAGAAGCAGTAAGGAAGTATGGGTATCATTATCATTTTACTTTATCATTTATGACCATTTATAGATGCACTACTAGTTTTTTCCTCCATAAAAGTCTTACTGTGTTGGTACAGGGAAACTACCAAGCATCAGTTTTTATTCTAACATATATTTATAATAAATAGTGCAGTTTGATTAAAAACTACAGTAACTTAATAGTCTACACACCACAGTCTGATGGACTAAAAATTCCAAGAAATGAATTTTCTCATCATATTAAGACATACATGGAGAGCAAATGCAAAAGAGCAATGAATACAAAAAGCAAAAAAATAAATATATAAATACAGTATAATACGTACACATACACGCACACACTGAAATTGCAGGATGTTGAAGACGACAAGATTCAAATTTAAAGAACAGAATGAAGACTGATTTTTGACAGGTTTCTTTGGAGAAAATCATAAAAACACAATCACACATTCCATTGCTGTAGGCAGCATTTTGTAAATTGTTTTACATTTATATATGATGACAACATGGCCAAAGTGTAATGAATAATTTTTTTTTTTTAAGAATTAATATTTCACATAAAGTGGAAATATTTTTCCAGAGGTAGTCTCGTAAATGTTTCAGAGATGTTTTCTCATAAGAGATTTGTATCCGTGGTTAATTTGTATCATTAAAAACAGATTGCAGGGTTATGTAACAGCACTCTCAGTAATTTAGTTTGATTGCCTCTTGATCTCCTCTGTCAGAGCAGACCATTGCCCTTGTCAGCTTCTCTTTAGTGATGTGTGTGTGTGTGTGTGTGTGTGTGTGTGTGTGTGTGTGTGTGTGTGTGTGTGTGTGTGTGTGTGTGTGTGTGTGTGTGTGTGTGTGTGTGTGTGTGTGTGTGTGTGTGTGTGTGTGTGTGTGTGTGTGTGTCATTAATCTCCAGCTGTGCCTTCGCTAACACCCCCAAGTACAGTCAGGTGAAATCAGCAGGGGGCATCATCGTACGGAGAGAATGGATAATGGATTGCCATAAGAGGAAACAGATGATCTCCTATAAACGGTAAGAGAAGGTGAAATCCAAAATAAACTGTTGAACACCAATGAATTCTTAGCGAAAATAGATAAGTGAAGCTGTAATGATTCTTGCATTTAGCCACAGGGACAGCTTTGGTTAAGGTGTCAGTGTCTGGTTAAAGGGCGCTTCCGTAGAGTGACGGCCTGCTTTTAGCGTGGAGCATCCAATGTGTCCAAGCTGCGCACAGCACTAACACTGATTGAAGCGTCCAAAAATACACCCCTCACAGCAGTGATGCCCACTTGCTACAGAGAACATTGTAACCTTGAGCAGCTGATGCCTGCTGTGATCACAAATTCAACCCAGCCAGCTCCACTAGCGCTCTAATTATCTGCCTCATTACAGGAGGAGCTTTCACAACATCTTCTGTCATCGCCCCACATGAATCTGTATACTGAATAATGTAGAGCAGAATACTCATCCTGGGCAATGGAAGGTTCAAATTAATTGGAATAGTTCTGTATTGGGTTCCACTGTATAAAGCATTGCCTTGCCATTTAAGGAAATCCTTCATCCTTGCTGCTTCTGTAATGACTCTGTCTGCCTTAAAGATGAATCAATTGCCGACCGGACCTCCACATTGCTAGGTTAGCCAAGGTTACTGAACTTGTTAGTCTCAGGCTTCTGTTGCATTCAAATGTTGGGTTAGCAAAATACAGAACTAGTGTTGGGACAGATGTGGAATGAACCGCTCTAATAAAAGAAAGTCCTGCCTTCAGCCATGTATACAGGTAAAAGCCAGTAAATTAGAATATTTTGAAAAACTTGATTTATTTCAGTAATTGCATTCAAAAGGTGTAACTTGTACATTATATTTATTCATTGCACACAGACTGATGCATTCAAATGTTTATTTCATTTAATTTTGATGATTTGAAGTGGCAACAAATGAAAATCCAAAATTCCGTGTGTCACAAAATTAGAATATTACTTAAGGCTAATACAAAAAAGGGAGTTTTTAGAAATGTTGGCCAACTGAAAAGTATGAAAATGAAAAATATGAGCATGTACAATACTCAATACTTGGTTGGAGCTCCTTTTGCCTCAATTACTGCATTAATGCGGCGTGGCATGGAGTTGATGAGTTTCTGGCACTGCTCAGGTGTTATGAGAGCCCAGGTTGCTCTGATAGTGGCCTTCAACTCTTCTGCGTTTTTGGGTCTGGCATTCTGCATCTTCCTTTTCACAATACCCCACAGATTTTCTATGGGGCTAAGGTCAGGGTTGGCTGGCCAATTTAGAACAGAAATACCATGGTCCGTAAACCAGGCACGGGTAGATTTTGCGCTGTGTGCAGGCGCCAAGTCCTGTTGGAACCTGAAATCTCCATCTCCATAGAGCAGGTCAGCAGCAGGAAGCATGAAGTGCTCTAAAACTTGCTGGTAGACGGCTGCGTTGACCCTGGATCTCAGGAAACAGAGTGGACCGACACCAGCAGATGACATGGCACCCCAAACCATCACTGATGGTGGAAACTTTACACTAGACTTCAGGCAACGTGGATCCTGTGCCTCTCCTGTCTTCCTCCAGACTCTGGGACCTCGATTTCCAAAGGAAATGCAAAATTTGCTTTCGTCAGAAAACATGACTTTGGACCACTCAGCAGCAGTCCAGCTCTTTTTTCCTTAGCCCAGGTGAGACGCTTTTCGCGCTGTTTCTTGGTCAACAGTGGCTTGACACGAGGTATGCGGCAGTTGAAACCCATGTCTTTCAAGCGTCTCTTGGTGGTGGATCTTGAAGCACTGACTCCAGCAGCTGTCCACACCCTTTTTCACAATCTTGACTAGGGCGCGGTGATCCCTATCGCTTGTACACTTTTTCTGACCACAGTTTTTCCTTCCCTTTGCCTCTCTATTAATGTGTTTGGACACAGAGCTCTGAGAACAGCCAGCCTCTTCAGCAATAACCTTTTGTGTCTTTCCCTCCTTGTGCAATGTGTCGATGGTCGCCTTTTGGACAGCTGTCAAATCTGAAGTCTTCCCCATGTTTGTGTAGGCTTCAGAACTGGACTGAGAGACCATTTAAAGCCCTTTGCAGGTGTTTTGAGTTAATCAGCTGATTACTTTGTGGCACCAGGTGTCTTCAAAATTTAACCCTTACACAATATTCTAATTTTGTGACACACGGAATTTTGGATTTTCATTTGTTGCCACTTCAAATCATCAAAATTAAATGAAATAAACATTTGAATGCATCAGTCTGTGTGCAATGAATAAATATAATGTACAAGTTACACCTTTTGAATGCAATTACTGAAATAAATCAAGTTTTTCAAAATATTCTAATTTACTGGCTTTTACCTGTATTGTTCTTAAGCAATTTACAAACGTGGAATCAGGAAAGGGGCTAGCTTCTAGAGCACGTACAGTGTACCAGTTTTACTACATGCCTTCTTTAGCTGTTTTATTTTGATAAGCCACATTAGGGCTGCAAATATCAGTTATTTTCATAATTGATGATTCTATCTATAAAACATCAGAAAACACATTTTCCTAGAGCCTAGATGACATCATTAAATCTAACTATAGCTCGTCCACCTACAGAAGTATGGCTTTTTTTTGGGTGCTACTGAGTTGTAAGGTTTAATAACAGACAATGGATGGATTTTATGTGACTGATCAAGTGGAAACTTATATCTTTCTGATTGGTCAGCTTTAGCTCTGCCCATATTTGTTGTTGGAATACTGCAGTGTTCAGAGAGGCTGGCGGTGCTAACTTCTAACAGTCCAATATAAAAGTCCAATACCTTTTTATTTTTCGTTCTGTATGCTTTTAAAATCCGTTTGCTATTTCAAAATGATTTGACTTTTACAAGACAAAACAGTCATTTTCAGAGTGAAGTGCATGTATCGGAAAGATAAAAGAAAAATCTTTTTTTAAATCGTTTTATAGACAAAGCTAATTGAATAGTCAAATAAGCAATTGACAGATTAATCAATAACAAAAAAGCTTGTCAGGTTGCAGCAGTGTGGCTTCCTTTTGGCTTTAATTACTTATTTGGATGTGATTTATTATTTGGATTTCAAACACGTTGTCATTTAGTTCCAGCAGGATAAATCTGGCGTTTAGACTGGGTGCACAGAAATACATTTTTACTAATGTTTGTCTTTAACCAAAGACGATGAAAGCGGTTTATTCTTGGGATTATTCTGGACAGCCACAGTGCCCATATGAGCCATGCCAAAAGTCTGAGAGAGTATTATGTAAAGCTTTAAAAAAATAAATAAATAAAAACACTTCTGAAGGGCGATGGCACACAACGCTGTGGTTTCATAAACCCTGATCATTACTTTCAACTACTTACTTTACAAGATTGTCAGTGAGTGCATTGAATTGAGAAGTTCCCTGTCTTGTCATTCTGCCCCACGCTCGCCTTTCTCAGTCAATTTTGGATTGTGTCGAAGATCCCTCAACCCCGCCCTCACCCCTTTGCTCCCTCGTCTCTTGTTATGAGAATAATCCATTCCCCTGCCCAGGACCGCTATTGTGCAGCGCTAGGAGTGTGCAGCTTTGATGATGATGTA
Organism: Percina caprodes; assembly: GCA_013375575.1. NCBI lineage: Eukaryota > Metazoa > Chordata > Actinopteri > Perciformes > Percidae > Percina > Percina caprodes. The sequence continues at coordinate 2,975,544 of JABXJD010000014.1, forward strand.
TCCTTTATTTAAAAGCTGCATCTGCTATGGGTAATTAAAGGGACCACTTACTTTGATGATAAGTGCCCAAACAAATACGCACACTCTCAAACTGTTGCTCCATCATGCACACAAACACTTTCTAACTGAGCATTTGGAGGCAAGTGCAGAGCTTCAACTCCCACCATCCGTTCCCTGTAGTGTGTATATATAAAAGAGATTGTGACATCAGCTGAGCACCCCAGAAATGCATTCTCCGTAGTCATTATCCAATCAGTGAGGATCCAGAAATGGATGGAAAAAGAAGAGGGCAGAAAACACTCAAGCAGCTCTACAACATCCCATCACAATAGAGCTGAATAATTAAAGCAATTTCTCATTAAAACCAAAGCTGTTGCATCATCCCAGGAGGAATTGAAAAATATCAGCACAACCACATGATGATAAATCTACGGCAAAAGGAACTCAATCACATACAAAAACCCCTCACCTAAATGTTCTTTTCTGAAAACGTTCACTGCATCCTGAAGTTCAGAACCAAAAGTATAAATGCATTGTATTTGGCTGCAACTAACGATTAATTTCAGGATCAATTAGATAGTATAGCTTATTTTCTCAAATACCGTGAACCCTCGTTTTTCACGGGGGTTACGTTCCAAAAACAACCCGTGATAGGTGAAATCCGTGAAGTAGTAACCTTTTTTTTACCATTATTATACGATGAAATACTCCATTATACACTGAAACCAAAGAACAAAACCTTTTCACAGGCCCAAGCATTTGTTTAACAAATAAAAGTACTGTATAAACGTTTTTTTACAAATAACTACTGTACTGTAAAATAATAATTTTAATCATAAATACGAACTGAAGGCTTCAAATTGCTGAGATCAGCCCCCCCGCGACCAGAGTCATTGGAACGGGAGAAAATGAAAAATGATTATGAAAACAAATACAAAGTAAAGTACAGTAGGAAAAATCGTGACTCAGGTGTATTTCATTGCTCTTGTGACTAACCTGATGAGCCAGATGGTTTGTTACACAACAGCACAACCATTGGAAAGCCATCATTGGGAACTGTTTGGAAAAGGGCAGGCACTTTCAACAAGATACTTAGCAGGTTATTGAATAAACTATCTGTCTATCACATCTAGGGCTGCACGATTATGGCCAAAATGATAATCATGATTATTTTGATCAATATTGTGATCACGATTATTATCACGATTATTTGTTGATTTTTACCCAAACAAATTGTATAGTCACATAGGCTATTTATAACTGCTTTTACATCCATATTGTGCTACATTCCTCTTATGTTGAAGTTGTATGTTGTACATACAAACAGCTGCAACACATGCAAATGAAAATTATCTGAAATAAATTGCCTAGGATATATTTAAAAAAAAAAAATATCTCTGTGAAAGCTTCTTCACTTGTTTTCAACAATAACTGGTTAAAAGAGCGAGGGAGAGAGAGGGAGTGCGATGGACGTACTCACAGAGTGACGGCTGACTCATTATGAATGGGTCCAGCAGGCTCCGTCTCACACGCTAATGCACGTTATTATGAACTGAAGTTAGCTGTATTCAATAACTTCTTCTGTGTTTTGTGCCGTGGCCACCGCAATTGCAGAGTTCTCCGCAGAAACACTGGTAAAATATACAGGTTTGCCTCTCATGCTTAACAATATACAGCTGTGTTAATAAAAATTAAAACTGTAGACAAACATCAGAAGTGTGACACCGGTGCTGTCGCCGCTCTGTCTCTGTTGCTGGGGAGCCTGTTCGAGTGAATGGGGGCGGGTAAGAGAAGAGAGCCAAACACAGGCACGGCTTTACAGAAGAAATGGATCGTGTAACGTAAAATGAAACCATATCGAAATTAACAACTTTGCTTTGTTTGTGGAGAGGCAGCGGATGCGACCTAGAGGAAAAATATTACTCGCGCCCTAGATTCCTGTGAGCTGTGAGTGATACCAACTAGCACTGGTCACTGCTGTTGTCTGACAAACAACACAGACGGGACAAAATGTTGCGTTTACTAAACTGGTAAACCTTGAGACCGCCGTATGACCGACTGCTATCTGTTGAATTTTCCTCCCGTTACTCTGTCCTCTGTGACTGTCTGCGGTGCAGGGAACTCTGACTGGCTCATGATCAGACAGTGGATGACGGAGCGGTAAATGGGCTTTGCAAAAAAACTTAGCGTTCTATGAAATTATGCATTTAAAAAAATCCTAGATTACGCAAATTTGATCGTGGGAAGTCAAAATTGTGACAGTGATTAAAATTTGATTAATTTTGCAGCCCTAATCACAGCTACCATTGTTGTGTCAGCTGTCACACACCTAAACCCAGTTATATATACATTTACAAAGAGATAAAACGGAGAAAGGCAGCAAATCCTCCCATTGGTAAAGCTGGTAACACAGATGTTTGACATTTTTACTTTACCTTGTTGCTGCAAAGTAGTTTTTTTCTCAAATTGTTGCGATTAACTTTCTGTTAATCCATTACTCGATTATTCGGTTTCAGCTCTAGATAAAACCCCTTAAAACCCTCAGGTCATCAGCAGCGGTAAACAGAACATCAATTTGATGAGCAGAGAGGCTGAAGGCAGTTGTTTTTTTGCTTTAAAAAATGATCAAAAGCTTTTCAGCTCTAGTTTAACTTGATTTTTACCCTCTCTAACAAACATGTGTCTCCAGTCCTCTAAACTGAGCACATCGAGCTTGTTGGTCTGCTTTTGAGGTAACAGTTGGCGTAAGCAACAGGTTTGGCATTACTTCCCTTTCCCCACAGTGTCCTCCTTCTTTTTCCAATTTCCTGGCCACTGCGTTTTATAAAACAATTACATACAAGCATAGGTCAGTACATGTCTCCCTACAGTGTCAGCGGAAATAATTACACCTCAATGGTGGTGAGGTGTTTTTTGCCAATCAACCTCTTATCCCGCCTTGTAGACGCCCATTTTTAACCATAAATAGTCAACGCAAAGCACCTTTTGAATGATTATCAGTATGTCAATGACCCTGACTGTTCTTTTGTGACGCCGAATCATGATGACTGGCGGAGAAAAAGCAAAAAACCTCTCAGATGCTCGTGAATTGCTGAAAATCGAACTATAATTTCGGCTTGTTCTCGCACAGTGTAGGTAAACATGACACCGGCATTACGGCACTCAGGGACACCTTCGATATATATCAGACCTACCGATATATGATAAGATTTCCTCCTGATTCTTCCATTTGGAGATAGTCTTCCTGCAGAGCCAGCAGTGCCATCATGCAGCATTACGCACAGGGGGTCACCGCAGTATTTTTGGTTACAACAATTTGTGCTTGTTAACACCTGGCCAAAAGCACAGCATCAACTGTATCCCCCACCCAGAGATACAATTTGAAGACGAAAGTGTAAAAGGCAAACACACTTTTCTCATGCAGGTTTTGTCACCAACAGTATTAAAGTTCGTACTGATAATATGGACATTAAGTGTAACGATTGTGCGAGAGCTTAACGGCTGTATTTTCAGACTTTGACTTTTGATTATATATGCACAAACATTTAGTTATTTACACTGTGTTCTGCCGTTATCTAATGGTAGGGTATGCTATCATGTATTCCATGGAGTCGGGCCATCTCATCCTCCTGCGCTCCGTAGCGGACAATGTGACGGTGAGACAGCGCCAATTAAATATTAAGAACAAATTTTGATTTAAGATTTAATTTGGATTTTACAAAGTGTTTATGGAACAATTCTCACTCCGTACAAGCGTAAATAACCCTGCTGGATTTGTCTTTATGATAACGTGGAGGATATGGAGAGAAAAATGTGTGTGAGGCCTCAGTACTTTATTCCCACATTTACTTTCTGCAGTCTGACATCAGTTCACCTCCTCACCATCTGCGTCGCCAATTCCCATTGTCTCCAAAATATGCCTACGCATGGGTCAGAGTTTGCGTGGAGGACCACACATTCTCCCGTCAAGTTTGTTTTTTATCAATCACAACGTTTGTGTGGGAAGTGGCGTACGAACATTTTCAGCCCCGTTTTGTGCTTACGCCACGTTTATAAATGAGACCCCAGGTGACTTTGCAGTGGCTTGAGGGAATATATGGAGAGGGTGTCAGCCCTCTCACACATTTAGAGGATTTGTATTTAGATGCAAATAAATGTTTTATTATTAAAATAACGTTTTAATGATTGTGCAGCCAAGGCAGTGGTACCCCATTGTACATCTGAATGCTTTCTAGTTTATAGATTCAGCAAGTGCATATATTTTAATCAAGCAGAACTGGAGCATTAATAATATAAGCAGTGAAGTAAAGCTTCACTAGATTTTCCACTTAGGGACCTACGTTGCCCTTTATTATGGTCAATATGTGTAATATGTGTTCTGAACGGCCCACTTAAAGTCAGTCTAAAGTCGGTGACTGACATCGTGGTCTTTACATTAAATTACATGTCATTTAGCTGACGCTTTTATCCAAAGCAGCTTCCAATTAAGTGCTTTAAACCCTGAAGATATAAACTCCAGACAACAAGTAATAAGTGAAAGTACATTAGCTTTAAATAAGCAAAACTACAAAGAGCCTTATGAAAGTGCAGCTTTAAGAATATTTATATATATTGTGTAGCTATAGTGGATAGTGTATGTGCGTTTCCCGGCATGCGTGTGTAAAACAAAGTGGGCAGAAGAGAGCAAGAGGAAGCAGACGTGTAGATAAGACCAGAACAGAGTTGGTGAAGTGGAATAAGTTTAATAATAAGTTTTGTACACAGTGTGTGCCGTGTCCGAAATAAACCCCAGACTGAAAGCCAAGTTCATTAATTTGCTCACCAGACACAGGATTTTAACCCCGGCGTTTATCATTTTATAACGTCAGCCCTGGAGGTAACGAGTCTCCACTGGTTTTCTGACCACCACAGTCAGAAACCAAGCAATCAGGAAAGGATAACACATTGAACATTTTAAATTTAAAACGGCTTATTAACATGCGCTTGTTGCCCTGTGTGCGCTGATGCGCTCATCTGTTGACATTTCCCGAATGCCTTCCTACAGTTGATTAGTAAAAGCGGGCTTTCCACACAAACAAACGTACATGTGTCATTAGTAGCTATAAGAAAAAAAATTTGATTGTAACTGTGTCAGGCTCGGACATAAATATCTTAATGCCTGTCTGGCTCAGGTCGGGTTCGTTTACTGCTCTGTCTGACACAGGCAGGGCTCGGACAGAAAAATGTGGCCCCATCGGCACTGGAGTAGCCAGTGAAGAGAGCAGAGGAGCAGTGTAGTGTGAGAGAACTTGGAGAGGTTGAAAATACGTGCAACATAAAAATGAAGTCTTGATTCCCTACCAAGAGATTATTCTGTTGTTTTTTTTAATTCTGTTTTTGCCCATCAGATCACTCAGCAGTATATACTCAATACAATTTCTATTGTTCCTCAGCCCTCTTCCTCCTCCTATCTTAAACACAGTGGTCTCTCAATATAAAGGGACTACAGATGAAAAGTAGTTATATTTAATAATTCTGGCATACAGTATGTACATGGTGTTTTATACAAAAATGTTCACAAATATGCATGGTCCCTATCAAATAAACCAATAAGATAAAACTTCCTCCCCCACCAGTGGTGCACCTTTCATTAAGGGCTCCTACTGAATAGTAGGGGCAGTAATGTAGCATTTAGTCTCGGACTATATGGTTTCAGCTTCTGATGATGACTTAGTGTCATTACTGGTGTTTATTAGGGGTGTGCAAAATACAATTCACATTCGTATCGCAATTCAAGCTCTACAGATTCAAAATTGATTCATAGAATTCCAAAAATTGATTCATTTTTTTGTTTTGTAATGGCGTGTATACTATCACATGGGAAAAGTAACTACATTTGCATACTGTGAATCCTTTTTTTAATTGAGAATCGTTAGCCTAAAAATTAACATTGACTCAAATCATGAAATGTTCTGAATCGTGCACTCCTACCTGTTATATAATAAAGTCATGTTACTGCAGCCCATCTTTATTGCAGCATTCTTTTTGAGGAGCTACACTTAATGGAGGGAGACTGTGAAATAAAAAAGGGTGTTGGGGGAGTACTGGGTCCAAGCCTGATTTATGACTTGGTTGTTCTTACGTCTGTTTGAAAGTGTTTTATCCTTTTCTCTTCCTCCTGCAGTAGATTAGACTTGTATCCCAGCAGGCAAAGTTCAAACTGTTTTATATGAAGGCATTGGTAATGTTTTAAGCATCAGGACTGGAAAAGGGTACCCGCTTTTGCCTGACAAAGGCCCACTGCGGTTTGAAACATTGTACAAGTAAAGCTGATTGGTAGCAAGATATAGTGTGAAGGCATTCTCTTCCCTCTGGCCTTTAATCATCTTGACACATTTAGTTCACCCCTCCTTTGTCTTCCTCCAGGTATTTGATGGATGGAGCAGAGTCAAGCTCGGAGAGCGAAATGGAAGGGGACGACCAGAGTGAAGAGGAAATCAACACAAAGGTAAATTTGTTTTTGAAGTGAGCATATGCAAAATAGGGGTGTGAATCTTCCCTGGTCTCACAGTTCTATTTGATTACGATTATCCTGTCAGCGATTCAAATCGATCTGATATCACGATGCGTCACCTCTTCAATATTAAAGGTCCCATGACATGGTGCTCTTTGGATACTTTTATATAGACCTTAGTGATCCCTAAAACTGTGTCTGAAGTCTCTTTCCCAAATTCAGCCTTGGTGTAGAATTACAGCCACTAGAGCCATGTTGTCTTTCTCTCATGGGTGGGCCAAATTCTCTGGGTGGGCAAAGCAGAGAAAGGGGAGGTAAACTTGCTCCTTATGACCTCATAAGGGGCCAGATTCCAGATCGGTCCACCTGAGCTTTCATTTTCTGAAAGGCAGAGCAGGATTCCCAGGGCTCGGTTTACACCTATCGCCATTTCTAGCCATTGGGGGACCATAGACAGGCTGGGGGAATGCATCATAATAAAAAACCTCAAAGTGAAATTTTCATGCCATGGGACCTTTTAATATATATTGCTACAAGCAGTCAGATGTATATGAATTCACCTTTTTATTGTATCTATACTTAGTAAAGACACTTCCTGAGTGTAGCAGAGTCTAAACACAGCAGGCAAAAGGCAAAAACAAAAAAAGCAACAACCAGTAAATCAACAAGTAACCTCATCAGGCAAAATCTGTCACTGCAATGATAGTTTTCAACGCCCCTAATACAAAATGATCTCATGAGTAATCTTTTTCCAGTTTGTAATAATTAAACAGTTTTAACTCTCTGTTCATGCCGTTCTTGCAGACTCCACAGAAGCAGGAGAGACAAGTGACCCCCAAAAAGACGCCAGAGAAGAGGACTGAAGATGATGAGTATGCCGGCTCCACTGATGTGGATGAACCAGGTTTGAGTCAAACTGCTTTAATAGAAAGTCCGCTGTGGAAAAAATGTAACTGAGCTTTACCCGATGCTTCATTTCATTCAGTTAGCATCAGCATTGCCACTTCAATGACTCCGCTTCTCGTTATTTCTTTGCGTACTACAGAAACTGCTCTTGGGCTAAAAGAGAAAGCACATTACCGTTCTGAAAGTGGCTACAAGATGACAGCCATACACAGACTTAAATTGGGTTTTTATTGATTCATAGTCAAAGTTAATCTGAGACAGGCAGGCGGACAGGGTGTAGTGAGGAAGAAGAGGGGCAGTCGGACTGTTGAAAAGGTGAACTGGAGGAAGTGGAAGAATGAAAGCAAAGATCAAAGAGGCACTTAGAGTTTGGATATAGTTGGAGTAGTAAGAAAATATTCACAAATGTAAAATCTTTTGTCTGTTTTAAATGTTCATGTGGACCAGCTTATTGTTTCCGGTGCACATATGTTGAACTTAAACACTTTGGGTTATGTACCAAAAAAGCTCAATTAAAAGCTGGTATACAATTAATGCAAATGTTCCCACTGTACAAACAAACAAAAAGTCCAGTCCCTAAAAGACTGGGTAGAAAGGGGAGGAAACAAAAAGTACAAATTCATCCATCATTTCCACAGGATGATCTTCATCGGTTTAATAATACAGTCCTGCAATACTTGCATTCCCATCTGCCACAGCTGCACTTTGTGTTCAGGAGCTGAAAGAAAAATGCTAGGAGAATTATTAAAAATCAAAACCACCCGGGTAACGGCCTTTTCTCCCTGTTGAGCTGGGGAAGAAGGTACCAGATACACCAGGCAGTACTGGGAGGCTCCGGAGGAGCTTTTGACCTCTGGCCACTAGAATCCCAGATGAGGCCACTGCCTATCACCAAAATGCCACCGTCCGTCATACCACTCGAGCTTGAGCCCTTACATATTTAATTGTATTGTTTTTATTAATTCTTTTTGTGCTTGCATCTGGAAATCAGGCTTTTAACTGAGGTAATCCGGGTCGCTAACTACAAATAAACTGCAATGAATCAGAATGCAGGAAAATGCCATTTTTCAGTCGCAGAGAAGATAACAACAAACCTTGCTTACATTTTCAATAAATTGTGAGTGGCTGTGACTCATGGGAAGTGATTCATCTTAACTATGTAGACAGAGAGGGTAGCACTCGATCTGAAGAGGACTGAAAACATTGAGAGGGGCTACGGGACAATGAAAGGGCCCAGGGATTAGACAAAAGGGATCACCTTTATGAAGCTCTTGGAAATGGGTGAGTTACAATACATACTGTAGATTCTGTTTGAGGTGGAGCATGAACAAATACAAGATGCAATCACTGTGAAGGGACTTGTGCATGATTCTCATTTCTATGTTAATGCGAGGCCAGAAGTAGTGAGAAGGGCTGGGGTGCATCAGTGAGGCGACACAACAAACCCTGACCCACCAAACGCACACGGATACGGCTATTTAATTTGATCTGCTTGTTCTCTCCCCCTCAACAGCACTCATGTATGTTAATGGAAATGTTGCCAACAAGGCTATATCCTTTGAACTACTGACATGTTTGTGTCATAGAAATTCCAAATCACCTGGCATTTTTGTCTTTCTATACTGTATGTCCATGTATTTTGTGGAAATCGTGATAGCAAGTTTAACCTCTTAAAAATTACAAAGAACTATATAATGCAGATTTAATTGTTTGACATTTGATTATCATAGTTAATTAGTTTTAAGATTAGGGCCCGACTGCAGTGATGGTAATTAAAAGGTACAAAGACCTTGTGTTAAGATTAACTTTAAATATATGAAACTTATCACACGTTTCCCGCAAGACATATTTCTTTTTTTGTTTTCTCTCTAATTATTTTTTTGGGCATTTCCAGAGGACATGGGAGAGAGGAGGTAAGGGCCGCAGGTCGGAGTCAAACCCGCGGCTGCTGCGTTGAGGAGTAAACCTCTATATATTTACGCCTGCACTACCAACTGAGCTAACCCGGTCACCGCATGGCCTATTTCTAGCGTTAAAAAAAAGACCTCTTTTTAGTTA